>CM077465.1:57771481-58971481 GCA_039654755.1 Calcarius lapponicus
CATCCATTATTCCTCTGCTAGAACTAAATCAGTTTCCTCTGCCCTCTTGATTCTTCTGCTTCCCTCACAGCTATTGATTTAGATTGTGGAGGTATTTATAGGCTTCTCCTGCACAGAGGGTGTTTTTTCTTTCTCTTCTTGCAGACTTTTTTCACCCGTGAAGACCATGTGGAAAGTTGAACATTACTGGCAGGTGTCTTTCCATGGATTACTGATTCCTGTGCTGCGAAGGTGCTCCATCTGGTTCTCAAATTAATTTTCATCAATCACAAAGCTCTCAGGAATATGCCAGAGCAAGTCTACGTGATGACAAAAACATGTGCATTTTCATGTACATGCAGTGCACACACCAGTCTGGTACTCAGAGCTGCATCTCCCTTTTCGGTTTAGGTGTGGTAATCTTGTAAGATGCCTGCTACTCAAAACTTGAAACCCCTGGATTCTTCCAACCCTGCAAGGCAAAGCACACACACACAAAAAGAAAAAAGTGAATAAAATAAGTCACAAAACTAGTAAAAGAAACTGGTACTACTGTTACAGTAATTGAAGTATTATGATTAAGGATTTTATGCTGGACTCCTACACAGTTTATTATATATAGATAAAAGCATTATTCAGAACATACATGTTTGATGTATTTGTATTTGATAGACACACAAAGACAAAATACAAAATTTTCTTTTTCACTTCCAAAATTCCCAAAACTTTTCACAATGGACAGGTATAGCTACTGAAATGTATCTGGGAAGGATACTTTGTGGGGAGGAGAGGAGGAGGAAGAGCTGCTCACAGTCTCTGGGGCAAAGTCTTAAAGATTTCACAGCTTTGAAGTGAAGATGGGGAAAGGAGATGTCAGTGATAGAGCAGGCACAGTGTTGGAGTCCATAGGTTTGGGGGTAAGCAATGCTACTATAGTTGGGCTATGAAACGCAAGTAGAAAACAACACAGTTGTGAAAGTTTTTTTTTGAGTCAACAGAGAGGGGGAAGTGTTGGAGTCCATAGGTTTGGGGGGTTTTTGAGAAAGCTCTGAACAAGGCAGGCCCGAGAGCAGTGAAAGACAGTGAAATGCTAAGCCAGCAGAAAAAGTTTGAAGCAGCTTTTGAGACGTGAGAAATAAAACAGTAGGCCTATGTTGAATTGCTTTTCTAGGTTGCAAAAAGTATATCTTAAGTATACATTTAGAAGGTTAAATATGAATAGAGTTTTGTGCTCTGTCTTCTGTGAACGAAGCATTGTGTTGAAAAGAAAACTGCTACTGTTTTAGCCGAAAGCTACGTAGGCCTCAAGCTATTGGAGAAAATCTTCTGTCATTATGCTTTTGCTTTCTATGATTGGTTGAAATTAAGACTTCGTTTGTCTTATGTTATGCTGTAATGCTAAGCACCTTTGTCACTCTATTCAGACAACAGGCTGTAAGCATCTTTCCCTGCATTGTTGTAACAATGTGTTATTGCTGATGCTTGATAAATAAACAGCCAGAGACGTTGTCTGAAAGTGTCCCGTCCTGTTCGTGGCTGTAAATAAACGGCTGACGTGTCAGCACAGGGTTAGACCCTGAGGCACACGAACAGAATCACAGAATGGCTGACCTGGAAGGGACATCTGGACATCATCTGGTCCAACCACCGTGCTCAAGCAGGGTCACCTGGAGTCAGTTGCCCAGGATTGTATCCAGGCAGTTTCTAAGTATCTCCAAGGATGAAAACCCTATGAATTCTCTGGGCAACCTGTGCCAGTGCTCAGTCATCCTCACAGAAAAGTGTTTCCTGATGTTTAGAGGGAACCATCTGTGTTTCAGTTTGTGCTCAGTGCCTCTGGTTCTGTCACTGGATACCACCATTAAGAGCCTGTCTCTCTCATTTAATTCCCTCCCATCAACTGTACACAACAAGATGATCTCCTTAAGCTTTTTTTTCTCCAGGCTGAAGTCTCAGCTCTCAGACTTTCCTCACAGAAAAGATGCTCCAAACCATGAAAATACAGTACTGAACTTATCAGTCTCAAAGAGACTGGGAAGATTCCTCCAGGGCTTAAACTACTGCTTTGAAGAGATCTAAGGTACTTCAAAATTAAAGCTTAAAAGTCTGAATCAATACAGATGAATTTAAAAACTATTCAAATGCTGCTAAATCTCCATTTGAAAAAGGGGAGAAAAATTCCCCAAAGTCAATTTTATACAAAAGAGTGTATACAAATAAAGCACAAGAGACCAAGCAAAAGCCCATTCAGGATATTCCAGTGGTTGTATCCAAAGTGTACATATATGCACAGTTATTGCATCTACGCAGTTACTGCTAAAGAGAGCTCATTTAAATTCAGAGCTGCATTCATAATAGTCATCAGAGCTGTAAAAATGGCCTTGTCTTTATTACATAAAGCACTATACTAACCTCATATTTCCTGTAATTAACCACTTATTTCATTCTAGCATAGGCATATTAATTAATTTTGTTTTAAAAAAAGAGACTAGATAAGAAAACAAATTTACAGACACGAAGGCAAAGTTGTAAAGTAGTTTACAACACTACACAGTTGGCTGACTTATCAGAAACACTGTCCCTGAGATTTGGTGAGTCACTGCCAGACCTCTTCAGCACTATATCTCACTGAAGCTTTAAAAATAATGGCTGCCAATAATTTCTTTTTCATCATGGCAAGATGATGATATGACAAATGTCACCTTTCCAAATTTCTGATGCTTATCAATTACAGCCCAGAGAAAGTTCATATATGGGAAAACACAGAAAAACTTTCAGAGTACAATGGTTTGTAGACAAACTTCTGCATTTATCCCAAAAGCAAACTTGATCCTCTGAAGGATCAGTGCCATTGTTTCCATACCCACTGAAATCTTCCTAGCAGACATCTGCATTCAAAAGTTGACATTTTATATTAGCAGCACGAGTATTACGATGCAAGCCTTTACTAATCCTACAGAGAAATAAAAAAAAATGTTTACTGAGAAAACAAAGTCTATGAAATATCAGAGCAGAGATAAGCACTAAACAGAATTGTTTGAACTGTACAAGAATCATGAATTTACAAGTGGATTTTAAAATACAGGTAACTATAGATACAGTGGCTTTGCATAAAATCTGTATGCAACTTCTGTCCTTATTCACTGCATATCAGAGTAACAAGGTTGAGAAAAGGACTCATCTGCATCTTGGTCAACAACCTTCCCTCACTTTAGTCCCATTTATGATCACTTTCAAGAATAGACAGACCAAAGGCTTCTCCTCTTAAAAATATCCTAACTGCATTAGAAATGCTGGTCAGGGAGAGATGAAAATCTAAAATAACTACAAAAGTAGTAAAATCAGCCATTATTCAAATGCATTATTCAAATACTTTCTCAATACAATACAACCTATGAGAATATTTTACCTTTGAGTCACTGAGGATCAACACTACCTTTATGTTATATTCAGAGACAAGGAAAAAAAAAGACTTTTAAGACTGTAGCATCAAACACTTAAAATACAGGCTGAATTAAGACTACATGTATTATATATTAATGCTTTCCATTCCCTTCTTCAATTCCATGCACTCTGTATTTCCTAAGAAATAACCTAACTAAAAGATTCAAGTGCTAGTCTTCCCTCTAAAACAACCAGTAATTTAGCCACTCCCCTTCTGCCACCATTACAGCAGCCTCACAGTTCTGCTCATTTTCATATTTTGGAACCAAGATTTTGTCTTGTTTTCCCCCACCATGGAACACCAGGGTAATGGCTTCCACCTCTTGTGGAAGAGTGGAAGAGTTGTGAAGAGTGTAATAGCAGAGGATAAAAAGCATGATAGAAAGAAGAGCTGGGTGTTACCTGCACAATCCTACCACTAGCCCAAAGTTAGTTTGGGCTCACCATAGAAAGAGAACTTAACCTTCCAGATGGATCTCATTCAAACTAAATTTTTAACTGAAGACTTTTTATAATCAAATTTTATGCACCTTTCCTTCCCCAGCAATGCAAGGACTAATCACAGAAGTGCACCACAATCTTACTTTGCTGGTAAAATATTTCTGGCACTACTAGGGCAATAAATATCAACGAATTCTCTACTTTCACTCTCACTTAAAAGGTAGTTGAAAATATATTTTCTCTGAATTTTTCCTTTAACAAAGGGAGATGCTACTTGAACTCATCCTCTAATACTGTTGAGTCTAAGCCCAGTGATGTAAAACATTTAAGTACAGACACCTAATGAGACAAATCATATTAGACTTGTGACACAGGAAAGCAGGATCCACAACTATTTTATTTCATTTTGTTTTGAAAGCATAGCTCTTCTCAAATGCAAAACCCAGCAGCAAGTTACGTTTCTGCATGACAAAATTTAGGTACTAATTTTTAAAAATGTGCTTATAAACAGTAGCTCGCTTATTGTAGGGTCAATATTTAACTCCTCATTTTTATCTTCCATTCCTACCAACTTATATAAAGTGTATTAAGCCACAGTTGGACAACCAGAATAATATTTGTTTGTCCTCATGCGTCTTTCATTGAGGTGTCTCTTTTGTTGACAGAAAGAAGCCAAGCACAGCCAAATGTAGCAATACTGCAGCAAGCTCTTCAGTATTTCATATTTATTCAAACCCCTACTCTTCAAGGCTGCAGAGCAGAGAATCTGAAGGCGAGGATAAAAGGGGACTGGGAAGGGAAGGAAAGCAAAGAAGGAAAAGTGGAGTGAGTACACACTATTTCTGAATTATTATCTCCAAGAAACCCAAACAAATAAGGACTCACAGCCTGCTTTTGGGAGATTCTGATGACCCAAACATCTTAAAGAAAGAAACAGAAGATAAAGAGTCTTTGAAAAACCTTCAGGATTTTTCAGCCTAACTAGATTTCCTACCTGCCAAACCTGCATAAGGTCAAAGGAAACTGTAGTTTCCCCTCCCTTTGCAGTTTAAGAAGGAAAAAAATGTACAACACTGTCCATGAAGATAGCAAGGTATTTTAAAAGTGTCAGCCACAACTGCTTTGGCACAAGCTGATAGCAGATGATCCCACCAACTATCAAATGGGGACTGTGGGAGCAACCTCTAAGGTCACTGCTGAACCCTTCAGTACAAAATTACATCATGTAATAAAGTTACTGTATTACAGGCTAAACACGATAGAGATAGAAGCTGGTAAGATGATACAATTCGTTGTTTATTTAGTCCAATCTCTAGAGTAACAAAAATCATTAAGCAATCCTATCAAAAAAGTGAAAGAAAATTATTTAACAAAACTAACTATTTTCCTAAAAAGCCGGAAGAAAAAATTAACTGGCTGGGAAGCTGATCTCGCTGAAAACTTACTCTCTAAAAACAGGAACTGATTTTAAGAGAGCTTCCCTTCCTGAAGTCACTATGCACAAAAAGGTTAGGAATTGTGACAATAAATTTCAATCAGTTTGAGCTGTGCCCAAAAGTTTTTGCTCTTTTAAGTAGAATCAATCCCCGCCACAGCCCCAATGTTGTCCCACATTCAGCTGCACTGGCAAACTGGAAAAGGTACAAAACAAGTGAGAAACAGAAGGGAAGAGTACCTGCAACTAGTATTGCCACTTGAAGACTATTGTTAACAAAGTTTGGGCACAGAATATTCCTGAACTCAGGGGTTTGTCCTTAGAAGAAAAAGAAGCAAAGTTTTTCCTCCTGAGGATGAATTTAAGATGGGTTGGATGTCCTGGAGCCAAAGCTACACATCAGCCATGAAAATATGCCTCATTTTCAAATTTAAAAAATGAGCTGAAATACTCCAGACAGGTGTTGAAAAACCTGTTTCAGGTAATAAAAATGCACAAATAACACGAGGTAGCCTTTTAAAGAGTTGGGAGATTCACACCACTGAAAAACACATCCAAACACTTTAGAGATTCAGAGAAACTGTCAAGTGTGACCAAGAAATTCCTAACACTTAGAACTGTCAATATTCTTTCTCAAAAAAAGGCTACAATCCTCACAGCACAGAGAAGCCCTAGACAATGTATACTTCACCAGGCACTTCATCAAAAAGTGGCAACAACTGTGTCTTCCTAAGAATATTCGATGACCTTCATGGGAGGGCGCCCCAGCTCTCTTCCATTGAACTGACTGCACTGACCTTGCCTGTAATTACAGAGCAATTTCTTTCCCGTAGGAACATTCTGCAGCCTGCAAACATCCCTCGAGTCTGCAGCAGTTCCAGCTAGTTCCTAATTATCTCCAATATCTGCCCACAGGCTCTTTAATACTTTCTTATGAACATACACTGAACTTTCGATATTCTCCTCAAAAATCCCAAAACACCTTTGGATGTGACACACTACCACAATGGAAACAAACAACATTAAAAAAAAGAAAGGAAAGGGAGATGAAGAGAGAGAACAACAGATGTCATCAGCTTTTAAAATTCAGAAGAGCCTCATAAACAAGAATTATGTATTTTGGACAGCAAGACATATTTAAGTCAGAAACCTGATAATTGCTGAGAAGCAGTGCAAATGCAGTGCGCTGCAGCAGAGGGGGAGCTCCTGGTGATGCCTGCAAGTTGCACCACAGGTGTGAGATGGATTGTGAGATTTGTGTGTGTTTTAAAACACAAAAAGACAGGAGTTGCATTTTTCAAACAGCTTGGGTTTCTCAGTCTTTAGCTTTGGGATGAAGAACTGAACTCCAGTCCTGGCTGTCCCTCAAATGTGCTGAACTCAAGATTTCAGGCTGGTTTGAGGACCTGCACTCACCTCACCACCACTGCTTAGAGGTCCAGATGCAGAGCAGGGATACTCTGCCCTTGCAACAAAGAGATGCAAACCTTAAGAACAGCTTCATCTCGTCCCTCTCTTTTGCTGGAAGTTCCATGTTTTTTCCTCTTGGTTCTGGAAGGTCATGCCAAGATCTCTGAGTGAAAGGAGGCATATAATAGAATGGAAACAGACTAACTCAAGGAGTGGTTGCTTTAGAGGCAACCTTGATAATCAAGAATCACTGAAGAAGCATTTGTAAAAGTCAAATGCTTTAAACAAATGCAATAAAGTCAGGAGCTTTAAACAAATGCTTGGAGCAAAGCAAAGACTTCTGAAAGTTGCTGTTTCACTGCCAAGACTCAGAGGGCACAAGATCAGCTGCATACACATGCACCCTGGAAGGTGAATGATGGTTTTGATCTGCTCTGCATTAATATGCCAAGTGTTGACTGCTCACCTGTCCAGACAGAAGCAAGGAGGTCAGCAAGACACAGGTGTCCACCAGGCACAGTCATGGTCTGGTGGGTGAGTTGAAGGCAGGAAAGTAGATCTGCACCTAGGTAAAGTCACAGAGCAGTCTTGTGCCCAAGTAGTTTTATTTTATATGTGTCTTCACAATTCTCTCTTCATACTGGCCTAGATCCTGCTAGACATATGAAATATGCCTATTTCATATAAATATGAATATTAAATAGTAGATATCTTAAAATACAAAATTTTGAAGTGGGGATAAGATCTAGCACTATGCTATTCCTCATGCATGACTAGAACACTACAACCTTTCTATTAAGAAATCCATAATAGTCAAAAATTACCAGTTACAGAGGTATTTACTGGGAGGATGGCTACCAATGACTGTGTCTTCTCTTTTCTTAAACATGAAAAATCAATGTGTTAAAATGATCACAGATGAAAATGAATGAATAGGAAAAGGGCTACAAAAACTCTAGAAAAATATATTCAAGGAGCAACACGAGTTATTTTAAGTAGGAATTCTGAATATTTAATTCACTGCCCTCTGTACAACATGCAGATAGTGGTTGCTTCTAACTCCAATCTCTACAAAATTACGAAAATGCTCTTCCATTGAACAAGTGTTCACGTTTCATCAGGAAAGTCAACAAATGTTGTAAATTAGCATGGGTTTTTTGAGGAAAAGCAATATTCTCATTACTTGGTAGCTAGTGCTATAATTAACTTAATTCTGTTGTTTTTATCCCCAGGAAGTTACATAAATGAAATAACTGTCAAACTACTTGGACCCAGTTACTTCTCTTCCTCAACAGAAAATACTCAATGCCTCTTTAAATGCACCTTTACCTAACCTATACCCAAAAGGGATTTTTTTTTTTATGTAAAGCTCAGATTCAGAGTCTACAAAGCATGAGACTCAAAAGGGAAGATTCATCATCACACTTAAATCTGATCTTTTAGATAAACACTCACACAGAGCTAAAGCACTCGCATACAATACAGCTAAAGTTATGCATGACTAAACAAGAGAAAGAATGCTGGTGTGGCGTTTTTTTCCTTTGGATTTTCTTCTTTCCCATTGCCAAGTTTCAACTTACTGCCTTTCCCAAGAAACACAAGGATCTTCAGAGGAAGACAGTAAACTTTTCAAAATAGCCAGAGGAAAGATTGATTTGGTTGAAGAACATCAGCTTCATACATTTTGTACTTCATTTTAGAAACTTGGATTTGGGAAAGTAATATGATTGCATTTAGTAGATGATGTGCTACTTAGCAGACAGCTTCTGCTAAGTCTGACAAATATAGGTCAGAGTCCTGCAATCACACTTTGCTCAAGCACGCTTTGCATTTTCTAGACAAAAGTAATAATAAGACAAAAGCAACCTGAGGTCATTTCATAACATAATTTTGATGTAAAGTTTTATAGTTATTCTTAGTTACTTTTTTCCTTCTGTGCCTAAGACTACTATATATTTAGACAAGCCTATTTCAGTATAATCTTGTTTTAATTAAATAAGTACTTCACAAAGTACCTCCAGAACTGTATGAAAGCTCAATATTTACCATGTTAAGAGTTTTGAGAAGAGGTGAAAAAGCAGAACAATCAGAGAAAAGAAACAACATATAATCTACCTTGATAATTCCCTCTGTAAAACTCAACATCTGTACTGAAGGTTCAACATCTGTATTAAAAGAGTCTGCTTGCAAACTGTGAAAGGAGAATTCTGCTTTTTCTGGTAAGCAGCTTGGCAAGGTAACATCATAATCTTGCAATGTCTGTCATCCCCTTGAGCTTACAAAGTCTATTAAAACAAATTACACGAAAACATCTTTTTCAGGATTTTAATTCAGTAGCTTAAGAGGATCAGGATATTCCAGTTCCTTCTTAGATTCAGGGAACATAAGACAGTACAGTACTTCAGTGCCTAATGCTGCACTGACACCTTAATACATTCTCCATTAACTGTGTATTATTCACAGACCACATAATCACAGGTTACTAGGAGGAAACTATATGCTTTGTGGTTACCTCTGTTAGCTAGATTACAATGAATTCAACAGTTCAGCATCTGCTTGAAACTGACGTTACATTTGGTCTGTAGCAGATGGATGCACATAATAAACATTAGAAAAAAAGGTTAAAATGGTATTATATAAAGTATTTTCATACAATGCTTCTGAAATTAGGTAACCTAATGATATTGTAAGAAAATTCTATCCCAATAACTAAAATTATATATTACTTTTCACTTACTCTTCTACTGAATGACAGCATGAAACAAAGATGATGAACATACAGAAATTACAATATCAGAATACAAAAATTCTCTTCCTAGCTATTAAAAGAATTAAATACCTAAATTAAATATGGGAACATCTACTTACTCAGTGACTCTAAAACCTCAAATATTACCTGACAGATGCTGATTTCAATGGGTTGTCAACCTAACAACTCACTTCTTAGCTGTGTGATTAAAATGCTGCAAGATAAAAAAAAATTTAAAAATCTGTTATACTTAATATATAATTCACAGATTATATGTTTGTCTGAAATCAGTCTATTTCTTTTCTAAAAAGGCATAAAACAAGATTTACATTACATGGGAATATACTGCCTTGTTTATACCTGTACAGTGTCACAGCAGAGTTGTTTTACTGCTGCTGTTATTTCTCCTTACATCTACATTGCAATGTATTTATCTTGTAAAAGGGGCTGTGTAATGCTTGTGCCACTGGTCAAAACAGAATGTGGAAAGATTGCTAGGATTATCTATGAGGAAAAAAAAATAATAACCTGCTCATTACATTCCTAGGATGAGGAATTCAGTGTAATTAATAAAACCATGAGGCCATAAGACAGTGCAAGGAGATGGCATACACCATTCCAAGAATGTTAAATAACCCTAACATAGAAGTGAGTGGATAAATGTTCCACAGTAGGCTTGCAAAAAGCAAACCCCTAAAGGCAATCATCATATAGGAGCAAATAATTTTACAAATTAATGCACCTGAGAGATATGTGCATTATCTCACAGGTGCAAATACATCCGTTTTGTTTTTATTCCCCACAGTGTCAATACCACAGTAATCCTACCAGAATCTATCACTAAGAATTGGAATAAACATCATTTTACTGATGGATAACCCATAAAACAAATATTCCGTTCTTTCCTGTCAAATCCCTATTGTAAACAAAGTCCTTAAGCAAATTAGCCACAAAAAAATCCCACACAAATGTGACATTTAAGGGGTCTGCAAACAAACCCAAAATTTCTTCCCCCTGTTCTCAGGAGTAATCAAAGCATAACACTAGATTTAAGAAAACTTAACACTTCTTTCTTGTTCCCATCCATGCAGACTGAGATATTCTACCCTCAGTATTCTAAGGCAGCTATAAATTATCTGCAAAGCCTATCTGGTCTGTTTAATTATCATGCATATAATTTTTTATTTCCAATGGATAAGTAGGTAGGAGGTAGTATTAACAAGTTTCATGGATGTTTCCCCCCTTTAACAGCAAAATGTCAATAAAATAATATCATTTCCAATCCCTACAATTTTGCTTCAGATGCTAATTGTAGTTAAATACTTTATGAAGTCTTGTAATCAATGTCAGCAAAAAAGGCTGGAAAGTTATGTTATGTTATGTTGATTAAAGGTTGAGAAGCTAGAGCTTACATCCAAAACAAAACAAGTTAAATTGATTTTTCAGTTGACTGAAACCAATAACATAGGTTTTTATAAATCCAACTCACAAGCTTTATTTTGCACTTGCATGTTTACCAATTTTCATTTCAGATGAGGAAATCCATCTCACAGAAAGCAATATGAACCATAAAATGAAGCAAGACACTGCTAGATTCTAAACAGACACACTAGAGCAATGCAGAGCTGCAGGGATCTGATTACAGACTATCTTCTGCCAGGCAGTCAGTCTCCCACTGGGATGGGGAGCACATCTGCTGGGATGTTCTACAATAAAACAGCGCTTCTTATGTAGAGCCTTACAGATGTTGCAGGATTATTCCCTCTCAATGCTTCAACGTTTTTTCGAAAATTTTAAGCAGAGCATAGCAAGGCATTTACTATTTAATAACATTCCCTCATGCAATGTGTTCTGTGAACCTTGGTTGTGTTGCTTTCCTTGCAAGAGCCAAAAACCAAACTACAAAGCAATTGTTCTGGGTTGATAGGGAATGTCCTTTATTACTGCTTCTCAGAACAGTACCCAGATCAGCAAGAGCTCCAGCAGATGAAAAGCAAACCCAAGCCTATCTCCTGGAAGACCACATGCAGATGCAGAGAAAATCATTTCAACATTTATTGTTTCTCTTGCTCAGAAGCAGAGCTACAAATAACTGACACCTCACCCATTTTCAAATGAAGCTTCTATAATTACATTGCTATGCCCTATGGAAACACTACTGGGTTTCTCATAGCAACCTCCAATGACTCAGAGAGCCCTGTTCTTACCACAAAATTACTGAGAGCACTACATCCATCCTCAACAGAAGAGCTGGTACGTGACTGGCAGAGTCACCACTACCACTGGCAATCCAACAGCTTTATGACATCTTGTCTCTTGAGAAATAAAGTTTTATGGCCAAAGTAGCAGTACATTCCATATACAGTAAGGCAGGATTGCTCCTATAAAATCTCTCCCACCCCATGATGCCTTGAATGCACACACTACAGTCTTTTTAGCAACTCTGTCAGATAGATAAGTACAATTCCTTCCCAAAGTCCCATAAGACAGCAAACTGTTCAAAGAAGCCTAAGCTGTAAAAAGACTTCTTAATCTCTGACACCTCAGTGAGCCACTCCAGTTTCCCTTCTTAGATCCACTTGGCCCTCATCCCTGTTTTCACTGCCAGGTGCCGGTCCGACCTCTCCTTGGGCACACTCAGTTTCTTACAACACCACAAAATAAATATTTAAAAAAATGAGAAATATTCTGTGGCTTTAGGGATTTGGATTAAATCACTGATGGGGGTCAGGTGAGTGTTGGAACTGCAGCTCAGGAGCAGACACAAGACTGAGGTGCAGGAAGACCTTTCAGAAACAGAAAGATGTTAGCTCAGCTCATGGAACTTCACCCATGGGACAGAGCTGGAGCAACTTTCTTAACACTGAAGGGAAAATAGCATTCTTCATAAATAAGAAGGCAGAATTTAACATTACTGGCTTCCAGTCTGTGGTATGATCCCTGAGTGTAGCTCATCTGATGTTTTCCAGTCTATTTCTATCTTGCTTCAAAATATTTCTGTCCATTTCTAGTCTGCATTCAAAAAATGAAAGGTTAAATGGTCCTTCCTTCTGGAACAATGTTCTTCAAACTGCCACATATGCCCCATTGACACACAATGTATGCATACATAAAACTGCAAGTGCACAAGGTACCCTGAAGTGTTGTAAGACCCAGGCTAGAACAAGGCTGACAGCAGTCCAGAACCTAATGTCTCTCTAATCTCCAACACTGCTGGTGTAACAGAAAAAAAATCCCCCTGAAAGAGCAGTACTTTAAAGAACTGCATTTTAGGATTATCTTCCAAACTCACAATGGTATCAAGTTACTTTCAAAGGAAACTAGAATTCCATTTACAGAAATCCAAGGTTTAGAAGATTTAGAGAATGTTACTAATAAAACTACATACTAGATGTTTCAGTTTCATATTAATCATGTTTCTCATTGAAAATTAATTTGCTTTTAAACAAAAGGAAGAATTACCTTTAGCTTCTGACCTAAGGTGACTTTTTAGATGCTGAATCACTAAATCAGTAGAAATAGCTGATCTCAACATCAAATTTCTTTTTTTCAATTTTCAAAAAAGAAAACAATCCTTTTCAGTTTCTCCTTGAAAAAAAAAAAACTGACATAAACTATACTGAAATAAACACAATTTTTCCTCTATGCCTCAAGAAAAATCTGTTGCAAGCTGATCTGCTCCTTCAGCAAACTGAAACCAGTTATTTACCCAGCAATTTCCCTCATTTTAGTGATCTGTGGCACTTTTAAAACCTCAGCAAAAACATTTAAGCAATACATACTCACATAATTTATTATTAAAGCTATTTTAATTCAATTTGACAGCTTTTATGAAAGGCTAAATTTACTACAATAGACTAAGACAAAGAAAGTCCTACTTAAAAATAGTATCTTTTCATATCCATTTTTAGCCACCCTGTAAATGTTCTCTAATGCAGCCTAGTAAAAAAAGACTTGGCAACGCTATTGCCATAGGCTCCCCTTCCATGACAGATCCATGGCATTTTCATCACAACACTAAAAGGTCCCAAATCTCAGTTGAAAATACTGAGGATAAATCAAGCTAAAAAGCCAAATTCTAAAATTAATTGCACGAGGTACAGGCACACATCCTCTTCTAACCATTCAGCAGCAAACCTGTGATAGTGTCTACCAGGTCCAGCAGGAGAAGACATTTTGTCTGCTTTACAGACAAAAAAAAAAAAATCTTTGGATGTATTAGTTTTATTTACTTAAAAAAATAGAGCCTTCATAATTCCAATCTCAACATCCACAAGATTTCAGATGGATGAATATGGCATGAGCAATGTATATATCTTGTCCATAAAAGACATGCTATGTAGAAATTTGTATTTCTACTTCACCTCATTCAAGGCCACCTACATATGCATATGACAAGAAAAATTGCAATGGTTATTTGCTAAACCATGCAGTGTCATATGGCAGCAGGAAACCAATCTTTAGAAGCTGGCTCCAGCCTGACCAGTGGCTGATGTGCTCCCCCTCCAGCTGTGACATCAGGTCAGGACAAGCATTATCCCAGTCATGCAGCTGATGGCAGAGCTGGAGGGAATCCCTTTAAGAGGAAAAGAAAGCAAAGACAAAAGGAGCCAGCTTCCTTCTGGGAAAATGGGATGAATTAAGGTCA
The DNA here is from genome assembly GCA_039654755.1 of Calcarius lapponicus. Taxonomy (NCBI): domain Eukaryota; kingdom Metazoa; phylum Chordata; class Aves; order Passeriformes; family Fringillidae; genus Calcarius; species Calcarius lapponicus. The sequence goes on from CM077465.1 coordinate 57,785,588, forward strand.
TACTGGAAAGACGCAGGTGGTTCCCAAGGTAAAAAGAGCACTAGATTAACCTGTGGAAGTCATGCAGTTTTATTTTGAAGCCATGATACTAAAGTTCTTGGCCAAAAGGCTCATATCAAACTTCAGGCATGGTATCAATTACCTGGACTGAGTAAACAAGCCAAGAATCTGTACATACATGTTAGAGTATCATCAGCCATCCAGTACAAGGGATGTGTAATTAGCTAAGCAGGGATACAGGGTTTGAGGGGAAGGGAAGTGGGAGAATCTGTGTCCTTCAGACTAGTAATAATGTCTGTAAGACACTTTTACACTCAAAAAACCCTCCAAAAAAACATCACCACCCAAACCCAAACAAAAACCAAAAACCAAAAACAAACAAACAAAAACCAAAACCAAACCTAAACTATATAAAACCAAAGTTGCTGATACATTTTTATCAGCATGCTAATGAAATGCTACATTGTTTTACATGAGAAATTACACGTCCATAAAATCCACTATGCAAGACAGTCCTGTCTCCATAAATCAGATACTAAGTCCACACAGGGAGATAGGACAGTTTTATTTAAAAAACAATGTACAATCAGCAGTTAAGCAAAACAGAGGAAAATGCTGAAGAAAAATTTAGGAGGGCAGTGATTCCCTTCATATCATTCTCCTAAAGACTCAACTGATAGAAATATATAATAGATGTTTGCCTTAAAAAATTATACAGATTGCATGCTCCTAAGAGAAGAGTGTTATCCTCATGCTGGATTCTTTCCAGACATATTTTTGGCTACTACTGTAACCACAAAACACAGCTGGGGGAACAGATTAGGACACACAAAAACACCTCTCTGACAACCAATACATCTGTCTCAGCCCAAAACCTGTGTACCTTTGTTTTATTTCCATTTCTGCGTGACACAAACATGCAATAACAACAACAAAAAAAAAAAAAAACAAAACAGTAGAAAGCAGGAAATCTTTCCAGTTCAACAAGGCCTAGGTTCAGCAAAATATGTCTTTATATTCTCAAGCCATGAGCACACCATGATACCCTGCTGATTGTGGGTATCACCACAAAGAGTCAGGGCATTTGACCAAAGGATGTCACTACTATGTTATACACAACCAATTTCTATGACACAAAGGACCTAACAAGCACTGACAATCAACAGTGCTTTTCTAGCTGAGAAAGCAAACTGCTGTGTGGCAGTACTTTCAGGCTTTCCACTGACATCATGCTAAGAAAGAGGCAATTGTCCCAAGGCAGATTTAGACTTATCACCAGCATGAGAGAATGTCTTGTTTATAATCAGTAAAGGTTTTTAATCTAGAGGGGAACAAAACAAAAAAGATTAAACACAGACTAAACAAACCTACTTGAGGAAAACCTGTCCACTTTGTTACTAAATACCAGAAAAATTCTACAGAAGGCACTGCATGTGAGAGAGTGCTAGAGCAAGTAATTCACAATTTGAAATATCTCATTCATTAAGCCTTTCATCCTTAAAATAGTAGAGAGAATGGTCCAAAAACCTCAACATTAGAAGGGAGACTATGGCTTTCAGAGCAGTGCCTATACACCATCTTTTGTCTAAATGCTGTTTTGGCCAGAGTCCTGGGCCTGAAATTTTCTAAAACAGTGAACAAAAGGTCTCTGGCTCTCAGTTCACAGCAAGTGTGCTGCAAAGTGCACTAGAGAACCTAATGCTGCCAAACAAGCTGTGCACTTCTTTGAGTTTCATTTGGTATGGAATCCAGCATTTCCCCCAACTTCTCTCTCCCTGTTATCACTTATTCTACTTTAAAACAGACAGCTTTGAAATATCCTGCAAGAAAAGCTTGAAAGAGAAGACCTGAGTACTATGGTACAGGCCACCTAACAAACATCACAGTCTAGAGAGCAAAAACCTTAACAGTCTCGCTTTGAGGATCTGTGCACACTATCATCCACATAGCCACAGGAGCCTGTCCTGAAAGAACAACTCAGAAATGCAGAGGGGAAAAAGGAAGAAAAATGACTGTGCTATCATCTTCTGATGAATTTAAATCCCTGAGAGATCCCTGAATTTACTCAGTTACTCAAAGAATATAAGCAAACCTGCAAAGGAAAACAACAAGTCCCTCAAAAAGTAGAAAGACACACTGGAAGCTTTGTATCACAACTTGAGAAACATAGCGAAGAAAATTATCACAAAAGAATGTGATTTTGTTCATTGCATTTTTCGTGGCATGTTTCATTTGTTCAGGTGAATTTCTGAACAAACATTTGCACCTGAACACCCATAAACCACAAAAAAGGACTTCTTGACTTTTCCTAGTCCTCTCTGTGACCCGAGGAATTTTATATTTGCCTCTTTGCCTGGAGTACAATTCTCTTCTTCACGAGGTCTCTGCCTATATCCAGACACACGAAAACAGCAGGCCTATGAACAGTGGACTGTGTGAGAGCAAACCTCATACCTGCATCATGAATTTACATCTTAGTTCCTCTGAAAAGAGCACCACTTTAATGTAAGCACTCATCTTCACATATAATCCAAAGACAGTGCCTGTGTAGAACTTCAGACTACACAACCCTAATGTTTCATTTTCATCTTAACATTGACATTGATAAATTGTACTTTGCATATTGTATACTGCACTGTCCAAAAATAAATCTGAGGCATAATAGCTGGGTTAAGTATTAAAGAAAATTGTGACTGGAATTAGCAGTCTGTTCTCCAGAAACAATCCCAAACAGGTAGGCTAAGACTTTCCAACAAAAGAGCATCCGTGCTTTATTTGCACTGCTTGAGTAAATACAAACATTGCTAAAGGACTGTGAAAATGAAAACTCCCACAACCTTACATAAATATCGGCAGCCAAAAAGCGTCTCTATGAATAAAGCTGAACACTACACAGATATGTTTTCTATTACATAGAGGTGAATAAAATGCACCAACCTTTTTTCACAAATACACCCTTACCAATGAATGAGTGATAAAGACTTGTCATTGCTAACTCCCAAAACTCCCAACACACAGTACTCTAAGCAACGCTGTGGACCCTGGGATTCACTATCTGCTACAAACATGTGGAGGAATTTTTCAATACAAGTGCACTTCAGTGGATATGTTCAAATACATACCCTACCTGGGTACCTCATCCAGCCACGTACTTGTGCCAGTATTAATAATATTTTGAAGTATTGCAACTTTAGCAGTGTTGTTCTGATGGTTTACAGACATTAAGTGATAAGCCAAGAGCTCACAGTCTCAAGAATCAACAAGAACATCAGGAAATTAAAAGTTGCATAACAGTACTTATAGTTTCACCTGTCCCATTTCAGGCTCCTTTCTTTCTGCAACCTTTTTAGCTTAAGGTGTACCTAGACCAGTTATCTTCAGCTGAGTGAACATTTGGCTCTATTCCAACTACACCATGATTTCTTTTAACATGACCCTGATATTTTGAACCCTTTATCCAGTGTCCTAAGAGTGGTCTACTAGTGTCAGTGATTCTAAGAAAAGTAGTAAAATAGCATAATTCCCACTATACTGCTAAGTAAAAGACAATTTGAGCATCTCAAGGCAGTGCACAACCTTATGGCAGAATTGAGAGAGAAGTACAGGAGTTCTGCCTCCTAGTCTGCTGCTGTAATCATCAACTAGTGAAAAAAAAAATCAAAATTTAGGTGCTACTTTAGACTGACATAGGATGGCTTTGGTTTTTTCCTAAATTATCGTTTCATCAGAACACCCATTTGCATGAGGTTGCAATTGTTTTTTAAGTTGTTGCATTCACATGGCAGCAGCCTCCAACAACCTACTTCACCTTTCCAACCACAAGACCCACGAGTAAACAACAAACAAGCTGAGGCAAAACCTCAAACACACCCTTAGGAATAACTGGAATACCTGAGGTTACCTGAAGATAAGCATGGCTTCCCTTAGGAAAACAATTCTGAAATCTGATCCAGAGGATGCATGCATTTATCTATTATGAAGGACTGGAAAATAAGTCAGAATTCTTTAGGATGTCTCAAATGAAGGTAAAAATCTGAATATAAAATGAAGTAAAAACAGGGCAGAAACCTTCTCTAAAAATAGATCTTGCTGTGCAGCCAAGTATGCTTGCATGCAATTGCTATTTATTTTTAAATTGGAGTAATTTTCCAGGTAGGTTTCTAAATCAGCTAACAGAATGAGGTGTTTTAAAACTAAACGAAAGAAACCCCCAAGATTTGTCTCCTGATCACGTTTCCTATAAAGATGTAGAGGAAATCAGGAAGCAATAACAAAACGCAGTCTCTTGCCTGGCATTCCACAAAATCACAGAATTGTGAATTTCAATGAAGTAAAGACAGTAACAATAACCAACACCCAGGAAATACAGTCCTAACTCTTAACCAGAAACACTGGAAGCAACTGCCCTAAACATTGAAAAATAATTTGAAATCAAAACCACAACAAACGAACAAATGAAAATACTCTTAAACAATACACCATACGTGCCCCAAGCTCACAGCCTAATTTAGAGCACAAACTGAAAGAACTCACGTGCTCCTTTGTAGGTTCTCCAGCGCTTTCTCCATTAAACCTCCATCACCTCAAGCCTATTCTTATCAAGTGTTATTGCCCCACACGTGGATGGGTATGCTTAAAGATGTCATTAGGGACAACCAAAACAGAAACAAAACTGAGCAATGTCAGCACTTATGGATTTTCCATTCAGTCCTTCCACGCTTGTCCTGCCAGTGAATAAGGCAACAACCCAAACCTCCTAGGATACTCCAAGGCAGAAAAGTTATTCACAGCTTGAGCAAGTGTTAAGCTCAGAAAGCCATGAGATCTTAAGTCTCCACACCAACAAAACAAAGCAGAAATAAATGTAAGTGAAAACAGACAGCTGCGCATCACCATGGATGCTCAGTCATCAGGCACGGTAGTTGTCAAACCTGAAACAACAACCCTGGAGGCAAATCAGTATGATCCAAATCCTATCTGTCCCATTCTTTCTTAACAAAAAATGGACAACTAGTAGCAAATCTCCTCCTGAAGGCACTATAAAAATTTTACTATGATTTCACATGCAAACGTCATTTGATTATTTTAGGAGAATTTTCATTAAACAAATGCTGGCTATTTCTTGGTTTCCATGTGCATCCTTGGATGATAAGGATGGACATAATTTCAAATCCAAAGCAGGCAACAAAGTTTTCCTAGTATTTCTGGAGCTTGAACAAGTAATACTATTTTAAAACTGCAAGAGCTTGTTCTGGCACCACAGCACCAGACAATCAAATCACATATTTTCTCTCCAAGCCACCAGAAATATTTAAAGCAAACTCCAAAGGGAGAAGGGGAAGACAACTATCCAACCTTTGGAACATAAACTTCCTTTGACAGAGACAAAAGACTTTACTGTTGCATCTCATGGAAATAGGAGACTATCTTTTATGAGATCTTGCAGCATTAATGGTCACTTCTAGCCCAGAACAATCACCACTCAGGTCACCTACTTTCTGCATTAATAACTGCAAAACAGACCAATACATCACTGAAAATGAAACTGTATTTTAAGAATTTTCTATACATATTCTTCCTTGACTCCCAAGCTACAACATCACTCTCTCTTCAGTGGTCTCTCATTTAAATCCTTGGAAGAAAGAGCAATTTCCAATCCCTTTATTAATAAAAGTCAATACTAGTTGGGAGGGGGGGAGGGGGGAGGTGTCTGTTACTGACTTCTAATTCATAACAACTAAGGAAACAAACAAAGTCCTCTATAACTCCTTAAAAGGATTTAAAAGATACCACGCAAAAGCCACAACAGCCAGACTCTAAAATCCTTTCTTTAAAAAGTCATCATGCATCCTACCCATAAGAGCCAACATGGTTATTAAATTCTCATACTGCTTCACTTCACCCCTCTCTGCACCTTCACCATCTCTCTGTCATCCACATGTTGGTTATTCATCCATTGGATATGGGTATTTTTTGACAGAATGTGTTTTCCCAAAATACACAAGTCAGCAATTTGCTACTGCAAAGTATATAATACACAGTTCTCATGGCAATATGTGGGTGACATGTGACTGTACACCTCATCTTTGCTGGTTTACTTCTGTCTTCTCTTCATGTCCATCTCCTCTGTAGAAGAGCATACCAGCACCTTTCTATTCAGACCTGCAGCATGCAGGCTGAAGTGTTTTTCAGGAGATGCTGCCACTGCACTCACCCATCATGAGCCCCTGAGGCCTCTGGAAGGAGGGACTAATACTGTACAGGCACACTCCTAGCACAAGTACTGAGCTCAAAATATACTTTTTTATATAGTATACTTTCCTCAATCTTATTACAGGTCCAGTGAACAGACTTTCAAATTCAAAAATTCTCTTTGCAACACTGAGAAATAACTTGTATTGGATTTAATACATGTTCCACAGGGTTATTCTACTGGTATAAAGGAAGGCAGAACATCTCCTCAGTGGGCTGGCAAAATCTGGAAGAAATCCACCTCTAAAAGGTCTGTTAACTCAGAGAAAGAGGACTTAATCCTATGATTTGTATTTGCTTTTAATGAAACCCTATTGCTGCATCAAAGCTCTGGCTGTTGAGAGAAACAGACTAATTCTTGCTCATAATGCTCTGCTACAATTCACCGTAAGACTTCATACAGGTATCTTCAGAAGAACCATGTCCCTTCCCCTGCTGGTCTAATCTATTTTTATTCTATTTTATATCTTCATCTCCACTTTGGAAAAACAGCAAATGGTTCCAAACTGCATACCTGTAACATGAGCTGGTTTAATTTTATCTCTTGATCATTCATGCAAGTTAGCAGATTTTCACTGCATAGCTTCCCATGTCAATATAAAACCCAAATGCATTTATTCAATTCTCTCCTAGAATTCAAACACTTTAATTGCTATAGCAAATTTAATTCATCAACACTTACAGGACAATGGAAGGTGTAGCCTCATTTTCTGATGACAAATTTAAAAACATAAATACATATGTATATGTTCCATAAAGGATCCTTTGCTTTGAGCATCAAACATCATTAAAGATCTTCTAACAACACTACCAAATAAGAGAAGGAAGCAGAAATCCAACCAGGGATAAGCCCACATCAAACTAGAGAAGTCCTCAACAGACTCCAGCCCAATCCAAGCTGGAAAATGCAAATCAAACCCATTTGACTTACATCATTATTTCTTTACAGATTAAGTGAAAGTTCCTTTACTGACCATAGGAAAGAGCTATTTCATTTACACATTGTTCTGTTTCCAAATTATTCAGGAATGTCTTTTCTTTTTTGAATGACTAATAGGACAAATATGCATATAATACCAGTCTTCTACTATGCAACTATAGAAAGGCCAGCTTTTTATGTTCACAATGTTTCTACAGATAAAATTAATATACAGTAGGTAGGAACACCACAGTCTTTACACAAAGATACACTATTAACCATGTTAAGATGAAGGGACTTTATTCAAAGTGAAAAGAACTTTTATGAAGAGTCCTTTCTTTGTATTTCACAGCAAACAGGAGTTTGCATACAAGGCCTGACATTCCATGTGTTCCACTTTATCCATAGAAGTTTCTTATCAAATTTTACAAATTGAAAAAAACAGGAGTTTACATCAAGCAAAGTAAAGGCGTGGAGGATTGTAACTCTTAACCTGGGAACAGATAAACTAAGAATGGACACCTTAAACTTTTGTCATTCTTGTGCCACAGGATGCTGCAGATGCTAAAGCAATCAAGGGTTCAAAAAAAAGATGGCATAAATTCACCATAACTATTAAAACCCAAATGATTAAATACCATCTGCCCACAGACCCCTAAACTGCTCCTTGCTTGAACCCAGTGATATTTCCCTTCAGACACTCAGCTATTTGCACACCCTATCATACTCTGCCCTGAGCACCTGCTATCATTCACTGCTAAAAACAAGATACCAATGCAGAAACACCTCTGGTCTCAGCTGATATGCCATTCATAGGTCCATATTTTTGTGCCTGGGAAAAAAGAAGGTACAATATCTAAAGCTGGTTCAACACCTACACTGTTCAAGTCCCTCATTTCCAAACACTATGTAGGGCACTTGTATGGCAGCCAGGATATTTATATAGTAACAGTTCTTAATATACTTAGATGACTCGTGAGAGCTGGGGAAGACGCCACAAGTATGTAACTCTTCCTCCCCCTCCCTTAGCTGAATTCACTCCCCCTTAAAAGTTTTGCTTAACACTTAAAATAGCTTTATGAGTAACATTTTTTCCATTTTTATACAACAGTAACTATTATCCATACCCTCCAAGATCTGCAAGGCAGGATTTGTGTTAGTCAATCTACCTTCTGTGTATTTTAATCAGATTTTAGATAGGTAGATCTAGGGTTGTGTTTCATTTTTTAGTCATTTACAGCTGAAAAGATTTCATAAAAATCACCCCACCATTCCAATAGAATAGGGAGATCTGTTCTTTATAAAGCAGAGACAGCAATAACATTGCTACTAATGCTTGCATGCTCAAAAGGCTAAGGTTTCTATTGTATTAGGTACTGCATCCAGAAGAGAATAAAAGTGAGAGTGCTTTCTCCCTCATTTAAGAATTTTGTTAGTTATGGTCTTTCTCCAACTAAAGAGTCTCCTGTGGACTGTGATCCATCACAATCACAGCAGGCAGTCAACCTTTGCTTTTCCCAATAACTTTACTTGCTACTTATCTTCAAAAACACTGCTCTTCTATCATATTCTTGCTATACATGCAGATGGATTCTTTTCTTGCATATTGTGTCCAACATTTATGGTTCCTTTTTGTGTCTTTTGTCTGCTTAAGTGGTGCCAGAGACCCCTGGTACTTGTACCAATTCTCTTTAAATGGCTATATGCATGGATTTGGCCACCTTTGAAATTTACTGTTCAAACTAGTGAAACAAGAGATATACAAGGATTTTATTTAGAAAACAGTTCAGCTGCTAGATATTTGCTTCAACAAACATGTCATGAAAAGAGTGTTTTTAAAGGAGAGGAATCTATTCCATGGCACGTACAAAGCAGAGGAGGAACTGATAGGATGGATTGATGTGAGTATTGAGAAATGCTAGATCTTTCTATTCTGATGGGAGTTGGCCTTCAAGTGAATGCTTTGCAAAGAGTATTTTGCACTAGACAAGGATGTTGGAGACTATTCAAACCCAGGGCACCAGGAAAGTGTATGACTACCAGCTGGGTCTGTTAGCTCTCAAACTATGCAGAAGGCAACAAAGGACCTCCACACTACACAGACCAGCTTTCCAGTGGGAGGTTCTCCAGACCAGCTCTGGAATTCTATAGCTTTCAAGGATATGGCACAAAGCACAGTAATACTGAGGCCTTTCACGGGTGTGAGCACAAAGTGAAAACTATTATTATTGTGAACCACTTAAAAGATACTAAAGTTTTAAATACTGTAAAATGACATAAACAAAGGCATTAATCAAAAATTACACAATAGAGAAACAATGGATCAAATAATAAAAGCATGGATCAAAACAAGAGTCACACAAAAACAATGAGCACAGCAACAGGCAGTTTCTTGAAACTGGACTTTTCAAAACATTTCCTCTTGGACCTTTTTCCAAATAATCCGAAGCCACACAAATCTAAGTGAAATCTAGATGCAAGTCTGCCAACCAGAAGGCACTGTTTCTACAGAGAGCCAACCAAAATCACTGACTACACCTGCCCAACTTCTGACAAACTTTTTATTACAATAGCTAAGCCTTAATAAAAGGTTTACAACTTAGATCTAAGTTACAGATCTTCTATAACTTCTTCTAGATCTTCTTCTTAGATCTAAAGTTATAGCTTATTTTTATTGATAGCATTACACTGTCTAGAAATAGTTTCCATATTATTTAGCATATATTACACTATACAGTTTTCAAGTTATAATCTTTCCATTATCAAGTTTACCATACATTTCCTAATTTGTATTTTATCCCTAAATTACAATGACCTAATATATTATCTTGAATTTTTAAAAAACCACCAACTTTCTGCTTTATTTCGCCAACTATCAACCCATCATAAGACCTCAAGTCCTAAGTAACTATGAAAATGCACTAATAATGTAATTAGTAATAATCAGGTGCACATCCCAACTGATAGAGACAGTTGGAAAACAACTTAAAGATGTGTACTTCACATTCCTAGCATGAGAAGTTGTTCTGCCGCCAGATGCATTACAAAAATGAGACACTGATAGTGACTCTAAAAAATGAAAGATTCTGTACCATTTCTACCAGCTCTACCACAGTAGATACGAAGTAAAACACATAAGAGCATGCTGGCCATGTACTTAACTCATTCACACACACTTTTTTTATCCTAATCGATATCAAGAGACATATGGACAAACTCTCTGAGCAGTCAAGCTCCCTGGGAACTGAACTAGAGACATGCGCCATTAGTACCTGGATCACCTTAACAGGAACTGTCCTGAAGCATTTCCTAACTCATCAATGAATTTAGTCAAGCCTTCAGCAAGGTTTCTTCTGACACTAGGAAGAGAAGTCTGTTCTCCATAAAGCACAGGCTTAGCTCCCAACAATGGCATGGAAGGTATGGTACAAAATTACCGCAGTCCTCATTAAATGAACAACAGAAACAGAAAGGTGAGTTTGTTGGGGTTTTATTATATAAAAAAAGAACCAAATCAAAAAGTCTAATTTTATTATTAGACCTTCATATAGAGCTTCTTATAGCAATCACAGCAGACAATGATCTCTTTATGAGCACTAGATAACATAATAATTACCCTAAGAAGAGAATAATTACACTGAATTCTTTTGCAAGATGCTTTGAGACCTAGTAATGAAAAGCAATGCTAAAAGCTGTGTATTGTAAGTATGCTTAATAATTACATAAAACAAGTACAACTTTTTCTACAGGCTAGCTATAAACAAAACTGATTTTATATGAAAGTTCAGCTGAATCAATCATTTTTTTGTGATAAAAATGAATCAGCTGCACTACAACAGCTTTCTTGGTGCAAGTTCACAATAGGACCATTTAAATCTATTCATTGCCTTACTGAAGGAAATATAATGAATATTTTAAGCTGTCCACCACAGGCTCAGTATAGTTCAACATGAGTAGGGTTTTCACAGAATAATGAATGTGTTAAGGGTTTTACAATAAACATCTGTTGACTAGGTGAGAAATCCAATCAGTTGTCAGAAGCAGTGATGCAATGTACAAAAAATAAATTGTCTTTCTATGAAAATCATTCATAACAGTTATAGTTGTCAGTTTTCTAAGCTATTTTTAATCTTATAAATAGCTATCTATATATACTATCAACCCACTACCTCCTTTCAGCCCCCAAGAAACTGCTAATGACCTTCTTACAAAATTCCATTGGGGGCGTGGGGGAATATGCAGTTTTTTGAAATAGCTCTACTTTGCCTGACATTCCCAGTGCCTGTGAAAAATGAGGCCCACTCGCACAAATGTTCCTTATAAGAGCAATCAGGTTAGGAACTGCTGGCATGCAGCTATTTCTTGAATTAGGATTACAGGATCAAACTGATAGTTAGCATTCCCGGGGATCACCATGATTTTGCTATTGTGGAAAAATCTGTGATGGTATCCTCAAAATAATTTTACCAGAAATCTTGACACGATGAGACAACAATTTAAGCCTTCAAGCTTAAGTATAAACAGTTAAATGTTAGTGGTTCATATGATCATCTCCAAAGCTGTCAATATTGTATTATGGTAAAACACTTGATATTTTGACACAGCTCTTACTATACTTCATTTTATTAAGCAGATACTTTAAGATTTGAGTTTTGCAAATTATTTGTAAAAACAATCATTAAGAAACATTTTTTTATTTACAGTTTTTATAGATAGAAAATATCCATTGCAAATACCCCTTACCTATTCAAAACACAGGATGTTGCTCATGAATCAGTAATCCTTGGACAAGCAAATTTAATCCTGGCAAAATGAAATTACCTATGACAGTAATATGAGTGCCATTGTATTTTTTTAAGATAAACATTTTCTATTAAGAGGCCTTTGTTTAGTTCTTGTTTGAAAAACATGTATATCTAAGCCACGGGCAAAAAAGGACTCTCAAATACAAAAACATCACATTTGACTCAGGCAATCCCTTAACCTCAAATAGCTGGAGGCCTGGCTGGTTTCCCAAAGAATCACAGCACGCTCACCCTGTTGTTATGGTGTTTCCTAAGCATCTGCTATGTGCCACTTGCAGAAACGGCAATCCAAACAAGCCAGACCTTTGATCTCACCCCACACAGCTGGTTTTGATCGCCTGTTCCAATGCCTCAGTCAAATTTAAGCACTGAACTGGTAAACGATTCCTACACTTTTTCGGCAACCTTTAGGAAGCCAAGGTGCTGGAGCACGTTCGCGCACAGACGCTTAGGGAAAGGCACGACGAGAAGCCAGAGCACAAAGAATGCGAAGGAGTTGCGCTCCCGAGGCGGATCCCGGCACATCGCGGGGCACGGCTCCGAGCCGCGCGCCCCCCGCCGCCCCCAGCCCCGCTGAGGCGGGGGCACGGTGGGCACGCAGCGGGAAGGGGGGGAAATGGAAGAAAAAGACAAAAATATTTACAAATGGCAGCGCTACGGGCGCTGCACGGAGAGTCACAGGTGATGCCGGAGCCGGCGCTTCCCTCCCCGCCGCCGCCGCCCGGGGCTCCCGGACTCCCCGGCCGCTCCCGGAGCTCCGGGGGAGGGCGAGCGGGCAGCACTCCGGCCCCACGGCCCGGAGCCGCAGGTGCACGGGCAGGACGGGGGCTCCGGGCACCTCCCGCCCGCCTTCCCGGGGCTCATCCCGGCCGGTGCCCGCCGGGCGCGGGGGAGCCGCGGCGGGAAGGACGCGGCTCGCGGCACAGGGCGGACGCGCACGTCCCGGCGGCGCACCGGGACCCCCCGCCTCCAGGGAGCGGGACCGCCCTGCCGGCGGCGGGCGCCCACCGGAACAAAAGGAAAACAGCCCCGGAGCCGCCCGCGGCCCCGCACAGCGCCCGGCCCATCCCGCCCCACCTCCCGCACTCACCTCGGCGCGGCAGCGGCGGCGGAGCGGGCGACGGCCACTCGCGCCCGCGGGCTCCCTCCCTCCCGCTCCCTGTTCCCCTCCCTCCTTCCCTGCCCGTCCTCCCGGCTCCGTCTCTCACCGCTCCCGGAGCGGCGGCGGCGACGGCTGGGCCCGGCTCCCCCGCCACGTGACCCCGCCACGTGACCGCCGCCCTGCCCCGGCCCGGCTCCGCCCCCGCCGCCCGCCCGGCCGCGCCGGGATGGGCCGGGATGGGCCCCGCCGGGAGCGGGGACGGGCCCAAGCCTGGCCCGCGGGAGCCGGCCGGGGCACGGCCACGGCCATGGCGGGGATACACCGCAGCCCGCCGTGGGAACAGCTCGTCTGACGGGGAAAAAAATCCCCGAGTCCCCCAGCCCCTCACCGCCCGCCGAAACCACAACAGCGGGCGGGCGTGATGTGACAGCAAAGGGGGCTTGTCCCTCCTGCCTTCAGGGCTGAGAAAGAAGGGAAGTAAGTTGGTGCCCACATCTGGGGCATCGAGCCCCATCGTGAGCTTCGCACTCCTCCCCGCAGGAATAACTAGCGCTGTATTCCTGCACTTGCGACTCACACCAAACGCCACAGCGAGCGAAAATTAACTGTGCTGACCAGTGTTCCATGCTAAGCGTAACCTTTGGTCCCAGAAAACAATGCTTACAGTAACGGGTCAAGGGGGTGTCTTGTCGGAGAGAATGCTTTTATCCTTCAAACTTCGAAATTCAGGATACAATCCAGAGATACCAACACCTACAAGACCTGGGGGAGCCTCGGTAAATGCAAACTCTGAGGCCGTTTTCTGGTATCACATTCAATGCACATTCACTTTCTTCAGAAAGGGATAACAAAATGCCTGAGCATGAAAGCTGTGAAGCACTCAGTAGTTTAAGAAAACCTCGAACGAATTGCAATTATCAGCTCTGGAAAAGCCATCCAAGGGATAGTACATGGGGAGCAGGAAGTGAAAAGGCCCTAGCTCCTGCTGGCTTTAGTAATCAAAGCTAACAAACCATTTGAAAAACTAAAAAGGTAAATATTTTTCACACCATTGCCCAAAGCTCCACGAGGATTTTATCTTACAACCTATACCAAGAAGGGGCCAAACTTTGTGCCAGAGGACCAGCTTTGTGTGAAAAAATCTGAAAGACTGAAGCCTGAGATAATGTGTCAGAGCTGGGTATACATTTTGTCTGTTAATAAAATTCTCATTTAGAAAAAAAGCTGCTTTTTACTGAAGATTTTCAGTTACACTACACAGCTAAACCCTGGGACACCTCTTAAAAGATCCTATAGCTAAATAAATAAAATAAAAAGCTGTCAGGCTCCATTTCTGGGTGCATTACAGAGTTATTATCAACTGGTGAGCTGTGAAGAACAGGTTCTTCCCTGAATTGCTCACTGGATATTTTCACAAGACAACCATCACCACCACTGGTAGGCTTATATATCATATATTCCAGTAGAAATTTTTGAGGAGCCAGAACAGTTCAAACCACTCTTCACTCAATTCTTGTGTCTGACTTCAGCTATCTGTGTCTTAGCTCAATTCCTAGTTTACTGGCCATCATAAGAATTAAATTTAGGTAGGAAAAAAAAAAAAAAAAAGAAAAAAAAAAAAAAAAGTGAGGCTTGCAAAACACCACTACAGCTTTAATTGCCTTGGTAATCCTGTCCTCTTCACCCCAGGCACATTAACTGTGGTGCAAAAGTGTTGCCCTGCCCACTAATCCCTCATGAGCTGCAAGAGAAGTTGTGGCTGGTTCCCAATCACAAGAGAAATCAGTTTGGTAGTTGCTCACCAGCCTCTACACCCTATGACCATGACTGATACCTTGCAGGAATCCCACCCATTCTTCACCCCGGTGTGTGATGAGGAGCAAAGGAAAATACATGGGAAGATGTTTGTTTCGTCTCACTCTATCAATGTAACACATTTGTTTTCCAAAATTAAATTTACACAGATGCACAAGAGTCCCAGGAACTAGAACTAGATACTTCAGGTGTTTAAACCTTGCAACAGAGGAACAAAAAGATGGGGGCATCTTTTTCATCTGCATGTGTGAATCAACAAGACCTTTTTCCATGCTGGGAATGAACTACAGCATTCCTCCATGTGCAGAAGGGAAGCTACAGCAATCTCAGATGAAGTCAGTAATCTGATTGAGTGGAACCCAGGGGTATCCTTGCAGATAAGACAAGGCCTCATCTTCCAAAGTGAAAATAGAAGTTAAGATCTCTACTATTTATAGCAATAGACCATGGTCCTGTAACTTGCCTATGGGACACTGTTGCTCTATAAATGCAACAGGAGATCACACTTGGGAAAATACCACTGCTGTATTGCATCAGGTTTGTGAAACTACTTTGTACTTTTTTGAACCATATTTTACTGTGATTAAGAGTACCTCTTTAGGATAATGAAGCATTTTAAAGCATACCTAATTAACACTTCACAATATTTCTTGAAAATATATACAAAACATATAAAACCCAAAGGAAATAGACAACTTTTTCCTTCACTAGCCCATTCATCCCTTCCTCCTCCAGTCTACTAAAGTCTGACCTAAAGTACCAATTCATTAAATTATGGTGCTAACAGTATAAAAATTAAAAGAAATAGAAACATTTCCTTTATAGGTCATAAAAAAATAAAAGGCACACAGAATTCACCTTGCAGAACGCTACCTCACAGAACCTAGAATAGGTACTGAAGTGTCTTGCAATGCAAAAGCTGCTTTTGTAGATGCCTCCATTATTCTACTTTCCTCCTTCACCTCTATCTGGATTTACAGCATGAATGACTGTCCCATTTTCAATGCATTAGAGAGTTTCATACGCCAAGTTGCTCCCTTTTTTCACATGCAAATCTATTCACTCCTTCCACACATAATCTTAATGCATTTTTGTTAGTTTAATATGCTCAGCTGATTCCAAAAGGCATTTCTTTTTGATGTACCTCACCCTGAATTTTCATCCACCACAGAGGAACACATCAAGAAAAGAAACAAGTTGGTTAACCTGGTTCGATTCCCCAACAGAGCAAGGATTTCCTCCGTAGCTGAGGGAATAGCCAGGCTGAAGGAGGACTGACCAAACCCTCCACTTGCCTGGCTGTTCACTCCAGCTTTCTCCTGCCTTGTTTTTGTTGTGGAAGCAGCTCCAACCTTCCACGTATATTTTGGCCCCCTTCTTCAAGACCTGAACAGGGAAAACAAGACCTGCAGCCCCTCACAGAGAAGTTCACACTGGAGCAGGGTTCCTGGTAGGACTTGTGACCCTGTGGGAGCCCAGGCTGGAGCAGGCTATGCCTGCAGGACTGCATCTGATGGAGCAGTGACCACATTGCAGCAGTTTTGGGAGGACTGTTGCCCATGGGATGGACTCACACTGGAGAACTTCATGGAGAACTGTTTCCCATGGGAGGGACCCCATGCTGGAGCAGGGGAAGGACTTTTCTCCCTGAGCAGTGGGAGAAACATATGAGAAGAACTGACCAGAACACCATTCCCTGTCTCCCTGCACTGCTGAGGGGGACGAGGTGGAGCTGGGAAGGAGGGAGGGGTGGAGGGGAAGGTGTTTCTAAGGTCTTATTTTTCTGCTCTGATTTTGTTATTAATAAATTCAATTAATATCTCTAATTCAAGTCTGATTTGGCCATGACAGTATTTGGTGAGTGATCTCTCCCTGTCCTTACCTCAGCCCTTTTCTCTCCCATGTTCAGTTGTGGAGGGGTGTGATAGAATGGCTTTGGTGAGTCCTGGCACACAGCCAGGGTCAAACCACTACACTGCTACACAAGGGAAATGTATTCATGTGTGGCTTGTTTTTGGGGGTTTTTTAACTTTACATAGTGTTTCAAATTATGGCATACAAGATAATAACTGGAGATGAAGGTTAGTACAGATGGCAAGGGATTGGAACTATTGAAGTGTGGCATGGATGGTGCTCCAAAGAAAACAGACTGAGGAGATACAATAAATGGAGTCCCTGAAGAATTAGTCATGATACTGTCCTTTCTAATATTTTTAGGTGACTTTAGAACAAAAATATGAGTGTGCTAATAAAATTTGCTGATCACACAAACTTGAGGATAACAATTCAGCCTAGACTCAAATAGATACATCATTCAGAAAACAATGGATGAACCCCAGAAGCAGACCACTAAAAAGAATAGGATTAAATATAATAGTACAAAATCATTAATTGAAGGACTTGAAAATTTTAAACTGAAGGCATCAAGTGAAAAGACAGGAGAAGAAAAATCTGCATCTCTCAATCAGCAAGAGAATACCTGTAAGGTGTTTGATGACATCATGAAAGAAGCTAATACTCCCAGAATTTCAAAGAGTTCTGGAATATGAAAAAGAATATGCTGGTCCATAGAGTGTGCTGATCAATTACATTGAAGAATTAAATTAAACTTGAAATGGGTACTGAGGAGTGCCAGGAGAAATAGACATGACTATCTGTGTGTTACTCTATTAAACAGAGTAATTTTGCCTATTTCACTTACTGCATCGGGTTAGGCTCCCTTTTTATGCACTTCACAAGAAGTCTAACATAATGAAACCCTAGTTCAATGTGAGCCCTTTGAATATGTCTACAATATAAAAAAGATATATTAATTTAACTTTCTCAGCAAAGAGCACCTTAGAATATTAAAACAAATAGCAGGTGGTAGAAATACTTCCAGGCTCCCTAGGCTTTTCAGACAAGTGCCTTAATGGCTGAGATATAAATTTATATCTTTTTCAGCTTAAATCTAAAGAGACCCACACCATATATAATTTCTTCAAAACCTGTTATTTCCAAGTGTGGTCTCATGAGTAGGTTAAGGACAGCACAGCAAAACTTAAGCAGTGCTTCCCCACCCCCCCCCCCCCAAAAAAAAAAATCAATAGAGATAATATTCAAACACAAAAATAAAGAGAGAAATCTTGAAAAATGTGAAGCACGAGAAAAGCCACCAAAATATTCAAGGTCTTAAGAACAGTTTAGCACCAGAGTCCCAAATTAGTGTACTCTGTACTATCACCTTCCATTTTAGAAGATATGACAGAGACTGTTGCAAAATCAAATGTTAATTCATTTTAAAAAACATCCAAATTAAACCCAACTTAATTACAGCATAGTGCCTGCATTATTGTGGGTAGTTCTATAGAGGAACATGACCAAATATTTAAGTCCATTTTTTCTACTGGGAAAATCCCACATTTCAACCTAGATTTAAGAGTAGAAAAATACACTGCAAGAATATGATGACTTTTTGCATTTTTAATGGTTTTAGCAAAATATAATACAGTGATGGAAAGCAGCTCCGTGTCCAAACAAAATTATTTAAGAAACAACGCTTACTTTCATGAATACCTGATTAGGGATTTCACTGATCCTTTTAATCCTAGTGTTAGAAGGACACAAAAATAAATTCTAGATGTGAAAGGTCTGGTTATCCTTATTAGCATTCAATTTTCTATGTTTATTCCCCCTTGAGACCTCCACCTTACAGTAATGCCACTCAGTGTAAGGACTGCAAAATCCCTTTCCTCCCTAAATGTTAAGAAATATTGCTGGGCAAGGAAAGGTCTCTTTCTCCCAGAGAGTAAGCATGCTGTAGAACCATAGAATCATTAAGGTTGAGAAAGACCTCAAAGATCACCAAGTCCAACTGTTAACCCAGCACTGCCATGGTTACCATAAGGCCATGTACCCAAGTGCCACATCCACATGCCATTTGAACACTTCCAGAGCTGGCGATTCCACCACTTTCCTGGGCAACCTGTTCCAACGCCAGACCAACATTTTGGTGAAGAAATTTTTCCTAATATCCAACCTAAACTTCCCCTGGCAAAACTGGAGGCCATTTCCTCTTATCACTTGTTACTTGGGAAAAGAGACCAACCCCCAGCCCACCACAACCTCCTTTCAGTTTGTTGTAGAGAGTGACAAAGTCTCCCATGAGCCTTCTTTTCTCCAGGCTAAACACCCAGCTCCCATAGCCATTCCTTGTAAGATTTGTGCTCCAACCCTTCACCAGCTCAGTTTCTCTTCTTTGGACTCACTCCTGTGCTTCAATATCTTTGCTGTAGTGATGGGCCCAGCACTGATCACAGGATTTGAGGTGCAGCCTCACCAGTGCTGAGTACAGGGGGACAATCCCTGCCCTGCTCCTGCCGGCCACACCATTACTGATCCAGGCCAGGATGCCATCGGCCTTCTTGGCTACCTGGGCACAGCTGGCTCATGTTCAGCTGCTGACCAGCATCCCCAGGTCCTTTCCTGCCAGGCCACTTCCCAGCCACTCTTCCCCAGCCTGTAGCCCTGCCTGGGGTTGTTGTGACCCAAGGGCAGGACCCAGCACTTGGCCTTCTTGAATCTTGTACCGCTGGCGTCAGCCCACTGGTCCAGCCTGTCCAGATCCCTCTGCAGAGCCTTCCTGCCCTCCAGCAGATCAACACTCTCACCCAGCTTGGTGCCACCTGCAAACCGATTGAAGGTGCCCTGAATGCCCTTGTCCAGACCATTGATAAAGTTGTTAAACAGGACTGACCCCAGTACTCCGCCTACCACAAGTGACAGATTGCCAGCTGGATGCAGCATCATTGCCCACCTCTCTCTGGGCCCTGCCATCCAGCCAGCTTTTTACCCAGCAAACAGCATCAGGCCAAACCATGAGCAGCCAGCTTCTCCAGAATGCAGTGAGAAATGGTGTCCAAGGCTTTACTAAAGTCCAGGCAGACTACATTCACAGTCTTCTATTTGTTTTTATGACTCGCTTTGATTATGATATTCATGTAACTACGATGACAATGCAAAAATGCATTACATTAAAGCTTCCTTCACAGTTTCAAATTTAGAGTGTAGTGGATTGCTTCTCATAGCTACCAAGTCAAACAATAAAAGTTTTTTGTTGGACCTTCACAGTTTCTTTTGTTTTATAGTACATTAAAAATGAGCTAGAATAACTGCACATTGAAAAGACAGTCTCAATTTGGTCTAGTTTTTCATACTTGCAGCAAACTGCTTTAGGAACCACCTTCTGAAACACATCCACCCTCAGAATTGTTCCTTCCCACTCCCTACAGCTCCTTCTGGCTCCTGCTGTCACACAGCAGGCTAAACAGGCAGAAACAGCTTTAAAAAACCCTACTCAAAGCCTAAAGGGGAAACATATACTGATTCCAAGACTTCAGGTTCCCTAGTCCTCCTGACAGATTTGGTCAGATGCTCAGCTTTGCCCACTCCTCACCCCTCCTCTAGGGCTCCTCTCAAGTGCTATTTGCAGCTCCCTCTGCCCAAAAGGCAACCTGACCAACACTAAAAGCTGTCACAGTCCTTCATTACATTGGCCTTGATGTGGTTGTGCTTAACAATATTGAGTTCAAATATTCATTAAGAAACCAGGCTTCTTTTTTTCTTCAGTTTTATACTGATTTTATAACCTTCCTAATATTAAAAGATAAAATTAGTCTCTGTTTAGACCAAAAGTAAAATTAAATATAGGGAGCATGCTTCATTTTACAGCCAAAGAGAAATTTTTCTTTCATATCTGGTTGATGATTCAGAAGGTCATCATTATTCCAGGGTTACTCACTTCTGCTGAAACTCTAGCTTCTGGAATACCTGTATATCTAATGATATGACACACAGGCAAAACATGTCTTACACACAATAAAGTTGCCAGTGTAGGAGAATTAAGAGATTAAGAGGAAGTAAAACTATACTATCACTCCACAGAGAAAAGTGATCCCATTCAGGATAGAGCCAAGTAGACTAGAAGGTGTAATATTAAGAAAGTTAGGTGAAATATTAAGAAATTAATATTTAATATTCAATAAAATTTTCATTTTAATATTTAATAATGAAGATATTTATATTGATAAATATTAAGTAGGAGAAATATTAAGAAATATAATTGGTCTCTGGTTGGATAAACACAGAGCCCTTTGTAAACCAATTAAGATCTAGTTAATTGCAAGTAAATTTTTTGATCCTTATGTTCCTTCTGATCTTGTTCAATTTCAGAATTAACAGGAAATACTAGCTACAAGCCTAAAACACTCTTCCCCCTCTTTCCTGCCTTTTTTCCCTTTTGCCCTCCCATGTCACCCCTCTAGCTTTGGTACACCAGGAGCACAACACAGGAAATGGTGAGAGATCATTTGCTAGGTGTGTGTACCTCTCTCTATTGACAGTGTATGAGCTGTGCCAACACTGCAGAAACATGTAGAAAACAGTAGGCCTATGCTGAATTGCTTTTCTAAGTTGCAAAAAGTATATTTTAAGTATACATTTAGAAAGTTAAATATTAATAAGGCTCTGTGCTCTGTCTTCTGTGAACGAAGCATTGTGTTGAAAAGAAAACTGCTATTGTTTTAGCCAAAAGCTACGTAAGACTCAATCCATTGGAAGAAATTCCTGTCACTATGCTTTTGCTTCCTGTGATTAGATGAATCTGAGACTTCGTTTGTCTTATGTTATGCTGTAATGCTAAGCACCTTTAACACTCTATTTAGTCAGAGAACTGTCAGCATCTTTTACTGCATTGTTGTAACAATGTAATGAGTCTGATGCTGGGAAAATAAAGTTTGAGACACTGATCAGGAGTGACCCCATTCCTGTTCGTGACTGTAAATAAATTGCCAGCGCATCATGCACCACTCTCTTATCTGCAAGGGAGATCTGCACAGCTGCAAGGGTACCCATGGCTGCGCACATCCTGCCATTTACAGCTGGGGCCGTCTTTTCTGTAATAGAAAAATGAATGGCTGTACAGCTCTGACAGTCAACTCCTCCAGTCTGTAGTCATCCCAAAATTTTGCTGCTTCTTTCTTGAGGGGCTAGTTATGTGGCTAATCAATTATCTGTCAGTTTTGGTGTTGGATGGGTTTTCTTTGGTGTGTTTAAACACATTCCTGCATTGGTATTAGGAGTCTTAAGACTTCTTTCAGGAACCTTACACTTCTTGTTACTAACACCTAAAATTGCTCAAGCACAAAAGCCAAAATCTAGCAGTAATGCTTTTAAATTTCCACACTAAATTTTTTTCACTGGGCAGCAATTTTATAGTCTGTTTCTAGTCTTAATCTTTTTACTGCTAAGCAATCAGAAATGAGAAAATTACTTTTTCAGTCTATATGAAAAATGCAATCCCTAATATTCAAAGTCCTAGGAGGGTTTGCCCCTCATATTAAAACTTAATTGGTAGGTGTTGTAGTTTTTTATTTAGTTAGGGAATGTACTGAATTTTACCATTACATATGTGTAAACCAATAAAGCTACTTTTGGGGGCCAAGGAGAGAAAAACTTACTGTATGTCTCACTTCCACTCATTATGAGCAACACTGTAAGGAGAAAGATGCAGAAATCCCCAGTGCAGACTGAAATACAGTAAGACTGAATGTTGTATGGTCTCCTACACAGTATGATGTATGTGATTTGAGGAACAGGTACCCTACAATCACATGCATTTTGTATTATGAGGACATAAAGAGGAAAAGCTCATAAATCTTACTTCTTATCAACAATGAATTTTTTCATTTACACTCACTAAAAACTATGGAGCAACTTCTAAAGCAGGCTCATGGTGTGGGGATACACAGACCTACCAGTAACATCTGACAGCAAGACCACATTTCAGACTCATCATTTTAATGTGACATGGCTGTGTACCTAGGCTTAGAGAGATAACACTGGATACCTAAACAGCTATGACATTTCTGAGCTAAAAATATTCCAAAATCTCCAACAGTGAACAGCTTTTTAGTAGGACACTTTGAAGCTGAATGTTCATCTCTAGCTGAAAGCATATCTGATGGTCCAATGCACAGTAAGTCACTGCCCAAGCTGCAACAATTTTTTTTAAGCAGCTTAAAATATTGGCAAGAGCTCCCCTTACTGGTCTGCTTTCAAACTATCAGCTCTTCAGTCCTGAAAATCTTTTATTTGAAACAAAGATGGGTAAAACATTACTTATATTCCACATTTTGGAAAAAAAAAAAAAAAACCAAATAAAACCTAGGTCCACATCAAATTTGTATCAGATATCCTATTGTTTACATTTCTGATCAGCTGCTAGGTCATAAATCCAAAGATAATGACTTTAGGAAGAAATTGTTCTTCCATCACTGTGAACCTTAACTTATTTTGAACCCTTGATTTTGTACAGCACATATAGGTCTTGCTACAGCCTAAATTACAGAACAAACATCAAATTCTAACATACTGAGTAATGCACTCATTTCACAGTAACCACCACCAGCTTCAATGGGATCATTTGTGGGATAGTCAAGGAGTCAGTGTGGAAATTTGGAACTACAAAAAATTCTATTATGAAAGTTTACTGTTTTCTTTAAAGGCCTATTGTTTGAATTTAAGAGCAAAACATACCTCTCAGACTGTGCTGGTTTATATGACTTAAGAGTGCTTGAAATACATATATAGATATAGATATGTATGTATGTATACCCATTCATATATGATTTTTAGTGCCCTATATTTGTAAATTCAGCCTAGGGCTGACTGAACTTTTATGGTGAAGATGCCAACTAAGAAAGGTTAAATATAAGTAATTTTAATGACACCATGAAATACCATTATCTTTAATTCATAGTAAACAATCTTGTTTACTTCAGCTCACAGTAAACAATTCTGTTAATGCATAAAGCACATGTTCTCTGGATTGTTCTCACACACATGAGGCGGCCCTGCAGAGCTGAGTGAGAAAACCTCACTCAGCTGTTGTTATGGCACATTAGGAAAAAAAACAGAGGGAATCAGAGGACATGCTTTTGAATGCACCCTATAACCTGGAAAGACTGTAAAACAGGATTTCTTAATGTACAGCAGCACTTGGGGGAGGTTTAGTACAGTGCATCAGACAGCCATCTAGCTCTCACCACTAAGTACCAAAAACCAAAAATAACCCCTCCAAGTCCCCCAATTATCATTACAAGTAAATTAAATAAATAAACAAAACCACTATTATTCTAATGGATTCAGATGCCTACTTTTTTTTTGTGAAACACAGCTACAGAATCAAATCTACTCAGTCTAGCTCTCTCAGGTAAAATGGTAGAATTTCCTACAGCGTTCTCTTATTTTCTTTCAATAGCAATGCCTATTTTCTTTCTTGAGGACACATCCATTCTCTCTAGTGATTGTTGGTAATTTTCTCCTTTATTGTACTGGGCAATTATTATTCCTGGGCTAGTTGGTGTTCCAGAGAGAATGAGGAAGGACTCAGGCATTGGTCACTCAAGTGAACCAAGTCATTACAAGCCCTATCTGTACTGACCAACCAGGGTCATACTCATTGTGCTGCCAACCCCCGTGCTAAAATATGTCCCTCTCCAGAATTAGCTTATCCCACAATTTATAAGACTATCTAAATATGTGACAGCATTTAGACTTACTTGCTTTTTACACAACTTTCTTTGAAGGCCATAAATAAACAATTATTTCAAAAAAATCTGAGTTTTTGAACAAAAAAAATCAAAATGCCCAATGGTATAATCTTCAATAAAAATGAAATGTTATTGCTTTATTTCACTAGGAAGCTGCATTTTCAGTTTCCATCCCTCTCTTCCCACATAACATGTCATTTGAGTTGTTCAAATTCTCTTACCTTGCTTTAGAGACCTGTCTCATCCTTCTACCAAATACAACTCTTTAGCTTCTGCATGTGTTAACGGAAGAAGAATTTATGAGCATGTTCAAGTTACAACAACTACACAAGAACAACTGTTTACATCACAAAATGCTAACAAGTGAACTTGCAATCTTATTTAGATCTAAGTATAAATAAGAAGCAAGTAATAAAGGAAGTTCAAGTAAGTGTCTTCTATGTAATTGTACTACCATGCTCTTCTTCCAGTACACAAAATACTTTCAACTCAAACTGAAAGCTAAGAGTGAGCAGTGAAAGCCCTTCAAGATAAAATTTGTTGTTTTTACAAGCAACAACAAGTCTGTCATTCAAACTCTATTTTTGCTGCTCTAGCAGGACCTGAGAGCACTGTAGTTCTTTCATAGATATGAGCAAAAAAGTGAACATATTAGTTATGGATGCAAACATTAACATACAATATTCCAAATTCAGTGAGAGCTGACTTTCTCACCCTATCAACTCTATTATCAAAGCATGGATATAGTTAAACAGATCTCCTACAGCTTTTCTTCTCAAATGTTTCCAGACTTTAAAAAACATATTTTTAACACAGTGTTTCATTCCAAGCTGTACTCACCAATAATATTTCACACCTGAATGAAAATCAGTACAAATGTTTAAAATCTGTAAGTGTAAATGCTGATTATCTCAAAATGTATAGATATTTTTAACACTAATATCTACTTTTCTCCCATTTGGGCAAATATTTTTGTTGTTGTTGAAGCATGTAAGTTCCAGGAATATATGCATTTAAAAACAATCAAAACTTTTCCGAGGTCCAAGCTTATTAAAATCACAGAAACTCTTGTTTGGGTTTTTTGTTTGTTTGCTTTTTAAAATCATGCACACACTCAATTTCTAGAAGTTTCCTCATTGGATTTCCTTCACCATACTACCTGATTCAAGATCCTTTTTTCTCTAGGAACTACAGTGAACTCAGCTCCTACGACTACATATGATGATACCAACATACAACTCTACATCTTTTATTTATTCTTCCAGCACAGAATTTGTTATGCCTTGTTAGGGTACAGGAGGGATCAAAAGCATTGACAGGTTTAGAAGTTAAAAGTCCATTAACTTGTTTGTTCAAAAAAACCAAATTGTGGGCACAGAGTATAAGAATGCATGCCCAACTGTTTAGTTCATACAGTTTGGAATTTCTCTCCCTCTGTATTGCATAAGCCATTTATCAATTGTAAATATAAGCTAAAATACAGGGGATACAGCAGCAAAGCTGTACAGTTCAGCAGGAGAAAAAGAAAAGCACTGGAAGAAGTTTATTATAGACTGAAATGGAAAGTCACAATAGAAATGGAGCACTAGACATGAAATACAGAGAAGCTTAACATGTAGAATTCCAAACCTGACTTTTCAAATGCTGTAATTTGAAGAGAGTGATGGATGATTTACCTTTCAGCAGAATCTGGATGGAAAACAAACTAGGATTCCAAAGAAAGGAAACAGACATTTTGAAATAAATTGTACTAAGCTATAATGCCATGTAAAACTACTGATTATTTCTCCATTAAATGAGCACCCAATAATATTCCAAAAAATAACATTTATGAGTTCAATGTTTGATCAGTCTCTTGAGATCAATCTCAAGAAATAGGTAAGAAACTATAAGCCATTTATAAGTAAGAGATAAACTTCTTATTTCAGGTAAAGATATGTAGTTGGTTCTTAATCTTCATGACCAGGGAAGCACCCACTTGTGAAAGAAAGAGATTAAACAATTTGGACCCAAACTCATTGTTCTATACAGTCAGAGAAAAGGAAAGGTACCAGGAATGACATTAAGTTAAATTTGACAGGGCTAGTTGCTCATCCACATGAGCCTGAACATATACAATTCTACAGAACTTTCTTTGGACAGCTTTTTTATTTAAAAAGTTAAACTTTTAATCAAACTTTCTAATGAAACTTTCTCCTGAAGATTCCTTCTTCCTGAGGAAAAAAATGCAAACCAAAAAACCAATCTGAACAAAAAACAAGGACAAACTTACCAATTAATCTGATATCTACTGGACAAGAGAAACAAGTAGTAGTGGGAGAGTCAGTAAGGAGAACTGTCCCTTATAAAAGGCTCTCTTTACTCTTGTTCTTTTTATCAAAGACAAAAAGGTGCCATCTATCTCATGTACATGAGCAGGTCTGAAAACCAAGCCAGTGTCTGAGCTAAGTTACAAATACAGTGTAAAAAAACCCCAAACAACCAAACCATGACACTACAAATCTTTTGTTCTTTGCAGCAAAAGGCAATATGGGAAAAAGAACTGAGCTGAAGGAAAAAAAAAAACCAAAACCCTAAGCAAAAATCCAAACCCAGCTTTCTTGTTTGTTAGGTAGAGCATGGGTGTCTGATCACATAACTTATTGTGACTATCAGCTTCAGTGAAAAATTACAATCATATCTATAGGACTGGTCTCCCATTTCTGTTACCCCTTTACTTTATGATGCTCTAGGGCAATAAATTTTGTTGTCCCAATCCCCCCATATCCCTCCTCCCCCTCCAAACTCTCACCACCTCTCCCCAAACTCAGAACAAGTCAGAAAGCACAGCCTTGGTAAAAGCCAGCAAGGAGGATGGGGCATGTTTTTACATTTGTAACATATTTTAACAAAAACCCCCAACATTCCCAACCCCAAACCACACAACAAAACACTGAGACCAACTCTCATCCTCTGTACAAAACCCATCAAGTTAGAGCAGTATCTGAGCATGCCTCCAGTTTAGAGATGTTCCATCAAGAACAGATTCAACAGACATTCTTTACTTTCCATCAGTCATGCTATAATCAGATTCAATCACCCAGGAACACAACACATCAGACAGAAGGCCTCACAGAGCATTCCAATATGGAAACACTACTCTTCTTTGGGTTATATCATCTTGCAAGGTAAAAACCTAAATGAAAACCAGAGACCATGCATCAAAAATTATCAAGGGAACTCCTCAAGTGTATAATTTTAAGTCTTTTAATAAAGATACCACATTCTTTCAAAATGAGAGACAAAATCCAATTCCAGACTATTTTGTCTATGAAAATGATGCATTTTCTATACTAGCCACTTCTATGTAGAACTTACATGCCACAGTGTTATCTATTAAAACAGTAACAACCCAAACTATTGAAATTCACTGTTCCAAAACTTGCAGTAATCTCATGTCTCTGGTTTTTCTCACTTCTGAGTAATAGGAAACGAGTTCTGGTCCATTAACTCGCCCACTCTCTCCTGGAGGAAGTTGACCAACTCAGCTAATACAAAGACATGAGTTTCATCCAGGTCTTGTATGATGAACTTCTTTCCCAAAGCATTTGACTCATCCAAGTAGAGCAGAAACTGCTTCATCGCAGGGTCACTGTAGAGACAAACACACATCAGACCCCAGCTCACAGTTACAGTTGCAAACAGAAGAAACACCATTCAAAGCCATTCCCAAATGGTTTAGGAAAACTGAAACTAATTTTCACAGCTTAAATACAGTTTGTTTAATAAAAGTCATCTCTTTCCAAGTAGTTTTGGTTACGATAGAGACAAAAATAAAATGGTAATAAAGTCTAATGAGTAGAACCAATCTCTGCTTGATAAGCAGAGAAGATTTTGTTTGCTGCTGCTGAGGCAGCTTCAAAAACACTCAAACCAAAACTAAAACTCAAAAGTCCAACCCTTAATGAGGCAAGACTGAAATTACCTTTCTGATTTCAGCAATTGCCTCATAAAAACATGTTTCCTTAAAGCATAAGGATAACCAGAAGAGAGAATACAGATCTCACTCAAGTAGTATAGCATAGACAAAGAATGCTCCTATAAGAATTACACATTTCTCACACTCTAACTGAACAGTCACAATGTCACTTTCTAAATAAAATTTCAATGTTTAGAAGAAAACATTTTGGAAGTATGGAACTGCTTTTGTGCAGCTATAGATTGCAAACATATTAAGAGATTAAGTGTACAGCAGAAATCTTACACATCATATAATGCTATACAACGACCCCACAAATCTTGAGTGATGCTTCCTTTAATTTTGGAGGTAGCCAGGGGCCTGAGTCTCAGTCCAGAGGTGAGATTATATAAAAACAGGTACTACACCAAAAGCAGACATTTACCAACTCCTAGCACATTCCTTTTGAATATGATCTACAAACAGAACCACAGGTTACCCTTGCACCAAATTCAGTCTAGAGCTGATTAAAAAAAAAAAAAAAAAAAAAAAAAAAAAAAAAACAGGAAAGGAGAAATGAAAGATGACCTTGTCTCCCTCAAGAATCAGTAGAGAAACACTTTGTTCACAAACAACAACAGTAAGAAACTCTGTTTGCAAGCAATACAAAGAACAAGAGGGAGCATCTAACATTTTCAAGGAAAAATTGCCAGGATAACTGGATCACTTGTACTAGGATAAGTCACACCTGACAAGCATATAAATAACTTACATATACAGCTAAAATTTTAACTTGTGTACCTTTCAAAAAATGTGGCAATATTAGGGGACCATCAGACATGGTAGAATATAGCTTTGAAGCATAATTTTTAATAGTTAATGCTCATTTTAAGTATTTTACATCCTTTTGTCTACTTTACCTAATTAAAATAATTTGCAGAATGTTATATATTTTGAAAAAAACCTGGATTTTTACAACAATGTGATTGCTAACTTCTTTGCCATCCTATTTTTTACCCCATATTCATATGCAGTTTTCTTTTCTTTAAAGAGATTAGGCATAAGTGGAAAACAGTCTCTTGAATAGAAAAATGGGAGTTTGGCATTAAGATTTTCTACAATTATCTTGTCCTTCTTCCCTGAAAGGCCACACTTTTCTCTGCTTGTTCAGCACCACCCTTCCCACAATAATTCCTTTTGTCTGGGCTCTTCAGTTACTTCAGTTAGTTCTAGGTCTAAAGAAACACAGTCATTGACACAGGGAGAGGCAGTAAATGCTGTTACTCACCACTCGACCAGAACACCTTTCAAAACATTCACCATCTTCCCGGCTTCCTCAGGAACGCTGAAGAGTTGGCAAGAGCAAGCCCTGCTCTGGATCACACTGTGAAAAACAGAGTTCACTCTTTAGAATTTTTACAAGTTTAATAAAGGATAAAAGAAGGACAAATTTCCAGCACTGGGGTGCTTTTGGTAAATGGCCTAAGAGCACAAAGGTAGCTTAAAACCATGTTCACTGTATATATAGTTACATTGTTGGGGTTACATGCATATTTGTTACTTTATACATTAGTCAAAGGTTCCTTTGAGATTTTGATGCTTCTCTTGTTTGGTTTTAACCTTTGGTTTGACTTGTCTACAGGACATTCTGTAGATTAGGTCCATATATTTTATTTCTTCCTGTAGTTCTATCTTGTTGTTTCACAAGATAGCAAAGAATCAATAAATCTTTCCCAGATGCTTACGCTGTTTTCTGTCACTGTCATCACTTGCAAAGTCCAGTCCACAGATGTAAGAAACAAAATAATTGCTTTACACCATTCTCTGAGTTATCTACATAGAAGCATTTTAGTTTCTATTTTAACAGTTTGCTGAAGCTTACAATATATTTATCACACTATTCAGATTCATATGAACTATACAGTGCATACACAAACTGACAGCTGACAGTATACAAAAAGCAGTTAAAGCAAGTCTAAATTGTACCGTATCAAACTACTTGTGATGCAAAAAGCTTATCTATAAATGCGAAAGGTAGTGTTATATTATCATCTATAACAGCACTGGCGATCACAGGAAATCTGAAAGCACAACACGCCCCACACACAAATGCAAACAAACAACGCCTCGGTTAAACTCAAAGACTCTTTACGACAACGCTGCTCCTCAGCGAAGTTGCTGTGCTGGGCCACCCTGCCCTTCACCTCCACTTTGGTCAGAGGGGCTCCCAAGGGATCCAAACCCTCCCACCCGCCTGCCCGTCACCTCCGCCTTGCGCAGAGAGGTTCCCGGGGGCTCCGGTCCGCTCCTTCACACCCATCGCACACAGAGGGCTGTCCCGGGATCCGCTCCCTCACCTCCGCGGCACACAGACAGCTACCGGGGATGCGCTCCCTCACCTCCGCCGCACACGGACAGTGACCCGGGATGCGCTCCCTCACACCCCGCCTTGTCCCCCGCCGCTTCTCTGCCGGCGGAAGTGCCTCGCCTGCGCATGCGCGCGCTCGCCGGCCCCCGGCAGCGCCCGTCGGATTGGCCGGGGCTGGCGGCGGCGCGATGGCGTCACGCGGCGCGCGGGGCCCGCCGCAGGGAGCGGCGGCGCAGGCGGAAGGTGCGAGCGGCGGCCCGGGCGGGGGGCGCGGGCATGGCGGGCGGCGCTGGGCGGGCGGGCCGGGGCTCAGGGTAACGGGTGCGCTGAGACTCCCCGTTGGAAAGAGGCACAGAGCCACCCCTGCCTGGCTCCTTGCCCGTTTGCGTGTTGCATTGCTTAAAGTTGGGTTTGTGGTGGTGTTTTTGTCTTTTTTTTTTAACACTCCCCAGCTGCGCAGTCGCTGGCGGGTAGGTGGGGACCGCCCCCCCGGTGCGGGACGGGGCTCGGAGCTGTGAGACGGTGCGAAATGGCTCCTTTTGCGTTATATTTGCGTGTGCCTAAGCGTGAAAAGCTCAGCGAGAGCCGGCAGTGCGCGCTCGCAGCCCCGAGAGCAAGCGGCTGAGGCGGGCAGCGGGTCCGGGGCGGCGCAGAGTGAGAATTATACATATCTCCTCCGCTCTGGTGAGACATCACCGGGGCTCCCCCCCATCAGGCGGACGCGGAGCTGCTAGAGCAAGCCTAGAGAAGAGGGCTGGAGCACTTCCCCTGTGAAAGCAGAGCGAGGAAGTTGGGGCGGCTCAGCCAAGAGAAGAGAGGATTGCATGGAGACCCCACAGCAATGTCCTGTGTCTGAAGGGTCCCACAGGGAAGTCAGAGAAGGACACTTAATCAGGAACTGTGGTACAGGAGGAGTAATGAGTGCAAACGAAAAGGGGAGACATTTAGATTAGCTGTTTTGAAAGAAATCCTTGGCTGTGCAGGTGGTGAGACAGTGGAAGAGATTTCTCAGGAAGGTTGTGGATGCCCCAGCTTTGGAAGTGTTCAAGGCCAGGCTGGAAAAGGCCTTGAGCAGCATGGTCTGGTGGGAGGTTATCCTGCCCGTTGCGGGGGTGTTGGGATTCGGTGATCTTCAAGGTCCATTCCAGACCCTTAACATTTGATAATTTGGTGCTTGTCCTCGGACCTGAACAGGAGCTCCTGGCAACAGAGGAGCAGTGCTCACTTTGTCCTCCTGTGTTTGCAGATGCATGTTTTAAATGTTAGTAATTGTGGCACCTGCTGTCACTGAACGACATGTTTATTTCAGACTGTGGTTAGAGAGAAGAGTAAATGTGAGTGTGGTGTTCGCAGGGGTCCCAGGACAAGGGAAGAGATGAGAATCTTGACTCCATGTTTCAGAAGGTTGATTTATTATTTTATGATATATATTATATTAAAAGAAAATGATACATTAAAACCATACTAAAAGAATAGAAGAAAGGATTTAATCAGAAGGCTAGCTAGCAATAGAAAGTAATGGAATGATAATAAAATCTTGTGACTACAAGTAAAAACAATTTCACATTCTGGGTAAGCAATTCTCCAAATCACATTCCAAAGCAGCAAAACATGGAGAAGCTAAAGCTTCTCAGCTTCTCAGGAGAAAAGATCCTAACAAAAGGTTTTTCATAAAATATGTCTGTGTCATGTGAGTACTGTGATTCTGGGAGTAAAGGTGGCAAAGGAGCTGTCATGAGACAAGGAATTTGGAGGCACGAGAGGTGTCTCTAGAGGACTGATGGTCAAAGTCTTAAAAGTGCTTCACAGTGTGTTGTACTCTGTTGAAGTGAAAGGATAAACAATGTTGAGATGACAGAAGTCAAAAAGCAGTCTGCAGTGATTGTGACAGTGCTGGGGTAATGCTCATGTTTTTCAAAAAATTCCCAAAAGCAAGCAAGAGAGAAGGGAAAAATCAAAACTTTTGGGGAAATAAGAAAAGAGGGAAGACATGTTAAAGGGAGAACACAAAAAGAGTCCCCCTGTTCAGAGATGTTGGACACTGACGATAAAAGTGATATAAACACTTTTCTTGGTCTGCAGAGATTACCTTAAATTCAAGGAGATTATCAGGCTTCCGTATTTCAGCATCAGGTTTACACGTGACATTTTATCATTTTGAGTTAATTGTGATTGTGGTAACAGAGACCTAATTTGACAAGCATTTTATGAGTATGTGAGAGATACTGGTGTGTTTTTACATCCCTATAAACACACTAACTCAATAATTCAGTTAGTATAATTGCACCAATGCAGACACTACAATTTCACTTAGAAGATAGGAGTTTCATGTTCAGTGCTTCTGCACTGTATGCAGAAAGTGTTAGTTTTAATGTAGTAGCTCTTTAAATCTTGTTAGTCAAAATAAAACTTGCCAACACAATAAATGACGAACTTTTAAAAGGGGTTGGTTGGTTACTAAATTGTATTAAAGCTCGTGTCATACTGAGTAATGTCTTGATGGAGATAGGACCATATCTGGTATTTAGGGAAGAGTGACTACGTAGGAAAGGAAACTTAGAAGCAGAGAAGTTAATTGGAGATACTTAGTCACTAAAATCAACAGTAGCATAATTGCTAAAAAAACTGCTTTAAACTTTTCTTATAATTGAAATTCAGCCCATTATTCAGCCCATAAATTGAGAAATTTAGAGGTTTTTAGTCAGAGTGCTTTATATGGAGCAAAATGACACAAACATGGTTTATTGTGACCTTTCCCATCATGACTTTTGCTGTAAAAAGACAGGCAAAAATGCTATAGGATTTCTGCTGTAATTCTCAAATCAATCATTACTTTTTTCTTTCCCCCTTGATATGCAGAATGTCAGTGGCTGCTTACTGTGTCTTTTGCTACAGAAAAATTGGAACTTCTGGTCCAACCACAAAAAAGCACCTTCCCTGGTATGATATCAGTAAGTAGAGTTCATTATGTATTGATCTGAAGTGTTAATAAAAAGGAATGACATGACACCATGCATAATTAAACAACACTGAAGTTTTAAGCCCTTGAATGCTTAGTGATTAAAAGCTTCTGTTTGTTCCTGCTCTCTGCTTCTGACCTTGCTTTGCATGGTGATATGTAATATGACACCAGCAGATTATCTGGGAACAGATAGGAGCACTAGATGAGGGTCTTTCCCTAACTAAATGTGATCTCCTTAAACTATCTTCAATTCCATCTGTATCTGATTTTTTTTTGTAATCTCTAGAGCCATGAAATAGTTGCATTCATAAACAGTGAATAAAGCTTCTTTCTATTACTTCTTTTTTCTTACTTAATTCAAGCTCTGCTTAGTCTCTGTTTTCTTTGGTGTCTTCAGCATATAATGACAATTCTTACAGTTCTGAAATTTATTTCTGAGCATTAAAGATAAGATATTTAAATTTCTGCTCTACAGGAAGCATTGCATTTTTTTTTCTTTTTCAAACTTCTCTGCCAGTTATTTCTTCAACATGTAGCTGCTGCCTCTTGTCTGCATGCAAAATTCTTATGGCCTCACAAAGATGGAAGCTGATAGCAGTGGTTGTGGGGCAAATCTCCCAATTCATGCTGAGGAAAAGAAATTATTCATGATAGGTGAGATGTGTTACATTGGGTTTGCTGCCGCTGGTAATGATAAGCGTTTCTCTGGATAGAGCCTTATATCCAGATACTTTGTAGATACAAAGTAGCTGAAATCTGGAAGGAATAATTTTGTTTAAAAGGCAAATTGTTGCAAGTAGCATGTATTTATTTTCTGTTTGCTTTATACATTAGATTCAATTGAATTATTTTTTTTATGTATTTGCTTATGGAGACTCTGCAGGACTTCTCAAAAACATACATAGTCCTGTATATAATAATATACACTGAAGAAATAGCTGCAACATGTAAGAAAAAGTTAACTCCTTAAAATGATTTTGAGTTCCAAATCACTGCTAGTGTTACAGGCAGAGAAAGCTTACTGTTGTTTCTGGTAGCTGAGCAGTGCATGCGATTGAGAGGTAGCAATATTCAAAGTAAATAGCACTGGCAGGATACATGTTTTATCATCTTGCTAAGGAGAGCAGAAAATCTGAATCAAGTAATGTTTTCTCCAGTTATAAATTTTGGTTAATAATTTCTTGAAAGCTAGAGAGCAATAGAATTTTTTTAATGCTTGTTCTTAATGATTGGTATTCTTAATGTCTGATAATCAAATGGTGACTGTGCTTATATTGAGGTGATGCACACAACTTTGTTTGACATTTGGTTTTGATTTTTTCAAGGAAAAGTTGCAAAGGTAACTGGATCACTTATACTAGGGTAAGTTGTAATCAATGAGCATATATGTAACTTAAAGATATGGTTAAAATTTTAATACGTGTATCTTTCAAAAAATGTGATAGTATTAGGGAACGTTAGACATGGTAGAATATAGTCTTGAAGCACAATTTCTGATAGTTATAACTAATTTCAAGTATTTTATAGCCTTTTCTCTACTTTGCTAAATCAAAATAAGCTACAGACTCTTATGTATTTTTTAAAATCTCTATGGTTTATGCCAGTGTGATTGCTATTTTTTTTATTATGTTGTTTTAGTTGATATTCATATGCAGCTTTTTTTTTTTCTTTAAAGAGGCTTTGTATTCATTACCTATGAAGTCCTGTCCTTAAATAAGTTACTGAAAATTGACACTCAAGCTCTACATCAAGAAAAACTGAAATCCTATATATACGTACGTACAGCTTCTCTAGGTCCAAGTGAATATCAAGGTAAGATGCATAATTGTTTGAGTTCTAAAAACAGAATTCTAAGAGAGTAGAATGTTTCTGGAAGTCACCCTTTTATAACAAGTAAAGTGATATTTCCTGAAATCTGTTACCAAGAAATGTCACCAAATTTATTTTAAGCTGCTGACTGGTTTGGGGTTTTTTTAAGATAGTTCTTTCTATACATAGTTCTCTATATATCAAATAATTCTTTTTATACAATGTCTATATGTATATGTGTGTATATTTCTTTTTCTATATATTTATGAAATGTGAGGTGAGGGAACTGTCTTTCAGACTTCCAGTAATTTAAAAATGCTCTTGTAGGAATCACATACAAAGCCAGAAAAGAAATCCATAAAGCAGTGAGGAGAATTCTAGAAACAGAAGCTAAAATCTTCCGGAGACCTTTTAGTGGTAGGTATTGAGAATAGGACTTTATCTATGGTTATTATTTTTTAACAGTAAGAAGTAGGGCAATTAGGAAGTAAAACATTTTTTCTTACAAAGGTAACATGTTCTTTTGTCCTTGAAACAGTGGTAAGATAGCTTACAGTTTCTATATTTATATGGATTATCAGTCAGTTGTCTATTTTCTGTGTATTAGAACAATTTCTTTTCTTAAAGTAAATGAGAGTGATGGTTAAGAGGATATTTGAGGGTTGTTTTTTTCCTTGTTCCAGAAGAGATTTAAAATTTAAGATACCAAGTTAATATTTGATATAATTTTTGTGTAAAAAAGGTGTTTGTGGGATGAAATACTCTCAAAATCTCATTCTAGAAAAGTATGTATGCTGTCATCAAAATTGACAGTATTAACTGAAAGCAGCACAGTTTTTTGGATCAGTGTTGCTGCTTTTTCAAGTAATTTGAAACAGGAATTTCCATTTGTATCAGAAACTCTGCTCCTGAGGCATACTGTCTAATCTCATTTAACTCTCTGTGAAATGATTATAGCAATGTGCATCTCCACTGTCATCTTATGAAATTAATTCTTCAAGGTCAGAGCCTCAAGAGTTGCTAGTAATTTGCAGCTCCTGCTGGTAGTTCTGGTTGGTAAGTGCCAGCCAGGGGTTGAGTGTGTCATGTAGATACATGAAATATCAACTTGGTGCCAATAAAATGAGACAAACTCACCATTTAAGGATCAGCATTTTACTGATGTCGTTCTGTCCTTGTTCATTGTACTTATTTAAGGTTAAAATGTTACACTCTAAATTACTGTGAACAAGTAATACTCAAATATTAAAAAACTACATATTTCTGTACTCCACTAATAGAAATGTGGCTGGTTAAAATGCTCATTAATAATAACTCGGATTTCATTTGTTTCCTGGTCAAAGAACAATTCAGTACCTTTGATGGAGAAGATCATGAGTGTGCCTTATGGCTTCTCCTAAAGAGAACTCAGTCAGAAGACAAAGCAATCCGACTGCAGGCTGTACAAGACCTGGCAAGCAACAGTCACTGGCATGGTAATGTATGCTGATGTAGCCTAATTTGTCCCAAAAATTCCACAGAGTCTCAGTTAGCTGTTCCAAGTCTGCTGACAACATGAAGAAAAGCTAGTAGCTGCAAGAAGCATAAATTTGCTCTGAAATTTGGTCTAAAATGTGGGGGAATTATTTACATATCAAGTAGCTGTTCTTTCCTAATACCCTGATACAGTGAATGTCTGCATTGCAGGCATCTCTCAGTTTCCCCACCACAGGATTGTAACCATTGCTGTGGCATGGAGAGCAGTTCATGCTCTTTAGTTCCTTGGGTTTTCTGTTGGGATTGCTGATGCAGTCACAAGTTTTGGCAGTGGTTTTTTTATAAGCCTCTGTAAGAATGAGTTTAAGGTCATTGGTTAAGTTAGTAAAAATTGGTTAGGAGCTGATACGTAGTAATGACAAACCAGAGGTAGAAGACTTGTACATGCAAGCATTATCTGTAAGACATTTTTTTGTCCTAGTTAATATTTAATAGTAATAAGTTCTCCTTCTTGCTCTAGCAGCAAATATCCTTGAAACCCCAAGTAAAGGGGAGGTGTGTGTATGTGTATTTGTGTTTCCTCCTTTCCCCTCCACCACCAGGCTACATAAACTAGGTGACATTCCATTCTGGACTCTCATTTTGGTAATTTAGTCAGTTGTGGATCTTTTACTTTTCCAGTGCAATTCCACACCATGGGATTTATCTTGTTTCAAATTGCCTTTGTAAAATTCTAAATAATTTCCATAGGGAATTTACACCAGCAAACTGTGTTTAAAAATGTTTCAAAGCTAGGATATACCAAAACTGAGTTTTGTTCTTTGTAGATGAATACTCTTAGCAGGTGATTTCAGAGCACATGATGTCCAGTATCAGAAGTTTAGTGCCTTTTGCTATATCGCTTTCTCTGGAGTGCTCACTGTTGAAGTATTTGGACATTTCACAAACAGTAATTATTCTTGCCAACTGCCTCGTGAGGGAAGCAGGCTTTTTTTAACGTGATGCTTCAAAACCAAGTCAAAGAAAGTTTAGGACTGAAAGTATGTGCTGATTTTTCACAACTAGGACAAAGTGTTCAGCTCCAGTGAGTTCAGTTTGCGGGTATAAATTACCTCCACTAAAGGAAAAGTGTTGCCAATCTATGACTGTGAAAACTATCTTTTAAATGGCTTGTCAGTTTTGTTCTAGAATTGTATAATAGTAACAGGAATAGAAGCAATTTAAAAAAAAAAAAAGGTTAATCCACTTAAAGGTTTTATTTTCTTTTCCTTCAGTTTGCCACTGAATTATCAAACTGGCCTATAATGAACAGTTAGTGCCCAGATGTATTTCAGCTCAGCGTAGTGCTGGTCTAACATCTGCAGTTTTTAACTTTTGGAATTTGTGGTTAGAAAATCAAAAGGTTTTTCTAAGTAACATGCAGTGAGATGGTTCTTCTTTTCAAGCATATTTACAAAGTAGATCACAAACTACATTTAAAACAAAATTAAGTTTTTAAGGTTAGTTTTAACTCTAACATTGAAATTCTTGTACAACAGATTATCAGTATGTCACAGTTGCTCAAACTTGTGATCAAAGGACTGCTATAGGTTTGGCTCGATCCAAAGATGTTGACCTTCGCTTTTTCCTGCCTCCACCACCATTGCCAAAAATAAAGACTGTAAGTAAAAGAAAAGTGGGTATTAGATGATTCTTAGTTGCTTACTTCTTTTTTACTACTTTTGTTGTTAACTTTTGTTGAAAGTGAAGTTTTTCTAAAGTAACTGACTGTAGTAAAATACCAAAATACAAAACTGTAATATGTGATACACCCTTGGGGTATATCTGCATTAGGGAGTGGCATGATGGAAAGAAATAAGATTGGAAGTATTGATCAATTATTATTCTTGGACTGTTATCCACATGACATATCTACAAGCAGTGAAGTCTGAGACAGTTACCAGTCTGACAAACACACTGCTTGTCTTTATCCAGTAGGCAATGTGAAGAAATCATCCTGGATTGCCTTGTTGACACTGATAGAATCCTACACACAGAGCGTGCTCCTGGAGGCCTTTGCTTCCTCAGTAGTATTTGGTGCTCTACTGTAGGCCCACCTCTTCACTGCCACCTTTTGGGTGCCAGCAGATCCTTATTGGATAAATTTGGCCTTGCTTTATTTTTATGTTATAAATGAGCTTATTAACACATTTAAAATGTGTGTATATGTTATATATATGATGGTCTGAGGAGTCATGTTGTCAGCTTCTTCAATAAACAGAACTGGCATATGAAGTATAATATACAAGGTGTTTGGGAATGCTAATAGAATGAAGAGGGGCAGAAGGCCCTGTCAGAAAATACCTTTGTATCTTAACCAACAGAACTCTGAATATCAGCTTTGATTGGGTGTGATATTTTTTTGCTTTCTTGCCTTGGTAACATTATGTGGTAGTGGATCTGTACCTGTCAGTCCTTAAATACTAGGTTACACCAATATATGGTTGTGGATATATTTTTACAGCAGTGTAATTGCTAGGTGATTGAAGCTGAGAGTTGCCAATCTGCTGCTCAGGAAGTTGAAGCAAATCATTGTGGCAACTCTTTGCAAATAAGTCTCCATCTCTGATTTTAGCAAAGAATTAGAGTAATGGCAAGTTCAGTGATGGTGGGCAAATAAAATTATTTGTTGAATTTCTCAATCAATATATGGATTGTTAAACTAATACTTATATTAATTTTTCAGACGAAACATTAAAAGAAATGTCTTCATTTTTTACTAATGATTTATACATTAATTAATGTTGCAGTACCAAAAGTGCAGCATCACAGGTTGATGGATGAGGAAGGTGATTGTCCACTCTGCTCTGCACTGGTGTGGCCTTGCCTTGAGCACTGCATGCAGTTTTGGGCACTGTGGTATAAAAAAGATATTAGACTATTAGAGAGTGTCCAAAGGAGGGCAAGAAAGATGGTGGATGGCCTTGAGAGGACACCACATGAGGTGTGGCTGAGGTCACTTGCCTGTTCTGCCTGGAGGAGACTGAGGGGAGACCATTGCAGTCACAACTTCCTCATGAGAGGAAGCTGAGAGGCAGACACTGATCTCTTCACTCTGGGGACCAGTGACAGGACCTGAGGAAATGGCCTGAAGCTCTGTCAGGGGAGCTTTAGGTTGGATATCAGGAAAAGTTTTTCACCCAGAGGGTGGTTGAGCACTGGAACAGGCTCCGCAGGGAAGTGTTCATGGCCCCAAGCCTGACAGAACTCAAGCAGCTTTTGGACAATGCCCTCAGGCACATGGTGTGATTCTTGGGGTGGTCTTGTGCAGGACCAGGAGATGGATTTCTATGATCCTTGTAGGTCACTTGCAACTCTTGAGTATTTTATGATTCTATGAAAATTTGTATTAGTTAAGGGTGAACTTTTAAGTTTCCTCTGCCAAGAGGAATTGGTTTTTTTCTTCTGGTGTTTGGAACCATCAGAATAATGTCACCAAAATATGAAATGTAAAGCTTGCTTTTTATCATTTATTTGGTGATTTTGTAATTATCAGTTTCTAAAGTCTTTACAGATAAAACTATTAAGCTGAAGTTGCAGAGCACTTAAGTCCAAGGTTCAGATTTTATGGCCTCATTAGTATGGCTGATTCCATTATTTCAGATGTTCCTCTCTTCTGCATTTTGCTTCATGATTTGAACAAAATAACCTAAAAGCTGTTCATGCTTACTTCTCAAGGACGATCCCATAGAGGATGAACTTCGCTTGTTGTTGGTATCTTTACCTCAGACTGGTCTTGATCCATGTGTCCAGTACTTCACATCTCTTGCGTTACGTGAAAGTAGCCAGACTCTTGCTGCACAAATGGTGAGTTTCCATCTGCAGAGCAGAACTGTTTGGGTTCTTTGTGCCTGCAGAGCTCAAAGATATAAATCTTTTTCTATATTTTTTATCATTGTAAGAGGAAGAGAAGTACAGACACTTTGTGAGTGTAGAACATGAGCAAAATCTCTTGTAAATACAGTCTCTCTGCTTGAAGGCTTGTTTATATTTCCCAGCTGTGCTAGTTGAAAGGTGTAGTTAAAGATTATATCTTACAAGCCTTCCCATTAAGCAGACATTTCAATACTCTGTCCAAAACATTCCTTCCCCTTGTAGTGCTCATAATTTTTCACATTTCATCTTACTGTTCTTTGAATGTTCTTTTACTGATGAGATTATTAAACCACTCTTAAGTCTCTAGTAAAATGGTAGGTTATTAGCACACCTTAAATAGTGAACTCTATTACATCACATAGAAGTGCCTCCTTGAAATAGGTCCCTGTTACCAAACCAGAATTGCAGTAGTCTATGGTCTGTTTGGACCTGGATCTAGGAATTCTCCAACTGTGTCTGTGCAACAACTTCCTAAGTGGCTTCAGGAATGTCATTTAAAGTGCCATTATTGTTTTAAAATAATATTTATGTCAGTTTCATCCACTCTCTCTTGTGAATTTTACTTTTTGTTGTTTAAAAGTTCTGACTTCCTTAATCAGTGATTGTTATTTTTTATAAGATGCAATAACAAAAATGAATGTCATTTTAATAACAATGCTTGTCAGTCTTCATTTAGAGTTTCCAGAGTGCAATAACTCCTTATTTTCTATGACAGAGTTATGTGTGCTATTTTTACACTATCACTCCTTTACTGTTTTCACAGCCAGAGCTCGTGCTACAAAGGGAGCTTTGGTAAGACATCACACTTGGAAGTATTTTGATTTTTATCGAGGTTATGTTGGTCTTTCTGCTGCGTGATTGAGAAACTGGTCTTCTGAGGCTGTGCCACATATTGAAGACCTTTCTTCCTCCTCTTCTAAGTTTTGCAAGTCTAGAGTTACACTGATTTTTGCTTTTTTATGCTTAAGCAAATGATCTTAAAAGATGACATTCATTAACAAAATGAAAATACTGCATTTTTCCCCTTTATTGTTTGTTTTGAAGTTAATAGACTAAGGAAACCACACTGAAAATCTAGTTAATATTTCCAGTTAAAAATAGTAAATACTTTTATGATGTACTGTTGTGTAAGTTATACGTTTTGAGAAGTGCATGCATGCTGTGCACTCTTTAAAGCAATTTCTATAGATCATTACACACTTAACATTCTAGATTACAAATCCTTTTTTTATGTAGCCATTTGAAATGTGTTACTATTTTTATGGTTTTTCATTTCAGGGAGGCTTATGGTGTTTTGGAGGAAATGGACTTCCATATTGTGAGACATTGAGTAAAGTCCCTTCAGAGACAGTGGAACTCTTTTGCTTGCAGGCTTTAGTACAGCATTCTAAGGTAATTTGTCTTTAAACTGTAACTGAAAAGCTACATTTATAGACATTCCTCTCTGATGCACTCTCATGTATTGGGAAGGAGCTGCCATTTCCTTGTCTCCTACCCCTTTCTCCTTCTGTAAGAATGTTTAAACAACTGAGATGGGTGTGAAATCAACACATTCCTGTAACACAGTATTTTTTTTTTCACATGAGGAAGTGTCTGTAAGTTTTGTTTCTAATTTATCCTTACAAGTTCCCCTGTACTACACCTGTATGTGTCTTTGAAGGTAAAAGGGCAGCTCTGAGGATGTAATGCCAGGTTTTCACCAAGCAAAATAGTGTCATGAATTCACTCTAATTAGAAACCAGAACAGAATGCAAACCTTACCCATACACAACGGTACTCTTTGGGCAGAATATTGCACAGCAAACAGCTAATAATACTGTGGCCTTCTCTGGACCACTCTTCTTTTTGCAGACGCAAATGACGAGTATGGAAGACATTTTGTAACAGTATTGCTTCTTGTTTCCTTTTGCTTCATTCTTC
This sequence comes from Calcarius lapponicus, assembly GCA_039654755.1. Classification (NCBI taxonomy): domain Eukaryota; kingdom Metazoa; phylum Chordata; class Aves; order Passeriformes; family Fringillidae; genus Calcarius; species Calcarius lapponicus. Next base: position 57,828,458 of record CM077465.1, read on the forward strand.
TGTTTGCACTTAATTGTTCAGAAGCCTAGAACACTGAAAAACAGTGTTGAGAACTGGTTACAAACAAATGGTTACTGATAGTTGGGATGGATAAAGTGCAGCTTCCTAGTGGTATTTTCACATCTTCCATATACATAAAAATTCTGACTTAGTCTAGAATTTGTTATATTCTAGATTTTCAGTTTAAGCAAGTTGTGACTGTACTCATTCCAAATGCCTGTTGAAGGCCACGGGCTTGAGGATATCAGCAGTTCCAAAGCTACCCTGCTTATTCATCTGGACTAAATTGTTTCTCTTAGAATCAGTAATGATAGCAGTGCTATTTGGAATGTAAAAAACTCTTTTTTCATTTTGAAGAGAAGGAATTATAATGATTGCATTTTGGGTGATGGACAAGTGGCTCTGGTTGAGATATCGCTGTAGCAAATACAGACAATTGACCTGTTCAGACTCTCGAACTTGAGCTGAGATTTGATCATGCCAAGTGGAGAACATTTCATCTCCCTTGGACATGAAGAAGGGTAGAGAGGTGGTACTCAGAGATTTTCAAGTTGTCAATTCATAGGAATTTTGCATAGTAAAACATCTATTTCCTCTTCAAATATGGCATAATAAATTCTAGATTAATATAATTTCTATAATAAATTCTAGATTAATATAATTTCTATGCATAATTTCTATATGTGTTATACCTGCTTCTTAAAACTCCCTAATTTATGAATTAGCAGTGTCTAAAAAACCTTTTGCAGAATGTCTATTATTGTCCCTGTATTTACTTTGTAATGCCAGATTTCCTCTCACTGTGATAAAATTGAAGCTAAAGGAGGCCTCCAGCTACTGCAGAGGATATACCAGCTACGTAAAGATTCAGCAAAGATCCAGAGGAACATAATCCGCATTATTGGGAATATGGCTTTGGATGAACATCTGCACTCATCCATAGTACGTGCAGGTAAAAGGAAAGCTGTCTCAGTGGTAGATTTCTACTCCAAAAGTTTCAGATAAATAAATAAAAGAAATAAATAGAAAATGTCAATATGCTGTTCTATAAATCCAAGCTGATGTATGCCTGTTAATTACAGTGTGCATTTTTACACAAAGACAAAGTAGCAAAGGCACAGGAAAAAATGTGAGGGTGATTAAAAATTTGCAATGGCTGTGATGTGAAGAATAAATAACTAGACTAAGACACAGCGTGGAAAAAGCAACTGAAAGAGAATATGATAGAGATTTATAACAATCTCTTCACTGGCATAGAGAAGGCAAAGAGGGAATGGTCATCTGCTGTTTGTTGTAATGCAAGACCAAAGGTTCTTGTACATTAAATTATAAAGAAACAGAACAAATAAATAGTATTTTCCATATATTGCATGACCAAAATAAAACTTGCCACAAAACACGGTAGTTGAAGACTCACAGGGCTTCAAAGAGTGATGAGACAAATTCATGAAATGAAAAATCCATAAAGTTCTACAAATGGAAACAAAGTTGACTGCAGAAAATATGAGGGTATAGACTAGAATCATAACTGTATAATTGTCCTTTTGTATTCTTATTCTTATATTGGTCTGCAGCTTCCATACTGCTTACTTATGAAGAAAGGCAGCTGGACATAAAGGCCTTTTTCCCAGGCTCTGGCAGCATTCTTAAATTCTAATGATTGTCAAAACCATACATGTAGGAGAAGAGATTGAAACAGGAGAGTCTTACGTTTCTAATGTATAAATAGTATACAAATTTTAGAATAGCAAAGATATTTTAATCACACAGAGAGTTTTTTCTTATATTGGATTTTAAAATTAGAAATTATTGTACTTTCACAGCAAGTATCAATTTTTTTACCTGCCATTGCTCCTGTAGGTTGTTTTCTATATCTTTCTTATGCTTTAAGCTTCATTGTCTCCATCTTCCTGGCATTTTACCTGCAAAAAGGGATCTGAGATCTGTTCTTGCTACAGCTGTACTACCTGCTGATATACTTTCTTTTTCTTCTGAGAAGGGGTTCTTCTTCAGATCATAAGATGAACAGTAGTAAAATACATCTGAATTTTTGAATTTAGGAGTTCCACTTAGCTAGCCTTGACTTTCCTGAGGTAAAGAGTAGATTGAAATAATTTATTTTGACATTGCCATTCTTAAGTTTTAACATCTATTTTCAGATGTGTGGTTTGGTGGTTGATGTTTCTCAATTCTGTTGTTCAGATGATGTTTCTATTAGTTGACCTGCCCCTTCCTTTTCTCAATGTAGGTTGGGTTTCTGTTCTTGCTGAAGTAATGAAATCCCCATACATCATTCAGTCTTCTCATGCATCCAGAGCTTTGGCTAATCTAGACAGGGACATGGTGAAAGAAAAATATGCAGATGGTGTTTATGTCTTGCATCCACAATATCGTAGCAGGTAAAGTAGAAGGAGTCATTGTACATGCTGTACTTGGAGTTACTTGTTCTGCTGTTCTGTTACAAAACTTTGGAAGAGTTGACATCAGAGTGCTGCTGTACTGTTACCTTGCCTCTTCTGTTCTTTGGTGAGTTGAAAGGACTGAATTTAGATTCTCAAGTAGAACAGTAGAAGTGGCTGGAGCAGTCCCTAGGTGTGGACAGAATATTACTGTAATGCGTGGAAAATCTGAACACAAGACATGAAATTAATTGCTGCTTTGTGTGGGTTGCAACTGTTTAACCTTTGCACTTTTTCTTGGGATACAGTACCTTGTAATTATTCTACTGGCAAAAGCACATGTTGGCCTAAGTTGCAGTAAATTTTCATCCTCAGTAACAGTGATTGTGTGTCTGGGACTAAAGCAGCCTCCAGCGTGGATGTCAGTAGTAACTATTCCCTGGGTCATTGGTGTTACTCTGGTTACAGTGAAGATCTAATGTGATGGTAAGGCTGGAGCTACCAAGCCACATGAACAGTAGCTGTCAGGAAAGGTGTTTTTCATTATAGAAAATTATGATTTGTGAGGTGGGTACTTTCCATACCTCATTTTATATCTTACTTCTGTGTGGTTCCCTAGTTTATGTTTTTGTCTGAGTATGCTCTTTGAAATATCATGAAATGTTGTCCGTAAGGTAAGAAGTCACATGTCATGTTAAAAAAAGCATTTAGGTTAAAAGTTCCATTTTGCTAAAAGAACACATACCACATATCTCTTACAATTTCCTTTTGGTCGATCAGCCAGCCTGTCAGAGCAGACATCCTTTTCGTTCATGGGCTTTTGGGAGCAGCATTTAAAACCTGGCGGCAGCAGGACATGGACCGGCATTCGGAGAGAAGGGCCTCAGAAGGGGAAGAGGAATATACTCAGTGCTGGCCAAAGGTAAAAAGACAGTGACATTTTCACATGTGGCTGCTGCTTGCTCAGTCATGAGAGCTGTCCCAAGCATCTAGAAGGACACTGTCCAGCAGATGTCTTTTTTTCATTCAATTACTTGTAGTTTATTATACAAGTAGCATTTTCCAAGTTCCTGATGATAAATTTTTGTTAATGACTTGTTTGTTGTTCTTGCAAGGAAAAATCCCTGCTGAGTTTTATGTTCTCAACATCATTCACATGCTAGTGAAAGAGGAGGCAATGGCTGCTTTCCTTATGCTCTCTCTTCTTTTTTTTTTTTTTTTAAAGGAACATTATTGCTGAGGAAGATTTATAGAATAATATCTTAAATTAAGTTCCCTTTCTTACCTAGGTGTCTGAGTACCTTACTTTGTGCAGATTGCTATTTAAGTATTGTTGGTGAATAAGTAATTACTGCTCCAAGGAAACACAGTGGTATAGCCACTAAAGTATCTCTGTGAAACTTGAGCTGATCAGTCCTGTTGGTAATCTTATTAGCTCGTTTTACCCAGGAGAGGGAGCCAGGAATGCATGAGCTAGAGATGAGTCTTCATTCTTTGCCTGCTTTGTGACTCAGAAACAATCTAGAGTTCACCAGCATGTGATAAAAGAATGATAATAGAGGTGTAACATATATTTGGGGGTTAACTGAAGAGCAAAAGTCTTTCTTGATATTGTCCCCATAGTAACATCTTTTCTCCGTTGCTTTCAAGAATTTAAGTACATCAGTTATAAGCTCCTTTGGTTTTACTTTTCTTTAATTTAGACATGGCTTGCTTCAGACTGTCCTTCCCTTAGGATCATATCTGTGGAGTATGACACTCATTTGAGTGACTGGAAAGCAAAATGTCCTGTTGAGGCTCAAAGGTAAGAAATGCAATGTCTGCAGTTTGGAGGCAGGGGCAGGACATAAATCTGTAAAGCTGATCCCTGGGATCACCTACTGTGAAAGAGTCAATTTAACTTTTCCTGTTGCTTTGAAAAATCAAATGAGGAAAAATATTTAATATAGTCATGGTGTGCTGAAGTTTTTAGCCTCATGAATTCTTAGAGTCTGTTTTGCTTCATGTTAAGGGAGACACTAAATGATGCTATTAGTTAAGAGATAAAGTTGAATTTTCATTAAGGGGTGTCTTTTTTAAAGTAACACAATAATGGTTCATAAGCCCAGCAAAAAAATCACTGTACTGTGGCTTTACACTCCTAGTAAAATGAAGCATATATTTTCATAGAATCATTTAGGTTGGAAAAGGCCCTTTAGATGATCAAGTACCCAGCACTGCCAAGGCCATCACGATGTTCCTAAGTGCCACATCCACATGCCTTTTAAAATCTTCCAGGAATGGGGACTCAAGCACTTCCTGGGAAGCCTGTTTCAGAGCATCACAACCCGTTAGATGAAGAAATTTTTCCTGATATCCAACCTAAACCTTCCCTGTTATCTCTTGTCCCTGTCACTGTTCCCTGGGAGAAGAGGCCAACCCCCACCCAGCTACACCCTCCTTTCAGGTGGTTGTAGAGAGTGGTAAGGTCCTCCCTGGGCCTCCTTTTCTCCAGGCTAATCCATCCCTCAGCCTCTCCTCATAGGAATTGTGCTCCAGACCCTTCAGTGGCTCCATTGCCCTTCTCTGGGCCTGATGTAGAGCCTCAATGTCTTTGTTGTAGTGAGAGGCCCAAAACTGAGCACAGGACTCGAGGTGCTGCCTCACCAACCCTTCCCTAGTCCTGCTGGCCACACTGTTTCTGATACAAACATACTGTTACTCAAAAAATGTTACTTTGATGATAAAATACAATAACTGTATCTTCAATCAGAGTGTAATTGCCCTTCCCAGAGGAATGCTGTTTTTACTGACCTTGAATAGGGTCAGTTAGAGGAAGATGCTACCACCAAACATGTTGAAAAATAAGAATACTTTGAGCCTGTAAAGATTTTTTTGTCTTGAATAGAACTTGGTTATATAGGTTCAGTGATCTTTAAATCAGAATCCTTCAAATATTTATGCAGATATTTGAGCATGTAACTAGTACTGTAAATTCAACTTGTGTACTGCAGCAGGGGCAGGTGCATGGCTGCTTACAGGTTAAGAATCTGACAATTAATAGTGTTTTTTCTGCAGGGAAGAAAAAAAAAACCAACATGTAGAATAGACTGAGAACTTGGTTCTTGTTCATTCCCTCCTCTCTCTGGCTGTATGAAAGATCAGTGCAATTACTGCATTAAGGAAAACATGTAAGCAGTGAGAAAATGAGGAACACATGACTGTTAGTGTGGCTATTTGAAATTAGGCAGAAAAATTTCAGTAAGGAGCATGTAGGTGGTTACCTGTGCAGGTCCAAGAAGACTGGAATTGGCTTTAAATTGCACCAGGGGAGGTTTAGATTGGGTATTAGGAAGAAATTCTTCACTGAAAGCATCGTCAAGCCCTGGAAGAGGTTGCCCAGGGAAGCAGCTGAGTCCTGATCCTTGAAGATCATATAAAGACAGGCAGATAAGGCTCTTAGGGACATGGGTTTGTGGTGGACTTGGCTGTCCACCTTGGGCTAGCTGTTGGACTCCATGATCTTACAGGTCTTTTAAATGTAAATGATTTTATGATTCTAAGAAAACTCTTCTTCTGTCTGTCTGGAGCAAGTATGTTAAAAGAAATAAACATAGATTTCCTTTTTCTTTCCCAAAGATAACATCTTTTTCATTACAAAATGGAAAATTACATTACTGGCTATTTATGATCACCCACCCATAATATTTGATAATTTTATGTGGTTAATAATAAATGAAAGATATTGAAGATATTTTTAACTAGCAGGAAAAATGAGGTTGCAGTAGAAAAACAACCTTAGGTTTGATCTTAAATGTACAGTCCCATTCACTGTTTCAAAAAGTGAATTTTTATGTATCTCTGCTAGCCTAGAGCATACTGTTCATCTGAAAAGACACATTTGATTATTTTTTTCATATGTGTTATAAAGCAATTTCTAGTGAGAATGCTGAGACCAATAGAGATGAAGTGAATTATTTTGCACAGTGGTTGCCCCCATATCCTGATGTTTTCATTACTGAAGGGCCTTCTGTGTTTGATTCTTGTCACACTGCAAGGGGCAAAGTAAAGTGCAAGTGTTGCACTTTCAACCTTGGATCGGGCATTGGTGTTAGTTTTGTTTTGGTTCTACCACAGATTCATTTTCAAACTTTAATGTGTAGCTTATCCTTTCTAGAGCTCAGTCTTCTTGTTTATAAAATGGAGATTATTGTGCTTTCATACTATTCCAGTAGAAAGCATTTGGAGATTGTCTGGCAAGTGTAACTGACATTGGTTGTGATTTTTTAAATCTATTGGTTGGTCATGCACTTAGTTTTTAAATTTCTGTGCATTGCTCCATATTTTGAGCCTTGTTTAGCAAAGTGTGTATGAAGTTTGTTCATGTTGCAGGGTGTAAATTTCATTATATGTTGATGTTCCTTTCATAGAATAACAACTGTTTTGCTACAATGTGTAAATGAAACTATTTAAAACTCCATAAAACAACTTGTCAGGAAAACAGAAATGTTTGCTGAGCGAAATGAAAGTTAGACTTTCTAGCAAGAGCAAGAAACTGAATTTAGCTCAATTCCCATTGTCCTTGTGAAGCAATCCTTACAAAAGTTCTTGGCTTTTTTCAATGTAGAAACAATAATTAAATAATTAGTATTTGTTTACCTAATTCACTTTCATAAATGTGCAGCACTAAAATTCATTGTGTTTTAACATTGCCTTTTAACCTGTCACGCTCCATGATGCCTGTTTTTGTTTTTTCTGTGCAGGGAGTCTATTGCTTTCAGGAGCAGTGAGCTGCTTGACAAGCTCAAAGCTGCTGGGATTGGAGACAGACCTCTGGTGTGGGTATCCCATAGCATGGGTGGTAAGCATGTTGCCTGTTTGATATAAAGCATTAAAGATTTCAGAATAAGCCATTAGCCAAATTCAAGTAGAAATGCAATTATTCAGAATTGTTTATTTAAAAAATTGGCGAAGACCTAAAAATGAAAAAGATTTCTGCTTTCTTAATGCATTATATTTAATAGCATATACATTTTGAAAGGATTGTTATTGCTGTTTGTTCTTACTGTGTTGATTTAAAAACTCAATGAGTTGAAATTCATGTAAATGGAAATCCAGAGGCAAAATTTTCTCCATGATCAGGCATATAGTAAATGTCATTAGCAACACATAACAGAAATCAAATTTGGATTTGCATCATTCATTGACATTTTATATTGATGCCTCCTCAAGCGTGATTTGGGTTTTTTTCAAGTTAATCTTACATATTTGACAATCTAAGGACTAATCAACCAAGGCAAGAATATGGTTAGTTGTCTCATGGTTAATATAGCATGGTCATTATTCCCCAGTGATTTAAATCCCTGCATTAATTCAGCTTCTGTTGCCAGGTCTTCTAGTAAAAAAGATGCTGGTGGATGCTTCCAAGAATCCAGAAATGGATAAAATCGTGAACAACACCAGAGGAATCATATTTTATAGTGTACCTCACCATGGTTCCCAGCTGGCTGAATATTCCATAAATGCCAGATATCTTCTCTTCCCATCTGTGGAGGTTAAAGAGCTCAGCAAGGGTATGTTCACTTTGCTACCATCTAGCAACAGGAACTCTGCTAATCTGTTCTTGGTGCTTTGGGTTTTTTCATTGTGCTGTCAGAGAAAGCTGGGGAAAAACAGCAAACCTCCTTTTTATGTTTTGGGTTGTGTGTTGAATTATTGCAAGCAATTCTGAGTAGCTGTTTCATTTGATTGCAGAGGTGAGGGGAAGAGGGGGAGTCAGAAGAAATTGTTGCATATGCTAGTTGGAAAAAGGGATTACAAACAAAATACTACACCTTTTACTGTCATAATAATAAAAACATCTCTAGCAATGTAGTCTTGCCAGAAGAATGCTATAATCTTATAACACTGTAAAAATTATGTTGCTCTTTCTCAGATTCTCCTGCCCTTAAAGAGCTGAATGATGACTTCTTGTCTTTTGCCAAAGACAAGAAATTTTCAGTGCTAAGTTTTGCAGAAACCCTACCCACACACATAGGCAGCATGTTAAAACTGCAGGTTGTTCCTGTGGAGTCAGCAGGTAAGTGAGAAATAGCCATTTAATTTATTTAATTTAAACATCAATAACGAGAAAAGGTTATAAATATTATAGTAAAAAACCTAGAAAAATAAGTCTATTATAGTGTGGGGTTTTTGTTTAAACTTTTGACTAAGCCTCCCTGCTGAGATCAGAAGCAACTACATTTAGATCTTAAAATAGCAGTTGTTCTGATTTTTTGAAATCAGAATAGCATTTGTTAAAAAAGCAGGGTAGACCCTGGTCTGATGTTGGAGTCCTTTCATTTGGAATTATGACTAGTTATGATTTATCTTTGTAGAGATAGGCTGCCTAGTGTTTCAGATGCTTCTGAAAACTCCAGCTATTTTCTCCTTTAAAAAACTAAGAAAATTAGTCAACTGCTAATGGAAGGAAAAAGTTACAAAGCTGGTTTTCAGTGTTAAGAATCCTTTACCTTCCACATCTCGTGAGCCCCAGCAATAGAGTTTGCCTACTGAAGAGTTCCCTCCATCTTTTTGCCTTTTTTAGGAGAAGGGGAAAACAGACATTTTTCCCTTGCTTTTATTTATGTATGTTCAACTTAGAAAACTGTTTTAAGTCTTATATTTTCAGTCTTTCTTTTGCACTGCCCAGGGTATCTGTAAAGCCAGAAACCACTGCTTTGTTAGGTTTTAGATCAGGCTTTCCACCAGCTAAATCCACCAGCTTGAGTGCAAGGTTAGGTACTCTGGAAAAGGTGGACTATACTTCCCTGTTTATCTGAGCCACTATTTGGCAGTTTTTTGCAGCATATCCTCTTGAGCAGCAATGTTTTGCAAAAATGTTGCTGATACAGTTTTATTGCCAAGGACTGAAAAACTGGACCTTTTTTTGTTATTTAACAAAATGAGGTTAAAAAGAGGGTTGAGTAACAGAACCCAAGTGAGTACTGTGCACTTGTAATTTTGTAGCATGTCTCCTCCTCCTGGGGTGACACCTAGTGCAGCACATGAGTGCTCTTGAGAACCTTTAGGGGGCACATACATGGCATTTCTGTAGCAGGCCACTCTTCAAAACACAGGCTGATGAGCACACAGCTCCCTGTTTCTTGCATGTCTGCTTGGGCACGTGAAAGCAGAGCTTTATCTTGCTCTAGTGTAGTTTTACATGGTTTGAGATACAGAAGTCAAAGCAAAATGGAGGATTTCTCTAGGTGATGAGTGAATAGACAACAAACTGGGATGTTGCAGTCACAGCATCCTAACTGGAAAGTTACTAGTGATGGCTGTCAAGAACGAATAAATGCTATAGTGTGCCTAAAATCAGTAGCTGAAAATGGAGTATTTGTATTCTACAATTAAGCAATGTAAATATTTCATTTATCTGGAAATGGGCTTAGTGATTTGCAGCATATTTCAGGTTCATTGTAGTCCAAATTTTAATGTCCATGTCAAAGTATTTGTGTAAGGGATATGGGCAATTAGTGGTGATCAGATTCAAGCTACCATGCATTAAACTACATCCCCGATCATATCAATGCTTAAACCTCAGTCAGGACTGTGCTATCAGTAAAATGAAGTTTTGTTTCAGCAAAGTTGTCTGTATGGAGAAATGTACATTTGTGTATTTCAAAAAAAGAGAGTAGAACTCTGACCTAATGGTGTCTCACGTGCCAGTGTGGGTTTTGTGGCAACACAGAGTTCTATCAGGCCATAACTGTGTGTACTGATGCTTTTAGCACATGAAAAAATAATGATGGACAAAGAGTTTTACTGAAGATAGGAGAAGTTGTTTTTGAGAGAGAAATTGCTAATGCAAGATGTTCTTTTCAGTCTAGGTTGTCTTATGAACTCTGATTTCCTTTTTTGTTTTTTTCCCCCTTTTCCAGACATAGGAATTGGAGACCTCATTCCAGTGGATGTTAATCATCTAAATATTTGCAAGCCAAGGAAGAAGGATGCTTTCCTGTATCAACGTACACTGAAATTCATTCAGGATGTTTTAGCCCCAGAACTGTGAGACTGAGGTTTTGCCATCCTTTCCTGCTTGTGTCCTGTGTTTGGTGTAACACAGCAACTTCTAACATTTGTTAGGGGATCTGCAGAATTACAAGGGTGCTGTGTCAATAGTATCTGCTGCTGAATAATTTCCTGTACATCTTGAACTTTATGCACCTGTCCAATTTCTTTCTCAAAATACATTCTAAACAAATACAAACTTGGCAAAAAGAAAGTGTGTGCCCAGGGTATCTTCTTTTAGCCAAAAAAAAACAAACCCAAGCTTGCTTTGAAAGCAGGTAAATATGCACCCAGGATAAAGTCTTATAGACAGGATTAGAAACAATTAAATGAGGTGGTTATTTGTTGTGTCAAAGGGGAGAAGCAGCATGTGGCTGCTGCAAAGTTTTGGTTTACTGTCCATGTTAGGGTAGCCTGACTAGAGCCTGAAAAACTAGCATTCAAGTGAATTAAAGTAATGCTTTGGCCTTGTGACCCAATTTTAGGAGGTTTTGTCATTTGCCTTTTCTTTTGATACATCACCCAGATTGGTCAGCAGACACAGCATCTGTTTTTCTGCATGAGAAAGAGACAGGTTGGTAGCTTGCCTTGCTTAGAAAATTGTGGTTGTTTTAATGAAAACAAAAGAAAAGAAATGTTCATCTTCTTGTACATTTCCCTCCTAACCGTAGCAACTTGTGAGACTGCTTTCCTTAGGACAGTGTGTATCTAGTCAGGGCAGTTCTGTGCCTGTTCACATTGAAGATGTGTGTGATGAGCTCAGCTCTTCTTTGCTCTTGGGAGACTCCAAGAAGTTGGTACATTCAAATCCCTGGCTCGTGTTACTCATACAGAAACTTTTCTGTAGCTATTTCAGGTGGAGCACAACAGATGTAGGCCCTGACAAGACAGCTGATGCTTACAGTTTGGAGCTGAGGTAGAAAAAAGTGAAGCAGGAAGAAAATCAGGTGATTGTAAGGCCTCACTGGAAATTACCACAAATGTTTTGGTTTCCTGGGGCCCAGTCTATCTGCTGGTGTAGATACAGAGAAAACCAGCAGTGTCTTATTTGAGTTTATGTTTATGTTTAGGCTACCCTAACAGTACTGATGAGAAATCAGTATTTTTAGATGAAAAAATGGCAGTGCACAGTCACTTTTTTGAAGTCTTAAATAATTTGCACTGTGGCTAAAAGCAGCCTCATGTTATTGTGGTCTCTTTAGTCCCTTTCTTTACACCTGCATCCCTCTCTGAAAACAAGCATGGGCTGTGTAAAGCTGTACTGCCTTTGCTGTCCATTTGTTAAATAAGGTCTGTATTGATGACAGGCTTGAGGTGATTCCTCATGCCACTCCTGTGAGATGGATCCAGTATTAGTGTCCTTCAAAGGATGGCTGTGAAAGCTGCCAAGGAGGTGGGATGCACCTTGCAGTTCTGTATGGGCTTGGTGCTGTGGGCACTGTAGTCCTGCCAGGTCCTGAGAGCAGCCCAGGAGGACACTGCAGCTCAAAATACACTTGAATTTGTAGACTTGAATACAGCTTTACACTGGAAATTGAGGGATCTGCAAAGTAAAATGCACAAGAGAAGTACAGAGACTGTACAGCACTACACTGGCAAAAAGAGCATTTCCCCCCCCCCCAACTGAGATGTAGGTAAGAACACTGCATGGCAGTATTTTGTATAGAAATGTAACAGAAATGTCCTTATTTCTGAAGAGGTTTATATTTTTTACATTGTGGTTTAGACTTCAGAGTGTAAATATATTAGTACACTTTGTATTCACAGAGTAGAGTATGTGGAATTCATGGTGAATAGACAAGACTTCTAATAATTGAATGCTTGTTTCATGTGACAAATCTATTAGTTTTAGTAGACTCCTTTGGCTTACACAGATTCAGATCAGTGACATTAAACATTAATCTTAGTAAATGCACCTATGTTTTGTAACTGGAATTCTTAAAGCAATGTTCTTCTTTTTATAACTGTATTTATATATGTGTAACTTCTAAAACTAATATTTGGTGGGGGATTGTTGGGTTTGGGTTTTATTTTTTTGGAATATACTAATGAAATGTGATTTAAAGAATGTCTTGGATATGTCACAAAGTGTATTAAAGGTTAATGATCTGCCAGCTGAATACTCTGGACCATGTTCTTTTTTGTTAAAGATCTGTTTTTTAGTGCTTGTCTTGTGCTGGGAGAATGTAACATTACCCTTTGCTTGGGAAAGAGGCACAGTGCTGGGGGGTGGCTGCTCTGCCATGTTTTGCCAAACTCAGCAGTTTGTCAGTTGGGCTTTTGGATTTTGCAGCAGTGTCTTCTGAAGTGTGTACAGACATCAGTTTGAGGGCCAGCAGCTCTGTGGCCGCGCATTCATGTCTGCTTCCCATTGGGAATTGCATGCTTTTATGCTTCCTGGTGTCACATTAATTTGGAGTAGTGTCTTGCTGTAAATTCTCAGGTCTCAAAGTACTCTTCTAATGCCATCCAGTGGCTCAGCTGCAGGTGTGGCAGGCAGGTTGCGTGTGAGTTGTCTGAGGACATGATGTTTCATCTGCATTGGGGCATCCAAGAAGAAATGGTGAGACAGGAAGGGAGGGCTAAAAGGGGTTGGTCAGTCCTCTTGCCCTTGCTGTCCAGCAGTCTGGTGTAACTGTGTTGGTGTTTCTTGCAGCAACAGCCACCAAGTATTCAATTGCTGTGATTACAGTACTGTGAACTGGCTTCTGCTGAGATTTGTGCTTCCTGGTGCCAGCCGGAGTAGCTGGCTGGAAATGAGAAATTTTCCATCTGGTGAAAATCCCAATTCTGGGTGAAAAGGGAAAAGCAAAAATGTTGTTTTATCAGAGTGAAAATTCTAACCAATATTTTGGTTCTCTTTTGTTTGTTTCAGTGGTAACCCCCCTAAAATGCTGAATCAGGCAGTTGCTTTACCAAGGAGAGCCACTTACCCACCCCAAACACGACTGCAGCAGAGCCACCAGGGTGCCTACTGCAACTTGAAGGTGCAGGACTGCAGCCATGGGCAAGCTCACATGTGGTGTCTTGCCAAAGCCTCACATACTAAAAGCAGACACTTGTAGACTTGTGTCTGGTAAATCATTCATACCTGGCTTCACAGCTGCCATCAACAATTTTTGCCAAGTGCTGGCTTCATGACCGGAAGAATGTCACGGGATAACCACTCCCTACAACCCATTATATGCCCCTGAAGCGTGACAGCTGTCACTGAGGACACTGATTTCCATTGATTATGTCCCAATGAGGATGGGCAGCAGAGCTGTGCTGTGGGTTCCCTGGTTGTGGACATCAGGTATTAAGGGTTCAGGTTACTTGGCCTCTTTTCACGTGGTGGGGCCTGGCTTAATCCCAGATGAGAAGGAGAGTCACTGCCTCCTGCGGTCTGAGTTTTCCGTAGTGATTTCCCAAACATGGAGCAAGTCTGGCTCTGCTTTGCTTCCTCTGACCATTGAAACTAGAACCAGATCACAAGCAGGTCACAAGCTCCTGCCTCTGAGAAAACACTTGGCTGGGACATTGGGCACCAGTGTGGAAGGTAATTTATTGAGACAGGAGATTCCTCATTCTGTGCTGTAACCTTTTCAGCTGGACTGTCTGTCCCCTTGCCTTGATTTGCTGTGACTGAGCAATATCTCCTGTCACTGATAGCATAAACCAGCGAGCTGCCGGGATTCATCCTTCAGTGGGCAGCTTGCCACAGACACAGACATAAGATAGAATGCTAAAGGCCACATCCGTCTCTTATTCAAGGAGAGTAATAAAGCAGATTTTATTTGACTTGTATAAATCCAGTTTAATTGGCTTTCCTGCTAACACTTTCATTAACATGTAAATTAGCTGTCCTAGAGCTGTTAATTATCTTTGCAGAAAATGTTGGATGTGATCATATACCGTACTCTTTCTTTTTTACTGCTAATGTTTTATACTGAGATGTGCCCATAAATATTCGCTGTATTTTTTAAGAGGAGGACCAAGAGGCAAAGGCTTTGTGTCATCTTGTAGGGAAATGAGTATCTTATATTATTCACCAGCCTGCAACCACATTAAGCTGACACTCACAGGAGAAGCTTAGCACTGGGCTTTATGGGCTTGGCCTTTGAAGGTTCTGGGGGTTTTTTTGAAGTGTCTGGCAAATGAGAGAGCAGAGGAAGATAACAGGTGCTCAAAGGCAGCATCCTCTCTTACAGCATCTCTTGTGTTCAAAATCTGGCAGTGGCAGAGAAACAGGCAGGCATTGTGAGGAGGAAAATGGCTGCATTTCCAGTGTTCGGGAAGCTCAGAACAAGCTAATTAATTTTCCTGTGGAAAAAGGAAAAAACCTTAACTTTTTAAATACATCTTAAAAATTTGTTTGAAAATTAGTTGTTTTTTCAGCTTCACTACCTGCTTAAAATGTTTTCCTTTAATAGTGAAAGATCTTGATGCCTCCATACAAGTTACCATGACAAGTTGCAATCTGGTTATCAGCTGCCTGCTTTGCACAAATGGCATCCATCGTGCACAGTTCCACCCCACAGGCAAGGCAAAAAGGACCAGCTCGCTCCTCATCTGAGCTGTGGAAATAGAACACTGACATGGCATTTGCTTGTGAAGAGAGTGGGAACAGGGACACAACTCCTGAACTGCTGAACTGCCTTTAGCATAAGACATTCCCAAGCCAAGACCTGTGGCATCAGCTGGTCTCAGCCATTCCCATATTTCCTCAGGATCTGCACAGACAATGCACAAGCAGCCTATAGCATCTCTTAGCAGCGAAACAGCATTGAAAAACTACAGTCCCTTTTCAAAGTGTGCTGTTGGACATGGGCTTGGGAACAAAAAGGGTGAGTTCTGGAAACTTGCAGCAGAGCAATACCAGTGTCACTGCAGTTGTTATACTGGTGTACATTCCCTCTTGGGATGTTTGTTCCAGAATAACTGGCAGATGAACTCTTCAAAGTAAGGATGCTTTATTTCAAACAGAAATTGATTAAAGTATATATTCCAAAGGAAAATGTTGGGTTTTTTAATGTCTTTTTTCCATACATCATTACATGTTCTTACATATGATTTGTACCTGAAATGAAATAAAACATCTTAAGATGGATTAATAAAAAGAAATAACTTAGAATAAGGAAGTTTTCAAATGAGCTGTGGGTAATGTTAGGTTGTATGTAGTTTATATACTTCCCTCCAGGGGCTGTATCTTTAAACATGAAAATGAAATGCAGCATGGACAGATGATCTATTTCATTAAATATAAAAAAAAAATTTTTCTTAAAATTTTGCATCATACTGATGATTTCTTTTGGAACACTAAGGGGGTAAAATTTTACAACTCTAAATCAGTATTTGTTTTCATTAAGGTATTTTTGTTTTGTTCTAAGACGAGCAGTTTGTTGAACCCATCTGCCACTGTACTGCTGTCTTCATCATCACTAAATGTAACCCAGTGACTGAAATCTTTCAGATTGGGGTGATTTAAATTTTCTGAAGCATGTGCTGGAGAAGTAGCTGATGGTGCCTGTATGGACAGAGGGAAGGAAGAATGAATGTCCAGGTCTAGAAGATTGGTGTTCTCTGGAAGGGAGCTGGTATCCAGTTGTAGATGCTGGCCTGCTGGTGCAGAAGGGCCCTGGAGCTTCCCCATCAGTTCTGCAGCAGTGGGTGCCAAGGGCTGAGTTGTGATGTTTGTGGGGCCGGCAGAGGCTGTGGGAGCCAAGCAAGCAGGGCCAGGAGTCTGGGGGCAGGAGCCAGGGTTGTTGTTGTTGTTGGAGTTGAACAGTGACCCACTGAAAAGGGAGCTGTCACTGCTCTGGATAACTTGGAGATGAAAAGCTGCAGGAGCCGACTTCTTCCTTCGTGGTGGCACCTTTGGGGCAAAGGGAGCGTTCTGGGGAGGCAGTACAATGGCCTCAGCTGTGCTTGCTGACAGGGGCTGCCTTTCACTGCTCCCCCTGTTCTCTTGAGGCTTCCCAGCTTGTGTTCTGGGTTTAGGGACTGGAGTGATCTTGGTTGGTCTAAGAATAGCTCCAGCATCTAGATGGGGCTCTAGCAAGCCAAAAGGAGACTGTGCTGTCTGTTGGTCGAATTGGTCTTCTGGAGACATGGCCTGAGGAGGAAATGGAAGAAGAAATGTGAGAACAGAAAGGGACCTTAAACTGAATCACTACTGGTGCAAGTCTAGTTGACAGCATTAGTAAGAAAAGCTGACAGTCCTGGAAGAAAAAAAAGCACTACAAAGAGGAGGCTTGACAGCACAGTTCTCCACTGTACCTGCTGGGCTCTGGGCTCATGGATTGCACTGTGCACTCACCTTCAGAGAACTAGTGAAGGAAGGAGCAGGACCCTACAGCCTGTTTAGTCACAGCTCTTTCTGACCATGTCCCTTTTCAGGCTAGGATTTTTGCTCTGGGCCAAATTAACACAGTTCTGAGGAGTTATTTATTTGTCACATCTCTCTGCTGACTAATATTGCTTAAGCAAGATTGCATAGGGAGGCCCATGCCTTTAGGTGTAGCTTATTTGGATAGATAAGGTTGAAGGAGAATTAGCTTAAGCTAACCCAATAAATGCATTAATGGCTGTGTCCTGTCTCACTGATGCTGGCAACTGAAGATAAAAATAAGGTCTCAAAGTCCAGTCTAGCATACATCCACCATTTAAAAGTTATATAAATAACAAGCCCAGCTCAGCCTAGGAGGGCAAGGACTGCTTCAGATTTCTCAAACTCTGTGTGACTGCATGAAAGCATTTAAATTCTTTATTACTCTTGCATAGTATTAAAAGATAATGTACAGGCTTTTTCATGCAGGCAAAATATTTAGTCAGTATCTCATGCTGGACATATCCCTTGCCACTTCTTCCTATGTGCTGTTAAGTTGTCTGCATTTGACTGTGGTAGAGGCAGATTGGGTAGAGGTTTTCAAGTATGCAAATTCCCATTTGACCTCCCTCAGATGGAGGGAGGAATGGAATTCCAGGGCAGAGTCAACCTGAAATAGATCTATTCCTGCAAAGCTCTCACATAACTAACACCAGAATAGCAATCCCTCTCAGCACCTTTCAAGAGTGACTTGGGAATGGTGACAACTTAAACAAAACAAACTGACCATCCTCAGCATAGACTGTGCTGTCTGGGTTGGGTTTTTTGGTGAATCTGCTAAGTAAAGAGAGCACAAGGTCTATTATAGAGAAGGGGTGAATGCCTTTACCAAAGGAAGGTAATGCAGGAGCCCTAACAATTTAGAAGAGAGCTTCTTTAGCAGAGATTCTGTCAAAGGAAGAATCTCTAAGGCTATATTTGTCTTTCCTCTTGTACTCAAACTGCTTTACAAATTAGATAATCATTTTAGCAGCTCTAGAGGTGAACTACTGTCTCCATTTTAGAGACCTGACATATATTAAAACCTGAACACCTACAGCTTTGTATTTTTGAGAACATGAACTCTTGAGTAGACTCCAGAATTCAAACTGAAAGGCTAAATCCCATTACAAGGTGTGTAATAAAAGCAAGAAAGGACACAGGACACAGAGCTGATGAAGAAGCTGCCTCAAATCCTTACAGAGCAGACCACTCATGGTCAGAATTAGAGACTGTGATAAAGAACAAATGAGTCTTAAATCCTGACAAGGTTAAGAGAAACCAGAAGAAAAACAAGAGAATGGACTGGCAAATAGAAAAGCTGCATATGGCTCTCTTTCCAATCTTTCTTGCATTTTTATGCCCTTGTGACTGTAATACACAAAATTATTCCAGCACCTGCTGACTTGACAGGACTTCCTGCAAAAAACAACCAGCCCACCCCACATCATTCATGTGTAATGGAGGCTGGGTGCATTTTGCTGTGACTCTCTTACATTTTCCCCCTTGGCTCCTGTCCTTTGCAGGGGCACTGGCTTCTTTGGAGTTGGAACTTTGGGTGGGGGACGATGAGGCACAGGTACTGCTCCTGAAGCTGACTTTGTGATGCTGGGAAGAGCCTCGGGTTTGCAGGAAGTTTGGTTTCTGGTTGGAACAGGCTTTACTGCATCTTCCTGTACTCCTGAAAAGCAAAAGCAAATATGGCATCTCGGCCTGATCAGAACATAGATGCAAGATAATTTCTTTCACAACCATTTTTCCCAAAATGTTCATGCCTATAGGGCCAACTCAGGTCAAGATTTTGGATTTGGAACTAAGCACAGACCTTTGCAATCCTGTAACATCTGTAAGCGGCTGTTAGGGGAAAACATCCCTGTCTGAAATAATTTCATGCCAAACCAGCAGTGCTGGGCCACCATTTGGCCAAGTGGAAAAAACACTGGCTGGGGGTTCAGGAGTACTGGGAGCAAGCTCTGAGCATCCTTTTGCCATTATTTCCATTATCTGGAAAACCAAGTTAATGATGACAAGTGCATCTTGTAGAGTATTTTAGAAGGAACTGTAAATGCCAACTGGTGGTACAGTACAGGGACTGGAAGTGATGCTGACCAGAGTAGTTTTCTTACCCACACCAAGTGAATCTGAATTTCAAAATCAATGGAGAATAAATCTGATTTCAAAATGAAATGAACAGCACTGAGGAAGAACATCAAGATGCCTTTATGATATTTCTGAATAAATGGGATTATTCCAGATTGTATTCATTCTAGGTATAAATGAAAAGGAGTGCCGTTCTCCTAAACTGAGAGCCTTGCAAACTCAGGTAGCCATTTCCATTCATACAGCATCAGCAGAAAGACTGCATGCAACCCTGGGGGGTACGTTCACAGTACCTAAGCTAGTTTTGTGCCCTAACTTGCCCTTGCAAGAAGCTCTCTTCTCCAGGGACTACACAGAGAGCCTAAACACAGAGTAGCCTTTTAGCTTAGCTATTCAAGCTGAAGTAGTGCAAGCTTTTATCTAGGTTACAGCTGTACTTGCTGTCCAAATGTGAACAGAATCCAGGTTATTCCTCCTAAAGCTGCATTTGCTCTGTAGTTCTGCTTGGAATAGTGAGCATTCAGTAAATAGAGCAGCAAATATCCTTTATGCAACTCTGAGCTAACACAGGCACCATCAGTTTTGTAAAATCCCATCTTTATATTTTGATTTTTCTGACTAAATCTGGACATAAATAACCCAAGGTTCTACTAGTAGCATTTTCTACAACAAAATATAAAATTTTAATAACTTTGAAAAAATGTTAATATTATCAGAACTGACAGAGAATACCACATACAACTTTGCAAGTATGTGTTCAGGTGAAATTCTGAATAGGAATATGTGCATCTGGGCTATGGTGAGATGAATACAGCTACATTTTTCTTTATTTAAAGATTTTTAGAAGTCAGTTAGAAAGCTGTGCTTACCTCCTTTGGCCTCCATAAGACATCTAATAGCTTCTTCTGCTTCCTCAGCTGTGGTGGTTTTGATCTGCTTGACATTGTAAGGTTTGCTTATTCCAGTCCGGACTTTGGGCTTTAAAAAAAAAAGGAGAACACCGTCTTGAGAGAACTTATTTTCCTTGTACACCTCCAATTTTACAGCTAAGCTCATACACCTGTGAAATTCTGTTCTTGCAAGTGGCTATTCAGTGATCTATAAATACTAAAGAAATGGGAATCTTTTAGCAAATGGTACATCTTTGCTGGCAGCTGACAGAAGGCCAGTGCCTGCCTGAGTGCCACAGCTGGTCCTCAGCCATCCCTTGTTCAATGCATTAGGCTCCTCATCCAGCAAGACAGGAGTGAGGAGGCATTTCCACATTCTGATCTTGGTCTCCTCAGGGGACTAACAGCCTTGCTGGCAGTGGTCAAGACTTTTCCTGCATTCTGGGCATTAGCATGGCCCACCAAAACAGAGGTGAGGAAAGAATTAAACCATATGATGATAGTGTTAAAAATTCAAGTTAGCATCTGCAGGAAGCAGCAACAATGCTCTGGTCCTACACCACTCATTCTCTCTCTCCCTCTTTGGCCTTCCTAACTCCTGTTAACTTAGTAACATTTTTGTGCTGCCTAACAGGGCCTACAGTTTAGTATTACAGTACAAGAAGCGATCTTGGCATTTTCAGCTCAGACATGTGATGGACTTCCTTCCTGGTATGACAGGTGCATCCTGCACTGATTCTCAGTGTGGATGGGAGGGAAGAGGCCAGTGCCATGGGGCCAGGCTGGGCAGCAGGACTCACTGGCTGCTGAGGGGCTCCAGGAAGCAGCTTTGCTGTGGCCAGGATGGAGCAGGTGGAATGGCTTCCTGGAGAGAGGGAACCATCTGAGGGGGACTTTTTGCCTGATGTTCCAGCTGGAAGAGGAATAAAAAAAAGGCTTTTTACA
Organism: Calcarius lapponicus; assembly: GCA_039654755.1. Classification (NCBI taxonomy): domain Eukaryota; kingdom Metazoa; phylum Chordata; class Aves; order Passeriformes; family Fringillidae; genus Calcarius; species Calcarius lapponicus. The sequence goes on from CM077465.1 coordinate 57,849,172, forward strand.
TTCAAGAGCTGGTACAAAATTTTATCTGCAATGGAGCAAAACCAATGTGCATTCCATCACCCTCTCAAAATCTTGAACTGTTTCAGAAAGCAGTTTTGTAGTTAGTCTTTCATTTAATTAATTAGATAACCTCAGCTGAGCATTAACATTGCATTCTAGGCACAGAAATACAGATTGCAATGTTGGCACTTCTGTGCAACAGACTCAAAAATGAATGGGAATAATCCTAAAGAACTCATCTTCTATCAGGTGAGCATCACAGAACTTCTAATTTGAGTCTGGAAAATGTACACAAAAGAGAGACTTTTGGGCTGCAAGAAAAACATGATGTATAGCTTGTCTAACACAGGAGGCAAAGATGATTTTGCTCATCTAGCAATCAGCTTTCATCCAGAAGTAGCCATAAAAACAGGAGCAGCACAGCTCTGGATGGCATCTCAGGGGGGCAGAGTTTAGGTAAAAAGCATCACTTCCCTTTGTGCCTCACTGAAAGTCATAATCCACTTTGCATTTCTTTCATAAACACAAGAATTGCTTGGGAAGAAGAAAGGGACAAAAACTGTCCAGAATTTTGTCAAAGGCTTTTAAAATTCTGATTACAATTAATTCAGAATCTAAAAAACGGCAAGAAAATACTCAGTGACTGCAGAAGTCAGCAGGCATAAATACCAATTATCTTTATTGCCACAAACTGGCTGCATGACTTGCTAACCTGAGTGGTGAGCTAGTATGAAACATATTGGCTATTCTGTCCTTGCTAAAGACTTTTCTTTTGTGGAGTTTCTGTCGTCCTGAAGACAAACTTCTCCCATTACTAACGGCAGTAATACTCAGGCTGAAACAGGCTGGGAAGCAAGTACAAGTCCCTTGACAACCTGACATTTCAGAACAAGGCATGACCTTCTTTGTCACCCAGACACGGCAGGCTAAAGCTGTTCAGCTGGGGCCAGCACCACATTAAATAAAGTTCAACTCACCGGGAGGGGGAGGCCTCTGTGGTGGCTGGAGTGGCCGAGGCCGGGTAGGAATGGACAGAGACCTGCTTGGAATGCGGCGGCTGCGTTCCCCGCTTGCCTCCAGCTCCCGCTTCAAATCAGCGAGGTCTGCATCATCTAGGGACATTTTAGGAAGTGTCTGTGTTAGATACACACTGAGTGGGGCACACCAGATCTGAGAGATCAGGAGAGAGGTGACCATGAGTGACAAGCCTCAGCCAGGCCTCTCAGCAACACGACAGCTCCGTTCGCATTTTTTGCTCTCCCCCAGTGTCTGCCTGCTCCCACTGCAGGAAACATCTACCCTTTTGTCAAATGCTTCTTTCTCTCTCTCTCTCTCCTTTTCCACCATTTATTAGCTGTTTGCACCAACAGAAAGAATGCCTGCATCCCATACCAGGATTACTGGGCACCGTGTTAGATTCTGAGATTTTCACAGCCAGACTTAGTGGCAACCTGCTCCCATTCAAACGGTCATGGCTAGTCATGGTGAATTCCTTGCTTTCCATCCCAAACACAGGAATTCCATATGAGGATCAGGCACCTTTTCTTGCACAGGAGAACTGTTTTTATACCAGAGAAAAATCTGTCTGAACACCTCAATATGACATCTCTGCTTTCCAGCAACATCTCCTAAAAGGTACAGGTGCCTCAATCTGCTGGCTCTTGGCTACACCTTACATCACTAACTAATTACCCAGTCTTTCATCCCACCTAAGCCTTTCTGACAGCTGGAGAGGAGAGAAGTATGGATTGCTTTATTCTCCCCCATCTGCTATAGTGAGGACTTTCATTTCAGTCCTCTCACCCTGCCACGGCTGCCCAGCTATGCAGCTCTTGTTCTTTAGAGCTCCAAGATTCACTGGGTTTAGTTTTGTCCCTGTGTTTTGGAGAGATGGGGAAGGAATTATGCAGCAGCAGTCTCTTACACTTCAGGCATTTGTAAACAAATTCTTGTTTTTCGGAAAGCTGTGCTCTGCAGGGGATCACGAGCTGCCTCACAGCTTCCTGCTCCCACTCAGCAGCAGATGGCAGCCACAGAGACAGAGCCTGTGGTCTGCCCAGCCCGCCCTCCCCGTGCTCTCTGCATTTTCAGTACTTCTAAGCTGCAGATATGGGCTCATCAGTAGGATCCGAGGAGTCATGCAGGCACCTAGAGGCATGGTTTGCAGTTCTGGCAGTAAAACTGAACACAACAAAAGCCAGCCATTACCACTCAATTCCATCCCTGAAAGGCTGCTGGCAGGGACATCAGTTTCCTGAAGCTGTGCCCTTCCCTGACCTCAGAAACACACACACACTATTGTGCCTGTCACTGTTTTCTATCCGTGCCTACCACCAGCTACACAGTCATCATACCTTCAATTAGAAGGTATCCAGGCAGAATTGGGAGCTTATGGAGGAATCTGAAATTGCAGACACTTTAAGATTAATTGAATATATCATATTTTGAGTTATGTGAGACCATGACCCCACCCTGACCTCCTTCAAACTCTACTCCATTACCTCTATTTACTTTGTGATATTTTTTGTGGAGAAGAGTTAGTGTGAGTGACAAGATTCACTGCAATTCTCTGTGGCTTAATGAATCATCACACAATAGGCCAGAGGTGGTTTGAGGGCAAGGCACCCTATAATACAAAGTGATTGACTTCACAGTATTTAATAATGACTGATTACTCCTCTGCTCAGGGATAGGCTTTTGGGTCTGGCCACACTGAACCCAGCCTATGACTCAAGGTGGGAAAGAAAGCCATAAATCACTCTGTTTGGAAAATCTGTCTGTGTAAGTGTATGAATTTCATTTAATCTTTTTGAACTCAACTTCTGGCTCAACCTTTGAGGGTAATAAAAGTTTTCACTTTTATGTCAGAAGACAAAGCACTTCTGAGAGAGTGCCGAATGACAGACACTGAATGACTGCTGTCACAATCAGGTGTTTAATACATATCCCAGCCTGTCAATGCTTGGCCACTCAAGCACGTCCTGATCACATCCCATTGTAAGACTGGCTTGGCTAATTCCTGCCTCAGTTTTTATCAGTTTTCTCTCCACAGCTTTATCTTCTTTTTACCAAGTCACTTCACAATAATGTGTAAACGAACCAGGCAGCTGAGGAAAAAGGTTACACAACATTCATGAAGAACTTAAAGAATGATTATATGTATATATATTCTATGAACCCTGACTCCTTCAGGAATAAATCAAATGGGAACAAAGGAGAAACTTCAGGCCTCTGAAGTAATTTGAACACAGCAACCTCCCAGCTTACAGCTAACTCTTCTGCCACTGCTACTGCTCAAAGGACAGAGTTGAGCCCATCACTAAATCAACAGGATTCTTCTGGATTGATTTTGCTTTGGCCCTCACCAATAGGAAAATAGCATGCAATTTTTTGTTGTATGTTCTGGTGCCAAACAACATCAAAAGGATAAAAAGATTTAACTTCCTCTGGCTAGAAAAGGAAAACCAGCATTTTTCAGCTTTCTTGCCTTGCCCTAGCCTAGAGAGAAGGAGAATCATAATGAATTTCATCATTTGTATTGCTGTTATGCCTGAGAACCTCAACTACAGTCACTAACTCAAGGGGAGCTGAACATGAATAGGTATAACAGGAGAACCTAGAATGAAAATATAAATGAACAGGGAAATACTTACAACAGGAGAACAAATAACAATCCTTCAGGTCTTACCTTAAGGAAGGTGGATACTTTACCTTTATACAGGCGGGGGGTTTGTCCAGATTTGTTTGAAAGAGCTGTGGATGCACAGTGTGTATCTTCTGCTGTGTCTGCTGCTAGGTGTTGACACAGAGCATCCTCTAAATAATCATCTTCATCCTCTATATCACCTGGATTAAAATATTAGATAACAAAGAATTAATGAGAAAATTAATTCTCTGTCTCTATGCACTACCAATTCATTAACCTATACTATCAGTTAATTTAATATATAGGCTGGGCAAGATTCTTGTGTAACCATGCCATGCGTTTCATTACAGTGTGTCTCTACAGACAGATGTACCATACATTGAATTTGCTAACATACAACACTGAATTGACAGGATGATCTAAGTAACAGTTCTACGCCCAGGCACAGAGTCAGGTCATGGCTTTAATTACAGCTGTCTTTTTAAGAAGTGTGGTTTCATTACAAATTAAGGTGCCACTGACACTCACACTGTACTGCACTGACTCTGTGCAACCAAAGTCAGCAAAGCAATTTCTCGCTACTTAGCTTAGAAACATGTAGCTTACCTTCTGACTCATAGTCCAAACTTGAGAAGTCAAAATTTTCTTCCAGAAGGTGTGAGTTTGCCGTGGGGGACATGGGGACAATGCTGTCTCGTTTTCGAGCAATTTCTTCCTGAAGGCCCTTTAGCCAGTCCTTAGTCTTGGGCTGGATCTTCACTGTTCTGCCTCTAACCTAAGGACAGAAAGAATTGTTTCCCTCTGCCAAGCACCTTCAAAAAACAAGAATGCTTGAACAGAATAATCAAGTTCTGCCAGCCTGTTCAGAATCACACCGATCACAGACTCTGAGTTGGAAGGGACCCAGAAGGACCATCAAGTCCAGCTATTAAAGGAATGGCCCATGCAGGCATTGAACCCAGGACCCCAATGTTATTAGCACCATGCTCTGACCAAGTTGTACAACTGCTTCAAAAATTGATGTGACTAAAGCTTCACTCCAGAAGCTTCACCCCCACAACCAAGCTTTCAGACTGTAAAAATATTATTGAAAGAAAATGAGCTTCACAGCTCAAAAGCACTGCTGCTTTTGAGAAATACTGGAGAAATAGGTGAAACATCAAATATTGTCAACACGACATTGGAATAGCAATATTGGCATGAGAGGGTGCTGGTTTTGAGTCAGCAGCTTTGAAACACACAAGGCTTTTGTATCTGCTGCTACCTGTAAGGAGACTGACCAGAAAATCTCATATGAGATGCATATGGAAGGTCTCTTTTCAAACACATTAGGACTTCAGCTGCTTATGTGTGTTGCACTATGACATTTGGGGTGAAAGGCAGACAAGCCAGCAGCTTTGACAGGAAAATCAGTTTAAAAGTTCCCAATTCAGATTCCTTGCACCTTCACATACTGTCTGCATACAACTGTGTTTCAGTCTGTGCTGTAAATTACATCAATAGCAGGAATCAAATTAGAAGATAAAACTGCAAATATGAAAGAAGAATGAGAGTTAAAATCCATTACTTCAGTATTAAGTTTACAGGGCAGTCACAAACAGTTTTTTTTAATAGGGGGTCGATGATTTGTAGAGTATGTGTGTGGGAAGGAAAAACAGGGGATGTAAAGGCAAACTCCTACTGCTAATGCTGGATTTGCCATGGAAGCCAATGAAACATGTTGTTACAGCTTAGCAGAAAGAGCCTATTTGATACACTGAAGAAACAAAAAATCTCCAAACCACAATCATGAGGATGCTTTGGCAACAGTATGAAGTCACACAGAATGTCAGGAGAACTGGTTCATGGTTGTGGCTGCTTGAAGAAGTCCACGTGTTCTGCACAGGTGTCAGAGGCCAGATCCTAAGCACTGCTTGGGATCCATGAAAAGTCACCTCATGCCATCCTGAAACTCAAGTACTGCATTAATAGCTTCAGCAGATGTGAAAGTAAAGGACTTGATGAGCACTAACTCTCTTTGAAATAATGCTATTTGATTTAGGTAGAAACTCAAGTACCTCACTCTAAGCAACCACTTTTGAGAAATTTGTTATGAAATTGTTATTATAGGTTTGAGGAAGTCTTACTTTGGCACCATCTATATTCATAACACGAAGAGCTGACTTGCTGTCTGCAAATGTCACCAGCATTTGACCTCCACAGATCCTAGGGAAAAAAGGCAGAGGGGAAAAACCATTTTATTTCACCATTGAATAAAATCCTTTGAGGGCTAGCATGATAGAAAACTACCATATAGATCTATATACAGGATACATATGCAATGCTATGCAGTTGGTTTTAGTTGTATTTTCCTTCACAATTCTATTTTTTGAGGAGGAACAGGTGGTCTATGAATCCCTTCATAGCTGGGCTCCTTTTCTCTCCAATCCTCCCTTGTGTGACCCCAGCACCCTGCCCTTTTCTGGATCACCCCTGGAACAGCAGGACAAACATCTCAGTAGCTGTTGACAGGATACCCAGTCCAATAGCTACACTCCCTCGGGACTAACTTCCATGGTTCTGCATACCCTTCATCTCAGATGACATGTGATGTTCCGAGAGTAGTATTCCACCAAGAGCTAAAGCAATTAAAAACAAAATAAACTAAGAACAATCCACCAAAACATGTTCTTTTCTTGCTCCTCTTCTTTATAAGCAAGGTGGTGCTGCTTTTCTTGCATAGCTGCTTTTGAACCCTCAGCTTATATTGGTACTTCATGAAACTACACAGTAACAGGTCATCAGCTTTCTCCACTAACAAATGAATCAAATAAACATGAACAAGTTTTTGGCAGCGTTTCCCAGAGGTCACTGTTTGGTCTTTTGCCTGTATTTCTCAAAACAGAAGTCTCACAGCTGTGCTGGTGCCCTGTAAAGAATCAATCAGAATGAAATGAAGCTGCTCTGCCAGAAGGTATCACACTCTCCCTCTCAAACCCAGCGGGTGATAGCTCTGTGAGAAGCTGTACTGTTAACAAACAAGCAAAATGACCCCCAACAGGAAGGAGAGCCAGCCAGGAATTCCTGCCAAGTGTGAAAGAGTGGTGGAAGAGAGCAGATCCCCCCAGAGGAGGCGAAGCAGGGATCCACCAGAAGCAGCAATGCTTGGAAGTGGAGCCTGAATCTAAAGATGATGATTTACATCAAAGTCTCTGCTTTATGGCATTGTATGAATAAAATTCTCTTCCAGTTAGACAAGAGAGCTGTTGGGTTATTTCTTTAAAAGGTTGTTGAGAGGTGTAAGATATTCAAAACACTTGCATTCAATTTCTAATGAAGAACTGAAAGTGCAGTAAAGGAATTCTACACACTTAACTTTGTATTGGAAAATTAACTCTGTCAAGACAGTCTGTGGTTTTTAATAGATTCCATGCCATTTCACATCCCATACTCACCTGACCAGAACAACAGTGCCATAATCCTCAAACATCTGCATAAGCTCTGTACGCAAGTCTTCAGGAAATTCATTTTTCTCTTCAGGTGTTGGTGATAGCAGATTCACCACTACTGTGGCATCCAGTGGTCCCTGGAAAGATGACACTTCCCGGAAAACACTGTCACGGGCAGCTTCATTAACTTCCTGAACTTCCACTTCTACAATAGCTAACACTGGCCTACAGAAAACAAAGGAAAAATACTTGTTTAAAAATAAGAACTGATTATATAAGATTAAAATTTATATAAAGAAGGATGACAGGTAAGCTTCATTTTTTCTGCAGTGGTCAACATCATGTCTTGAGCACTATTAACTATATTTCCCAGTCCTGCATTAGCTAAATGTAATTGAAGACACATCATAAGTGAATTGAAATAGCAATTGTATGAAGCACTTATGGCAAACCTACAGACCAAAATTTCAGGATACTTCACTCATTATCAAACAGCTATGGCCCCAAACATCTATAAATCAGGATGGAAATATATTATTTTCTGTTAGACAAGACCAAATATCTTCTTCCAAAAACTAAGGACAAGGTCTTCTAGATGTGTAATGTTGTCATGCAGCAAATATGTGCCACTTCATTACACTAAAGCAGCCAACACTGCAAACTTGCTTCTTGAGCCATTTCTTACAAATTACTTCTCTGTGTGTTAGGTCTGAATAAAATTGAGAGAGCTGTCTGAAAGAGTAGAACTCATCCCATGTCAGTGGGTGCAATCCACATTCTCAGATTTTCACCTGCACATACACACAGACCAGTGACTGGGACAGCTGCTCTTACAACTGTGTCAAAATTGCTGCCTTCTACTTGCAATAGTCCTGGCTCTTGAATACACATTACCAGAACATATGAAAGCAACAACAGCAGGGCTAGAAAGGGATAACAGAGGGGGAAAATGTATAGGAAGCATTAACTATTTTCATAAGCATTGTGAATCATAGTGCATTTCCATATGTCACAAAGATACACCTATGCCCTTTTTCTAGCACAAACCTTGGGAAAGCAAAGCTGCTGACTGTAATTAAAAAGCAGCTTTTGGAGTCAAGTTTGCTGAAATAGAAAACCATGTGTAACAGCCTTGTTTCACAGATCCCATCCTCAGGGTCCTACATAATGAGAGCAGCAGCTCTGCTGTGCTTTACAGAACACAGCAATGTCAGAGCCTTGACACAGAGAAATTGATTGCAAGAGGCATGTTCCTTCACTGCTAGAGGAATACAGAACAGTCCTGGCATGCAAGAGCACCATCAGAAGCACACAGACAGCTACTGGAGGTCACTGAGCGTTGCTAGGAGGAGCAATATTGTAGCATTTCCACAAAGCATGCAAACGATGAGACAAATATTCTGAATATAAGGGACCTTTCAAAGTGTATTTATTGCAGAATTTGTTTCTCAGAAGTGAAGCAGAGAACAATTTTATCAAAGATAGGTCATTCATATCCCTAAAGAGAAGGTAAATTATATAGACCAACCAGAAACACTGGCCTTTGATTTTTCTACCTTTTCCCATTTCCGTTTTTAAAGGAGGCACAGAAGCCACACACTTGAGTACTTGAGTGAAGAGGTCAAACTTGTCCCTCTGTGGCCTGGCTTACACCTCTTCAGGCCACAGAGTCCCAACCTCCTCCTCTCCTGCAGCAAGCTGAGTGGAAATCCCTCAGAGCAGCTTCCTTAGGTATCAGAGCTTTCAAAACCAAGCAACAGAAAGCTCTGTTTTCTATACTTCTTGCTGCAACTTATCCAACCCTTGCTGCAATCATTATGCAGGAAAAATAAATACACGACTTTAGATACTTGCCATTCTAGTATAAAACTCACCATGAGAGGAAAAGACCTATCAAGCAGATACTGAACATGGAATAAAGGTGTAATTCCTGTTTTAATCAGACTTAGTCCCTTGCTCTGAAGGTGTAATTCAGCATGACACTTTTCATCCTGGCACATTTTAAACTCTCTTTGGTTGTTTAGTTACCTGTGGTCAGATGCTTGCAGCTCTGCCCTCCCATAGTACATCAAGGCTCCAGGGGTCCAAGTATGCCTGACTTTAGTATCAGCACTCAGATCACTGTCCAGAAGATTGATCTCTCCAGCTATGCAGCACAAAACATAATTTAAAACTCACTCAAATCTAGTTTTACTAGCAGTTAAACACTATTTTATTAGGAAGCTCTCCATAGACCCTACTAGTGGGTGGTACGGGTTCTTTAATTCTTGTTTATATATCATTCAAAGAAGAGCTTATATCCTACAAGATTTACAAATTAGGGACTAGAAAGAAAAAAAAGAGAAAGAACTGAGAGTGAAACTGAGACAGCTGAACAGTAGAGTAAGACAACTGCAAAATTGTTGACCAGAATGCCACCCAATTAATTATCTGTACAACAGGGGTTGATAGAATGATATTAGTATTTTACCTCCTACCTCGACACTGAGCATAAACCAAACACTGCAATTGGAAATTATTTTGCAAATCTGAGTATTAGACAGGGATTGGAGAAATAATACACAAGAGATATGAGAAACAAAACCCACGAAAATTCAACCTCCAAATATTTCCATTGCAACCCTTAAGGTGACAGAAAGTGCTCCAGACATGACATTAGAGTGAGGTATTCTATTGTTGATAGTAACAAGGAAGTTTTTGGGTCACTGTTTGAATGAATGGATATCTCTGTCCCTCTTTCCTGTGAAGCTGAAAATGAGTTAACATGGAATATGGCATTTCTTCCTAATCACTCACACTGGGGCTACACTTTCTTTTCGTAAAACAAGCAGTCATTTAGCCTATAACAACAACAAGATGTAACACAAAAAGAGCAGAGAGGCAGAAGAGCCTTGCCAGCAGCAGTAAAGGAGAGGAACTCTGGCAGCAAACTAAGAAAGCTGGGCAGGGCTGGGAATGTACCAATCAGTTATGAACCCACGTGAGACACCTGGGGGAGACCTACACAAGAGGGCTGTTTTAACTTCCTTATTATATCTCATACAGCTTTTTTTTTCCTGGACTGCATCTCTATCAATGGTTTAAGCTCCTCATTTTACTTTGCTTTTCATTCCTTAGATAAGAGTGAATAACTGTATCATGATGACATGCACTCTCTCATTGCCCTAGTTTTGCTCTGTAGTTTTTACACTTAACATAGTCATGGTATGAGTTAGATTCGAAGCAGAAATTTCCAGGCATGTGAAAAACCACATCTGCAGGCACAGACCAAATTAATTCTCCAGCAATTACATTTCTAATATGAATTTATTTAAATTTTAGAAACACTGGGGATAGATATTCCTGCAGACTGAGAGAATGAGAACTATCTCTTGATACTCAAAGAAATACTTTTTATTTCTTAACTGCAACTTTTGAATAACAAGTGCAATCGGCCTTTCTGTTGTGTTGGCCACTCATGAATTCAAAGTACTTTATAAGCACTAATGAATGAAATCTCCCCCAATTCTATAAGGTAGCAGAAATACTCCTAAGAATTACCAGTACAGAAGAAATTACAGAAAACTGTTTCTACATCTACTGAGAAGTGCAGTTTTAACTATCTAGCCATTATAACACAGAAACTTTATGTGGACTAATGATTCTGTTGAAAAACAACAGAATTATTTCTGTACTACTACAGCTGGGCTGTTTTCAGTTCCTTAGTGAGCTCCCAGCACCTGCAGCATAAAGCCTTTCTTCACACACCCACAAGAAAAAGGCCTTCTCTATCTCTGACACTTAATCCAGTGAAGCTGAAAGAACATCTGCTCAAGTTCACTAGATTAAATCCCCTTAAGTGGGTTCTAGGTGAATTCTAACACAACTTTCGGATAAAGAAGGATTCTACGCACCTGTTTTTTCAAAGGGCAGTTTCTTTCTCCACCAAAGCACTCTGTCAGTCCATGCTGGGGTTCTGCACTTGTCACTTGTGTCATAAGCCTCTGAGCCAACGTCGTATTTATATGTTGGTCCAAAATTGATAGTCCCTTCATGGAAGTCTTTAAAAATCTAATTAAATAAAGAACATCTCTTTAAATTATAGATGAGGAAGGTGCCACTGCGACATATCAACTTCTTTGCAAACAATGCTCTGATTTTTAAACCAATTGTTGCATTCAAGTGCTACAAACAAGAGTCTGAAAATGCAACCTCTTTATTCTCTCAAGGAACAAGAAAGACCCAACCAACATGCAGTTATTCAAGAAAATGAGATAGACTGTCTTACTTTTCCACTGGATTTTTGCTGCTGTAGTTGATCAAATTCCAAAAGTGTCTTCCAGTCTTGACGTTTGAGAAAATAAAAGACTTCTTCATACGTTAGATCAATGCGATAGTTAAAATCACCACACCAGAAGACATAGTCATGGGAGAACATGTTCTGCCCCTAGTTTTGAGGTACAGAATACTGTTAATGTTAAATCACATTCATGAAAACATCTTTAAAATGCACTGAAAAATATAGCACTCAGTCTCTCTGAATTCCTAAATACTGGACTTACTTGTCACAATTTATTTGTCAAAATTTATTTTGTGCTAAAATAGAATGGTTCCTTCACTGGCTTTGGCACTCCACTGAGCTGAATTTTGTAAACAATAACATCAGACTCTGACCCCTCTTTCCTGAAGGCATGTCTAAGCTGGATCCTAGCTTTATATTCACAATTTGTCTGTCATGAATATTCAAAATATATGTTTGTTTCTCTAACACATTTCATGAATATATTTGCATGTTCTAAATATAACACAAAATGTGCTTCTGGTACCAAGGCAAATTTAGCAACAAGCTCCTGAGTAAGAACAACCTCCAAATTCAATCTTATGTGCACGTCACAGTTTTGTAAAGGTATTGAAATCAAACGTCAGTGAAAATTCACTCCAGGTCTAAATTTAGCATCCTATCCTCTAAGCAGTCTTTTTTTTTCTTTATTCCCTCCCAGTGCAACTATAAGCCTCTAAACACCAGAGATTCATAAGACTGTGGCTGTCACAGCACTAGAGGGCACTCTTTATATGCATTATACACACAAGGCACCTTTAGCTGTTTCAAGTGTAAAGGACATCAAATAGTTAACGAGGTATTAGAAGGAAAACTACCATAAGTACAACTTTATGGCCATTTGGAACAGATCTTCTTTGCAGGACGTCCAGTCTGTCAGTATTAGCTCCTGCATAAACCAACTGATTGATATGCTGCACGTGCCAAGCCTCTAAATCTTACAAACAACAGGAAGGTAAAATTTTATGCTTTGCAACCTAAATGCCATTTTCTGCTGACTAACGAGAATACACAAACTCAACCAATCCCTTCCTGGCTTAGGCCTTTACAGAGAGGCCCAAGAAAGAAGGTATTGTGGAAATTAAAGCAATTAACATTAAGGGAAGCAAAGGAGCAATTAACATTAAGGGAAGCAAAGGAGCCCTGCCACCAAATCCCATGGGTTATCGACTGGCCTGAGGAGACAAGTTGGAATTAAAACACTAGGGTGATTGATTTGACATAATTTAGGAGAAAAGTTATTCATGCAGACCAGTGGTGCCGACTTGCCATGCTCTGAGAGAAGCCAGAAGTTCCTTGAGAGTGACACATTCAGGAGGAGGAAAGGAAGGGAACAGAGGGTACCATGTCAGTGCCCAAGAACTGATCCATCACACCCGACCAGAAGCAGCCAAGGCACTGCGGCACTGAATGGCATGGATAGTCTTTCAGGAATTCTCACTCACTAGAGCCAGCAAGAGCTATCAATATCACATTCTCTAGTTCTAACATCAGTCATCTAGAGCTTAACTGCACAAAGCCAAGGACTTTCCAAGCACTGGAGCAAGTTTGTTTTCTGAAAGGATTAGTACTTCTGTAAAGCAAGTGCTATATTGGGTAGTACCTAGTCTTCTGTGAAACATGCTTCCCTATTTATTTATTTATTTGCTAACATTTTCTTTAACATTTTCCTTCATGGTACTGAGATGCCTTCTTTGATGACCTGTCATCAAAGACGGCCTGAGACCAGCTTTCATGATGTAAAGATACCACCTTTATCTCCAATACTTTTAGCACACATACATCTACACTTACCATTGGGAAGCTGAGTTTCTGTGTGATTTCTTTATAATCTTCATTCCTCTCTTTCACTTGAGTCTGCCCAGCAGTCAAGTGACTGCATATAAAGCAGAAACTGGTACTATAGAACTGAAAACGAATGCTCACTGCCCCTTTATTCCCAGCTTTTCCTCCCATTCCTGTCTTCACAGTGTCTATTGCTACATCCCTGCAATAAAATAAAAAAAAATAGAAAGGGAACAGAGCAAAGGGCTTCAGGGACAAACATTCAATTAACTTTGACTGCATCACAAAGGGAAAAGCCAGTTTACAATGCCAAGTCTTCTCCCCTCTAGAGAGCTTGCTGCTTTTAGGCACATCTTTTAGTTTCTTGATGTTCATGTACTTATGTTTCAAATTAAGTTTAATACAATACTACAGAAAACTGTTTGAAAACAGTTTCTCCTTTTCTCGTCCCTTCCAAACAGAGCAGCATGACCTAATTTCTGAAATACTGGGAGTTTCTATAGAATATATTTTTCATGTTTCCCTCTACCATGATCCTTAAAATATTGACAATAACTAAATTTTACTACTATGCTTCCTTTTACTTTTGAACATATGGGAATGTGCTTTTCAGACAGTTAACAATTTACTGTTCATATGTGTTGAAACCCAACTTCAAATTCATGATGGATTTTCCATTTAATTAAAGAGCAGCAGATCATAACCCATACTTCATTAAATCAGATGTGATAAAATCAGAAATTATTGGATACAACTATTTATATGTAACTTCTCAAATGAGTTCTGTACTGACAAATTGCTTAAGGTCTTCATGTTGCTAATCACTTAGTATTTCAATGTGATGATTAGCACACATTTCACTACAGAAAGATAACTTGATAAAGCAGACCACCTGCTCTCAGGGTAATTTCTCCCAAATAGCCAAGCTACTCCAAGAACAAAGCATGGCTGTCTGATCAGATAAGTAAATGATGAGATCATTGTTTTAGCCAACCCCAGTATCATGCATGTCTTTCCCAGTGAGAAAATTTTACTTTCCAGAGAAAACATCAAGCAGATCTGACAAGAATATTACTGATGTTAAAAAGTGATGTGCAGAAAACTGCGGAGTCTTATTTGAGTTATTCTCAGAAATCCATGATGTAAGTGATGCAAGATGTTACAGGTCTCATTTCCCCACCTCCTTCATTTTCTTCTCTCTTCCTCCCCCATCTTTTGTACCTTTTTTCTCTATCTTCAATTTCCTGTCTTTTCCTGACAGCAGGACACCACCAGAAGACACCCTCAGGAAGGGAAAGGAGGAACATCAAAGTTTTCTACGAAACAATGGGTTTTAAGCACTCCTTAAGAGTGCACAGAAGCACGGTGTTCAGTCTTTTCACTCTAAAGTTCTCCCTTCCTGCTGCCTACCTACCCATCTCCTGACTGGTATTCAACTGTTTTCCTTCATGGCAAAGGTTATGCTGAAATAACCCGCTGTAAATTCAGCTGCTTGTATTTCATCAATCATGTCACTAATGTATAAACCAGCTCTTGTCTCATTATTTCTCTATTCTCTATCTTCTGTCTAAATCTCTTCAATCTCTGTAAGCACAGAAGCGGTTTTTTGCACTTCTGATAATTTTTCCTTTCCTCTTCTAGATATGGGAAAAAATATGCAAGCATACAGGGTTAGATTTGATTATGTTCACATAGAACATAGCAGCACATTTGCATTAAATAATGAAACTTGGTCACTAAAATCAACTTCCCTTTTTCTCTTGCGTTTCAAAGGGCTACATCAAATTTCCAGCAGTTTGACAACTGCAACAGAACCACTGTGCTGTTCTGCTTCTGATTTCCATTTAAACCACGAATTTCCTACTGGATTACTCAAATTTTTTGTAAGCCAGGTGAAAAGTCAACCTGAGAGAAACACTTTTCCTAGGGACTGCTTCACAGCAGCAGAAAAAAAAATTAAATAATTTTGAAGATTACTGGAAAGCAATAATGCAAGACCATCAGAGTTAACTGCATTGTATTGATCTGTCTGGCCTACAGCACCTGATGTTGTACAAGCTCTGTTCTGAGGTTTTCAGTAGATATGAGATCACAGGGAAGAAAGCGGCAGCTTTTGATATTTTAATCACAAAATGCAGCGGCCAATCAGTGCCCTAATATGGGGTTAGAAAGGAGCATTTGGATCTCAGGGCTTTAAGGTCAGACAGATGCCCAAAGATAGTTTTGGTCAATTATTTACTTCCTAACCATTTACATTTAGCCTTCATAATTCTTTTGCACTTAGCTTGCATAATTCTTGCCCACAGCAAAGGCATTTTTAATGCAAGTATCTCCATGGGTTGGTAATTTTCTAGGAGGAGTTTGATCACTCTCCAGGGACAGCTGAGCTAGAAAGCAGAGGATACATAGCTCTGCACCCTCCTGACTGGGCACACAGTTCTGGTTCTCGTGACATCTGGGAAAGACAAACACTTCATAGGTTCTCTTACCTCTCAATTCTATAAAATGTCAAGGGCCAAAATTAGGTCTTTTCCCCCCATTCTTTTCAGGTCTAGAACTATCCCTGCTTCCATAAGGAAACAGTATGGACAGGGCTAGAAGTAAAACCTGCCCTTCAGGCAGAGGGAGGCACTTCCTTCATTCAGTGCATCAAACACTCTTGGACTTACTAGCCCAGGTCATTCCCTTCCCAGGAAGATAGCACCCAAACAATGTTCTCCACCCTGACTGTCCACCTGGAGCATGCCTGGCTTTTCAGCTACCTGGAGGAAGACACTGAGGCTGCCTGGCCTTTGTGCTACCCAGGGAGATGGACTCCAGACTGTTGCTGTTTGGAGGCATTGCCTCTTCTCCATGCTGAGCAGAGACCAGAATTCAGGTTTGCATGACTCCCACTAAGACGAGCAATCCCCCTCCATGCTCTCTGGCCATATTCCAACACCAGAACATCAGATGTCACTGAAGACACAGGGTGGGTTTTGGGGATTTTTTGTTTAGTTGGTTTGAGGTTTGTTGTTGTTGTTAGGTTAGTTTTATTTTGGGGTGCGCTTTTTTGTTTGTTTTGGTTTGCTGGGGTTTTTTTGTTTTGTTGTTGTTTGGTTTGGTTTGGCTTTTTTTTTACCTGATGAAGGGGACATGATATGGTCGTACAAAGATGAAAAGACAAACACCAACAAGCTGTGCTGATGTCAGCTGAATGTAGCGATGAGTCCTGGAAATAGCTTTTTGAAGCTGCTCTCCCCACATTTTTCTATTCGTTGTACTGGAACAAACATAAAATCATTTAATGGAATCAAAACAAACCACATACAGTCAATAAAATGAACAGACTAACTGTGCCTTAGGTTTACAGACATCCCATTAGGCTGTAGAACTTGAAGTGCTGTAGAATGCATGGCAGAGACCGATAATATCTCCTTGTAAGCCAGCCTAGAGTTAGCAGGGTCAGTGAGCCCAGGCACAACACAAAAATACAGTTATCCTGCTTCTAGATATGTGAGGGATTTGTCTAATACACTTAGAAACATCCACACTCACATGACATTGGATACACCCATTCACTGGGGATAACTGGAAGCTGATTACAGCAATCATAACCATAAAAACAAATTTCCAAATCAATCTCATGACTTGTGAGTTTTTCTATGCTCACAGTGGAGAGATCTCAGGATTTTGTGACTGGAAGGTGACCGGCTACTCATAGCTGTTGGCTGTTCCTAGCAAAGGTTTGTGAATAGCTGCATATACCTTCATGTCAGTGGATCTAGCTTTTTCTTTTCTCCAAAGTCATATCTATGCAGATATACCACCAGCCCAGCAGCCACACTAAGCACTGCTGTAACTTGTCATTCCCAAAACAGACAACTAAGTGGCCAGCCTAATGAATCAGCATTGGAAACATGATCTTCGGAGTTCCACCTCCATTCGGATTCACAAGGATCAGTAAACACATCGACCTACCGCACATTCTGATATGCCAACCTCAGGCTTTGCATTTAACATCTTCTCTACAATTTTCACAAACACAGTTAGCCACAGAGACATTTTTAGACAATTTTAGAATTCCCACATGAATGGCAATTAAGTTTGTAGGCACTGAGCACATTTTTCCAACATCAGACAGGGCTTTAAGGACAAGTGTTAGATCAAGCTCAACCATCAGAATTCTTCTCTGACAACATAAAGACTTAAGAGACTTAGGAAATGGAGCACTTTCAACATCATCCCAGTGACATTTTTAATGGAAAACCTATTTTCAGCTATGGTTGCAAATAACAGACTTGGAACTGAGTGACCCAGTGACCATAAAAATGAACATGGCCAGTTCCTTTGGGGAAGATTATGTTCTTTTTGTTGGGGTTTTGTTTGTTTAGTTGGGTTGGGTTTTTTGTTGGGTTTTTTTTGTTGTTTTTTTTTTTTTACAGTTGCAAGGGGTTTTTTTGGTTGGTTGGTTTTTTAGGTTGGTTGATTAGGGGTTTTTGTTGGTTTTGTTTGTTTGGTGTTTTTTTATTTTACGTACCTGGCATTCACAATGTTCCCTGCACTTAATTCAACCATCTCTTCAAATCCCACTGCAAATATGTCAGGAGGGCAGTTATCATCATCTGTTGGCAGGAAGGAAAAGTCATGCCAGAATTACAATTTTGTTGTTTCTTCTAATGATTTGTATTCTAATTTCTGTCAGAGATCCTTCCTGTAGTTCTATCTTGTGTATCCCCTGCCAAGCTATACATATTCATAGCTCCTTTAATCTAATCTCATAAAACAACCCCTGCAGTTCCTCTGAATTTTTTTCCTGCCTTTCTCCCACCAGTTGGTCTCCATCTCTCTTGCAGGAAGCAGTTCCGAAGAGAACATTATACTGTAGCAGCGTTAAGCCCTCTCTCCCACACCCCACTCATCACTAAAGCCACAACACCTCACTATTCACCATCTCTTACCCTCTTGTCATTTTACCCAATGTGCTCTTCCTTTCTGACACAGATTCCTGTGTAACTGAACTTAATTGTCTACACACTGGTATGTCACCTCCATCTCAATGCCTTTAGCGAATTTATCTAGTTTAAGGATGCTTCTGAAGTTTCTTCTTGCCTTCTTTCTTCCAAGTCCTTCTTAGTTCACCTGTATTTAAGGTTAGATCACCCTAGAGCACAATGACTCCCACCCCTCTTTCCCTGGCTCTGTGGATATTACTCTGAGGAAACATCAAAAATCAGATGCTGTCATAAAACAGTGTGAAGCAAATCTGTTGACCCATTAGGTCTGTCCATTGCCTAAAGAGTTCTAAATTTTTTTAAAGTGTCATATGACCACAGTGACTGTAACATAATTCAACATGAAGATCTAAATATAGACAAACATAGGAACCTAAATCAAATCTGACTGAGAAATCACAAACAAAAAGCAGCATATGCAGCAACTCTGTGCAGACACAAGGGTGAAACTAGCATGACAGCTAGCCTCCTTTACTGGCTTAACCAGACAGGCACTGTCACGTGTACTTCCCATTAATAATTTTGGACATCTGTCTTTGAATACTTGCCCATTTGTGTAGGCACTGCACTGACATTAACATGGATTCAGACATTTGCATGGTTGCACCCTAGCCCTGCCCATTCACATAACTCAGCTCTCTTCCAGAAGCTGCTCAGACCTACCATGTCACAGCTGCCTGTTCCATGTAGCCCTGCTCCTCTGCTTCTCTCAGGGGATGGTCTGGCAAGGCTAACACATGACAGGCTCTCAACAAATTTTAGTGTTATGGGCACAGTCATGTGCTAACACACCTGACGTGTTTCTGAAATAGACTAGACTGGACTAATCACTTACCTAGGCTTCTCAGAATACAGTGGTCTGCATCTAATCACATACCCCTCAGGAACTAAGGGTTCAAATGAGACAACTTGTATAAGGGAGCCAAGGATTTGAGGAATGTATTCCTGAGCTACAAGGTTAGGTACAGGGCTATGCCTGTGATGGCTACAGAAAACTAAATGTTCCACTGTAACAACAAAAGCATGGGTTTTGCAACCACTCAATTTTTAAATGACAGAATGTTCCCTTTTCATTTACCTTAATAAAAAAATCTGTAAATCAGTTGCAATACCTGACCTTGTTCCATAACTAAGAAATTCAGCAGCCAATTTCATCAAGCCACAAGCATAAGAGTTCTCAATACTGCTAAAGAAAGGAAATATTGCCTTCAACAAAGTAAATCTTTTTGTTTGAAGGCTTTGATAGTAACATTTCGAGACAAGTTCACAGTCCAGATTGCATAGATATGTTTAGCTCCAGATGAGAGACCAAGATGCTCTGATGGCACCTAAGCACGTAGCTCCTGCTTATGACAAAGAACAAAGGACAGAGATATGGAAGAATAAAATGACATACAGGGTGCAGAATAGGCAGATACATCTCAGGATGGCACGAAAGAGAGCTCTGAATTCTGACCCGCTGAAGGTTTGAAACAGTCACATGGGCTGTTTCAAAGTGTTCAAAGAACTCTGACTGTCAGGAGCTCACACACCATTCCACTTCTGCAGGGCAGCAAAAGCATGGAGAAGCTGAATACACCCCTAAGAACTGACAGAAAATGCCCCCAAAATGTACTGCCTTTGAAAGGCTGGTCAAATCTTGTGTCCTGACTCACTGCCTCTAGAGATGCCAGCAAATACTGCTTACATATTTTGACTGTGAAGTCTTACCTTGAAATTCTGAAACTCCTGAGAGCTTGGGAGAATCCAGCAGCCAGTCTGTCAGCTCACTGGTACCAAGGATGTTGCTTCGAAACTGCTTTCCCCCATTCACATTCCAGGTCCCCATGGCAACACGAACACGCTTGGAGCTTGTGAATTCAAACTGACGCTCTGACATGGCCTTCAAAATACTTGGAGTTACTGACAGAAGAGGGCAGAGAGAAAGATGGTGTTTAAAAGAAGAATGTGCTGTAAAAGGACAGAAACCATCCACACTGCAGCAGCACAGTCACTCTGAAATAATAACATTACCCTAGCAACAATATAAAAGGTAAGGAATAACTCCTATGGCAATGGCAGTAGCTACAAGATAACTGGGGTTGATGTCAGCAATTTCTCTTCCAGCAACCAGGCATCTTTTGACAGCTTGGGAACAGCTGGTCACCCACTTTCAGCTTACATTTTTCTGTACTTTCTTCAAGTAATACGCAAAAAAAATTGTTTTATCTCCCGTAATCTTTTCAGTTTAGTCTATAGCACTGTCATGGTTTAACCCCACTGGGCAACCAGTGCTTAGTATTACTTATCCCAGCTGCACTGTCATGGTTTAACCCCACTGGGCAACCAGTACTTAGTAGTACTTATCCCTGCCCCTGCAGCAAAATGCGGGAGAGAATCGCAAGAGTAGAAGTGAGAAAATGCACAGATTGAGATAAAGACAGTTTAATGGGACAGAAAAGGGAAGGAAAAAAAAAGAGAATTAGAATATACAAAACCAGTGTGCCACAGTGCTCAGGTCCAAAGCAGCAGCCCCCAGTCAGCTTTCCCCCCTCCCAAATTTGTATACCAAGAATGGCATAATTTAGTACAGAATATTCCACTGGCCATTTGGAGTCACCTGTCCTGGCTGCGTCCCCTCCCAGCTTCTTGTAGCCCCCCAGCCTTATGAATGGGAGAGCATGAGAACTGGAAAGTCCTTGACACTATAAACACTATTTAAACACTATATAGCAACAAGTAAAACCCCCAGTGTGTTACCAGCCTGCTGTGGCTTAAACCCAGCTGGCAACCAAGTACAACACACAAGCACTCGCTCATTCATTAGTCTCATATTAAATGCAAAACACAACATTATACCACACACGAGGAAGTCAATGAACTCTATTCCCAAAACCAGGACAAGCAATCAAGCATGTCAGAAGTTACAACTTAAACTGAAGCCCTTAGAAGTTTAGAATGTGGAAGAAAAGATGGAGAGCAGCAGAGTCTCACACAGTACAAATCTAGCATGCCATGCCTCTGTAGCTGGGCAAGAACTCTTCAAAACAAAACCCTGCTGTATTTACTTATTTTGCTGAGTCTAGAAAATTAGCAATGTGTTTTTGCTGTCTAAACAAATAAAGCAGAGTTAATCATTAACTACCCAACTTGCAGTCAGGCACAGAGAAGTAATCTATATTTTCCTTGCAGTCAACATCAGGGAACAAGCCCAGGACTAAAGTGGTGCTTAATGGTTCTCTGGAGTAAACTGACCACCCAATACTTGTGGGTGAAATTATTCTATATTTTGCATGCAAATATCTTCTCAGAGAGAGTTGAGTTTATTCTAGATGGGTGCAAACAAATGCGTCTATGCTGTGGACTATTAGGGGCCTGGAACAAAGCAGGAAATGAACTAAAAAAACAGAGATGTGCCATTAGAGATCCAAATGGCTAAAAGCATGTGCAAACAGCAAGGACACAACTAAGGAGATAAAAGGGCTGAGCTCAAGAGACTTCTTCAAGACAAACTCAGGGCAGACTGGGAATATAGCCCTAAAATCCTTCCCTCTGGTCCAAATCTAAACTGTCAGAGATTATCACTATCAAAGAACAGAAAAGCATATTCAAAAGTTCAAAACATAATATGAGAAATAAGCACAAGAGTTGTGCTATGGTCACTTGAAAGTAGTGCTTTAAACAACACATCTGTGCAACAGCAGCTTATATATTGATTAAGGGTACAATTGCTTATATCTGACAGCTAAAAGCAGATGCAAAAGCAAAGGGGAGCATTTAGACTGGCTTTACCCAGCAGTGCAGTCTGGTCCATGAGCATCTTGCCTTTGTCTGCATATTCCTCACGGTAGAAGTCACCCATGAGCAGCAACTCGATGGCTTCTTGCTTCACTGTATCAAAGAAATTTGACTGGATGGTACGAGACACAGAGCGGGCACCATCCTTGAGCTTCCCAACCTACAGCAGACAGAAATTAGGAATGCAAGTGACACTGAAGCATAAATAGGACATCTTTCTTTACTTGTAAATAAAGAGTTTTGCCATTTGTCTTTACCTTGTTCTTCCCCTCAAGGGCACGATTGCCACTAAATACTCTGCTCAGATTTTGACCATTGAGAGTCCACATCTCCTTGTAGGATTCCACAAAGCGCTCAATTATAGGTTTAGAGTTCAAATCAAGGCTCTCTAATTGAGCAAACAGTATCTGGATTAGGTGCAGAAGGAGAAAAAAAAACACAAAAAAGAAACCAACATTGTTTTCAAATGTGGTTTTGCTTTTTATCCTCAGTATTCCAGCCAGTACCATTCTGTATCATAGAGTGGCAAGACTAACCTGCGTAACTGAGACTTACAGCCTCTTTCCTGTCTTTCCCATGGAACAGCCAATGTATGTACTACAAGTATCCCATGGAAGGTCCTCTGACAAACTCACCTCCTGTGCAACGAAGGACTGTACACTATTAGAACGATCCACGCAGTCCAAACAATTCATTCGAAAAGTACCTGTCTGCAGACTTGGGTAACCAAACACAAAGGAGGAGGGAGGAGAAAATGGTATATTTTAAAAAAACATCTAATAATGAGTTGATTGAACAAGATCATCAAATGTTCAGCCTGAATACACCCACCCACGTTTTGACGGTGCAGGCACACTGTGCACAATATATTCCATTAACACATCTAATTACTTGATTACATCTGCAACACTATATTAGCAAATCCACGCACTGGTAAATTTGCAGATTTGAAACCATGGAGACGCAATTAAGCCAAATCATTGATTTAGCACCAAGACTACACTTTGTCTCAAAATTTTATTTCAAGATGGTCAATTTATGGTCATGGTCCAAACACAGCAAAAAACCTGGGAAGGCCAGCACAAGCAGTGCCCAGCTACACTGGGACAGAGGGGCAGAGACACTCACCGTGGACTTACATGCTCGCCCTTTGTGAAGATTCCAAAGTCTTCCCAGTGCAACTTCAGCTGAGGCCTCAGCAAATTTTCCAGTTTCTCAGTTTTCCCACCTTTTGCAAATTGGTTGTAGTCAAAGTTTATCATGGGACTGTCTTCCGCATGGGAAGAGGCCCATAGCAGTTTCTGTTTAGATAAGAGAATGAAGGAAAACAAATCCTGCTCAAGTCACACGTAAGGATTGATACCAGCACGCTTTTATCATTAATAAGCCTTGACTGTTAATCACGTAGTTCGTAGAAAATTTTGAAAGGCCAGACCTGAAAAAAGCAACTGAAGTTCCCTGTTTGTTTTCTTCACTGAAGTAAACCTGACTGTTAGAACCCAATTTTCCTGCAGGAAAACTGTAACTGCAAAGTATACATTAGAATTGTGCTTTGGCTGGTGGCAGCCCTTCAGCAATGGGCTGCTGCTACCTCTGTGCATGAGGTGAGGACAGCACTAGCAATGCACTAGGCAGGCTCAGGGGGAGGAAGTAAGTAAGCAATTACACCCCAGGAAACGTACTATAAAGTGTTTGTGGTAAACTGCAGAAGTGAAAGAAGAGGCACAAATAGCCTCAAGTATTTAATCTCCAGTTTCAATGACCTCACATTCATTTCCGTAATCACCACAAATTTCATTAAGGTATCTGCAACAGTACATCTATATCAGTAAGGTATCTGCAACAGTAATACATCCTGTTCTCCACAAGAAAGGCAGAGAGAACCATTACATTAACTCAAACTATGCAAGCCTTCGTCTATTCTCTTCCCTCCTGCACATTCTCACCCCAAGAGATGGATGATTTTCTCCACTTACATTGTGACACACACTGGACAAAACAAATCTCATATTACATTAAAAGTGTACATGTAGCAGTTACACCAGCATAATTGTATTGAGTAAGCCATTAAGCCTTTCCTGCAGAAAAAAATTTAAAGGCAGTGCTTGGAAAGAGACCTGTAAAATGTATTTCATTAGACTGTTACTGTTGACACCCCAATCTGCCCTGACAGATGCTGGCACTAGTAATGCACTTGAGGATGGCATTTACCCACTGCTGCAGTGTAAATTATTGTCAGAGTATTTGCAACTCTACACTACAGTCCTGCTTTTACTGTAAACATAATTACATCTGTTATAGAGAATGCTTATGGGAGGAATAGCATTTCCTGGGAACAGTATTGATTTTTGGTCTGTTCTGATTCAGCTAATGCATAATAAATGGTAAATGAATGGTAACTGTGACATTCTGATCAAGAGAGCCCAGCAGCAGTAATTACAAGAATCATTTGAACCAATGCTGATAAGAATTACTAAGGTTGAAGCAAGAATGAAGAAAAAGAAATAAAAGCAAAAAAGGATGGAGAAACTAATGATAGGAGACAAACTTGCAACCCTAATCACACTCCTATGAATTACTTTATTTTTAATTCAAGCCCTTTAAAATCATCAAAGTCAAATGAACTCTATATTCTTTCCTAACATTCATTTCTTAAAACACAAAGGTAAAGAAATGACCAAGGAGTCATTCTGAATGAATACACAACTTTGGTTTTAAGTGATGTCAGTCTAAATTCTTTGAGCTCACAGGGTATTTTCAGAGTTTCTGCCTATTTCTAAAATAGGCAAAAATGTACCAATTTAGACAAAACAATTTAAACTTGATTTAAATTAAATTAACAAATGCAAGGTCTTTATTATAGAGATGCCCGGTCTCTGACTTAATGTCTGGTTGCATTATATTGGCTAGAACATGATCTTAAGAATGTGAGAGTTTGAGAAAATATCAGTATCAAATTATCAACAAATGTCATGTTTTTATCCATGTAAGTTATTTCAGCATTTCAGAATTTGTTATCTTTTGCCTTTACATTTCAGTGGGGTTTGCAAAACAAACAAACAAAATTATTTTAAGGAGAAGGAAACCAAAAGATTACAGAATCTTAGCCATGTCATGAAGAAATTCAGTAAGAAGCTGAAAACAGAAACCATGACCAGACTCTACTCCTGTGCCTTCCTCACTGCCTTGCAAAATTTAGTCATTAATAGTCGATTAATCACTTTCTTTGGCCACATTCTGTACAAGGGGAGACCTTCACTTCATCATTTTCTGCTGGGGAAGTAGATAGTCCTTCCCAGCTCTTTTGCAGGAGGAGGAAATGGTCACACAGAAAAACTGACAACAAACTTAACACTCCCTCTAAATTCCCTATTGCAACAGAGAGGGAAAGAAATCAGGCACTATTATCTAACCACATTTTTTATTTTGCATAATTTTACATAACAAATGTTTCAGCTCAGAACTGCTGGTATCATTCTTTACCAATGATATATACAAGGCACTTGTATATATCTCTCTCTGTATACCAAACTGTCATCTGGTGCTCAGGCAGCCAACTCCCAACCCAATCAGTGCTAGATAGCTATTTCCCATTACAATCAGCGCAAGACAGCTCAGTGATGCTAAGTCACCGTGCTCAGTGATCAAGGCTCACCCAGCCTCCAGGCAGCTCCAGCAATCCCAGGGGATCGCATAGGTGGCTGCATACAATGTCAAAGCTGGCTATGATTCACTTTTGCAAATGTGAACCATCATTAGGAGTATTCGGGCAATTTCTTTTTAAGTTTGGTTAAAGAGAATGTATGCAAATGTATGAAGAAGTAAGCAGAAAGGTAGTGCTGAAGACTAAGCCATGAAACCAAGAAGCACTATTCTCAGTAGGTAACATGTGGTAAAGAGTTAACATAATTTCTTTAGAAATACTATTCATGACCTCCTGGGCTAGAAGGAAAACAGAAGAACACGGAGGCTCAAGGGAAATCAGCGGTTAAAATGAAAATCATTGCTTTTACCTTAAAAGCTCTGTTGAGCACCTCCTCTCCTCCTCTGCTTCCCAATAGGTTAACGATCACTTGTTTTCCATACTGCTCTTTCAGAAGCATCATATGCCTACAGCAAAAGCAACCATAATAGGTACTAAACAAAACTAAGTTATTTTGCCTACTGCCATTTTCAAAATACAAAGTAGAGATCACTGGTTGTTTCATCCAGCAGAAAGTCTTAGCCATACCATCTACAGACATCTTTCTCAGTTTCCTTGAAATCAATTATTAAAGTAAAAATGGTGAATGTACGCCATTAATAGATACAGTATTCTGTGCTGAAATTAAAGAAAGAAGTGTCTTAGAAAATGTCTTAGAAGTGTCTTAGGCCCCAAATCTTTTATGTCACTGTTAGCTTTGAGATTCCCCTTCATGCTCCTACCTCTTGGCTGTTATCCCGGGAACTACACAGGAAAGACAAGAAGAGAGGAAAATGTATTACACTTCAAAAGGAATTGTCTGGCATCTTGCAGAGCTGAGACTACTAAGAGTCAGCAGCAGCACTGGGGCCTACAACTCCAGTGCCAAGGCCAGAGAGGTCCAAACACACATAACAGGTGACAGGGTTCAAACATCTCTGAGCTACTGCAATATGGAGACATTCACTCTGAACTCAAATCAAGCAGGAAGATGACTAATCATAAGAACTGCTGCACTGGATCAGAACAAAGGTCCTTTTAGCCAAGTTGTCTGGCTCAGATTCTACAGGAAAAGCTCAAAACAGGACAAGTATAAAGTGGGCAGGATTTTTTGGTCTACATTGCTAAACTCTCAAAGCCTGGCATTTAGGGACTCTCAAGTTAAGAGCTTTTAGCCAGATGCCAAAACACCCATTCTCCCCTCAAAACATCTTTTTCAAGTTGGAGTGCATGGTTAGCAGAAGCTGTGCTGGCTCATCAAGACATAATCAGATCGTAAAGTTGATTTCCATCATGTACAGACAACACTGTAGTAGTACTTAAGAGGAATCTGGATAGAAATAGACAAGAAAAATAAACTCACAAAAATGAGAAGTTATTACATGCTGTAAAATAGTATGTAATGGCAAAGTGTGTGAAAACCAGCAAGCATACATCTTCTGGCATTACTCTTTAAATCCTTTAACCAGAAATAAGTTACACAGAAAACCATGGAAGGGTAGAAGAGAAAGAAGTCATCAGCATTGCCTTCAGAAAACACAGTTAAATATATTTTCTGGTGCATTCTTGATTCTGCAACCAGTTCTCTGTATGCCAGCTCATCCATACAGTTGCACCCTTCTGATACTACCATCAAGATCCTACCTCTCTGCCAGTGATGCTTCCTTACAACAAAACTACTGAAGCTTAAGTCACCTGTTTGAATACTGTAAGCAAAGATCCCTGTGGATTTCTCCACAGAAATCTGTCTCTCTGGAGAGAGACAGAGGATGAAAAAATATCCAACAAGATTACCATCCATTTTTCACATGGTTAAATGTAACAGGCCAAATTAACATCTTGGAAAAGCTGTAGCAGGTTGTTAAAAGTACCAGCGTACTTTTTCATATAAGCAGTCACTTCTTTCTTGCCCATTTTCAAAAGACTGTCTTTTGCAGATCTGTTAGCAGAGGGATCCCTAAGTTCATCTAACTTACTGGCACAAGGGAAAGAAGGTATAGTGCACGTTTGTATTAGGGTCAGGACTAAAAGGTTGTTCCTTCTTGAGGTACTCTCAATTCCATGAGCAGTACATGAGGATGCTAAATAAGTTACTGTTTTCTTCTTGCATGAAATATCTCCGTTGTGGAATGCAAAGCTCTATAGATGGAGCTTCAGGGACACTGGCAGGGCAAGTTATCACATCACCAGATGGCCACGAGACCAAGAGTCTCAAAGGCCATTGAATTCAGTAGGATTTAAGATCCTTAAAAGCCTGGAGAATGTAAGCCAAGAACCTCTGGAGCAGAAACTGCTATGGTGTATAGTCCCTTTAGATTCTAATCCCTGTTTGGGGTCTTCAGTGTAGCAAAACGATTAACAGTCAATAATGTGTGCTAACAGTTGTGGTAATAAAGAGGCCTTACACAAAATCAACATACAACCTGATCTGCAAAAACCAAACTAAAACAGAAATTAATCACTTGACCTGCACTTACAAGGTGAAAATTTCCCACAGACCAAATTCTTCATGTGCTTTTCAGGCACTGCTCCCATGGATATCAGTAAAAATACACCCTTAGAGGATAGCAATTCCTAGTCAGACATTCAAAGGAATCAAGCTAATGCACGCCTTTTTCTACAGTTTCTAGCTGACAAACAGAGTCTTAATGGTTTTAAAATGTTTACAAGCCACTCTGGGTATAAAATAGAAAACATCAGCACAATAGCATCATACAACACTGGTCACAGAGTAAGGCATTGCTATTTCTGTGTAGGAGGAAAACAATGAAGAAAAGACCAAATCCAAAATGGAGTGAAAGCAGTGTTTACTCTTTAGCTACTTCTGTTAGAATGGTAAAGCACACATATTCTGTGTACCATAAGTGTAAACTCACATCTGTTGGCTCACAAAGGTTTGCATAAACACTTCTTTTGCATATCACTCATTATTCCTAAACTTTTACAGAAATGATCCAGAAGACCAAATTAATTCAATTACCACTGAAAGCAAGCAGGAAAAAAGCACCAAAATAAGTGACTAAATTAAGTAAACCAGTTTAATAATCTGCCACCCCTGGGGATTTGCCACATCATCTAAGAGATGTTTCTCAAGATTTCCTAGGAAGACAAAGTTTGGAACCTTGGATACATGCCAGGCTGCTGTATTGATGCCAAAGTGGAATGAAACTTACCTGTCAAAGGCAGGTGCATTGGCTTCCAGACCTCTGTTGAGCCTTAAATGGCGGGAACCAACCTAAAATGAAATATTAGAAGACCAAGAAATAGAAAAACCTTCTTAAACTGCTGAAGTCCTAAGTCACTAGATGTCTCCCTTTTTCCTTCAGAGAAAAACATTTTTTTAACAGCACCAGACATCTCTAACAGACTCCAACCACCCCCACACATAATGTCCTTAACACAAAAGCCCCATCTTTTATTAGACAACATTTACAATTACAAGTGAAAACACAATTACCATTAAGCAAAGGGATACCTACACATCTTTTTATGGCCAAACAAATCACATCTCTTTGCCAGCTTCCTCTTGCAAATAGCACACACTGCCTCACATGAGTATTCTGTGAGCCTAGCATTCTTACTGCCCTTGCCTTGGTAGAGAGGGATGCATTTATGCCAGTTCCACGGGTTGTGTATTCTGACTTCTTTCAAAAGTATCAGAATAGTGATTCAAAAATATGAAGGATGAAATTCTGTACCATCAAACTAATAGGTCTTTTGATATGGATGTCAACAACAGTAGCCTCAAGTACCTTTTGAATGGTAGCTAGTGTTAAAAAATTATTACAGAGGGCTTCTTTCCTCTCCAAAAACTACACTCCTAAATATGTATAGGATCATGCATTGTTTCCTATACTTCACCATCTTTATTTGTTTTTCATGAGGTTGGTTTCTGCAATTCTTTCTAACACCAGTGTCAGTACATTCACACTCAAGGAGTAAGAGTGTATAATCTAATCCAATTAGGCAAAAAAAACAGGCCTTCTAAAAAAAAAATCAAAAATTCTGTTTAACTAGAGATATTACCCAATAGCCAAAAATGATTGAGGGCTCTGTAACATACAGATCAACAGTGCTACATGGTGGATACATCTACACCATGGGAGGGACTTGCACAATCATATGGACAAACTTGCTTTATAAAAAGCAAGTATTGCACTGCATGGTGTTAAAAGACAACAGGGATCCTTTAGTCATTTCCTTTTGTGCTAAATCCAGTGCCTCTGAATACTACATAGGTTCTAGTTTAATGATCAAAACAAGTATCATGTAACCTTTAAAGTATCTTGAAAAAACAGTTATGCAATGTACTTTCTCTACTAACACACACAAATATATGTGCATACTCATTTCAGTTGCTTATCTCTCTGTTAAAAGAATGCAAAGTGTGTCAGGAAGATTCTTATTTGGCCTTAAAACTGCATATAAACTGCAAGTCACAGACCATATATTTGATGCAATAATCTTGTGATAAAATCCTACATCTCCGCCTCACAAAAGATCAGATTAGATAATTTTCACCCTTTTGACTGAAAACCCAAAAACACACCATCCAGACATTTTACTTTGTTTCATGGTAGCATGCTCCTATAGAGCACTGGTATCCCTAAATAATCCAGTTATATTGTGGAGGTCAATATCATCAAGCCAATCAGGCATTTCAGAGGAATAAAACTGAAAATGTTATAAAGATATAGCTGTAATCTTCAGTTTTAGGACACAGTCCCTTACAAACAGCTCCCTGTAAAGGTCTTCAAACACCCAAAAATGTTAAACTTCAGTCACCTATAGCCATTTGTCTGGTATAGTTCTGTTTATCTAAACACACAAAATTTCTACAAGACAAACCTAAAATGAAAGAGCTTAGCACTTTCACAGAATGAGCTTTGAAGCTCATATTAAAAAATAATATATATATTTATGTTAATTCTATATTTTAAGTAGCAAGAGAGAGAAGCAAGGTAGGCTTTCTGATTATTTCTTTACCTGAAGCCTCGTTTGCTCCCAAAACAGTGGAACAGAACCTCTGATCTGCACAAAGGAAGAGACATCATCATCCAAGTAAATTGTCTGCAAAAACAAAAAAAAGGAAAGTAGTTCTGCAGTTAGATCTATCAGCCTGTGGCCCCTTCATCAGGTGACAGTTAAAGACACTGAACTCAAAGGGTAAAAAAAGTAAGCCATGTATCTCCCTGTATCCACTTACCGCTCAGCCTCTTTTCCATAGTCTCACAGGCAGTGGAACAAAGCACAACGTATTTGCTTTCATGTCATCGCAGCAGATTCAACTCACTTCTCACCAGAAACAAGAGAAAACTTCAAACACCAACACATCTTTCACCCACAATCAAGATGGATTTGATCTACTGGTGGAGACACTCAGAAAGACCAGGCATATACTCTCCTGCTGTCCCTCTCACAAAACTCAACTGTGCAAAATGTCATTGCTCCTTGTGACTGATGATGGGTAATGTCAGGTGGAGGATAAGCTTATCTCCTGCTGTATTTACCATTTCTTATTTCACTGCATGCTGTGCCTTGTCAGAGAATCCAAATAAAACTCTGTGAAACCAGCAGCTTTGCCACTCCCATCCTGAGGTACAGTGAGCAGCAATGTGATCTACTTCTTTTCCAGGGAGCTTACAACAAGAGGTTCCAAATTCTCCCTTTCCCAACCAGCCCTCAAACTCTCCCTTTATGTGGTCTCAGGATCACAAGCTGATTTTGGGTCAAATCCATACAAAGAACAAAGACTGATTTCCCCTTTTGCCTTCCCCCATCCACAGTCCCCAGTGAAAGTGTTACATTATGTTAACTTAGCATAAAAGGTACTATCTTCAGATTGAATATGACCACAGAGCAACTGTGCAAAGCCCAGCTCACTCCTCTGGCCTATACTTAGCAGTGGAATCCTGGCTGCTCTCCACGAAGGATACATGATACACATGATACACATCTCTGTTATCTCATGCATGACAATGACTGCTCTGCAGCCCTGGGGAGGAATGCTATCCAGGTTATCCAGGTAGCTGCACTCACCACATCATATCATTTGGCACAGCTGCTGCCAGCTGGCTAGGAGCTCTGAAAATAGAATAGAACATGAAAATGGATTTCTCTACAGCTTTAAAGTGCTTTGTCTTTTTGGATTTGCCTCAAATGTGGCCAATGGCTGGCTCAGGGAAAATACCTGACCTTGACCTCTCATCTTCATAAGCATTATCAATGTACAGTTTTTAGAGCTACATGTGTGAAAAAGAGGTATTTAGATAAAATTGGTAACAAAACACTTATTTAATATTTATAATATTTTTGCAGAGCACTTGAAACTGTCTCCATTTCACTAAGATGATTTAAGTGGCTTCATCATAGACACAATGTTAGTGCTAGAAGGATAGCCAGCCCAGACATAGTGGAAAACTATGTTTCCATCTTTTTAACCTCTCACCAAAGCACTAAGAACCCTGTTCTCTGTTACATTCCATCCTAGCACAACCCCCTGCAAGAGAGGGGTTGCTCAGAGAAGCTTTCTTGCAAGCCTGTGTCACAGTTTGAGCAATGTGGATCTAAAACTTGCTCTCCCAGTAAAGTTTCTGAACATTATTGGCACCTGAGTGCGGGAGCTAATTTCCATGGCAACACACTGGTGTGCCTTTTCTTTGTACATTTGGGCTCAGAAGAGATCATTCCTTCTGCAGCTGGACTAGGAGAGGAATAAGCAGCCCCACCTTCTTCCTTTTTATCACATTCTCCCTGAGATAGGTTGTGCCAAGATGAGTCAGAGACTTCTACACACTGAATCATCTTTTCACTCACAGCCATGGAGCCAAAGAAGCTCACTCCAAGGTAAAGCAAATTAATAGCACTACTACATACAGTCCCAGCATTATCCTGACTAATACTAAATGAATATCAGAACCTGAATCTGTGAAGGAAAAAAAAAAAAAAAAAAAAAAAAAGATTCAGGACTGGCCTGCTTAAAATTTTGGCGACAATCATCATCTTAACAATTACCAAGTAGAAATGAAACACCTAATGATGACAAATACAGACAAAGCTTTACCTGAAGTACAAGGTGGGCACTCAAACAGCTTGCTACAGATGATCAACTTTCTTTACAGTATTCTGGGAAGTCCCTGTTTCCACATCTAACTGCAAAACTGACAGCTCAAGCATTTCTTTGACCAGCTCTTTTAGACATCCAGCTGCAAATCTCTAGACCCACTGATAAACAGATAGTGATTCTAATTCAGTACCTGCAGTTTAACATCCTTCTGAGTTACAGTTTAAATGGAAAGTATTTCCTCAGTTACAGACCATGAATATATAACCTACCTTCTTCCTGCCAAATACAGAAGAAAAATACTGACCAAACATTTATTTCTGCATTAACAAATGCTCTAATTCCACTTATTAGTGAGTTAACAGATGTTTGTTACCAGTACCACTCATATTTTCTGTTCACTGGTTTTCACCCATTACCTCTTCTGTATTCTGCTCTATTAAGCAGTCCCTTTAGAGAACTGAACAACAACCAAAATATTCAAACTACTTGATCATTCCTGTAACCTAAACAGGATGCCTAAACCTTGATGTGATGGGCTGGGGGATCCTCTGTGGAGCTGAGTTCGAATACAGGATTCTTTTATGATGGCAGAGCATTTTAAAGAAACTGACATTTTTTATGTATGTTGCCATGTAGCTTTTAGAACTCAGATGAGGTTTTTGAACTGGGAGCACAGCCTCTCCAATACAGTCATTCACAAGAAAGTGCTTTTTTTCCCTGTTTGCTTACAGGGCTCATCATTCTGTTCTCTGGAGCAATTCTCTGGTCTTTCACAATCCTTTCACCTCATTCTCATGACCCAGATGAATCCAAAATTATTTTCTTCCAAGCTGGTAGCGAGTTGGAAAAACACTTAATATTTTTTTAATGAGTGGGAGACTCATTAAAATGACTTTTCTGCCAGTCATTCCTTCCTAAGCAGACTCTAACCATTTCATTAAGCACTATAACTGTACAAATCTTCCCTCAATTTCAGTAATATCCACTATCCTTCATTCACCACTCCAAGGAACATGACCCTTGATCTTGACACTGCCTTTTAGTGTACACATCTCTTGATCTTACAGTATTAGCGGCAACAGACTTCCTACCAGCAGACTTGTTAAGAAAGCAAGTTTAAAGACTAAGACAACTTTCCAGATCAGGAATGGATGTAATCTTAGCAGCCACATACACTGTAAGAAATCCTATTTGCTAAAATATTAAATAAGCACTGATAATACATTTAGATTGAAATTACACTCATAAAGAAAAGATTCCAACTTTGTTGCTTATGCAT
Organism: Calcarius lapponicus; assembly: GCA_039654755.1. Classification (NCBI taxonomy): domain Eukaryota; kingdom Metazoa; phylum Chordata; class Aves; order Passeriformes; family Fringillidae; genus Calcarius; species Calcarius lapponicus. The sequence goes on from CM077465.1 coordinate 57,883,147, forward strand.
GGACAAGTACAGTTTCTTTTCTCATATTCTTCACAGCCTTGATCAGTTTTTGTGGACAATGTTATGTTTTCTACAAGCACATATTCATCCCAAGTTTCTGTTGTTCTAGTTTTGACTTTATTACCCTGCCCTCTAGCAGAGCCATTTCCCTTATTCTAAGGTACTAGACAAAAATTCTTTAAGACAAGAAACTGAAAGAAAAGTTAAATGCCTTATGTCCTGAATTTTCCTGTCCTCTGTTTTCCTTTTCTCATGGACAAGAAGATCATACTGGTTTTTCTCCAGAAGTTCAACAACAATCAGTTACTTTTTCAACAACACTTGGTCATTAGGATTCATGCATCCTGCTAAATCTCTGTCTTTGTGGAGTCTTATCTCTTGTCTTAGATCCAAAATGACAGGAGGATGGTGCCTATGTGCCCAGGGAGAATGTTCATTCCTATCAAATCCTCAAAACTCTTGAGGTCTACTTCATTAATCTCAATGGTTCTGGCCCATACTACAATCCAACCCAGTCAGCTGCATGAACTTCCAGACCAGGTTCCCATCAGACAGCATTGTAGCAACCGGATAGTTAACCCATGTGGAAGACCTATTTGCCTTAACAATAGATTATTTGGCCTCTGACCTCCAGTGTTAGAATTTGCCCTGTTTTTCTTTCAGCTTCTGTGGTCTTAGACTCTCTTTGTGGCCTCTTTCTCCAGCTCAGGATCAAGGGTGATAGTACTGACAGTTCAATGGGACATCTTTCAATCTTTCTCTTCTGTTGCAGAGGACCAGACCTTGCCCCTGCGATCCAAGGATCTTTCCTGGTAAACAAACTTCATGCACAGGTACTGCTAAAAAGCTTCTGGGCAAGAAGTAAACATCTGTGTCAACCCACTGGTGTTCTAATCCCAGCATGCTCTGCCCATCTATTGCTTGGAATAATTTATTCACTAATCTCCATCATCCGGCTTCATTAGAAATAATAATCATCTGGTCACAACTTCAAACAGCAAAATTCACTACAGACTCAAGGGATACACAGAGACACAGTCCCTGATGAAATGGATACTCAGATGGTTTACTGGGGGATCCTCAGCTCTGCCACACAAAGAGTGTGGACGGCAGATGGCCTAAACACACTTCTCTGTGAGTGCCTTTAGGTCAGAGCATGGGACCCAAGGATATATTTGGCAAAATAATCCTTTTTGCCTTGCCTGCAGTCATATTAAAACTTGATCCAGAAAATAAATCAACCACATGATTGCATCCATTCCTCTCCTGGAGAGCTATTCAACACAGTCTAGGAGGTATTGTGAAATAGGGATCATTTTCCTTAATCCATGTCTGACAATTTTTTCTGAAATTGGAAGAAAGGGAAGGTTAATTCAAATTCATGGTATTTCCTTTTAGTGCTTTCTCAAGGTTTCAATTTTCTTTACTGAACAATTCCACAAAGGGGAAAAGACTGAAACAATTTATTTGTCTTTGGTTAATTAGAATTGGTCCTTGTAATCCATACACTAAGATTTTAGCATAACTCTTTGGAGGATAATTGGGAGAAGAGCTGAAATGTAAACAGTAACAGGCACACAGACTAACTGACAAGAGCATTTCTAGCTCCTCAAAGCTATGAGAAGAAAAGAATTACAAAAATGCAACACAGTCTCAACTTCAAAGGATTACTAGGGGAGGAAAAAAAGGTGAAAGGAAACATTTAAGTTACAACTGAGAAACAGACTGATTTAAAAGCTGCTTGAGAATTAACTGCAATACTGCAAGCACTGCAAGCAGAAAGGGCTACCATCCCATTACAAAATATTTGTCAGCAAATCTGAAAGTACACATTGAAGGGATTGCCTTCTTTTCCCTTCATTTTCTTTAAGTGTTTCCTATAATATTTTCTTTCTTCTTTCTTCATAAAGACACAAGCCAAATGATCAAAAAGCTTAAAGATATGGTATAAGTTCTTCTTCTTTTTTTTAAAGAATAATTGAAGATATTTTACTTTTTCCCCTTCTTCTCAAACACTGACTCACAGCAGTTAAGTGAGCCCACAAAAAAATGACTCATTGCAGAGCTGAAATGCCACAAGGCTAACTCAGTGGGAGACAAAAGCATACCATCTATGCATAAAAGAGCTGCCTGGAGATAAGACTAATTGTTTCTCCCTCTTCTAAAAACAGAAAAATGTTAGAAGCAATTCCTACAAAGAGGGGAAAAGTCCTGGGTTTTCAGAATCCTAGGGTGCTATTTATCCATGAAAGCACATAGCCAACATGCCATTATACTGTACGGGTTCCAGCAAATGGAAACAAAATGTTATTTTGCCAAGATATTACCTCACAGGAGATTAGTCAGTCGTTTACTATGAAAGTAGGAGAGAGTTTATTCTTGGACTCTTCCTTCCTAATGGCAAGGGGATGCCAGCTTGAACTGGATCTCAGGCGTCCTAGTGGTTAGCCCAACTTTGCTTTCTTAGGACGTGCAGCTTGGTAAAGCCAGTGTTTAGCACCATTAGTAACAGCAGTCTTCTTTTCCTTCTTTTCTTTGGTTTTTGAAACCAAACAAAACCACACAGCCCTTTAAAACTGAAAACTCTTGTTATTATTTGGAACCTGCTCAAGCCTTTCACCCTAAAGCCATTTCATTCTTGCACTTTTGCTTATCCAATAGAAAAAAAACACTCAAAAGCCTTCAGTTTTCCCACTTCAGCATATGGCTGATGGGAACAAAGCACAGCAATTCCCATGAAGAGCCTGACCCAGACCCAGCTAAGGGAAGCATCAGCAATCAAATAATGTTTTGCCACTCACCAGGAAACCATCCTCAGGTTTTCTGCTGGAAGGCAAAGGCCACCTTATTTTTCACGCTAATAATTTGTAACATGATGTACTCCAGGAATATAACAAAATAAAATGAGTTACTTCTGACCCACCTAGTGAGCAGGATAGCAGAAGTATTTCCCATAATAAGTCAACTGCTAAGTGCAGTGCTACAAATGTGAGACTCATTGAAAAAAAGCTGACAACCCTTTCTGACATTTTCTTTCCCTTGCATTTCATCAAGAGAACATTCTTCAAATCCTGAGTTACAGGATTAGTGCTTTGCACTAATATTCATAAGAAGATACTCAACTAAAATAGCAGAATGTACCAGGTATCACCTAAAATGGAAGATCTCCCTTCTTCTGTCCCCAGGTTCCGGAGGAAAATTCCTTTTTCCAGTAAGCAGATATAGCTGTATCTCCCAATGCACTGACAGACTTTCTAGAAAGGCGTAGATGTTACAAAACTTGACTTGTAATTGCTTTGGAGAAGTGGCACACAAGAGAATTATTAGCAGAGCAATTTCTAATGAGGCTGACATTAGAGACCCAAGCACTGCAGGGGAAGAGCTTCACATTCAACAGGCAGAATTTGTGGGAGCCTGAACACCAAGTGGAAAACTGTCAGCCTAACTGAAAGTGCAGGAAAGCAGGAAAAGGAGAGACATAAGCAAAAAGTCACCCACATGCCCAGAGAGAACTCTGACCATTGGACTGGACAGAAAGTCACATGTGTAACACTGGGCATGCTTTGAGCACCTCATGGGAATCAAACCTCACCAGCAGGCTGGGGAATACCAGTCTGCAACTCCTCCAGGCATCCTCCTGAGGATCAAAGCACTGTCAAAACTAAGGTAGCTCTACATGTGTCTTTAGGCAGAACCAGGTGAAAAGGTTAAAGCTGTACTAGGAAGACAACATCTTAGAGGAAATGTGGAAAGTACCCAAACATGGCTGGATTTTGCACAAACAGTTGCCTGAAGGCATGCCTGGCTCATGCAGTGGGACAACAGAGAGAAACTCACTGGGTGAGAGCTGCTACATTCACACACTGCTGTGAGGAAATACTAGTGCTGTCAGCCCACAAAAGTGTGGGCATCTTTGAGAGGTGGTACCTTCCTCAACCATCAGGCACAGGCTTTCAATGACACAGCTCAAGTGTCTCCATGCTGCTCTCACTGTTTCATGCTCCCCTTATGCGCATCACCGAACCAATCTACTTTCATGGTACATGCACCTACATATCCAGACACATACATACACAATCTATACCACATATCCAGCTCTGTAGATATGCCCAGAAGATGCTGAAAGCAACCAAATTCTAAGAGCAAATCCCTGTTACTACTAGGGATTGAAAACTACCAGCCATTTGTCTGTTCTGTTATACAGTGATCCATTTTTGTATGATGGTTCTGACTGGTAGTAATTACTACTCCCATTCAAAAAGGAAAAGGTGATTGTACTGGAGTAAGAAAGCACTCACTTCAGCTGGCACAGAAGACTTCAGATTCTCCATGGTCCAGTGCTTTTTACTGACTTTCAAGGCAGCAAGCTAAACCATGTGCAATAAAACCAAGTGATTCAGTTGTTTTGTTTGGCTTTCCCAGTCAAGGGAGCCTGCTGAATGCATTTCACACACATAATTTGTCTCAGCATCAGCTGGAAAGGAGGCTTTTACCACGTATGTATAAAAACTGTCATACCACCTCACATTGGAGAGAATCCCCCACAAACCAGTGGGGAATATAAAAGCAGTGTCCTCCAAAATTAGTTGACCTGGAATTTGGCTGACTCTGAGAAGATGTTATTTTTTCAACATTTTCTTTACTAGAGAAAGATGATTTGACACTGAACTTTACTAGTCAAAGATGAGGTCCCAGCACCTTTGCTAGACACCTTCCTGAATGGTTTAAAAACCCTTGTCTACATTTCACTACAGTATCAAATAGCCAGACTTTCACACTCAGGAAAAAAATGAAAATGAAAAGTGTTAGTGAAAATCGTGTGAATGGAAAAGTCAGAAACAGAGAGAAAGAGCAGATTGCAAAGAAATGCTTAATCAATAAGAACAAACAGATCTGCCATGCAATAATATTTTAAAAAAATCTTGCCGAGTTCCTTTAATTCTCACTGAAAATTCTGCCCCAATTAAACATGAGTGGATTAAATGATGCAAAGCCATAGAGAGCACTTACCTGCTCTGTCTCAACAAAGTTAGACACGTGTCCATCATCATTGACCCCTCGGACGTGGAAGCGGACACTGGCCCGTTCGCGGCTGATGCGGGAGATGAGGCAGGCTTTGGCCTTCTTGTGGGAAGCATAAACAGTGCGGATGTCCACGACCCCACAGAGCACCTTCAGCAGCCAGTCGGAGCAGTTCACCTGGTAGTGTTTGAAGGGCACATGCAATAGCTGGTTCCTGAAAGGTTCAACAACATACAGACCTTACTGAGTAAAACAAACAGACAGGCATGGGTGTCACCTGACAACAATCACTAATTTAATCAAGTAATGTTTTATGACCCCTTTTCTGCTGTACCTTATCTCTACCCAGGAAATATCAGGAAGAAACTCTTGTGAACTACTACAGTGAACTGAACATGGCAAATTTTAACCACACAGCTGCCACCAAGGTGCTGTCTTTATATCTTGTACCTGTCTTATAAATTCAGATGCAAATGTCACCTCTTTCAGCTCCAGACATTTATATTTAGTATTCTTTTCATAAATTACACTGATGTCAAGCTAATGACTTCTTTTGGAAGAGTACTGCCTGGACCTTAGCATTCACTACAGGATGAAGAACTGGTTCAAAATCCACCAGGATTTTCAGAAAAAAAATTCCAAGCAGAAACTGGATCTGTAAGTCAGTGAAGATATTGCAAAAAGTACTACTAAATGAAGAGGAACATCTGTTCTAACCTTCAAGATCAACAATTCAATAAACCTGTCATGTCTAGTTAACAACTACAGAATCACAGAATCCCAGCAATTCTAGGTTGGAAGAGACCTTTAAGATCATCGAGTCCAACCCATGTTCTAACACCTCAACTAGATCATGGCACCAAGTGCCACATCCAGTCCTTTTTTAAACTCTTCGAGGGATGGTGACTCTACCACCTCCCTGGGTAGATGATGCCAGTATTTGACCACTCTTTCTGTAAAATACTTCCTCCTTAATTCTAGCCTGTATCTCCCTTGGCGCAGCTTGAGTCTGTGTCCTCTTGTTCTGTCTGTTGTTGCCTGGAGAAAGAGACCGACACCCAGCTCATCACAGCCGCCCTTCAGGAAGTTGAAGAGAGAGACAAGGTCACCCCTGAGTCTCCTTTTCTCCAGGCTAAACAACCCCAGCTCCCTCAGTCGTTCTTCATATGGCTTGTGTTCCAAGCCCCTCACCAGCCTCGTTGCTCTCCTTTGGACACGCTCGAGCATCTCAACGTCCCTCCTAAAGTGAGGGGCCCAGAACTGGACGCAATACTCCAGGTGAGGCCTCACCAGTGCTGAGTACAGGGGAAGAATGACCTCCCTGTTCCTGCTGGCCACATCGTTCCTGATACTGGCCAGGATGCCATTGGTCTTCTTGGCCACCTAGGCACACTGCTGGCTCATGTTCAGCTGACTGTCAACCAGCACCCCCAGGTCCCTTTCCACCTGAGCACTGTCCAGCCACACCGTTCCTAGCTTATATCGTTGCAGGGGGTTATTGTGGCCAAAGTGCAGGACTCGGCACTTGGATTTACTGAACTTCATCCCATTAGATTCTGCCCATCCATCCAACTGTTCCAAGTCCCTCTGCAAAGCCCTCTGTCCCTCTAACAGATCAACACACATTCCCAGCTTAGTGTCATCTGCAAATTTGCTAATAAAGGACTCTAAACTCTCATCCATGTCATCAATAAAAATATTAAACAGAACTGGCCCCAGCACAGACCCCTGAGGGACACCACTGGTGACAGGCCCCAGCTGGATGCAGCACCATTCACCACCACTCTCTGGGCCCGGCCATGCAGCCAGTTCTGAACCCAGCAAAGAGTGCTCCTGTCCAAGCCACGGCCTGCCAGTTTGTCTAGGAGTATGCTGTGGGAGACAGTGTCAAAGGCCTTGCTGAAATCCAAGTAAACAACATCTACAGCCTTCCCTGCATCCACTAGGCGGGTTACCTGGTCATAAAAGGTGACCAGGTTGGTCAAACATGACCTACCCCTCCTAAATCCATGCTGGCTGGGTCTGATACCCTGGCCATCCTGTAAATTTTGCGTGATGGCGCTTAATATAAACTGTTCCATTATTTTGCCAGGTACTGATGTCAGGCTGACTGGTCTATAATTACCAGGATCTTCCTTTGCACCTTTTTTGTGAATGGGTATCACATTGGCCAGCTTCCAGTCATCCGGAACCTCACCAGTGAGCCATGACTGTTGGTAAATGATGGAGAGTGGCTTTGCAAGCTCATTTGCCAGCTCTCTCATTACCCTGGGGTGGATCCCGTCTGGTCCCATAGATTTATGAATATCCAAGCATTTCAGTAGTTCTATGACTGCCTCCTCTTGGATAATGGGGGGATCATTCTGCTCCCTGTCACCATCAACCAGCCCAGGCGGGCAGGTGTCTTGAGGGCAAGTCATCTTCCCACTAAAAACTGAGGCAAAATAGGCATTAAGCACTTCTGCCTTTTCCTCATCTTCAGATACTAAGTTCCCTCCTTTGTCCAATAAAGAACAAAGGCTGGTCTTACCTTTCCTTCTACCATTAATGTATTTGTAAAAACATTTTTTATTATCCTTTACAGAAGTTGCCATTCTAAGTTCAAACTGAGCTTTGGCCTCCCTAATTTTTTTTCTGCATGCTCTAGCAGCCTTCTTGAACACTTCCTTAGAGACAATTATGCTAGTCTCTTCTATTATGATGTTTTTCTTTATTTCATGCTTCAAAATGTACCTTTAGTCACATAGGAGGGCCAGGAAAATATCTTTTATGACCATGCATTGCTCAATAGAGGATCTGTAAAAGAGAGTGAAACCCTAGAAGAATTGTTCTTTTAGAGTACAGCATTTACCAAAAAAGGTGCAAGGCATTGTTACATTTTTAATCTAAATATTACGGAACGGAAAGAGCAGCTCTTTTTTTAGCTCAATTTAACTCTTTTTAAGCTCAGTTTTTGCTATCTGTTCCACCTCTTTCTCCCACTTCTACTTGCAGAGGAAGTCCTCACTCAGGCAAATTCCAGTAGAATTTTTTGTTGTTGCAGTTCATTAAACAGGCAGTTTGTGTTGCCTGTAACTAGGGTCATCTTACACTTTTCATTGTATCACTATTTATCTCATTGTTTACTTTCCTCAAGCATCTGTTTTTTGTCTGAAATTTCCCATATCACCTAAATACCTCAAGATAAATTTTTTTGGAGCATCTTTTTGCCTTTAATGTGATGTTGTCACCACTTTTCCCGGTTCTACAACATACTGGAGAATGGAAACTCTTCAGAATTTACTTCTAGATTAGCCAGAAGCAGCAAATATACTTATCTTCCAAGAAGAAAAGTTTCAAAAGATAGTAGAGGCAAAAGAAGTTGTTTTAAATGTTTTTTTGTTATGGGATATTGTCATCTTAGCAGTCTCATAATTGGAGTACAACTAATTTCTGCCATGTGTCTGACTTGACAATGCTTGGTGACCTTTTGGAGAGGGATGCATCATTAGCACAGTTGAAAGCAAGTATTTATTATGTATCTTCAGTTTTAAAGTCAACCCACTAGATCTTACCAGTCAAAATCACATCATAGCAGGAAAGATTATTTAGCCTAACTGAACTGCTCTCTCATGTTAATTTATCACCCATTATGAACTTTTTTGCTTATTTAATATTCACCTTCTTCGGGCCACAAGCCTCACTGCACATTCTAGCAGCACATTCACATTTAACCCTGCCAGTTATTTTCCACCTACATCAAGCCCTCATTTATTTCCAGAACAGCTATGCCTGCTGTGTGACTTTTTGTTTAAAAAGAAGGGGGCAGGGGTGGGGAAGGGTACAGAAATGCAAGCATTATGCCAAAAGTTGCAAAGCAAACAAACTGAATTACATCAACCCAGCATTGTGTTTACTCTTTCCCCCTCAACCAATACTTACCAATACAAGATAATTTTTCTTTGCTTTATAAGCATCAGAAAGCAAAAAACACAGAGCAGTGTATCACGGGAGTTTTCTTTTGTGCAACTTACGTTTGCACTGAGCTGTAAACATATTAATATTGATGTTTTCAACATAAAAAATAGTGCACATTACTGAAACAATAAACTGCAGACTTCAAACACTTACTTTTAAAAAATAACAGATACTTCAGGGCAAACAGTGGGATTTATGAACAGTTCAGGTGCAGGTTTCCATTAGATAACTTTAAAGAAAATTATTTAAAAGGACTGCAGGGGAAACTATTCATGACATATAGAGAGATGTTTCTGTAGTATGAGCAATATATATCTTGTATTTCCCCTTTTGAAGCACATAATGTCATTTTATAATTGCACTTCACTATCAGATTAATTTTAATTAAACACAAATTACCATGAATTCATTAAAGCCACCTGCCCTGTAAAAGGATATGTCAATGAAATGAACGGAGATGGACTTGAAATGCACATGTTCTCTTCCCTCTGAGAATGTCTGAGCAATGAGATACAGGTGGGGACAACAGAAGACTCAGGTAGAACATGCAGTACTAACCAGAAGAACGAGTTACCAGATTCATAGCTGTTATCACCCTGCTTCTGAGCCCGCACAGTCAGGTCAAAGTTTGAGCCTGCATTAGGCCAGGAGAAATAGAACATCCCAGAGTTCAGTATTTTCTTCAAGGCAGTAACACGCTCGTCTTCCTTGGTTTCTTCCTGGAGAGGACAGAAATCTGTTGCAGTAATTTTGTAAACTTCAGCATCCAGGATTTTGCCCACCGACGTACAGCCTGTCACCAGGACCAGAAAGTGCAGCCGAGTGTTACCTAGAAAGTGACAGACAGTTACAAAAGGGTTATTTCCAGGGAGACTCAGCTCCTCATCAGTCCTGTTACATGCAGTGCCGATAGGGTTCCAGCAGAGGCCAGCGTCTTTGCTTCACGAGTGAAACAAACAGGAAAAACAGGCATGCAGGCCGCGTTCTTCACATTTCTGAATTCCTCTTAACTGCAGATAAGTGGCTGCAATTGCACAATATTCCATAACACTTCTCCATCGACATCCTTTGTTGCACTAGAGTGTGTTTTCCCCACTGACTTTATGAAGAGCAAAGTGCTTACCATTGGAACACTACTCAAAAAATCAATTTCATCACCCTACAGAACATAGAGCATTCAGATTCTTTACCAGCTTCAGCTGAAGCTGGGCATGTTCAAACATTTGTAAAATTTCAGTATTACAAATCTTGACATTTTGCTTTTTGTATCACTGAAGCATGCGCATGATTCAACGACAACCTCAGCTATCACTAAAACCATTACAGCTGCCATAATTGTGAAATCACGAAGCAGCTGAACTTCAGGGCCCCAAAACTAAAAGATAAATTTGGAGCTTGAGAATATCAAGCTGTAATCAGATCTCTCACACACAGAACCATTTGCACCTCTGCTCATTCTCTCTGAAATGGTAATTAAGAAACAGTAAAACAATTTTTCTGGAAATGCTCGTTTTGCTACAAAGAAACTGCTTGATTCACTTAAATTGGCCTGTAATGGAGACAATGTCATCCTAGTCACTTCAGTTAGTAAGAAAAGGTGGAAATGAGCCAAGATTTATTAATTTAGCACAGCAGAACCAACAGCTGACCTGCCAAGCGCAAGTTAATTAGCTAAGGGCACAGTGACAATCTGGGACAATATGGCTTCAGACAGCAAAAGGGAACACTTAGGATCACTTTTCAAACCCTCCAGGGTGACCCACTGTCTGAAAATGCACACCAGCTCTTACACCACAACTATTCTTTTTCTGAAACACCAATAGGGGAGTCCTTGCTTTCAGATAACAGGCTGGCTACAGAAGCAAGAGTTAGGAGGGGTTTTCAGCAGGGCCAGAATATTTGTGTAGGCACATGGGACTGGAATGGCAGGACAAGGTGGGAGATTAGATCTTATTCATTCTGTTCTGCTGACTTCAGTTTTGTATAAAGGCCAGTGTAGGTGGTATTTACTAAAAAGCTCTGTTCATCACATTTCTTTCTGTAACAACGCTGTGCTGTGTTCTCCTTCTTGAGTGCTTTAAAGAAGTATATTTTCTGTGCTTGTGATATCACAGCAGAAGGCTAGAAATACTGACAATTTATTTCTCCTTTGCACATGACTTTGTGTAATTATAAAGAGGAGGAGATACATCAGTTATTACCACGAGAGCTCATAACTGACCAAATACTGCCTTGCAGCCTCCAGAAAGGGTTAGGAGGAGTTAGCTGTCTCTCAGGATAGCTAAAAGCTTCTGTGACTTAGCTGAAACCATGCAAAACTGATCAGCTCAAAGTAAACTTCACTCACAAGACTTTGGAAGCAATACATAGAAACACTATTAGCATGCCTTAATATCAGTCAGCTTTGTTAGTCACAAGAAACCAGTAGTGAAGGACTTGGAGAGCTGCCTGGGAGTGATGCTGAGACAAAGAGTACAAGTACTTTCATTGCCTTCGGTGACCTTAAGCTGTCCTAGGCAGTTCAGAAGACATCAAATCAGAAAGTCAACATTAAATTACCCAAAGAGAACAAAAGCTTAATAATACAGGGCTTGTTACCTGTAGTTCTGTCCTTTGAGGAGCTTGCAATCAGTGGAAAATCACTGCATCTAAACAGAATGATCCTCTAGTTCAAGAAGGAATTGAATAGGAATATTTGCCTTAACTAGAAACTTGCTTTTGCTTACCAGAGACTATGAACTCTTTTTACTGTCTCGTCCACTCAACCGCTCACCCCCAAATGGGATACTCATCCACACACTGCAAGGTCTAGCATCTCTACTCCCTTAAATTACTATCTAAAATGCTCCAAAAAAGTAATCACACCTGAGAAGGTATTGCATTGCTCCTGAAGTAAAAGGAGATTGGTTTTCTAAAGTTGTGATACTTTTCTGCCACTGGGCAGTAACTCCACAGGAAAGAGTCAGGGTTGTTCAGCCTGGAGAAAAGAAGGCTCAGGGAAAACCTTATTACGGCCTTTCAATATTTGAAGGGGGGGCCTATAGCAGAAGATGGAGAAAGACTTTTCACAAGGGCTTGCAATGATAAGACAAGGGGCAACAGTTTTTCACTGAAAGAGGGAAAATTTAGATTGAATATAAGGAAGATACCTTTTACAATGAGAGTAGTGAAACAGTGGAACAGGTTTTCCAGGGAAGTTGTGGGTGCCTCACCCCTGGGAAGTATTCCAGGCCAGGTTGGAAGGTGCTTCAAGCAACCTCTTCTAGAGGTAATGTCCCTGCTCATGACAGAGGCAGTGGAAGTAGATGGTCTAAAAAGGTCTCCTCTGACTTGAGCCATTCTACAGTTCTATTCACACAGAATAATCTCTCTACAGTACTCCAAATTAGAGAGCAGCCACCAGGCACTTTTCATGATACCTTTGAACAGAGACAGGCTGGCAAAGGAGCTCACACTTACAGCCCAGAAACTGGAGAAAAAGGATGAAAAGAGAGATTTAAGGTATGTTAAAGCTAGCCTGCTTTGCTACTTAGTCTTCCCAGGCTGCTCTGTGAGCTGAGGTGGTGTTCACACCAGCTCTATCTTCTCTTACATGCTTAAATCACTCAGGATTTGTTGCAAAACAGACAATTCAGAAATCCTATAACATCACAGCCCCAGCTTAACACAAATCTCTCTGACTCTATACCTTGGGAAAAAAGTCCCAAGCCCCATCCTCTGATAGCACTTTCATTCCAGGTGGTATTTGGACAGTGGTCCTGGGAAGCTCTGGGCTATCACTGCACTGTCTGCAGGAGGAAGATCCCTGCTTGATGCACATGTCCTCTTGGCACAGGGAACAAGCTAATGACAATATCCTATCCTCTGTGCCTGTGTCCTGCCCATTTTATTCACAGCACAGATGTAGCCATTGGGTTCTGAACAGAGGTAATATTCCTGTCAACCTTTCACCCTTTTAGAACCTCACACAGCAGAATTAATGCTGCCAAAACACTGCTCCACTATGATCTTTTAGTCATGTTTCCATTAAGGTATAAGAAATTACTCACCACTAAGCTATACAGCTACACACAGAGATGGCTTTCCCTGTCTTCCCTTCTTTACCAGCAACATCTAGATGGGCCTACAATTTTAAATTATGACAGGAAAGTCCTTCAGATTTCAGCTGCCTTGGTACCAATCACCACCACATCAGCTGCAGACTATTTACCATACCCCACCTTGGAAAATAAAAATCTTTTTAGTTCTCCTTTAACTTACACAAGTAGTTTAATGTACAATCCTGATTAATACTAGCCTTTCTAAACTGTACACATAGAAGAAAGTGATTTAGGAATGTAAGAACTTCAACTGAAGGTCACAACTGTAGAAATGTCCTTCCTGTCCTTGGGATGCAGTATAGAATGTTTTAAAGAAATCTCTGAAATCATTTTAGAGCAAGAAGGGAAGTGTCGCTTACTGGTCAGGCTTTCTACAGCAACACATCTATGAAAAGCAAGACCCACTTATAGTACTAAAGAAAAAAATATTTCAAAGTTTATGGCCAAACTTTGATCTCAGATAAATGGGTACAAATGTTCATGCATTGTGACCAAGATCATCATTTTGCCCTATTACAGCTATCAATAACTACAACAATCTGTAAAGAACACTTTTGAAGAAATGTAAGAAATGTTTTGCTCACAATGATATGTGCTGAATGCCCTTTTATTAGGTTGCACAAGAGAGGCAGAGGATGAAGAATATTTAGCACAGAAACAAGACAATAATAATTTCCATCCATTTTTTCAAATGCTCTTGTGAAACCAACTGCCTTTATCCAAGTTGAACAGGAAATGCAGTTCTGGTACGTCACACTGTACAATAATAAGCTGCAGTTTCTGTATTTAACCTGTCTACTTGACTCAAGGCAATTGTTTTCCCTGCAGCTTAGGGGATATTTCAATGTTGCCTATTTTGAGCTACAGTGAAAAGGAGTCCAATACTGAGTTCTTATTTTGTCCTTCTTAACTGTAACTATTTCACTCAAGACTGCCTTTTCTTTCCAAAATAGATTTTCTCCAATTTTTGCTCTTTCTCCATTCCATCACAGTCATGCCATTGCTTTATGCTCCCTCAGACTTTTCCATCTCCACTCCACACATACTCCACTCCATTTTGTAGTCCACTAAAAACTAATTCTGCCTCTCATCTGTTTTTAAAAATAGCAACAGAACGGAGCAGAGTGGTACATTCTAACCACCTAGTTGAAAATTCCTGAGTATATCTACAGCAGAATTATGAAAAGAGCCAAGACTTTTCAAACTATCATTTTAGTCTCAAAGATACTCCTCTTTCTCTTCTAAACACAACCATATTTTTAGGATATGTGCAAAAAGAACAGAAGACAGGTACTTAGTTGTCCTTTTTGCTTTTGAAATGCCTTCCTTTCAACTATACACTGTGTTATGTACAAGAATGAGAGTATATACACAATTTCATGAATTCAGAATGCCTCCCCAAATACAGCAGCTGTATTAAACCAAACAACCAATGTGCTGATGGTGTTAAAATATCCCCTTATGCACACATCTCTTCCTGACATCACAGTATCTGAAAAAAACACTGTAAAGCCAGCTCTTTTAACACTTTGCTTAAGATGTATTTGTCACTGCTAGATCTTCTTTGGCAGCAAAATCTTGGCTGAGGTACAGCTCAGAGACACTGTACAATTCATTCTGCTGCCATCCATCTCACAAAAGAAAGCAGAAGAACTTAGTGAGTCATGTTAACAGACATAACTACATACAAGTGAATGTTATTACTGGTGGGAAACACTAGCTTTGTGAGTCAGTTTCACATATTTCATCTACTTTCTTGTGAAAAGCATGATCTACTTTGGCAGGCATACAATGTGATTTATTTGGATTTCTAAGTAGCGATATTTACAGATTAATTAAAATGTTCAGTGACATCTTTCATGTCTTGGCAGAAAGTTTTCCCTTCTGCTCTACAAATATACTCTTAACATCCCAGTGGAATGTATTTTCACAAATACTCTCAGTTAATTTAATACTTATGGTCTGCGTGTTTCCAGTAGTAAGAAAAAATGCTGATACTTCTGAACAAAGTCTATGCAATCACTGAAGCTCAGTGAAGAGCTAGCCAATTATGCCTTTGTTAGGAGCTGCTGAAATACATTATACAAAAATGGAAAAAGCTACATTGCATTCCTGTGGTCGTTTGACTCACCCTGGCTGGATGCCAGGTGCCCACCAAAGATGTTCTGTTACTCCCCTCCTCAGCTGGGCAGGAGAGAAAAATAAAATTAAATGCTTATGGGTCGAGATAAGGGCAGGGAGAGATCATTGAGCAGTTATGGGCAAAACAAACTTAACTCGGGGAAATTAGTTTCATTTATCACTAATCAAAACAGAGTAGGACAATGAGCAAAACACCTTCCTCCACATCTCCTTTTTTCCCAGGCTTAACTTTACTCCCAGTTTTCTCTTCCCCAGTGGTAGAGGGGAATGAGAAATAGGGGCTGTGATCAGTTCATCACACATTGTCTCTGCCACTCCTTTCTCCTCATGGGGAGGACTCCTCACACACTTCCCCTGCTCCAACACGGAGATCCTCCCATGGAAGAAAGTCTTCCTTGAACTTTTCCAGCATGACTCCATCCCATGGGCTGCAGTTCTCACAAACTGCTCCAGAGTGGGTCCCTCACAGAGCATGGCAACCTTCTGGAACAAACTGTCACAAATCTGGCCAGTAAACCTGATCCAGCATGGGCTCCTCTCTCCATGGGTCCTCCCAGGAGCCTGCTCCAAAGTGTGCCTCCCAAAGGGTCACAGCCACCTTCGGGCATCTCCCTGCTCCAGCGTGGGCTGCAGGTGGATCTCTGCTCCACCATGGACCTCCATGGGCTGCAGGTGAATCTCTGCTCCACTATGGACCTCCATGGGCTGCAGGTGGATCTCTGCTCCACCATGGACCTCCATGGGCTGCAGGGGCACAGCTGCTTCCCCACGTCTGCACCAGGGGCTGCAGCACCTCCTGCTCCTCCTTCCTCACTGGCCTTGGTGTCTGCAGAGCTCTTTCTCTCACATATTCTAACTCTGCCCTTCTCCAGCTTCAGCTGGGCATTTTTTCCCCCTCTTTTTAAATCTATTATCCCAGAGGCACTGCCACTGTTGCTGATGGGTTCAGCCATGACCAGCAGCACATCTGTCTTGGAGCCTGCTGGTATTGGCTCCACTGGACACAGGGGAAGCTTCCAGCAGCTTCTTACAGAAGGCAGCCCTGCTGCCCCTCCTGCTACCAAAATCTTGCTACACAAACCCAGTACAATTTCTTTGTAGTGTTA
Organism: Calcarius lapponicus; assembly: GCA_039654755.1. Lineage (NCBI taxonomy): Eukaryota > Metazoa > Chordata > Aves > Passeriformes > Fringillidae > Calcarius > Calcarius lapponicus. Next base: position 57,899,474 of record CM077465.1, read on the forward strand.
AGTTTTTACATAAGCAACAGCTAAAGGGATGGAACTCACATTTAAGATGGAACGTCTAAACCAGACTGTGACAAAAACTTGGGCTACATCTTGAATAGTGAGATAGCAGATATGTATCTTTGCTTTTTGAAACATGTTCAGAAGAAGAAAACATTTGCTTACCTTCACTTACCATTACAGCATGACCCTCTGACTTTTCACTGAATTTTAACAATCCCTTCTAAAGCAAGTCCTGTACCAGAACTTGTAATCTAATGCTAGAACAAGGCAGAGGTACAGTGACAAAGCTCAGAAAGGAAAAACCCTCACACTTTCAGAGCACTGAAGTTAAGCATATGTTGTTTGAGAAGAAATAAGGACATAAGAAACAGTAAGGCTGAGACTATTTCACACTCCATTTGAAATCATTCACCTTTTAACATGAAGACGAAAATTGGATTTATTTGGTTCCCACCACACACAAAAACTACCCTTATATGTAGCTTGAAGAGATTGGATTAAATAGCTACATTCCTTTATTACTACAACAGGACTCATTAGACTTCTATGAAGAAAAACAGACCCATGTGCCAAGAAAAACTAATCACGAGTCCTCCGCTTTAAATTACATTAGCAAATTGATATAAATCTCCAGAGAAATGTCTAATTAACTCCACAAGAAACAAAACAAACAAAAAGTCCACATTCATTAAAAAAGACTAGATGGACCTACAGTTTTAAATTATGACACAAAAATCCTTCAGATTGCAGTTGCCTCTTCAGGTCAATTTCAAGCCATAGTTTTCAGGCTGCAAAATGGCAAGCAGGGTATAAAACTACACAGTTATATCTACTGGCCTAAATACACCAATGCTCACACCACCACTGCCTTTGGTAGACTCCTTGACCAAGCATCAAGTTACACAGAAGTGTCTTGTCATTTCTCCAAGTGAAAATTAGGGCTCATTGTACCGACCCGGGAACAACGCGTACAGTGCTTTTTTATTTATGCATCTAAATCATCTCTGATTTTTAAGCACTGTGTAAGGCCCTATTATCCTCAAATCAATCACTGCAGTTCTCTTCTTAAAACATGTTATTTCCATTAACATTCCTGCAGGCAGTGTAATGACAAGTCCTTTGCTAAATCAAGATTCCCAAACTGTACCAAAATTTACATCAATGACAATAAACATTCCTTACTATACTAATTGAAGCCAGAGGCCTTCTTCTGCAAATCCTTATACATATGAATGATCAAAGGCAATTAGGCATTACAGCAAGAACTGGCAATCTGCAGTACTGTACTCTCAGATGACCATGATAATCAGTGTCTAAACATGATCCTTAAAGAAGAGAAGAATTAAGAAATCATAGCTTGCCTTGGACAAATGTGGTAGGGGAAGAAGAATGGCAATTATCTTCAGGCAGCTAAGAATGTTAGACAAAACAAATTAAGAAAAAAATCCATCCATCATTCAGTGATATGGTTTTGGCCCAAAATAGAAAAAGAAACAGCTATTTTCCAGACTCTACATGACAAAGTGCAACTAGCTTTCACAATTTAAGGAATTAGACAACTTTAGCCACTTATTGTCATTTAGCATTGTCTGGGCATTTTATAATCTCAGGCATACAGATGGTGGCTTACCACATTTAAGCTGAAGCTCTCCTAAGCAGCCATAAGCATCCATGAGCTTTTCATACTGTCCTTTAATTGCATCCTTTTCTTCTGGAGCTAAGGAACAAAGAGAAAGGCAGGAAACTTAGTTATCCAGTCTTCATAAAATTTTCAGATTGCTATTTTTCCTATGGTATAGGAACCAATGCTATTTTCTCAATCAACAAGACTACAGTGCAAAGGTAGGGTTAAAATGCTGTAAAACCATAGAGATTAAAACATGATGGGACAGAAATGCACATCTTCACACACCACCCTAGAAGAAAAAAGAGCACTCACTTTATTTTCAAATCAACCTGATGTTAGTAACAATTTTATTCTATGGTACAGATGCCACATCAGTCAGAAAAAATAAAGAAATACATGAGCACATTTAAAATTTATACTGTTCTAAAATAAGAGCAAGAATAAATCAGTCTTGCCATAAGCTAAAATATAATATCTTGATGATAATATATTGATATGTCTTGATGTTCAAAAAGAGAGCGTTTATACTTCCAGACTCAGTCTAATTCCAGACAGAACTCGATTTTTTTATGCAAGATAACATGACTTGATGTAGACACAACACCAGATTTCAAGAAGATTTCAAGAAGAATTACACATATTTTAGTGAAGTAAGAATTAGTTAATTAAATAAATAAAAGGTCAGATGCTCGTGTTATATTTATGAATTTCTGCAGAAGCAAATTCAATGGGCACATACTGAACATTTAGATATTAAGCCAGACCACAGATCAAACTTGCCACTCGCTACTTTAACATAAAACCAGCATATTTCCTGAATGAGTAAGCCTGCATTTTGTATATATTTCCCAATGAAGAGCAAGGTTAATTTCCCAAATGAGGAAAATAGACTGTAGCCCTCAAATGTCCTTTTACTTCCTGAACTACAGATAAACAGCAACATAGTACTTTCAGAGATTTGCTAATAATATGCAATCTTGTGCTCCAAATTAACTTTAGCAGTTAAAACCTGAAACCTCCGGATATAAAAAGGACAAACTGAACTGCTTGCAATGGATGATAGAAGAGCAAAGAAAGAGACTTCTCTTTATAAATCTCAAGAGGCAAAGAGCTCAGTGAGAAACACAGAAAACAAATAAATATCCCATATATTGCTGACACTTTGAAGTGAAATGAAGGACAATTCCTCTTGCAAAATTCCTTAGCAGAGGCAACCCCCAAGAGTAATTAAAACATGTTTATCTCAATTTTTGCACTTGTGACAAATAAAGAAGACTTGTTTAATTCTTTCTTAATTTTGTTTTTACTACCATAGTTTCACAACTTACTTACTCTACTTTCTTAGAACACTGAGTAAATCAGGAGAAACTAGCAAAATGTTGATACCACACACACCAGTGAAGCAAAGCATAAGCAGCAGACAGAGGATAAAGTGATTTTTATTGGGTAACAGAAATCTCTGGACAATAACGATTTAAATACTCAGTAATGGCACATTTTAAGGGCTGAGACTCTGCAAGCTCAGTTCTCAGGCACTTAAAAATACCACTTTCACAAAACCAGTTTAGATAGACTATAACAACGTTATATAGTTGAAAAAACCTCCCTGACAAGGCTTTCTTATGTATTAAAAAAAGCAGTTTAAAAGGGTGATGTTTCACTTTCCATCTTACTAAGCAGAAAAGAGCAGCAACAATATACTGACAATTTTTTCTTAAATCTGTTCCCTCCTTTAAAAGTTGTCTACACTAAAATAATGGTGCTACTTTAAAATAAAAAGGGAAAACCAAAACAAAAAGTCTTGCTCCAAATATTCCAGCTTTAGGAAGAAATCTAAAACAAAGGAAACACTAAGAGATTCAGATCTGAGAGATGCAGGAGCTGATAAAGCTGCAGGCCAGGCACAACCTGAAAGCATTTCAAAAGTCACTTTGAAAGCATGGCAATGCTCTTCAAAATAGAATTACAAGCTGGAAAGTTGGCTGTTAAAAGTGTCTGGTAAGAGCACAATCCAAAAGAATGGAATTTATTGCAGTGTAGAATTAAGCAACACATAGCTCATTCAACTCACATAGCTGGCAAGAAGTATCTGCCACTGGCATGTATGGAAGCCACTGGAGTTTCCCAGGTCAAGCCAGTGGCATCACACACCCATCAGCTGCTGGCACAGGACTCCTCCAAACATGCAGCCAAAGGGCTGAGTTTTGGCAGTCCTGGTACAGGAACACCGCCGTTCTGGGCAGGCCACTTGTCAGAGCCTGCGCCTGCACAGCAGCACCAGCCGGGACAGGAGCACCAGCACAGCTGCCTGGAAGGAAGGAGCAGGAAAGACACTCAACAGACACAGCTATGTCTGTGGGGCATGCAGAGAGAGAGGCCAGAATGTCTTAGCACCTATGGACCACATTTGGAGAGGTGGTGTGTAAATTCCCTTTGTTAAAGATACCAATGGAATTTGAGGTCTCCCGTCCCGTTAAACTCTTTGGTGTTGCACAAAGGACATTATTGAAGAGGGCTTGAGCCAGGTTCATAACCCGTTATTAAAAAGAAGTATTTATAAATCTCAAAATCTCATTGAAATCTCAAATAACTGTCATCAAAACCTAAAAGATCTCCTAGGGCATTCAAGGAATTCTAGGACGTGTTAGAACCAGAAAGAGCGTGGCTACACAGAGAAAAAAACTTATGTGCTACTATGTTGGATGAAGAGAATTAAAGGGAAATATTTCTATGAAACACTTTAACCCTTGTAAAACAAGAGGCATGCAATAACTCAATGAAACCAAGTTGCAATAAAATAAATTAAAAGTGACCTTTTCCATGCATAAAATATTTCAGAGCCAAAAAACCCCACACCATGAAAAGACATACAACTACATTATACCATATGGCCTAACCAAGTGTGACTTCCTGCTTGTAAAAGCTGCAATTTCAATTTACCAACTAGCAGGAACTGGTCAAACATATGCAGTTTCCTTCATTCAATCTCTTCTTAGGGCTGAACCGCTAGACTTGAGCAAAAATCAGCACAACTCTCAAGCATATGGACCCCAGAAAGGTCAGTGACTGGAGTAAGAGGGTAGAGAAAGGTACCAAAATTCCAAGTCCAACACTAAGGACAGACACAGTGATACCTGCAACTTCAAGATAAAAATGAAGGAAAAGTTTTTGGGGAAAAAAAAAAAAAAAAAAAAAAAAAGGCCTGAGACTGGGTTATGGAATCTGTTACTCCCTTGTGATTTTTCAGCCAGATTCTGGAAATAGTCACCTGCTCGGCTGTAGGTACTGCTATAAAAATGTAATCTCAAGCATATTTCTAAGTACTTTAAGAACATAGGATTGGTGTCATGGGATGTCTTTATTTATGTCATTTAGCATTTCGGGGAAAGAGGTGTGAACTTTCCCCAGAAACAGGGAAAAACTATAATCAAACCAAAATTCATACCAAAACTCCCATATATACATTACCATAAGCATCTTACCTAGAAATAAGTCCAATGTCTGCTATTATATAAGTTTAGACAATTACCTCCAAATTGTGTTTTCAGTCATCTGCAGACACATTTAAAGTACTTTGTTGTATTTTCAATATCTTTCACCTCTAAAATCTTCCTGTTCACATTCTATCCAAGCTACACAGGCATTATGAAAGTCAGACTGTATTCAGAAACACCATACAGGCCAAGCAGCACAGAGTTGGGAAGAAGTCTGTGGTCAGAGCTACAGTTAAGAGAATTCAAATAGTTAAAACATTAAGCAATGTATTTACCAATTTTCTAGTAAGATACATTTCTGGTTGAAAACACAATGAACAAAACAGAAAATTGGCATTTTGGAAAGACAGTTCCCTGGCTTTCTGTATTAGATCGAGAACAATCTGCTCCTAGTGAGACATAATGTTTGCATACTTGGATGTGCATATATGAATATATTAATTCACAATCAAAGAATAATGGATTAATGAAACCACCAAGTTTCTACTAGCCAGCTCCATGCTGCTGCAGGCAGTCAAGAAAATAAAAGGGAAGTCCCTAAGTAATTTCTCTGAAGCTTGGCCATTATCTTTACGTGGTTTCTGCCATAGATGACTCATACTTGCATAGAAACTTGCAGCAGTCACTACAGACATAACCACTACAAAGAATTCATCCCTCACAACCACTACTTGTCTCCTAGCATAGAAAACAAGCCTTGTAATCAATGCTCTACACTTACACGAACACATCTTCCCTCTCGTCTGCACCCAGTCTGCATTTTGACAATAGTGAAAGAATTGCAACACACACTTTTTCCTATCATCTAAAGCAGTGCTGTTCAGCCTGAGAAACCATAGCTTGCAAGTGCCCAGTGCCAGCATAACCAAGGAAGACAGGACTTCTGCTCTGGAGACTGCTTCCACAAATGCTTCCACTAAACTACAGAAAGCTTCACAAAAGTTTGTGCTAGCTGTGTGAATATTCTGGTGTAGGCGTAGAAATGAGCCATGGTGGAGGGCTCACTGTTTTGGACAGAGTGCTTAGAAACACATTCACAGGACTTACACAAGTATTGGTGCTTGATTTCCACACCCCTCTCAGTGGCACAGTTGTTCACATAAACAACCAAAGCTAATTGTAAACAGTGACTATACATACAGCACAGAAACAGCTTTCTGTACAAAACAAGGAAAAGATAAAGCACAGGTAAATAACTGCTACTTCCTGGTTTTGCAAGACTTTACCCTGACTTCACCCTGCTGCATCAGAGAACCACACACACACCTGCAACTGAAGCAGCAGAGGAGGGACAGAGCTCCTCCACAGAGCACACACACACCTTAGCTCTATGTAAGTTTGTCTCTAGTAAAGCCAAACTTCCCAGATCTGTCGGTGAAAGGAAAAACCTCAGACATATTTGCAAAAACACACACTGTATCAGCTTTGAACTTCTGTACTTTCCAGACACCATGGTCATTTAGGATTTAACATAACAGGTGATGTAACATCCTTTATAAAACCAGCTGCAGAATCAAAGAGCTTGCAAAAAAAAAAAAATCTCTGCAGCCTTTGGCTCTGCCCTTAAGAAAACATATTATTATGCTGAAATTCAATAGCAGAGCACTCCTGTTGACAGCTTTTCACTGAAACTACCTGCCATAATAAAGTTAAATCACCATATTTTCAGCACTATAGCATTAGTTTAGTTTAGCCATTGCCTTGACAGCAGTCCAGAACTACCTTGTGCAGTTCACATCATCTGTAAACCACTGAAACTGTAATGTGTTTAAACTAGGAATGGCATCTCTGACTATACTCCCTGTTGTATTAAGCAAAAATTTCTAAATCAATGACAATTTTTCCTCATCCCTCATGACTCTGGGTTTCTTCTCCAGAATATATTGATCTTCTAGTTCAGAGAATTCCTGGAAGAATTGTTTCAGGCTGTCACCCATCATTCTGGAGATGACTGAAGCTTTAGGATTGCCAGTGGATAGGGGGAAAAAAAAGCCTCCAGCAAAATGTGTCATTCAATTCAAAACAGTGAATTTTACCCTCCACCCTACAGTGACATCATGAGAGAAGGAAAACAAACTCCCATCCTCAAAAATACTATTTAACTTACAGTAGAACAGAAAACTGTTCTGTTGATATCACATCACTATGCAGATTAAGGGGTTTGGGGATATGCAACTAGGTTTCCTGCAGTGATTTTTGATTTCTTGATTTTTCCAAAAGTTTTTTAGTTTAGGTTTCCATTACAGGACAAGTGTTCTCATTTTATAAATTGCTGACATTCAGGCAATTAGAGATCTTTACAATACTTTTCCACTACTGGAAAGGATGCAAAGGATATCAAGGATGCAAACATTTTTCAGGTATTAAATCTCTGCATGCAGTAAGGAAATTATGAAACATAATCAATTTGCAACTAAAATATCTTTATAAGATATCAAGAGAGGGAAAACTATTAAGTCATCCATTCACAAGACAGCATCAAATTGTTAGCTTACACATTTGAAAGTGTTCATTTTAATGAGGAGTTTGCCAGAGATTTATAGCCTGTATGGATTCTGTACAAGTGTGTGGTTTTTCTTTTTTTGTAACACCACTTCTAGGACAATTCTCACTCCCTTCTGCCACTGAAACTAGGTTAAATTCAACATTTACATTTCTTCCAGTACAAAATTATTATAGAAGCAATTAAACTTTACGCAAGTGCAGATGTCATGCCTGTTCAAGGGCAGAGATACTTGGTAAGTGTGGGGGAAAAAAAAATGAACAATGACTAAAATTTCTTCTCAAGCCTTCACTGTCCATCTATGATTATTCCTCTCTACAGTTCTGTTTATATGAGGGTGCAACTGCAAAACTACATAAACTGTTGTACAACTTAAGTGTTCCAGGTATACCAATCTGTTTTTATTTAGTGTAGAGTGTTTTCTTTTAGTGTTGCATAACTCCTTCTCACCACAGGTATGCAATTTTTAAAGAACTTTATTTTAGAAACAGAAAACTAGACAGAGAGGCCAAAACTAACACAATCCTAGGACTAGTATGTCTGAAACCACACATACACAAAGTTTACGTTAACCTCCCACTGTGTGTTCTATGGTCAGCAACAACCTAAAGGCAAGTCAAACAAAACAGAATTAATGTTGTTTCTGTTACCACCCTGCTGTGAAGCTTCCTCTTCACAATTCTTCTATATTCACCAGCACAACATCTACTACTGGTTTTCCCTCCTTTTCTGGTCCACTGCTGCATAAACAGAAGTTATCTAAACAGGCTCCACTGGACAAACTAGCTTTTCCTACAATACAGGAACCAACCCAGGAAGGAATAGAGGAATCAAATGAAATAAAATGACAAAGTTATTACCATGGAGTGGGCTGAATGCCAACACAGACATTATCTTAAGACATGACACTGGACTTCCAAAAGGCAAGGCAAACAGGCTTTTAACCCTATAGAAATCACTACAGAATTCCTCTAACACGTTTTAAGAGAGACTGTATAAATTCTATAATCACAGAATCACAAAATCATTAAGATTAGAAAAGATGTCGAAGATCATTGAGCTCAACCATTAAACCAGTACCACTGTGTTCATCATTTAAACCATGTTTCCCAGCTTCCACATGCACACACTTTTGGATCACTTCCAGGCATAGTAGTTCCCTGGGCAGCCTGTTTCCATATACCTGACCATCCTTTCCATTAAGAAATTTCTCCCTACATTCAATCGAAACCTGCCCTGGGGCAAGTTGAGGCTATGTCCTCTTGTCCTGTCATTGTTACCAGGGAGAAGAGGCCAACCCTCACCTGGCTACACCCTCCTTTCAGGCAGTTGTAAAGAGTGATAAGGTCTCCCCTGAACCTCCTTTTCTCCAGGCTGAACAACCCCAGCTCCCTCACCTGCTCCTCACAGGACTTGCACCACAGATCCTTCCATTCTGGTTCCATTGTTCTTCTCAGGACACACTCCTATTTTGAGATAGACCAGGATGCCACTGGCCTCTTTGTTCACATGGGCACACCGCTGGATCACGTTCAGATGGATGCTGAGCAGCACCACCAGGTCCTTTTAGGCTGGGCAACTTTCCAGCCACTAAATCATGTCAGGAATAGCAATTCAAATGGGGAATGGCAACACTGGGGGAGAAAAAAGCTACTCCATGTTGATGATTCCTTTAATTAGTGAGATTTCAAGTCATTCCAACCACTGGTCATACAGGTGGCTCAGGGCTGGCTAGGAGAATACTGGACTCTCCCTTTTATTCATGCACATTGGCTTTAGGAAGTGGAGCTGCTTTAGATTTTTATCAGAATAACAAAATACAGACCAAACCCCATTAATATTGAGTTTTAATGTCAACAGGTTTTAGGGTTTCGGGGAAAGTGAGTAAAGTTCTGCTCAGTACTGACTTTTCACTGCCAGTTCACTGAAAACTGACACAAAACCCCCCCTCTAGAAAAATGTAACACATTTATGTCCACTATTACCAAAGAGTTTTGCAAGAAGCGGAACCCCCAAAATATTGCACAATATGAAACTCTAATAAAATATAATAAACAAAACAAACAAAAATCCCTACAGTGTGGCAATAAGATCTTTTCCATGACTGGTCAAAATTTTCCCACTATCAGAACCATTCTTGAAAAAATCAGCTCCCCCTTGATGACTTTTCTGACTTTCATCATTTTATTCTGCATGTCCTGCCAGTGTACACTGTGGAAGATTCAGCTCAGTGGACCCAGATCCTGAGGTGACATTGTGACTGACATTGTGCAAATCACAATGTCCACACAGATCTTACTACAAACTACAGTTTGAGCTGTTTGAACATGGACTCCTGCAACGCTGTGGACAGCAGCATGATTGCAGGCACAGGTATGATGCAGAAAACAATTTAAAAACACAGCACAAGCATGTGTTCTCCTACATTGCTTTTTGCCCCTTGAATTCTCAGTCACCTCATTTTTCTGTGTCTGCCTCAATATTAGCGACATCAGCACTGCATTAATTCAGGTCTAACAAGTACCAAAAGCACAAGGTGAGACAACACTGAGAACGTTTACGAGACTCCTTCAGTAAGAGCCAGACACCCAAGTAACCAAATACCATTCAAACCACAGGGGCGACACAGCAAGAAGCCAGGAGTTTTTTATGGGAGACAAATCTCAAGTCAGTCGTCCCAAAACACCTCTGTTGTGAGCTGGCTGTCTTCGCTGGTGGTTAGCACCTGATGTAGCTGAGTAGAAACTTCCTCAAGAGGCTGCGGACCTGACTTCTTTACCTGGGCCCTCCCCTGCAGCCAAGGCTGTAGAGGATAAGCCTTGTACACTAAAGGTGCCCTGTGCCGAGACCCCACCGCAGCCGGGGGGCCTCTCCTGCTTCTTCTACCCCGGCTGCTGGTGAGGAAGCTAAAGATACCCAGAGCAGCGGGAGATGCTGGGCAACCTCCAGGCACGGCACGTACCGGGGGTCACCCAAATGCGCTAGCAAGTGGCCAAGCCTGGACGGCCGTGCTGGAGGTCTGGGTGTAAGTGAGGCGAGACGCTCTCCGCAGCCAGCATCCCACTGGAGGTGGGTCTGCGTGCTCCCCTTCCTCTCTCCATGCCACGGAGGAAATGCTCCTGGGCATCGCTCGCTGCCGTCGCACCCCATTGTCCCCTCACAGGCAGAGGTGCGCACCCACGGACACCCACGGGCCCCCACGGCCGCCCCCGCAGGCACTTACTGAGCGCCGCCACGGTGCCGGCCTCCAGCAACAGGCAGTCCTGGCGGCTGCGCGCCTCCAGCAGGGCGCTCGGCCCCGGCTCCTGCTTCCAGAGCAGCCGCAGCCCTTTGCTCAGAGCCATGGGAGCCGCCGGCCGCGGGCAGGAGGAAGCAGGGGTCCCGCTGGAGCCGGTGGCGAAGGAGCCGCACGGCGCGGCGCTGGGGGGCCGCCGGCAGCCCCGCGGGAGCCCCTCCGGGAGCCCGACCCCGGTCCTGGCCGCTTCTCCCGGGGAGGCGGGCCAGGAGGGCGGCCGTGCCCCGCTGCCGCTCGCCGGTCACCTCAGCAGGCCCCCGAGCGCCTCCGTGGCGGGGGCGCCCAGCGCAGGGCCAAGGAAGCGGAGCGGCCCCCGCGGGCGGACCCGCCGCTGCGGCCGCCTCCTCGGGGAGCCCCGGCTGCGGCCGGCGGGGCGGGAGCGACCTTCCCCTTTGCTCTCCGCCTCTCTCTTCCCACCCACGATAAACTTTGCGGAGTTAACTTTGTCCCTCTGGCTCCGCGGTGGCTCCTCCTCCTCCGGCACAGGTAGGAGCCGCCGGCGGGGCGCTGCCCCCCGCCCTGCCCGCGGGTGAGGGGAGGAGCGGCGGCCGCGCTCTGGGCCCGGCGGGGCGCTGTGGGCCCGGCCCGGCCCGGCCGGGCTCGGCTCTTCCCAGCCCAGCCGTGCCCGGCCCTGCTCGCCCCGGCCCGTGGTGCCGCTCCCCGCCCCCGCGGGTGGCGAAGGGAGCCCAGCCACGCCTTGAGGCGCCGGAGCTGCTGCCGCTGCTGCCCGGGGAGAAGCCGCGCTCCTTCCCGCTTCCTGCGGGAGTGGCCGCCCGGGATCCCGGCGCCGCTCCCCGCTGGCACGGAGCTCCCCGCGGGGCTGCTCCCCCACTGCGCGCTGTCCCGCGGTATAAAGAGCTTCGGGCAAAGGCACGGTGCGCTTGTTCTGGTGTTGCAGGGTTCTCATCACAGTTCCCTGGTGAGTCTGTGCAGGGTGAGTGCTGGCTTTTTCCCGGGGTTCACCGAGAAGGAGTGGATTGAGGAGGTAGGCACAGGTACGCCAGTGTGTTCGGATGAGAGAAAAACTCGCTGTAACCTCTAGCAGAACATGTAGTCCTATTCATACACGGGTAAACCACGCAGAACTCTATTTTTTTAACATCACGAATTATAACTTAAATTAAGATGTAGAGAAATCTGCAAACTTACAGTTGTCTCACATTTACGTTGAGAACGTTGGTCGTGGCTGTGCGCTGCCAGGTGGAATGTCACAGTGCCTGCCTTCTTTGAACGTGATGGAAAAAAACTGAAAAGCAGATACTGCCTTTCTGTCGCACACATCTGGTTTATTTATTTTATAACCAGTAGTAATTCCCAAAGTATATTACTTTCATGTTTGTTTATGGTGCCTCCTTAACAAAGCATTTTGAAAAGGTCTGGTGTGGAAAGTGGGATTGGTGTTTGCATGGGGCTTCCCCCCCCTGCCCCGATCCTAAACTTTGATTTTAGTATGTAGGGTGAGATTAAAAGTACTGGGTAAAGCAAAAATAAATGACCCAGAAACTGTAGAAATTAAGTGACCAGGATGAAAAAAGCAAGACAGCACATAGCTCAAAGTTTGGGAGTTTTAGAGGATGTAAGAACATAGATTAACCATGCTCAGTTTTAAACAGAAAAGGGATTCCTTTCTAACATCTACCCAATGTGAATGGCAGACCAAAAATCAGTTTATGTCTTTGACATCTTTCACTTTTTCCCTAGAGAAAAGCACTCATTTGAGATGAAATACTTAAAGTATCGCTTAATCAGTGCTGCCCAAGAGAGTTGTGTCACATTACTTTAAAAAGTTGCCCTGGATCATACACTTATGCGTTTAAAAATAGCAGGAAAAAAAACCCACTCTTTTTTTGTTTGTTTGTTTATGTGTGTGTGTCTTTGCCTTTGAGGAATTATTCTTCACAGTCCCCTTTAAACTCCATCATGAGAACAAACTCTCACTGGGAGGACAAAAGTATGTCCCTATCTTGCCTGTGTTTCAAAGAACACACAATTTAGGATTGTTAATAAAAAGATTACTGTCAGATTTTTTGGTAAAATACTGAAGAAAGGATTGGTGCAGCTGGGATGGTATATTTTAGCACCTCAAATCACTATGATAATGGTGTGAGAGAAAAACTCAGGTGAAGGTGGCAAACTGGGAACCTTTAGCAGTGTGTATGACAAAACACTGCTTCATAGGTGGCTCTCTGATTGAGTCTATTCTAAGCTCTTACAAACAGATCTCTTCAGTGTGTTCCAGTTGCAGTACATCCACTCAAAAAGCAGTCAGTCAGTTCATTAGGCTTTGTGTTAGAAACACAAGCCTGAGAAAGGAGCAATCAGAAAATGGTGAAGAGTAGCAGTAAATAAAACCATTCCTTTTACAAACCTCCTTCACAAAGACTGACATCCAAACTTAAGGCTAATATAGGAACCTTCCTCGGTATACTGGGGATATGTGCAAAAGTGTTCTTTTGATAAGATCTTTTCATCTAACCAGACTGTGTTTCAATGCATGGAAGTCCATTTTTAAGGGGAAGTTTGAGATTGACAGATTATCTTTTAGCATTGAGATTGACAAATCATCTTTTAGCAAGCATTTGGAGTTGAGCTGTCTTGCTCCAGACCTTATGGATGTGAGTATCATGGAAGCATGAATTCCTGCAGTCATTTGAGGAGTCCCTCAGGTGAACTCATTCCCTCTTGCACAGCACTTGTTTTCACCCAGGTCATACATCCTCATTACTTCCTCAGCAATTTTCATTTCATCCTCCTTTCTCGTTGGCGTTTTCCTTCCTTTTAATCTCCTGCCTTGACAATTTCATCATGCTAGCTTCTTTGCCCCTTTTCACCCATCTTTGGTTCTTTATCAGCCTTTCTACCTTTGAGCAGTCACAGATATTTTGCATTGCTTTCTGAATGTTCCCACAGCTGAAAAGTTGGAGGTGATCTGCTGCTGCCCCTGCTGCCTTTAGCTGGGAGAAGCAATAGTAGGTCGGTGGGCTCTCTCTGCTATTCAGCATGCATAGAATAGTGGGACTGTTTTGGAGGGTGGAATATCTCTTGTCTGCAGCAGTGTCTCTTAGCTTCTCTTTCCAACTCCTTTTCCAGCTCCTGTCTTCATAGGGGCAGGGGGATCCTTCGCCTTCTGTATCAGATGGGGAGGGATCCTTAAGGTCTAATGATGTTTGCTGACTGTGGAATTATGTGAAATGCAGTTCAAACAATATTGCAGCAGTGGTATGTTAGGGGCAGCTTCCATGGCAGGAGGACACAGCCTTCAGCTACTAAATCAAGTTCAGTTCCTGTTAACTCACCTGTGGCATAAATTGTGTTGAAGACAATGTCCACACTGTGCATATTTATAAGCATTCAGCTGCTACCTCAGCGGTTACCTCAGTGTAATGTCTGAACTCTTCTACCTTTTTCAAAGTCACTCCATTTGGGTTGGATTTCCAACCCCTTCTCCTCCTCAGCCCCTTGTTTACCTTGGAAGCATTGCTATGCATCATAATGACTCCTGCTCCTAGGTCCTTCTGGTAATGGATGTTTCCAGGTCTGGATAACTGCCTCCCTGAAGAAGAGTCCTGCCTGCCGCCTTAGCAGGTTACATTGTTTGTTTGTCTGAAGAGGAGCAACAGGGATGTCGCAAGACAGAGTTTAGAAGAACTGGACAGAGCAAGGAATATTTGGCTTAGCTGTCTGCTCTATTTCTGGAATAGCTGTGTGAACCTCATATCCTGGACTTTGGAGTATAGGATGGGTGTCCCTGTAGTATCACTTATCTGTCTTTATATACTGTTGAGTGAACTTTGCAATCTAAGGCTCTACAAAAAGCTTTGGTGATACACTGTAGAAACAAACAAAAGATACTTTTCTTTGTCCAATATCATGTTACTGAAATAGCTTTTTTGGTAACTTTTTGAAGCTCTGAGATTAAATATATGACGACATTTCCTCAGGATTTTTGGCCACTTGCACATAGCCTCAGTGGTCACAAATTCCTCAGGAAATGTGTGTGTTTGCAAGGTCATTGAAAACAGTTTGGGTTTTGCCTTTTATGACAAACTTTTGACTTTAGCAAGTAGAGAAGAAATAAGGGAAATATCTCAGCATATTTTTTCCTGCACATGGCATTCAAAACAAGTAACTGCTGCTAATATGCAAAAATTTCCACTATGTTTCCACATTTTCTAGCTAACATTAGAATGAATTTTATTTACAGTTGAATTTGACACAGAGAAGCATTTATAACTTCTAGGCTGAAATGCTCAAAATGTTGCTCTGAAAGTAACTGTGGGGTTTTAATGTCAACTCTTAACACTGCTGGTGAAATTGAAAGAAGAGCTTTCTATTCTAGTTGGTTACACTTCTCTTGGCCTAGTAAAGAACTTTGTGTGCAAAAGACATCTGGTACTTTGTTACAGAGACAATCCAATATAGTTTGATCTAGGTCATTGTTAATCACCAGCATTAACTGCATTTCCTCAAAAATAACTGAAGAACATGAGAAACATCAGGGAAAAATTAGTATGCTTTGTTTAGATTTTGACAAAGAACGTTTGACCTTGCCATGAGTGTAAGAGGTGAGATGCAGGGACATTTTTTTTTGCTTCAGTTAGTGACAATATTTTCAAATTTCTGCTCCTGTTTACAACCTTTCCTGACAAGCTCCCCTTATTCCTTGCCATTGGAGTCTGTGATCCTTACAACAGGAAAAAAAAACTTTTAATGCTAATTAGTCTGTGTTGTATTGCTCTTTAACCAATTATTTGGAAGGGGAGGGAGGCTGGGTGGGTGGGCTCAGACCTGAGCTTCTGGATCAGCAGGAGCTAAACATATGTCTGACTTTAAGTATATCAATAGCCCAAATCTTGCAGCTCCTTGCTTGGGTGTATAAACTTCCTTCTCAAGTGAATAAACAGTGCAGGTCTGGCTGCTCAGGGTGGTTGGACTGGAAGCAAACTAGCTTTAGGCTCAGACTGAGTCAGGGTCTATCTGGCTGGAGGCTGTAGCTCCAGATTGGCAGAAGATTGGGCTGTGAATTCAAGCTCTTGAAGGTGTATCAGAAGTGGTTGAGAGATGCTCTGGTGGAGTGCTAACAGTTTTAGAAATGCTGCTAATGAAAAACTATGTTGCTGGGGAGTCACTGGAATTTCTCACCTCCTCTTCCACCTAGACTTTAACTCTGTGTGCTAAGTGAAAGAGGGCTCTCGGGAGAGGCAGATCCACTGCATTCACAGGCACTAGCCTTTTCTTACTAAGAGACTATTTTCAGTAACAGCAGCTGTTTTAAAGCTTAACATTCTTCATCCCAAAACTATGTGCAGAAGAGCAGCATTAGTCAGATGACGTTTATTTAGGCAGTAATAGTGACCAGACAACCAGATAAAATTTTTATTCTTTCTCCCAGACTGACATGCTTATGATTAGTTGTAGGTATCCTTTTCTTATGTTCAAAGGACTAGGAAGCCACAGAGTTATCCACTGCTTCTTGCCTCATTTTCTGGAATTCCTGATAGGAAAAACAAAATGCTTAATAAAATAGAAAATTTGAATTTAAAGTGGGCTGCTTAATATCTGCAGAGGAAGAGCTGCAGCAAGTATGCTGGAAGTTTTTCCTCAGTGAGCACATGCTTCATCATCAAAAATTGTGCACACCTCTCTTGCTTATCTACAGTGAAAGCAGAATTTACTGGTTGCCCCATACCAAGGGATATAGATTTGATGAGGCAAAAGAAATGCCTTCCTTTTGTCCATGAATCAGCTGGGAAGAAAACTCCAGGAAGAGGCAATCCCACATTGCCAGTTATGGCATTTCAGCAGTACATAGTGGCCATCATTGTCACAGATGGTGTGACACTGGACTACTGGAAGAGACTGCCTGCAATAAAGTGATTCCTATCTTCATTCTTAAATAAGAATTTCACTATTCTGTTGGTGCTCCATAGCTGTATGAAGGAAAACCAGAGTTTTTGTGGTTGTTCAGAATCCTTTAAGTTTCATTGTCTGTTGAGATGTTGGAACTAGACAGAGAAACAGATGAATACAAGAGTGGTCAATGCAAGAACACAACAGAAAGCTGATTATAATTCAGACAATTGACCTGAAAACTAAATAATTTAAAATTATAACCCCCCCTCCTTGTATTTTTAGAGTAACCAAATCATACAAAAATCAGGGAAGTCAAGGACAAAATGCAGTCAGGCAAGTGACAGCAGAACTTTATATGTTTCTGGACAATTTTGATGGTACACTCTATTTATTGAGGAAAATGTTAATTTTTGATTCCTCATACTGTGAATAATTTGTAAATTAATTCTGTTAATATAAAAATCTTTAGTTATTTTGTCCTATTTGGTAACACAGACTATACTTGAAAAAACAAAGGAGCATACAGGGTCGATGAAACCTAAAATGGGGCATTTAGAAATGGGGGGGTGGGAAGAGAGGACAAAGAGAATGGCATTTCTATGTTCCATTCATAACTAATGAATGTTAATTCATTTAAAGCTTATTGAACTCCAGTTTGCCCTCAGGGGGATCAGACATTCAAGGGAGAGTATCTTTTATGAATTTTTGTGTGTAAACATTAGTGGGAGCTGATTGAACATAAGAGGACATGTTAAGTTTATGAGTTTATGTCCAGTACTGGCTATTTACAGTTGTAGTATTTTACAACAGGATTTTGTTAATGAGATGAGCACATGTTCTGTGTTAGCAGAAATGTATATATAAACCCAGTGGAGGCTTATATCTTAAAGTTCTCTCACATTCCAGTTCTGTTTTCTTCTTGCATATAAAACAAAGCAAAAGTAAAACTAAGGCTTGGGTTTTTTGGTTTGGTTTTTTTTTTTTTTTTTTTTTTTTTTGGTGAACAAAAGTGAATGTTGGACATAACCTATCGATTTAAAAGTTTCAGATTTATTCAAGTATTTGAATGAAAAGAAAGGGTTAAAAATAGTCTTCTATTTGGAGAACACCTCTTTAATACAATCAAATCAGCCACCTCACAACCAGCACCACCATCCTACAACTACAAACCTTACACCTCTGGAATGAGTAAGTTAATTTCTCCAAAATCTGAAATGCAACCCAGAATCTCAGTTGGTACATCAAAATTCAGTGGGAAATATTCCCCAGGTTTAAGGTTTGGGATTTGTTTGCTGCATCTATCTGAAGAGATAGAATTTCTAGTTCATGCCTTTGATAATGGACTACTAGTTGTATGCCAGATACTAACCCACATAGCAAAAAGAGTCATTCAGTCACTGTCTAAAAGGAACACAAAATGTCTTGCATGCATGGATTTGCTCTTCTGTGATCAAATGTTCAACATTTTTTCCACTTGAGTTGTTTCCAGTACAGCATATGTTGCTGCTTTTAAAATGAAGTTAGGCTTCTTTCTCTCATTTCATTTTATAAACATGCTTTGTGGTGTTATGCCTCCCCATGCTTTAGAAAGCCCTATCCATTAATTTTTAGATTTAGCAGAGATTTCAGACCAAAGAGCAAGGGGAGCAAGAGGCAGTGTAATAACGCATTCCTATGAAGGAAGAGAACACATTTGTTTACCTGAAAGATTGGGGATTTGGTCTTTTTTCCACTGCTTTTTGTAAAGTTTGAATGGCATTGGGCAATAAATCTCAGGTGTTCCTCTCCTTCTCAGCAGCTTTGTGGCAAGATAACTTAGACTGAATAATTTGAAAAGACAGTGAATGTGAACTAGTTTAAATCACAGTAGTTAATGGAGTTCCTCAGTATACCACCAGTGTTGAACTGGAGAAGGTTAAATAAAAACTAAAATGCTAAAATAGAGCAAACTGGCCGAGGAGTTAAGCTATTTCACAGCCCCATTTATGGTGAAGGCAGAGTGAATAGCATATGTTTTTCTTGAAAGGAAATGAGGACTGCAGAATGAGGTGTTATCTCTGTCAGTGCTGCTGTAAAAGGGTAGCTGACAAAGCACAGTGTGTGAGTGAGGGTAACAGAGCAGAAAAGAGAAGAACTGAGGGAATACCAAGGTTCAAAGTTATTTGAACAAACATTTTGTTATGTTACATTATTCCTAATGCACCAGTTATATCCACAGACTATGTGTATGTGCAAGTTAACATAATTTTTAAACTCATTTGCAGACTACTATTATTTTTTTTCTGCTCCAAATGTGTGTGTCTGTGTGTGTCTGTTTATCTCAAAAGTTACCTGGGTGAAAGGGAGGTGAGAAACCATCTTTCTCTGTAGGCTGTGCTCAATTCCTAGGACATTTTCTCACTTTCAGCCACCATTACAGACACCCCAGCAGCACCAGCAACCTGGGAATGCTGCTGTGCGTGGGAAGGGGTGAGCACAGAGGGTGGGCAGGCCAAAATACTATCAGCAGTTTGGTAGGGAGGGGCATGTAGTGGAAAGACCTTGTGTGGGTGTGGCTGGAAAAGCTCAGCAAAGCTGTGGCTCTGGGAGAAAGCCAGCTCATGTCATCCCTCTGAAGCCAAGAGTAAGAGCCCTTCTTCTGCCACAGACCCTGTCCACTAGGATTCACCTTGTGCAATGTGTTTGCTGCTGCTGTTGTTACCTCTACATCAGTAGCTCTCTGGATTGCCTTTCTTGCTGCCCTGCTGTTACCCTTCCTCTTCTCTGTCCTTTCCCCTGTTTCATTCTCTGATGGTTTTTGCCCAGTTGGTCCATTGATGGTTAGATTCTGTAATTAGTGACCCTGACACCTAGAACTATTGCAATTACTTCCTGTGTCTTTTAAAAAGGTGGGTGCAGTGAGAGATTTCCTGTGCTGAGAGTACAGAGTAGCTATCTTGAATAATGTTCCCTGCATATTTTTGTGGGAGTTCAGCAGAATTCTCTTTTTACTTATTCCAGAAATTTGAAATAGACTTTGTCATATCTTGGAGATTTATTGCAAACTACATGGAAGGGCCAGAACCAGTGCAGATCCTTTCCACATGGAAACACTGATGCAGAGAGTTTATAGTCTGACTGAATAAAAGCAGATGCTCTGTGAGTTTAAAAATGCCTCTGGGAATGCCTCTCAGATTAACTAATCTCACTTTAATTGTAGAAGCTGCTGCTCAGAATGGATGAGTGAGGATACAACATATTGCAGAGAAGTCTTTATGACTACTTTTAAGCAACCTGCTGCTTTAAGAAGCACATCTGTACATGTTGATAAGGGTGATTACAGGACTTTTTTTTATCTGCACTCGAACTAATAGCCTAATGCTGGCTATTGAGTGAAACTTAGTGGTGGCTGGAGTCCCACAGGAGAAAAATCTAAGGTATCCTGTGACAGATTTCTCAGGATGTTTCCTTACCATGCCAGAAGTCAGCTACACTCACACTCCATACCTCCTCTCTGCCTCAGGGCCAGCAGCTGTCTAGCACAGCCTCTTTGGCAAAGCACAGGGCAGAACCACCTTGCATTGTAAGATCTCAGCTGGCTGCAGAGGGTCAGCTGAGGTGTCATTGCATCCTGATCGAATGGCAGGATGGAACCAGACAGTGACAGTGCTCATCTGTCCTGTCTTTCTCCATGCTGCAGGGTTCATCAGCAGACCTGTGTGCGACACAGACACCCAGACCCAGCCAGGGTTCAGCAGTGCACCTGAGCTGATTCCTGTTCCCTGGCTCCACAGCCCAGGGTCTAGCTGCAGGTGTCTGCTCCCTTGCAAACACCCACTACAGTGTTTCCTTGTAGGTTGGGTTTTGGGGTTTTTTTCTGTGTGACAAAAAAAAATCACTTCAGAAAGGGCTGTTTTATTTTACTATTTAAAAATGGCTTAAAACCACTAGTCATTTTTATTAGATTCTAACACTAGATAATTACAATATTAACTCCTTGATCATGGGAGCTGTGCCAGACAGCACCTACAAACAACTCTTACCCTAGGAGCAGTCCCTCAATCCCCTGTGAAACCATTGCAGTCCCTGTAAGTTGCCCTTTTTAGTGATAATTTTACAGCACATTTGAATGGATCCCAAATCCTGCAGCCATCCTGCAGGCTTATTTTGTAATATAGCAGTCTGTGGATAGCAACCTCCTCTTACTGATTGTGAATTTGGTTTAAATTTGGAAGACTTTCATGAACAGTTGCATTGTGGATTTATTTGTTTGGGAGGCTTTTTTGGATGTTGTTTCCTTTCTGCCAAGCATTAAGACTGTGGTTGTAAGCAGCAGAAAGACTGGCACAAGTTGTTACTATTGCCAAACAAGCATAAACATTCTCAAAGTAGGGAAGAAGTGTTCTAGACTTACCTCCTTCCTAGAGGTTTGGGAAAAAAGTCCTTGCTTTAAGTTTGGTAGGTCCAATTTGTAACCAGGTAGAAAAGTGTCACTACTTAAACAGAGAAGACACATGAAGAGTTTTCTTACTCCTCAGTTCTCTCTGCTGGCATAACCATCTGGAATGGTGGAGTCCTGGTGAGTGCAGTCAGATGGGAATCTTCTGGGCCAGTGTGTCAAGCTCAGCAAGTCCATCCCATCAGCAAGCAGCCTGGCTTATATTTTCCTACTATAATGCAACAGATGCTATGTTTAAGTTTTCACTTCTCTCCCAGCTGTTGAATTTTTAAACAAAATCTTTACTGAGTTTAAAAATATGACTCAACTAGTCAGGAACTAGTCAACAGTTAGAAAAATTACCCTCACCCGTTCGGCCCTTTCTTTTGAGGCAGCTTTTCCTTTTGCAAGAGTTCAACTTGACGAGTTACTGGATACATCAAACTTGACAGGATTCGGTGTCTGGCTTGGAATTTCATTAAAAATAATAACATATAGATAGATGAACACTGGGATAAACAGCATCACTCTCTCTTTTTGGGCTTTGTTTCCAGCTTGCCATTGGACATTATAGTGACATGTTTAAAAACCCCAACCAAACACAAATTTGGATTCTCACATTTTAAGGGACTTTAAGAAATGCCAGTAGATATTTCAGGTTCATAGTACAGCTGTAAGTGCTGATAGTATTGTAAGAGGGTGCTGTGCTTACCAAACCCGTCACAACACTCTTATACAATGGCAAGAACATACCAGCAATGACCCCCTCCTGCCCTACAGCAGATACAGGGTCTCAGAGATGCCAACAAAGTGAATGTAGTGTGTCAGAAGTGCAATAAATTTTGATGGGTCCAAAAAGGTCTTGATGAGCAGGCAATGTACAAGGATCATATGGGAGCAGGGAGATACTCTTCCTCCAAAACATGGAGCAGAAAAGTGAATATAATGAAGTGATACATTTAATCTTTTCATTTAATAGGATTAAGAGATCAACTTTTATCTAGATTTACAAATATTATAAAGAGTTTGTGTTTCTTGAACTATGTCTGAAATGGCAATATTATTTGCAAATTATTTTACATAATTATTATTCCAAATAATTCATTGTCGTAGAAACTGCTGCTACTCCTTATAGGAAGGGCTATAGAGTACAACAGCTAGTACCTTAACAAACCTAAATCTTGATATAATTACAGATTGAATGAAGGCTGATAAATATTTAGCTTTGCCATTGGAAGTACTGTTATGTTTAGCATCCAGTTCCATCCACAACTGTATTTGTTTTGTTTTTTTAAACAGACTGATTTTCTTCAGATATGCTGTTATAAATGGTCACAAATAAAAGGCTTGTCTTGTCTTCCAATTTATTACTGCTGTGTTTTCAACCCCTTTATCCTCTCCTTTGGTATCAAAAGGAAGAGAGAATGTTCTTTACAATCCTCATTCTATAAACTTCAGTCTGCTGTCCCACTATTTTTGCATCTCCTGTGAGTGACCAAACTCACTAGTCATTGAGGGATCACATAATCACACAGGTGGGTGTGGGGGGATGCTCTGACAAGCAATTTAATAGGGACAGGTCAATAACTAAGGTCAAATAAGTAAAAAAAAATTCAAAAACCAAGCCACTTAATACTGTTTTTTAAAAAGTCCCCACAATCTTTCTATATTTTCTGTTATTTTTAAAATCCTACTGTTTGTAATTCTTCTAAGATAACCTCTAACAAACCTCTTGGAGCTAGCAACTTAATTACATCTTTAGAATTACATATTTTTTAGGAAAATAGTTCATCAAATTTGGGGGTTTTGGGCATGACATTTCACAAGATTAAAAACCACTGAAGAGTAACAATTCTAGATGTGGAGGGATAGAATGTAAGAGAATAGTGCAGAAGGTAGTCTCACACCTGAGGAGTTGCAGCTGTACCAATCACCAAAGATTAGGAACAGGCCTGCCCTTAATAGGCCACAGCTGTGTCCAATAAGAAGAAGAGTGCTACAAAAGAGGGGGTTAGCTGGTGTTGAAGAAAATTGGAGTTTGTTGGTTTGCTGTGAAGGAGTCAGTGCTGTGAAGAGATGTCCATGAGAAATCACTGAGAAGGTATAGAAGATTTACAATAAGATGACAACATCTAGATTTAGATCTACTGAAATTTAATTGCAACAGAAGGCAATGTGAATTAAAAAGTGACCTTGAATTGACAAATGTGTGCTATGACAAGTTTATTAGCAAATATATTTGAAAAATGAGTAGTTTTTGAAGATAGTAGGTATAAAAGGAAAACTAAGGATAGCAGAAGTCTGCTGTTAACAGAAAATAGTAAGTGTTACATGCGGTCTTGCTTCAGCTCTGACAGAAAACTGTGACATACAAAAATGGTTCTTAATAGAATATAACAACAGGTTAGAATAAGGGAAGAACAATATTTAGTAAAAATGAGAAAGCTGGCTTCAGATAGACAGGATCAGTTCAAAGAAACTACTAAATCCTATTGCGAAGCAAACAGTATTTAAATCTGTAAATGAGAAGAAACTAGAGTTCAGAAAGTTCAGCAGGAAGGCAGTAAGAATACTAGCTGGAATCTGAAGGAACACAAAAAATTTAGGAAATTTAGGATTTTAGTTTAAGAAAGTCTTGCCACTCAGGAAAGATTAAAAGGCCCAGAAGATTAAAAATAGGCAAACACATTCTTTATAAGACAAGGAAATTAAGCCAGTTTAAGTACTGCAAAATCTCAGAGTCACAACTCATGTGCAAAGAGCCATGGGAGAGGGAAAAAAAAGGGAAAAACAGCTAATCCAAGTTGTGACTCAGATGTTCTTTAGAACAGCATGGGTGTAACTGACATTGCCACGCGACAGAATGGGTGGATTGGTCACCAGCCAGTCAATGTATTTTTAATTCTATAAGGTTGCTTAGACAGGAAAAAAGGGTTTTTTCTGCTCAAGTGCTGACCTATGGTGTTAGCATTAATTTTACCAGAAGAGTTATAGGAAAGTATGTGAAAAAACCACTGACCAAAGACCCCCCTGCCCCTTGCCAACTAACCGTCCTCCGCTGCTGCATGTGCACGTCTTCGTGGACAGCCCTACAAAAGCCAGAAGCAGCAGTGGCAGGACAGTTGCCTAGTGAATGCTTTCCTTGCTGCTGGATTGCACTTCCTGAGCCTGTGGAAGGAGTAATTTTGGCCAATCCAGACTGGCAGAGTAGAGTGTCAAACTAAGCCACAGCACAAGAGATGCATCTCCTCCTTTGTGAGAGTTTTCTTTACAAGGCTGTTAGTCTCAATTCCTTCTAAAAGCCTGAACTAGACTAATTTTGGTAGCAGTAAAATGGATGCATTATTTAATTAGGATTTACACAATCTAGTGTATGTTATGGTAGTACTTTCTGAATTATCTTGTGACAGAAAACAGGAATTGCTTGGGAGTGTAAAAATTTCCCTACTCACGTAAAATTAGGACTTATTGAAGAACTCTCTAATTGCAGTCAACAGTACACCTCCAACACCACACCATATAACAGAGTCTGCTGCTGCAGTCTTAATTCCATGTTGACTGCAATCAAGAAATGCAGGTATCCTTCCTCTTTGTATTTTTAAAAATGAATGTAGTTGCAGTAATGGAATAAGCAATTAAAGTATAAAGTTAAACCCAAGACCTTGGGCAGTTCATGTCTTTTATGAAGTCACTGAGCTAATGCCAGTGTTTGGCTCTCCCTGGAAGGAAAACATAAGCCAGGAAACATTAGTAAGGCTGTGGATACTGCAGACTAATTATTCAGCTATGACAAACAAAATACAGGAGAGCACTGCTCAAGCCTTGCACTAACTTGCCATTTCTATTTTATGACTACATCTTTAGTGTGCATATTTTCTGTTACCCCCAACTCATGCAATTAAACTCTGTCACTATTCATGTCTAATTTAAAAAACAAATATCAAAGACAATCGAATTTCTATTCTGGGTTAACACCATGCTGACACAAAGCCAGGAACACACAGTAGCACTGTGCTCTACTACTTATTTGCAGTCAGGAGGGTTCCATCAGCCACGAGCTGGACTGACCTGAATAAAGAAAGCTTACAACATATACGTAGCCATTGCTGGTTTGCAGTCACTAGCACTATTATACCATCCAGTTGGGATGCCTGCTTTATGGAAGACACATGGATGCTTCCTCATTCCTCAGCTGGCCCGTGTGTAAGCCACAGGGAGGATGTGCCTCATACTGCATTCACCCTGTTAAAAACCAACATGATGATTAAAAAAAAAAAAAGATAAAATAGCCTGGTGGATATACATAAATATTTATTATCATTTTAACTTCATTTTACTAGAAATCTTTAAACAGTTTTTCTTTTTTTTTTTTTTTTTTTTTTTGCCAAAAAGTTGCATCTGACACAGTTGCTACTGTCATAGCTTCCCTGCACTGGGAATGCAGAGCTTACACTTAAGATTCCAAAACAATCTATTCAAGATAAAGAGCTTTCAACTTTAGTGCATATGGAACTATTTAAGGATTGGTAAAAAGAACCCCCTTCCCCCTCCCAAATGAAGAGTCTGTTACAAAGAGATTTCATTACCAAAAAGTGAATATACAAATGCTAAAAAAATGCTGGCTTGAAAAAGTGATTTCAGAATTTACTGTACACATTGTAACAATTTATTATATAAGCTGCTTCTACATGCAAGCAGATCTTACATTTGGTGTAAAACATTTATACACGTTCTTTACAATTTGTACATATTTAAATGGCTGTATCAAACAACACTGCACTATGGAATTTTGGAAGCAAACTAAAATTGGGAGAAGAAAAAGACAAGGTTTATAAAAGGTGAACAAAACTCGTGACACTAAGAAGCATCTAGACTTAGGCCTAGTTTGGCTTGGTTTGGTTTCAGGTTATTCAGGCAGACCCAGATTTTCCTTCTAGCACAGAAAAGTAACACCAATGCAAAACAGAGTAAGGCAACTATTGAACTGGCAAACTGTACCCGTCACTTAGAATGGCTTATTGGTAAAATGCCTTTTTAGTCGTTGGTTTTTTGTTTTTTTTTTTAAACTAAAATATTTATTTTCTAGGCACGTTTTAGTAGAAACTGTGTTTTGGCTTTCCTGTTTGCCTATGGCAAGAAATGAATTACTGTACTTGGTGCCCATTGTGAACACAGTTGGTGGTGGCTTTTTTTGGTTTGATTCTGTGAAAAGCCAAGGCCTCAAATGGTATTTCAGTAGTATGGAAGAGAATACCGAGTCACTTGATAAAAGATGATGATCAAAGAACAGTTTGTCTAATAACTAATGATGTTATTCAGTACTTTTGTCACCTTTGAGTTTGCATTAGAAGGCAACAAAAAGTTAACCCTGAACCAACAGCACACCATACTACTACATGAAGACCTGAGCTTAGCTGGAATTTGGGGATGTCTGCTAGCTGGGGTTAGATGTGGCACTGTCCCCTCTGCTGAAACACTACAAACTGTCAGAGGGGAAGCTGGCCCTGTGCAGCACTGAGAAACACCAGTGCCTTATGGCATAACATCGGGGGTGTCAAAGTGCTGGTATGGAAAACTGTTTTTCACACCTTCCTGAATGGCTCGTTCCTTGTTTGTACTTTGTCTTCTTACACAGTGCATAGTGAAAAAGTGAGCCTGACATAAGCTCTGAGGTGGTGTGCCACACGAACAAGATTTAGTTAGAAGGAAAAAGAAGAGAGGGAAGAATGATTTATATTTACCAGAAGTCATACTGGGAGCAGGATGCCATGGCTGCATATGGGAAGCAAAACTTAAGAACAAAGCGTTCATTCAGGAGATATCACAAACATGTGGCAGAAACATACATGAATATAATTCCTCCTGGTTACTGAATTGCTGGAGAGCTCAACTGAATATGAGTATTAGGTAATTTTCTTAAGTTTGTCTCCTTTCCCATTAAAAAAAAAAAAGCTACAAATGTGTCACTCTGGTGTTGATGCAGAGTATTTGGAATAACATCTGATACACAAGTCTTTGTGAAGTCCATGGCAACATATCAGTTTGGTAATTTGGATCCCTATAACTGACAGCATTACCCAGCTGTTTTTATTTAAATAATTATATAAATGGGAGAGCTTTCAAGACAGGAGAGCCTTATTGTATGATTTAGGCTGATAAAGTAAAATCTGAAATAATACTTTTTTAACAACTGATTTTTGTTGATTTGGGGTTTTTTGGGATTTTTTTTTTGCAAAGACTAACAAGTTTTTATTAGCATTGCCCCCACATCAGAAAAGCACTTTGGAGTTGTTCTGTATTGTTGAATACTCCTTATTCTCTACATCACAGGAAAGCGGCTGAGTGCCTGCCTCAGCTTCTGTGCAATCTGAAACAAAGAAACAGAAGACATTTAATACGTAGTTGCTTTACACTGCGTAGGAATAATATTGCAGGCTAAGAAATTAGGTGTTCCCTCATGTGACGAAAAACTGCAGGCATTACTGCAGGTTTTGTGTATGCAGGACTCTCAAAACATTCAATTATAAAGACTTCTCATATATACATTTTCTGCCTTGTTAAATTGGTACTTCCACTGTTCCAGTTGTGTTGGAGAAAGCATTGTAGGCAGGGCTGCTATTTTGCCTGTCTAGCACTGCACTGCACCAGAGAGCTACAGGAACAAAGCTGGATTTTCCAGGAAACCCACTTCCCTGCTGAAGCAAGGCTGAAACATCAAAACAGAGCTCCTGTACACTCCCCACAGTTCTCATGGTAGTCATGACCCCACACATGAACATGTACTGAGGGAGAGAGCATTGGTAGAAGAAAACTGGTGAGGCTGCAACCAGAAGGATTGAAATAGAATGGACAAGAGGCTGAATGATGGTAAGGGGCAACCTAAGCCTAACCCCACCTCCAGGTGTTTCAAGGAAAGTAAGTAAGTGAAGTGACCTGATGGGGGACCTACAGTTGTCACCCACTGAAGATACCTCTGAAGCTCCACTGGCAACTTTTATGGCTGTGAAGAGGCACCAGTTACTCATGAGACTCCTTTTAGTGATAGAAGTCAGGCTGCAGCACATTCAAACTCAAATGTTTTACCAGCATATCACATTAGAAAGCTTTTTCTTGGTTTATTTTTTAAAAATCACAAAGGATACATGCATGAGCACATTGTAAAATGAGAACTACAGTGGTAGGGAGAGTGCTCAGATTTAAAATATTTAATGTCGCCTGAAACGTTCCTGTCCCTCCTGCTCCACACTTGTATACATCAGGCTTTAAATCACAAATGCTTCCCTTCTCACTCCCATCCTATGGCAGGAAAGTTTTGTTGAAATATTTTATTGTTCTGTTCAGTGCACCAGGCCTTGCTTACTATACATTGGAGAACTAAAATTCTTTGTAACCCTAGTACCAGCATTGGGAAGAAGAAAAAAGTCAAGCTATCAACAATGTGGTTTCTGAAGAATGGTTCTTAGTTCTACTGGGTTTATTGTAACAATCATGTACATAAGACAGTATCTATAGGAAAATATTTTAACTCATTCTTTCAGTTCTCAGGGTTTTTTTACAATTCCTTTTACAATTTTTTTGTATAATTCTTCAACTGTGTGCTCTGTGGGAGCATGGATTAAAGCCTGCATTTCCTATAAAAGCAGCAGCACAGTACATGCCAAGCTGAAGCCCTGTCCCTTACCGTTTCATAGAACTGCGCCTGCTGCTCCAGATAGAGACGAATGACGCTGTTGTAGTCATAGATCCGGTTACTGTGGAAGTGATTCATCTCAGCTGCAAGCAGACCCAGGAGACAAATTATTTAACAGAACC
The DNA here is from genome assembly GCA_039654755.1 of Calcarius lapponicus. Lineage (NCBI taxonomy): Eukaryota > Metazoa > Chordata > Aves > Passeriformes > Fringillidae > Calcarius > Calcarius lapponicus. The sequence continues at coordinate 57,928,475 of CM077465.1, forward strand.
ATTTATAATTAGGAACAGTTTCACTCAGTTCAAGTTAGTTACTCTGCAGCAAGCTCAATGTCTGGCTCTGCCAGCAGGGGAGGACTGTTCCCATGCTTCCACAACCTGTTCTGCTTGCAGCACTCAAGTTATAGTGGAATTGTTTGTCAGATTGGTAGGGGGTCAATTACACACCAACCTGGGTGCTTCCTGGACAGAACCAGGTTCTTGTATTACAATACTTAGGTGCACTAAGATTTGATAAAAAATACAAGCAGGATTTTCTTCTGCTGAGGTAACTGTTCCTTCCTGAAGGCTTTCCAACAAAATTTTGGCTTGGACATTCAGATTTCCAAGGGTATAGATAGCAAGTTGTAAGCCAGAGCTGTAAATACTAAGCTCAACAAAAAAGAACAAAAAGATACAACCAGTAGTGTGTGACTCCTTCTTGACTTAGGCTGTTTCGATAGATACCTGAGAAACAGCATTACTGAATCTGTAACACCTTACACCAATTTCTACATCTCAGATCACAGCTTATGACTGAAGGAAGTTTTTAAATATATTTTGAGATATCACTGGAGGGAGAAGAAATATGCTACATTGTAAAAGTCATCCTAGAGGTCTCTTCCACAATTACCACACATAAAACACAATCCTCTTGCGTCACTGTGACTAAGAGGAAGGAGATGAGGAGTTTTCTTAGGAGATGAGGTTGTTTTTAAAATCAGTTTTGTGTGCTGCTCTGACTTCGTCACATAATATATTGAGTACTCGTCTTTAAATCATCTAAAAATGATGCAACCCCCTCAGTAATGAGTAATCTCATTGAAGTCAGTAACAGGATGCACTTAATGGCTTGATATCCTGCAGGATTGAGCCCTGACTACTCACTTCCCAGTTTTTCTAGTGTGGTGTGCTGCACCACCTCTAACCTAAAGAGGAAAATGATCATTCAAAAAACTTCCAGGAAATAAAGATCTTATCCAAAAGAACATGAACCTCAGCTGGGAGATGGATTATGTCTGACTAAACTAAAAGTGAGAAAAACACTTCTGCTAATGATGACCTGCTTCTTGCACCAGAGTCCATGCTTTTAATTTGAGACATTATTACTTCCAAATCAAAGAATCAGCCTGGGGAAGTTGTTTTGGGGTTTTAAAATTGCATTTTCAAAATACATGTCTTTTGCAATAGCAATGTGAGATTTTAAAAAAAATAGCGAGAGGCAAAACCACTGAAATTTAGAAAAATCTAAGCAGGTCACAAAAAAGCCTCCACAAATAACCCATGCCCAGGTTTTATTCCTGGTAGCAAAAGATTTTCTTTCAAAGTATGCTGCTTAACAGAAGTCCTTCAGAGGTCTACAACACTACCATTTAGCTCAAAATTTGGTTTACCTTGTAGTGCATAAGCCATGGTGCTCACACGTTTCACCATGTTCTGTTTGTCTTGTGGCGTTATTTTACTGGTTGCAACTAACTTGTCACTTTCCTTCACTCGCTCTATTGCTCCCTGTAGAAACCAAATGCAGAAAGGTTAAAAGAGCAGTCAACTTAGGGGTGTTCATAGTAATCTAAAATGCCACTAGCTACATTTTGAGTTTGCATTCAGTACACATATGTACACAAAATGATCGATTCTGCCTTCTCACATTTTCATCCAAAGTTTGTTATTTCACTTTATTGATTCCAAGAGTCCTTGCAAAAAGTGACTTCAAAATTCAAACACAGGCATGATCAGAATTGTCAGCAAATTGAGTTTGGTACAGGCAGTAACACACAAGGATATATACAAAAAGGACAAATGGACAAAGTTTCAAATTACAGATGACCAACATAACTGACATCCAAAAGCTTGTACAACCTTCTTTGCACATTTTACAAGAGAAGGCCACATAACACTGTTTTTCAAGAGACTACAACTTAATGCAATGTATAGCCATTGATTTAGGAAAATCCTCAAGTCACATAAATAATGAGCATAAAAATATATGTCTACCCTACACAATGTGTTTGTGCCAAACAACATGCAAGAGAATCTATTTACACGTCTCTTGGCAGTAGGCTTATGTTTCAAGTTTTAAAAACATTTCTTCTCCTTTTATGGTATTTCCCCCCAATGATTCTGTGGGATGAGGAACTACAAACGTCCTGAAGAAAGAATACACAAATCTGATATGCTTTTATCTTTGTTGCTCTCAGAAGTATATTCTTACGTTTTTGATGTTCTTGTTCTATACATTTAACACTTCAAGTGATCAAAAAAATTTCAACCTCACATATTTGTGCACTTGTTTTAATACTTCACAGTATTTAGTTTCCTTTAATACATTGCAGCAGACACATGACCATAAGGAAAACTCTGTGACCAAAAAACAAAAAAAAGGCAGAATATCCAAAACTATACACCGTGGCCTTTGTATTACAGAGAACAAAATAGTTGAGTTTTGTTGCTGATATTTTGTTTGTTTAAAAAAACCAAAAATTTCTGCCCCCTAGAAATGTTAGAGCTCAACTCTGGTCTCTGGTTTTTGATATTAAAGAAACTTCTATGCAGTGCACGATTATTTATCACATATCAGCAAGCCAGCCACACAAGTGTACACAAGTTTTCCTACAATATTTGTATGGTTTCATTATCAACTATCACATAAGGCTCAAATATTACAAATTTACAAATTTGCACTACTGCTATTTACCCCACTGGGACATGAAGTCAACCTGAAGAAAATCATGCTCTACTATAGCAGAAAGTCATGACATTACTGAGAGAAATTCTAGTTTTCCTTCCTTCTAAGTACTTCTTATTTTAAAAATCAACACACCAGTTTCACAGAAACTTCAGTGTTTCAGCAGCAGGGGCCAGGCTGCTGCACAAATGCAGGGTACCATACCACCACTTTTGCTGCTGTCCCCACTGCCCAGCCCTTAAAAAGATAGGCTTTTCACATACCTTATGAGCTGCTATTATGTCAGGGAAGCAACCAAGAAATCCCTTATATTCATGATTTGTTTCCATCAAAAAGTGAAGATCTTTCTTTGGCTAATAAACAAAAAGCATAAGCATAAGTAAAAGTATCTGTGGCAAATTAACATCAGACAAAATAAATGATGCCAAGAAAGAGCAAAGGGGAAGAAAGGGAAGGAAACAAGAAAACCCAAACCAAAATATTAATTGTTTATGCAAGTTTTTCATATATGAAAAGGGTTTTTAAAAAAATATAAGCTTTTTAGAACACGCACTGAGCATCATTGTGCAGATGCCTCTGTTCTTTGTTTCATTTAACACTAGCTCATGAAGTGATGGGGTTTTGCCTTTTCACCCAAGAAGAGTTTCCAGTGCAGTTTCTCATTACATATACAAATATGTACATGCACAGGTGCATCTCCTTAGTTGTCAAAGTGGAAAGCTGTCTTAAGAAATTTCAGACTCAGCCTTGAGATAAAGTGGATCTGCATTTTGGATACTTCAAGTGTAACATGCTAAACATCAATGTGTGTCTTGAATACTAATCAAGGTTTATTTAAGCCAGATTTTTACTGGAGCAGGTTCAGTACACAGGAATTCCCCCACATGGAGCAACAGCAAAATCTGGATCCTGTAGACATTTGGGGAATGCAGAAGGAAGGCAGAAACACTGTCCTTGATTAAATACCATTCTTTTGTATCAGTAATGAAGACAGTTCACAGACATCAAAAGATGAATACATTTAAAGACCAAACAATCATTTTAGTATTTTAGAAACCAGAATGTGGGCTTTCTGACCAACAGAAATGCCCTCTCATCACATTCCCCCTGAGCTGACACAGAGTAGAAAACAAGATGAAAATGCATGTAAAAGTGTTAATAGCAATTTAATTGGTCTATAGCACTAGGAGCTATGTTTCAATCAAAGAGGAAAAAAGAAAAGTCAGAAGAAATCCAAACAGGTGATATGTGTGTACACACTATGCCATTGAATTGGTAATACTCCTACCTGATCTGCTACAAGACTGGCAATTTCTTCATAAGTTTTCCCTGCTTCTGTTATTGCTCCATTGAGATCCGATTCTCCTAGAAGTAAACATCAGTGTTCAAATTACACTAAGTCAATTACAGCAAGAAACTTGCCTTGATTCAAGGCAAATTTATAAAATACCCTATTTACAATAATAAATGGCTAGCCATCCTTTTATAACCAGCAGAAATAAAGAATTTTTTAAAACATTAAAGGAGGAAAACTAACGATCTTGTAGAAAATGAATGTTCTAATGTTCTACCACAGTACTAGCACTACTTACTTCCACATTTAATAATTTTATGCAGTTTAAATATACAGCTATTCCTCCACATGGGGCAATCAGGAAGTCTACCAGGATGGAAAGGAAGGAAGAATGAGGAGGGTTACAAAAGATGGACTGACAAAGCTGATGTGCTACTACCCCTGAGCTCTCTGACAGTCCTGGACCATAACTTTTCAACGGTCAGAGAAGCAAAAGGAGGCTCAAGTAACTTCTTTCATGGACAACAAGACTTCTGATCTTTTAGGGAACTCTTAGACAGTATTTTCAAGCTCTGTAAAAATCACTGGTTTTCAGAGTGAGTTTCTAACTTTCATCCTCATATGACACAGATCAAAGGACCCTACAATCTATGCTTAACAATACAAACATCACCATAAATCCTAAGATAGAGAACAGCACAAGCACTCATAACACTGTATTACTAACAGGACAGGCTACATGGGACAAAGATGGAAACAAGCCTTACATTCTTGTATGTTTCATGCAACTTCACCTTCCCATCCATGTTAGCTTGTCCAAAGCACGTAGTCAACAGTACAGAAAGCAAATTGAGGTAGAGAGTAGAAAGGCGAAGGTATAGTTTGCAGATATCAAACTTTAGTTTAAGAAAAAAGAGTTTTTCTTATGCTTTCAGACATGTCTTGATATTAGGCAGTGGTTAGTCTTTTATGAACTTTTTTATTTTATTCTACAGATACTAATCAGTGACTTAATTGAAAAGTACCATAGATTTCATTAATGATTAATCTGAGCATTAAAGTATCTTGTTTTACTACAACATATGGTCTAATCTGCATTAGAGATTTATTACATAGGATTCCTTTATTTTAGCATGTCCTAAAGGAAACAAGGTAATGACTGAATGTTGCTTCAGTTCTATCAATCGATTCCTACTTTCCATTAGATTGGTTTCATAAAGTCAAAAAGCTGCGAGGCAAAGTGACCAATCCTAAGAACTCATCATTCCAGTAACACAAACACTGCTAAACAAAACATTATTTTTCTCCTATTTGGGCCTGTTAGGATAAAATAAAAATAAAGCCACCAAGACTAATTCCCATTATGAGACTCAAAAGGTACACAATTCATTACATATCTTCACCTTTTTGTAAAAGAATAAAAAAAAATTGAAGGTGATTAATTTTATTATTTCAGGCTTAAGGCTTAAGTATTTTCAGTATTTCAGAATTCTTTTGTCTGCTCAGAAGTAATGTAGTAAGTGCTGCTTAGGCAACTGACTCCTAGATTTTGGGATAAAACATGGTGTGCTTCAGAGTCAGAAGCCACATTGGTCTAGATGTTTGCTGTTCATTTTATAATGCCATGAAATATGGTAACTTTCCATATCTGACCAAAAAAAAAAAAAAGAAAGAGGAAGAGTATGTATGTATATTTAAGTTGAACAACAAAATCCTCCCCTTCTGTACTCACTCAAGGAACCTTCGTAAATCAGAGCTTCAAAGGATCTAGACAAACCCTCCCAAAACCAATCATCTTTTATTTTTAGCATTCTCAGCTTCTGAACCAATGCAAAGCTGGGAATTGCCTTCTTAACTCAGTCTGTGAAAGCTGAGTTGGATCCCAGTGCAAGGATACATCAAGATGTCAAGGGTCCATTAATCAATGGAGTAGCAGAAAGCCCCAAATGTTGCTAACATTTATAACAAAATTATGTTTAGTGTTGAGTACATATATCCCCAGAAGAAACAGAGAGGGCCTAAAAGCATTGACTGAAAGTAGCTATAAAAAGAGCATTAAAATGGCCAGTAATATTCCACAGATATTTCAACCTAACCACATGGAGAAACAGATATTTTCATTGATTTACAGTCTAAATACTTTCATAAGGAGATTAAGAAAGACTTAAAACTATGAGAAGCCTTTTGGAGATGTTTAATAGAACATCTCTTAGCAGTTCAACTGCTGGGTAAATACCAGTGATAATCATTTCAGAAGGAATACACCAGACATATTGGGGGAACTAATACTCCCAATTCTTGACTGGGACAGACAAATTTTTTTTTTTGCCAAGAAGTATTTTTTTTCTTTTTTTTTCAAAGTACATTTTAATATAATTCGGTAGGGAAAATCACAAAATTTGATTTACTAGCAGCAAATACTTACAGCAAAGCTTTTCTTGATAAGTACATCTCAAACTGATACATTCAGCCCACAAGCAGCTTGTAAAGCAGGATTTGCCTGTTGCTAGCTGACAGGATAGTGAAACTTGTGTGTAACTGCCTAACAGAATTCCTGAGGGGTGAGGTAGGATTAGGAGAGTTTACTATGGTTGAATGGCATACCAGTCATTCACATTTTCTTAATCTAGGAGAAAGACTCTTCCAGTTTTGGTGCCGCAAAAGAGGCACCATGCTATTTAAGGCTGTGTTAACCTTAGAGTATCCTGTGACACAGTAGCATAGGCAACACATTGCCAGGCTGCAGGACACTTCCAGGCATGTTCTGGTACTGTCCACTAGACATTTTTGGACCAGGATCATGCTTGCAAAGTGCACATCCATGGAACCAACTGGACAGTACATAAGCCCATAGCCAAGTTAAATCAGAACCTCTCAGTGTGTCCTTAAGAGTTTTAAAGGTACCCTTGCCTCTGCAAATACTGGGGACGGATCCATAACACACTATGGAGCTGGCAAGGAATAGATAAGGCTCATTCTGTAGCATGAGAAAAAGAGCTAGAGTGAGTCAGATTAACAAGTGTATCTTGGCTGGCGCAATCTTAAATATTTTAGGCTAGAAATTAGAAAGGAAGGCAGTAGACAACACTATACATAAAGCTTTGCAGAGCAAGGCATCACTGATCAAAGTGGTACAGGCAATAGATACATCCCATCCTAACTCTGCAAATGAACCAACTAACAGTCAATGCAGAATGTCAGAAGTCAGCTGCCAGTAGCTAGAAATGTTTCTGTCATCAAATCAGTCATTGAAATCATCAGCGGCCTATATGCTTAAACTTTCAGAACACTAGTATTACAAGAAATCTAAAAAACCAACCCAACCAATTAAAAAAAACCAAAGGATGAAGAGATTCAGCTCCCAACAGAAACTGAACAGCATGTCCTTAAGCATGGCTGAATGAGCCATTCCTCTTTACTGACAGTCCAGAAAAATCATACATCATACTCAGCCTAGCTACTACTTCTTCATTGGAAGCAATGTGTCCTCTTTTATATACTTGACATCCGGAAAGCTGTGCCCTATCAGTTTAAATACAGGTGCTTACACCTTTTGCAGAGACTCTGCTTAATCCATAGACCTGTACCTGATGGAATGATCAGGTGAATCCATATGTGAGCAACAGGCAGGACAGAATGAGAGAAGCAGCGATGAAGCCATTTAAAGCCACATCTGCATCTTGCTCTCTCTTCTTGGGAACTCAAATTAAAAAGCAAAGAATCCCATATGTTATTAATTTGGAAATAATACACAAGGCTACAAGTTATTGAAAAGAGCAAAATGTGGAATCAAGGCAAAGGCATCTGTAGGAAGGGTACTTTTCTCAACAAGATACAGGTGCAACCAGCTATGACTGGGCAAAAAGCAAAGACAGATATGCTTGATTTGTTACCAAACTATCATGGGATCAATTTTTTCATACCATTCAAAGATGCTGAAAATCAAATCAAAGCTTTCCTTTCTAAGGCTAATCTGCAATTTTGTATCCTAGCTTTATGACATACTGTTTTCCCTTTACCCTGGCAAAAGAACGTGCTAGAGCCCAAGCAATTTTCAGTTCTTTCTCAAGACTTCTTGCTAGGGATTTTATCCAGGCAGGATTTACAGTCTTCTAATCCATGCTAAGAATATATAACCATGCAAATCCCCTATTTCATTCTCACATCCAAAAGTGACTTTTAAGCAATATGCTATGCTCAATTCTAACTAAGCAGTCTTCCTGTTGAAGTACAGGACACAGATGAGAAAAAGTTATGGGGACAATGCCTATTTCCAACACTTCCAGCAGCAGAGAATCTGTGTTTCAGAAGGTTGCATTTTAGTACATCATTTATGGGGCAAAATGTTTTAAGATTATAAAGCAAGATATAGATAAGTAGTCAGAGTAGGTACTGGTCAACTAAAATTTCTAAGATTGTTTCTAAGTAAACATTTCAGGAAGCTTCTATGCTATAGCATTTAAGGTTTTAGAACACAGTAATTTTGCTATCAAGTATAGAAAGAAAAAAACCCAAAACCTCAAACACCTTTGAAAGGAGAATTTCAGGGAAACTGACTCAACAGGCACCCTCTGTCTATGAGGAAATATTTTCCAGCTGTCTGGAAAACATCAATAGAGCTTAACATATTTTAAATTTGGCCTAAAGATGACATTTTTGGAAAACTTTGAGCAATTGATGCCCTCCTTTTCCCTCCCTCATACCTAACATGACAGGCTCTTTTTTAGGGCACTTGAAGGAAAGGCAAAGGTGAAGGACAAGAAAAGGCTACAGTAGCCAAACCCTACAGAAAAGGCTACAGTAGCCAGCCCACATAATGGATTATAAAACATTGCAGTAAGTCTTCCATCAACCTGCTGAGTTGTTGTATCATGAAGTCACACAATAGTTCTGTGACAGCCGTTTTCAAGGCCCCATTTTTCTCTCCTTTCCCTTGATATCACAAAAATGCTCCAGCATGTTTGGTCAGTTAGGTCAGTGACCAGATTATATATTAAGAGATCAAACTAAATTCTTCCACCACCACCAACCCACCACAAGATTATACAGTGAGAGAAGACAAGATTGCAGACTAGAACATAAAAACTCCATAACATACACAAAAGCAAGGTTTTGAAATTTTTTCCAGAACCCTGCTTGACATCTAACCTCAAAAAGGAAAGCATTAAGATCTTTAGAAAAAAAAATGTAGCATGATGTAATTAAAATACCTCTTTTTAAGCAAAGTAAAAATGAAGTTATAGAAGTACCTTGGTATCCACTAGTGCTGAAGACCAGTGCAAGGCTCTGCAATGCTTTTCCTATCTTCTGGTATTCCTTGGGTAGTGCTGAAAGTGGGAAAAGGATGAGGAAAGGAGGGGAAACAAAAGCAAAAAACTGACATGGGTAAGTGAGACTAAATCTGCAGCATTTCCAAAACTTGATGAAGCAGATGTCAAAAACAACTAGGTTTTACATTTTCTCTAGTTACACATTTACAATCCTATTCTTTACCCCCTCCCCTGCTACACATGCTCCAAAACTGGATAAAGCAATTGCAATCTGGATTCTTGAAAGGTACAAACAGTTGGGGAAACAGTGTGTGAATGCTATTAAAAAAAAGAAATCTCATTGCATTTCTAGCTCAGTCCTCCTATGCATACAGTGAGATTTTTTCTCCTCCTCCTCATGGGGGAAGGAAGCGGGGGAAGTGCTCCAGTGTGATATCGAGAATAGGTCTCATTAATATTTTAAGAGAGAAGATTATTATACAGACCCATAATACCTAGACTCTCCACAAATAATGAATTTTATATTTAAAGGCACTAGAAACCAAGATTATTTAGATATAAAAATTATGCAAGTATCTGAATAATAAAATAGTTTTTTACAATCTATTTATTGAACATGCATGCATAAATTACTCCATCACAATTACATCAATCAGCTGTGATTTATGAGTGCATTCATTATTAACACTTTGAACAGCATCACTCCAGAGGCCTAAAAAGCAATCTGAAAAGCAAAAGCAATTTTTATATGCTGCCTATGCTAGCAGAAAAAAACCCCCAAGTAGATATGGGTTTTGTTACCAAATATTGTATTCAAGGGGTACACTGCTTAGGCAATATAGAAGGTTTTTAGCTGTTCTAGCATCCCACAGTATCTGATTTTTACAGAAGAACACCTTTGTGTGGTATAAAAATCCACCACAAAACCCTCAAATCAACCTCCCACCCCAACTACCTAATTTTATTGATTATCTTTGATCAAACTCTTCTCCAGAAGTCAGACTATGATAACTGATCTGTCTTACACTATGAATACAATTTAGAGTATTGTAGAGTACTAGAGTTCTGTTATCAGCCATGACACTGATACTGAATCTCCGGTGGAAACTTTAGTGAAGAATCTTTGGTTTCTTTTCACATGTATTTAAGAAGTTTCCACTTCTTAAATAACGTCAGTTATTTTAAATCTCACTGAATGGAAGACATGTAACTATTGCTCAGGAAGTGCCAAAAATACTTCTGATTAACAGTCAAGTCTAGAGCTGACAGGGAACTTAAAACCTAAGAGATTACTAAAATGTTGCATGTTCCGGTTTACCAGTCTCTTTTTTTTTTTAATTCAGTATGAATGTCTGGAAAATTAAAGTTAAAAAAATATTAAGTTTTAAGATTTTAAAAAACACAATAACAACTGTATTGCTGCATGTATGCTAACTAATTAATAGTTGTAAGTATTAGAAGAGTCATTTGGTATCTAAAGCACTAGTGTTGTAAGTTCAGGAAGACTTTGGCAGTTAAAAAAATACTGAATTTCTAGTGTAAGCACAAGTCACAGCCAGCCATTGGTTTGATCATTGCTCCTGTACCTGGAAAGCAATTCTGTTTTTCTAGTCTCATCTGAGGAACCTTATTCCTTCCCCTCTTCTCCACTTTCCCCTCAGTATAATTTGCTAGTGAAGCAAGATCTGTACCATGTTAGAGCTCTGTCATGTGTTAGACTATTTTTGTCCAGCAGGAGGGTCAGTGGTATGTAGAAGGAAACCCTTTCATTCAAAGTTGAGAAATGTAAATAATTTAAAGTTAACATACTATAGATATTAAAGTCTAATGTAATCACTTCCTTGAGAGATGGAGCTTCTACACTTCCCATTCTCTCTGGTCAGCCCCAAATATTCAGCTGTAGTGTTTGATCAGTAAGAGGCAAAAACGTAACTCAGGAGAGATATACTTCAAGTTCTGGGAAAAAGTTTTGGGTTTTTTTGTGGGAGTTTAAAGGAGTACAAAAAAAATTAAGGTGATTCAAGGAGATTTATGTGATAGGTCTTTGGTTGCCAGACACTACAGCCTGCCCTGAAGTGTTTCTTATTATGATCCTCAGCTGTAATACCTGCTTCCTTTCAATAGCTGCCTTGTGGTGGCCACAAACACTGAACACTGCTGTGGACTAGGAAATTAGAGCCCAGGCAGAGTCATAGGGACTTGGTGTGAAGTTCTGCAACCCTAAATATCTGTGGGAAGGAAGAGACAAGATAGGAAAAAAAAGAATTGGGCTAAAGATTAAGTTAGAATCAAGTTGGTTTTTCTTTTATTTTTCTCTTAAACTAATTTCATCTTTAAATCACTCCTCCTAGCATGCAAGGATCCTAAATAAGGGGTTAATAAGATGCAATTATTTGAAAATATGATTTCATCAAATAAACAGGTCTATTTTGCCCATGTCACTAAAATTCAAATAAATGACCAATATATGAGAACAGGTCCAACAAGGGCTGCGTTACCAGAATTATTTACCTTTAAGTATTTTTAAACCTATGGGCAGGGAACAGGTATTTCTGAGATAAAGAGAAAAACCCCACACAACCCAACAAAAAGCCCCACATCAAACATACTAACAAAAAACTTGCCCAATTTATGCTCTTAGACTGAAAATAGCCAGAATGCTGTACAACTCCCATGATAATTTAGGAGTTTCTTTAAAGATGTGTCTTGAATTATACACATTAAAAAAAGACGAGAGAAAAGCACCACAGAAATGAGTGCTGAGTTCAGAAGGACACTTACGCCCTGTACACCTCTTCCAGTGCTCTTGTCCCACTGTCAGCAGCTCTTTAACTCCATCATCCATTGCTTTGGTGAACCTACCCACTGCATCACACTTCTGTTCTCTGTGGCATTTTGAAAAAGCAAAAACAAAAAGCAGTTAAATACATGCATAATGCTAACTTTAAACACAATACTGAAATGTTAAGCAATGTCAACTCTGTCTCAAAAAATATCAGAGATATAAACCAATTCCTTGAAATTTCTGCCATTTCACTGAATTCAGAATTCCTCTCTTTATATATGGGCATTATCTGTTCCATTTTTCCTCCTCTGTTAAGACTTGTAGACACGTGGCACTGGACTAGCTCTTTTATTACAGTGTAATAGAAGTAGTGAAAGTCATACAATAATGAAAAAAATAAAAAGAAAGTAACTGTGTCAGATATTTTGATAGAAGTCTAACATAGGTGAATAAAAAGTAATATAGCAACTCTCCTGGGGAAATATATATGCATACTTTCATATTATATTGTCAATATCATTGTGCTGAGTTGCATTACAGAGAGCAAAAAAAGAGAATTCTGAATTAGTATGTGCCTTTGTACTCCTCTTTAAGCATGTTTGCATGCAGCTATCAGAGTTTTCCATTATCACAGCACTGCATACATAGCAGTGATTTGTGAACTCTACAAAAGAAAACTAAATGTGTATTTTATAATTTCCAATGAGATTTATTTAAACTGCATTCAATCTTTCAAATGCTCTCAGCCAAAGCCTGCATGAGACAGCTGCAACAGCCAGGGGACACTGAGTGACTCCCCAGAGCCAGGGCACCAGCTCCAGCTGTGGCACAAGAACCTAGAGGTTCCCACTTCTCTTCCTCAGCTGGAAACCATACACACATAGTTATGTGCACAAAACCAGTACCTGGGCTTTCTAAGAGGCTCTTGCTTTACTCCCCTTACCTCAGGGGAAAAACATCCTTTAATTTTCTAAACTTCATTCTTTATGGTCTCAAGATCACTGAAAATGCTCATGAACCTGTGCAGGACTCACAAAATAGTAGCAAAATTGTTCAGTAGAGAACATCTTCACAGTGAAGAGCCTAACAGTTATTGAACAAGCTGGTTTGCCCACTTTGCAAGTGGAGTAATAATGGCTTTCAAGATCCGCACACACTCTTAACAGCATTCCTACGCACTAGAACATGTGGACATCTGAGATGTTACAGCCACCCCTGCAACTGCTTGGAAATAGGTCCCCAGCACTAGTCCAGGCTGCCAGCCCCAGCCCAGGAGCCCACACCCCTGGTGAGCATTCTCCCTCCTGCACCCTGGGTACAAAATCCTCCCTCTCATTCACCCTTTCAGCTTTTACACCACTGGCATATACAGAAACCATATCACTAAAGAAAAGTAGCCAAGATTGAAATCCCTATAGTTGAAGTGTAAGTGACCTAAAAATGTGCATGTTTTTCTGCTGGTACAGAACTGCTGCCACACAGCCATTGTATCCACTCAATATGCACTGCATCCCTTGCATAAAGCCTGTATTGGGTGCAGATGCACTCCTGCTTTGCTACCAAAAACACTTCTATCCAGTTTATCCACACACACAGAACATTACCCAGGTTTCTGTGTTCCAGAATGGTAAGAAAAGCATGTCATACATGCTACATCTTCTAAGAAAAATTATTAAGTCTAAAGGAGTGAAATAAAGGCTGCATAGTAAATCCAGTCTTTAACTCTGTGAAACACAAAGGTTTATCACGTACAGAATATACATTAAAAAGTGCATGTATATGTAATATACACATAGATAAAAGAAATATATTCATTTGCACTTCCAGAATGAAATTTGATTATTTAAATCACTTCTCATTTTTAATAGCTTTCCATGGATTACAGATATTCAAATCATACTGTGTGAACATTACATACAACTATTTTACAGAAACACTGTTCTGCTTATTGGTCCATCTACAATTATCCTAAGCTACTTGGTAAATTTAGCATGTTTTGGAAGTGTTTGAAAGATTAAAGATCAAACCATATTTCCACAGCAATATAAAACGTAACTCCATAGGATCTGACAGAACTTTATCCCATCAACTAATTTTACATAAATTGTTTTAGGATTAGCATTCAGCCACTGAGGTCAAAAAGACGTCACATAGAGTTCCACCAAGTATTGGAGGGGTTGATATGAAAATCTCATTATTTAAACAAATTTTCAGCTCTGCCTTGATGAATACCTTCTTACTATCTGAGTTTTGGATTAGCTCAGCATCTGCTGTATACCAGATGCATAATGCCTATACAAAAAAAAAAAAAAAAACACCTTACATTTCTACCATGTCCAAGTCAGGAGCTTCTGGTTCCATTGTAGAAAAGATCATGACTCCTACAGTTTCATCTTTTTCTGCCTTCCTCTTTCCAGTTTTCCACTCCTTAAAAAGAAAAAAAAAAAAAAACAAACCAAAAGGAAAAGAGAGACACAAAGTTTGACCACCACTCATCCTTCTTTAAAGGCACATGCTTAAGGGGTGAATTAAATGCTTAGAAGAACTGTTAATCAACAGACCACCCCTGATTTAAAACCTTTCATTAAGAAGTGAAATCCTCAGAGGAGCCAAGGCTTTTTACAGTTTCCCAAAGTTCTCCCCCTTCTCCTTTGTGCACTTTTTAACCTAAATTCTGGGGTCAACAGACCCTTCTTGTGTATTACTGAGATACAGTGTAAGAACAATGATATTCAGCTGTCTCCACACATAGGTTAAGTCTCATATCAGAAGCTTCTCAAGAAGATCATGAAACTATTATGCAATTATCATACTAAGTTCTTAGTGGTTAAAAATTCCCTATGTATTGCAACATCTCTTCTGTTTATACATCTATAAATAAGAAACTAAGAAGTGCTGACTAGCTGGCATAATTATACAACTCCCCACTAACCATCCAACTAGCATTTCACCAGGACTAGTACTTATTATGTTATTAACCTCTACTTACAGGATCACAGAATAATTCTGGTTAGAAGTATGTTAGTAGTTCAACCTCTGACTCAAAACTGGTCAGCTGTGAGCTCAGTCACAGGGGACTTAAACCTTGGAAATTTTTAAGACCAGACTGGATAATTTACTTTTTCAGCAAATTCTATGTGTATTTAGAAGTATGATTATTTTGAGGAGAAAGCAGCAGAGTGTTTCTGTTGTAATTATTTCCTAATTAGTAACAGAGCTGGAGCTCAATCATGAAGAAACCATTATTTACTGAAGGTTTACTTACTCTATTTATCATTTACTGAAGATATTAAAATCTCTTTTAAAAAGGCATAATAAAGTGTGTGTGTGAATAAAAAAGGCTGGTTGTATCATGTCATCAAGGCTGCAACATAGTAATTTTTTCAGTGAAAAACTGTGGTTTTGAGGGATAGGGATGGGGCGGGGGGTTATTTTAAATATAATACAGGCACAACCCAGATCTGCTATGAAGTAGCTTTTGTTAGCAGAGCAGCACCACTCAGAGGATCACAGTGATTACTAAATCCAGCAGAGACACAGCAGGGCAACAGAGTTTTATATATGTTCCTATTCTGCTGGAGGATACAAACTGTCCCTTGAAAGATGGCAACAAAGTTACTTTGAAGAGCTGTGGGAATGGCTGTAGCATTTCACCAGAGCAATTTTATTCCTTGTCTTGATCAATCAGCTGAGTTAGGAATCCCAGCAATTACAGCCCATCACTACTGCCCACAGTGGGCGGCTACAGAGCCAAACTCTTGGTTTGAAGTGAAATGTGAGGGGACAGCAATTCCTCAGTCTCAGTCTGTGTGAGAACTTTTTTCATTTCCTACCTTCTCATCTCGGAAATTGAGAAATTGCTGGAAAACTTCACTTTCTGAGACAACAGGATGGCGACACATTCTCGTCATCCAAGCCTGCAGCCTCTCCATGCGCATTTTGATAAATTCTTCTTCAAAGCGCCCTGTTACACATTGAACAATGATTGTTACATTTACAGGCCAGCACCTTCAAATTCCCTTTTTTAATTTCAATTGAAACAACCTGTAATTCCTCTGGTGAGTTATTAACAATTTACTTACTCTGAACTTAAAAGAATCACAGAATCCCGAGTAGGAATGGACTCACAGAAATCATTGAGTCAAACACATAAAAAAATGGCCCATTATGCTAACAAACCAAAAGAACCTTAAATTACAGTATATTGATTACTGATCAAGAGTTCTGATACTTTTTAAGATAGCCACAAAATATAAAAAAAACCTGATACGCACCCCCAATTCAAACACATTTTTAAGAAAAAAAAATAGCAAACTTTTGGACAGAAAAACTAGTTATTCAGATGACTCAAGAAAAAAGCCAGGTACAGGCTTGAAATGAAGATTTTTTCTGGTACAGTTTAGTAAAGTCTTGGTCAATATGAGGTTCAAAAACATTGAAGAAAACAGAACTCCAATTCAAGTTGTCATGTGCAAGCTAACAAAGCACTGAAATGAAACAGCTCAAAAAACATTAAAATTGGATCGCTCAAAAATATTTGAAATTACTCAAACAGAAATGACAGATTTAAAATGCAGTGCCTCGTTTAAACATACTTCCATATAGGTAAACTGGGGGGGCGGGGGGGAAACGTGCATAAACTGGTTAGAATATACACATACATGTAAGACTAACTGATTTTTTTGGTACTTAAGATATTTTTAATACAAACTAGATAAGTAACCATTTTTTCTTAAACCAGTAATGCATCATCACTGTGTATTCATAAGAACCTTTTCATTTAAGTAGAAACTGTTTTCTTGAGAGAATCCTTTCTAATTTAAAAAAAATGCATGACATCAGACTTCTGAAGCATACAGGAAAGGGGATTTGTAAGGAAAGAGAGCAGCACCTCCAGCACCCAACTCCTCTAATTTCCACAGCAGCACAGATGACAAGCCTTGAACACATGCACTGTTTCAATATAATTCTACTGCACAGTTACTATGGCAGCAGATCTACAAAGTTGAGGTTTTTGTGGTTTAGGTTTTGGGTTTTTTGGGTTTTTAGTTTTTTTGCAAATATGGAAACTAGCAAGACTAGCAGGTATATAACAGAACTATGAAAATAGTTCTATGAAAATAACAGAAAAATTAACTTTGTGTATGTGTATTTTTCCTGCAAATTAGCAAAAAAAAAAAAAAAAAAAAAATCAAACACTGTGGAAGAGACATTCTATACCCTTCAGTAATCCTTTGCTTAATTTTTAATCTATACAGAAATCTCCACAGCATTCCTGCAAGGAGTGCAGAACGCCAGAACAGCAGCAGCTGCAAGTTACATGCTGATCATTAAGCATATCATCACCAGTGTATCATTAAAACCAGGATCCTGACAAAGTCAGTCAGGAATCTTGCTCTGCCAAGTCAAATTGACAGAAATGCTTTTGTAGACAGACTTCAGAAAGAAGCCTCCTAAACACAGTGAAAGATAAGCACCCTTTTTCCAGTTTCTTCATGTTTCAGAAAAAGAGACACACTTTTTTATTTTTTTAACAATTATTTTTTTGCATGGGGCAAAAAAAATATTTCCTCCCACAGATTCTACAAGACAGAAATTCACAGGCAATGGATTTTGCCAAGATGTGACGCCACTCTCTTGGGTCTTTTAAGATATAGTCACAATGAAATCTAGGGACCCCATCATGTCTTCTGCTTTCCCGTTAACAGACATGCACATGTTTAATAGAAATGCTGGTCAATTCTAAACACGAGGCTAAGGGGAAGAAGTCACTTCCTTACTTTTCAGTTTCCTCGGCATTTATCCCAGCAACTTTATCAATGCTCAGCTTTCTTCAATCACAGCAGAGCTGCTGCATTCTGAGTGATGCCCATGGCCAAGTAGTTGGCAACATGCTGATGCTTATATGTTTGGTTTTGGCTGTTTATCTTAAACGCTGTATAATAAGTTTACCAGAAAACATACAAGTGGAAATGGGCTACGGTAAACATTTTCCTCCTATACAGGTGTCCATTCTTTCCTTCACATGCACTTTAGCATACACTTGTAGAAAGGAAGTCAGAGACTACTGAAAATGCATAGGCATTGTCATAGTCTGTTGCAATGACTAAACTTAAGTGCATTTAAAGGACCCAATCCCACTTTTCTTGAAGTCAGAACAAAAGATTTCCACAAGCTTCAGACAGCTTGGTCAAGCTGAACTGACATCAAACCAGAGCAGAACACTATACGAATGAAAGATGCTTTCTAAATCAAGTGTGAAATCAAGCAAGAGGAGAAACAGCTGCGACATTTCACTTGGAAGCAAAAAATCCCCATCCCAACCAGTCAAGGGATGCTTCCTGTCCTCTGGGAGCCTTGTGTCAAAGCTCCTACAACATAACATATGTACAATCAAATGCAAAAGAGAAAAACCAAACAAAACCAAACACAATGCATGCCCCTCCCCAACCCTCAAAAAAACCCCATGCAAAAACATTTGCCCAGCCAATCAGCAAATATGGAATATATAGTAATTACTATCTCATGTAGTAACTAGGGGGATTTGTTTTGCTTTTAATTACCTTTTTTTTAAATCACTGGACTAGATAATTGAACCTGAGTTTTGAAGTGATTCTCCTAGTATTGATCTTATTATCAATCAGTCATAACAACTCATCATAAGGTTTGAGAGGAGAAAGGTTGGGGTTTCTTTGACAACTTATTTAAAAACAATGGGAAAAACAAACAGTAAGAAATAACTGAACCTTATAAAAATCTGATTTCCTTATTTCTAATTCCATGAATTCAGAACTGGGAATAATTACCTGTTACTTGCTTGTCTGGAAGAGAAGGGATTGGAATGGCTAATCCAAATTTAACCAGGAGCCGCTCATACAACCAGTCAAAGTGCTTGTATCTGTGGTTGACAGACCGATTAGTGTTCTGGAAGAGAAACACAACTCTGAACTTGGACAGGCATCTACACACAGTCACATGAAACAAGCATGTCCAGAATAGTAACCACATGGAATGCAAATAAAATTTATGAGTTAGAGCCTTAATACAGAAGAACTTGAAATTCTAGAAAAAAGCAAATCCTTGGGGTAAAAAAATATGACAACTACCATTTACTCTTACAATGCCCTTACCAAGTCACAGGATTTCTATTTATATGTATAAATGACACATGTTTGTGAGACAAAAGATCCTGTTTCAGATACACTTACAGTGCAGGTCAGCTGATACTCAATGTAGCTCTTGAGACCATACATTTTAGAACCTTTCTTGGGATCTGCCACCACACAGTCAAATGTAGAGGTAGGATATACCCACATTGGGCCATAATCACCAATCTGTAAGAAATTGCAAATATGATCTTTAAATACATCATTGCACAAGCTGCACACAAGGCGATAAATATCTTCTCTCTTCACTTGAGAGCTTTCATTGATTTCAGTGAGAGGCTGAGAGTCTGGAAGCAGAGAGGCTTCTTGCAATCGGGGCAAAAAACTGCAGCTGACTTTATCTTGTGTATTTTACAATTTTTCCCAAATAACAAAGGAATGGTGAATTCTAGGGCTATTTCAACTACATTTCACTAGAACAGCATATAGACAGAAGAGTTTGGTTTTCAGATCAGAAAATGACCTGACCATCAGGACCGAATATTGCAAACCTCTACAAATGTAGCTCTTACATGTAGCTATCTAGATAATGAATGGACAGTGTAATGCATTTGCTCTGCATCCCACTCCCAAAAAGGCATATGTTCATCACAAGTAATGCAGATACGCATGAGGAAAAAAGTACTGAAAGGAATAATCATAATCACACTTATGATTTTTATTATGGCAGTTCTATTTCTAATTATGTGTTCAGTATCAGTTTTTTCTAACCCAAATATAAATAGCAACCTTGAGGATAAAAGTTCAATAGAGAAAACAGGGAAAGGTGAGGAGGATTATAAAACCCAACCAACCAACCAACAAAACCATCCAACCAAAAAAAAGAAAACAAAAAAAACCTATACCACCCACACAGAAAAATTATACACAACCCCAACTTACAATTATGGGAATTTTTTCTTTGGGTTTTGTTAGCTGCTTTGCCAATAGATACTGTTCCATTCCAGGTTTTGCAAATCCAGGAAACCTGGATAAAATGAAGTGATAAGTTAATTCTCCTTCCTTTGACATATGCAGAACTACCTGCCATTACAGGAAAAAAATCCTAAATATTTCTCAAGTATAGAAAAAAGTTTATGTGAATTACTGTAACAATCAACATTTTGCACAGAAAAAGACAGAAGAATCTTGGCTACTGACATCCAGTTTTTTTGTGTGTGTCTTCTGTGTCTGTGTGTGCAATAGGCTCCTTCTTGCAGAGCAAAGTGGTTATTCCTGCTCTGCCGACCATCATACTAAACATAACAGGAGGTCACAAAGTATCATCTATCACTCCTCTGCAGCCCCACCCTCTCTGGAAACACCACATACACACAGATGCTCATACACCTGAGATTTCAGATTACAAGAATTCAATCATCTGAAAGAATGATAAACAGAAGATCTCTCAAGTGCTTCTAAACATGAGTTATCTTAAATAATTTATCCACCAACTAAAAGAAAGCCAAACAATCATTATAATATTATAAAGTCTTAAAAAATGCCTTATAAAAAGGAAATGGTGGTCTTCTTTCTAATTAGGAAGATAATTAGCCCTTGCAGTACTGCCAAACTGCTTGCAGAAACATGAACAATAAAGCAGGACTTACTCCACAGACAAAAAAATCTCTTTAAAAAGGTATTTTTCAGAGTTTACAACACGTAAACAATGATGTACAGGTACTCATGCAACACTGGACATAAAAACCCACTGATGAACAAAATCAACTAGTCATGCCGAGTTGATTTTAGTTAGATACCAAAGGAACCATTATTCTACAATCCTTTTCCACTGTGCTTTCATTCACTCAGAGATTACCACACACTAGTTCTCAGAGTAACAGCAGCTTTAGAACAAACAAACATTAAGCTGCAACATTAGACAATGCTAGTATAACCTTGATAAAGCTTGATGCTACTGTAAGATTTTTATCTATGAAATCAAACTTTCTGTGGCTCAAGAATCAACTTGGAAGATGCACAAACACAGTAGAACAGAACTTTTCCACCAGAAACTCAGATTGCTCAAGAACTCTGGGGCAGCATCTCTGATCAGTTCCTACTGTATGGACAAGTCATCCACCACCTTCGACTTTCATTAAGAACAAACTGTCAAACACAGTTAAATTTCAAAGACTTGAAGCTCAGGCATTGTCAAAGTGTCATCTGCCTGTATGACACCCTCAAAAATTACACAGCTTTGTCATGTACTTTTAAGCTTTCAGGGATCTGTGTCCGCTGCTTGCTTAAGGAATATGCTGAACTACAAATCCACCTTCTCTTCTGCCCCAAAACTGTAATTTACATTGCTTATTTCAAGGATGTCGAATTTACACATCTTGACAATTCTCTTCAATATATACACATTTCCCCTGCATTTTCCATTACTTGTTAAGTGGTAACTTCATAGCAGCTGCACGAGAATTTCCACGCTGGACCCCCCCAGCCTCTGATGCCTCAGTCTCCTTGTAACCAAGGTAAGATGGTGAAGTTGATTTTGGGTCATCCCAGTCATCATCCCAATCATCGTCATCAGCAGCTGCTGAAGTACAGGAGGGATCAGGGGACAGGGAAAGGAGAAAGTTACATAATTTCTCTTCAAAAGCAGAAGCAGGTACTTCAGCACTCACATACAAATAATCAACCAGGTAAATATATTAAAATCTCTTTCAGCCTTCCATTTTACTATTCCTCCTCAATTACCACTATCTCCATCAAATAAAACCTGCAAAGCAGTGCACTAAAAATCCACCGAGGAAGAGGGAAAATAAAAAAGAAAAAAAATAAAGAAGAAACGATGTGTTAAGATGAACTCAACTGTGTTCCATATTCATAGACTCCAAGATAGCATTCCCCAGTTTTGGCTTCTACCCTTAATTTAGGCTGTTACTACAAAAGGTAGAGAAGCCTTCTGAAAAGCTAGTCACTTCTTAAAATTAAGGATTTAAGAGACTATTCCTTCAAAGGCCTGAGAGCACAAATTCAAGGGAGTTTAAAAGTTCGTTATGCAAGCTGAACAACATGCCTGAGAATAGATCATGTATGCACAAGACTTTGGTTTGTCAGATTTCCATAAAAGTTTGAGGTGTTTGTTACTGTGGAACCAAATTTTTAAAAAAATATTTTATTTTTTAAACCCCTACAAATTTAGTGTCCAGCTTACCCACAGGGCAATGTGCTATTAGGAAACTGGTTTGGTTTTTTTAAAATAAACCATGGTCTACAGTTATGAAAGATTAAATAATTCTTACCTCTACTGTCCACTTACTCTAATTTATTAAGGAAAAAAAAGAGCATTATTAGCACACCTGGTCCTTGATACGCCTGTGGATGACCAAATGCTGCTGCTGCCTCCCAGTTATTTGAAGTGCTGTTTCTCTGGCCAGGTGCACTTTCAGGTTTCACTGCCCAGCTGTCAACAGCATTTCCATTATCCCAGTTCCCAGACTTCCCAACGTTCCAGCTGGACCAAGGATCATTGGCAATGCTTGCCTACATTGTATGAAGACAAAAGTAAAGAAGAATTGCTGAAGAAATGACCAACAACCACGTACTTTCCTTTTGAGGTCTTTCATCTCCTGCTGGTAGGCTGAGTTTGCATTCAGTACTTGGATTTAGAAGCAGCTGCCAAATCTTGCATTTCCAGCTACACAACTCTTGCATGCAGCAAGCACTGGGAAGAACTGCTCAGCTTTCCAGCAATGTGACACCAATACATACTAATAAGAGTGCTTTTCCTCAGGGTAACTAAATTATTTGTTGCAACAGCATTAGGAAGCAATCTCACCCATGGTAATTATTTTACACGACACCTTAGTAAGTATGGTACTTGTGAACTATTAATTACCTAAAGCCATGGACTAATTAGCACATTTAAAACCAGAACTCAGAAGTCAAGAATTAGGTTTTTGTAAATGCTTATTTTATCAAACTCAGATTAGTGGCTTTACTAAAAGCAAATAATAAATTGCCCATCCACACCATCACTACTGGCATGGCAGTCAGGGAGTTAAAGCCTAACCTGATGAGCTTCCCTGTCAGAGCTTAACTCATTCACAGTGAAGATGGGGGAAGAAAACAAGACATCTGCCAAGGGAACAGTCTGGTATCTCCCTGTAGACCTACTCTCTCAGCATAAGCTTGTGGTGAAGGCACTCACACACCCCCTTCTGCCAATGCTGTTGTGGAAGTGGAAACCTCAGTGAAGGAGTGCAGAGCAGACATGCTAACTGCTGCATTTGGCAAGTTCATCTTGGCTTAATAGCTTAGCATCCTGCTCAGCTCCTTGATTTTAACAGTACACTTTGAAAAAGCACTGACTAGTTAAGTGTAGTCTACTCCAGACACTTAGTGCAGAGACTTGCTGGCAGAAAGAAAAACTGCACACATATCGAAACCCACACACCCAAAGTGTAGGAGGAAGAAAGAGAAGAGGAAGAAAAGCAAACAAAGCTGAGAAGGCTTGTTTTGTTCAGCAGAGGGAGAAACTGAGTTTTGTAAAAAGAAGTCTCAAATCCTACTGATGCTAGTTCATTATTTTTACCATGAAGAAGCATATAAAAGAAAAATCGCCTTATATAAATTAATTACTATTAGACTACAACATTTACATGTATCTTAGAACATTTGCAATACAGGAAATTTAATAAAACTCCCACTAAAAACTAATTATCTGCAAAAATGTTGCATAAGTGTCTTACACAAAAAAGGTACAACTACTCCACATCCCAATTTTCTCTACTAAATATTCTTTCCTCCCATTTTAACTTTGATACTGTACTTAGGAATAAGAACTCTCCCTTCAGTTTTTCCTAAAATAAAGTCATCTGACAGATTTCACAGACAGTATCAAATCATAAAGACTCAAAAATTATGTTATTACATAACACCTTTGTATATTTAGGTTCACAACCTTACAGGATCTGGAAATTAAGGCCAAGCCCCCAAGCTGGGGAGAAAAATCACCATTCACAAGACTCACAAGCATCAGTGGGTCTCTAGGAATTGAGAGAGAGAGACAGATTATGTGGAAAGCTTCTACAGTGATCGCTTGGGAATTTTTTTTTTTTTTTTTTTTTGAGAATGAAACTGATGCAAGAACATTACTCCCTGGGGGAACAAAAGTCTCAGATAGCTGATCCCCAGTGCTACTTCGAGCAAATTACAAAGCTAGGAAGAGTGCAGACTGGTATAAGCTATCTTCACCTGGTATGAGTCTGTAAAGAGAAATAACCACACACGGCATTAGCCAGAGCTCATTCCCGGCTAAATGAAAACACACAGGGCTGTGGCCCAACCACATGGAAAAGCATGCTCCATAACTTGGAGCACCTGGAAAAGACTAGTTTGCATATTATTAATATACCAATGCTTCTGCAATATATGTTTTGCTGATCACTAGCAAATGAAAGTCCAGAAGTGGCATGATCACCAAAAGACTGGGTTAAGTTTTCCTCTTTTCTGTAGTGTTCATGTGAAATCTGGTACATGACTAAATGGTTAAGAAACCTTAAAATCTGCTGCAAAAAGAGGAGGCCAATAATATTGACACTACTAAAGAATGACTGTCAAGAGCAATCATCACACTCACAGACAAATGCTGATATACACAGATGCTGTACAGCAAAGGGAAATGTATTACTTAAATTGTGCTCCCAGATGTCTTATCTCCATGTACCTAGATGGAAGCACTCTTCAAATCAGAAAAATTGATTTCTAAAGTGTCCAAGAAAGCTGTGGGGTAAGCTCTTACCCCTAGGTGTATCACCTATAGGCTATAAAAGGGGTGGAATATATGATTCTCCCCTCTGTTCCTTTCAGCCAAAGGATCCCCATTTCTTCTGAAGCACTGGGGAAGAGAGTAAGAGATGGCTTAGGAATCTATAGAAAACAACTTTCAAGGAGCACTTACAGGACCCTCTTCAACTTTCTTGAAATGTTTTCCTACATGCACACATGCTGTGGACACTCTTAAGTCGCAGTCAACAATCAGAAAACATGGAGAAGGGCTCAGGAATCAGGCCTGCCATCCTCAAGGTCTTGGAGCATCACAGAGGACCAACTAAAGACACAGCAGTTATTAAAAAGGCAATCTCAGCCCCAGTGAGCAGTTCTGTGCATTTCAGCCACTGACAAACTTCATACAAGAAAGCATTCGTGTGGCCTAGCTCTGGCTGAATAAACCCTAACTAAACCTCAAGTATTTTGCATCAAGCCATGTTCTTACAGCTTTAGTTTTTCCATAACTGAAATTGATAATCCTCTGATATTTCCTTAGTGAAGAAAGGTGAAGAGCCCTTGCAAGAAGCTGATATTTAGTCAATATAATTTGATACAGCACACCTACTATCCAAGTACTCAAGCCTTCTCAAAGGTACACAAAAAGAATTGCCACACCCCACAACTAAGAAATTGATCAGCCTTCAAATTAAACATTGCAACTCCTTGCTCCCCAAGGTACATCAGTCACAGCACATTTTCCAAAGACTGATCAGGAGAGCAGAGCTCAACCCACGGGTGATTCAAACAAGTACAAGGAGATGAAATTTAAGGATAAATTCCTAAAAGGCAGCTGATTCACCCTTATGTAGACTGCTAGGTACTTGCTCACTCCTACTGTCCTAGGAGTAAAAACAAGATGAAAGGGCTATGTTGGGAACTGACAACAGAGGGACCCATTGCTGAACGTTCTAAGGATTCCACTAAGGGCAGATTCAAGCTCACTACAGAAACAGATCACTACTGGTGGGGCCTGGAGGATGGGAAGAGAAGCCTAGTATGTTTTTAAAGATCTAATAATAGTTGAATGTGAAAAAATTCCACCACGACAGAAAAATCCTCAGCTTGGAAGTGGAATGTCAGTATCTTCACCAAGAATTAATTAAATAGGAGAAGTAACATATTTGCTGTTTTCCAGATAATTCAAAGCTATTGTAAAGACAGTAAAGCTAAGATGAGGCACTGAGGTATCTCTCTGTCCTGGCTAAAAGTCTTTATTTGCTCTCCTGGCCAACTAATTTGTTTCTGGCAGACTCCTTCCTCAAATTAATGCATGCCCCTGATGGACAAATAGATCCATTCTACTGCTGCAGGACAAAAGCCAAAACAAACACAATGTTCAGATGGTAAAACTAATTTAGGTACCCAGAAAGACCTAGGTGAAGTGTGCCATCAAAAATAATGACCTCCAACTGCAAGAAATACACCTTGAAATCTACTCAGAGACAGAAGCCATGCTGAAGCAGTGAGTAGCAGAAGTCAGCCTGATCAGATCAAGGGAAGTTCAGGACAGCCAAAGCTGCAATGAGAAGTGTTATGCTCTTGAAGAAGGGTTTAAAAGAGACAGACAGCACAGAGCAATGGCAGAAAACACAAGAAAAGTCAAGGTAAGTCAGCTCAATAGCTCACAGGAATGAACATACCTCTCCAGTTTTATAGCTGCCTTAGTTACCTGCATGGAAACAAAGCCTTAAGCATACTCAGACATTACACTAAATTTCTTTGGATAACAGTCTCTGATAGACACATTTAAAAAAACCCCAAACAACTGAGTATATAGACAGACACCTTAAAAATCAAGTGTTTTTCTCCATGAAGAAAGATGAAGGGCTAAAAGCCTATTCTGCAGCAATCACAGAACTGCATTCACTGTGCTGTTTAAGATAGAACAAGTGTGCACATTAGCAGATAACTGAAGCAGCTGCCATACCTACAATATTTTATGGCTAAGCTTTCTTCTGGGTAGATCATTCCCTTAGCATTGTGGTCCGGGGCATTTCTTCCACTTCTGAAGGAGGGCCCTCTTTTCTATAGTACAACATAAACATCCTTAAAGAAATCCTCTAGGAAAAGCAAAAGTGGAGATGGGCTAGATTTTAAAGAATAACCAACTTTATGGACTTAGACACTAGAATGTTCCCTCAGATAAATACTTGACAGCAACATGACCTCCGGAAGCAGCTGCCAAGGAAGCTGTAGTAATGCTGTTCTAGAACCACTTGTCTTTCAGCCACTCCTGTCTTCTCACTTCCTTCCTGAGGAAACAATCATCCAACACCTCCACTACCGACCCCACTGCCCCCTTCATAACTCTGCACCAGAGCTGGGCTTTGCCAGCCCACAAACAACCTAAAGCCCAGACACAACTACTGGACACTCCCTGTTTTCAGCAGGAAATAAATTTAAACCACCAGTGGACAAACTGAGATAGTAGCATGAGCAGAGCCGTGAGTTTTTTGTTCTTTTCCTGTTTCAAATCCCATTTCCTTACCTATAAGGTTATTCACAACCAAACTGGACTAGGGGCTGCATTGCCTGTGCACAGTGCAAGCATAGGATTTCTGTCTATCATCTCCTGATTCAGCACAAAAAAATCCATCTTTGAAGTATGGAATAGTGATTTAGAAAGATACATAATTTAGACTTGAGTAAAGAATACTGAGTGATAGGATGAGGGGAGGGAAAACACATCTATTGTCACCCTGACTGCTTCAGGGAAATTTTTTTTTATTAAAGTTTGCTTAATTTCAAATTTCAGACACTAAAAATTCCATATAATTTATTCAATGGCGTTCTCTCAGGTTTCTGTTTTTGTTACTCACACCTGCATATGTAAATGGCAATCAAGTCACTTCTTTATATCCTTGTCTCTTAAGCTGATTTCAATTCTTAATGGATTTTTATTGAAAAGCAGATGAGAAATTTCAGACAGTTTTCTAAGCAGCAGTCACAGCAATGCCAGAAAGAGAAGCAAGACTCCCTGTTCCTCTTTGATGTTGCCTTGTGTCATCTAGACATCCCAGGATTCCGCTACAAAGATTAAACAAGGTTTTATCCTTCCTTTTTGGGAAAAGCACTCTATTTTGGTTTGGAAACAGAGAAGGGGGTGTCCCTAGTTGTCTTTTTTTTTTTTTAGAGGAACTTAAGAGTGTTACTGCCTATTTTCAGTTTATAATTTTCAATTACAAATGCCCATGATTCTACTTTAAAAGAAGTGCTCAGTGAGAAAAAAAAAACTCAAACCAAAAAACACCACCAAAACCAAACAAACGAACAAAACCTCAAAACAAAAAAACAACAACTCGGGAAGGAAACGACATATTGCAGTAAGCCCCCTGCTGTGGTGCAGAGGAATGTGCAACACATGTGTGCCTCACGGCACTATAAATTTGCAGGTTAGCAGAAATGCTAACAATCCCAGGCACCAGTACAGGCTGGGGACTGACCTTCTGGGAAGCAGCTCTGCAGAGAAGGACCTGGAGGTCCTGGTGGAAAACAAGCTGTCCATGAGCCAGCAGTGGGTCCTGGTGGCCAAGAAGGCCAGTGGCATCCTGGGTGCATTAGGAAAAGCATTGCCAGCAGGTTGAGGGAAGTGATGCTGCCCCTCTGCTCAGCCCTGGTGAGACCTCATCTGGAGAGCTGTGTCCAGTTCTGGGCTCCTGAGTACCTGAGAGACATGGAGCCCTTGGAGTAGATCAAGAGGAGGGCTACAAAGCTGATTAAGGGACTGGAGCATCTGTCTTATGAGGAAAGGCTCAGGGAGCTTGGCCTGTTCAGCCTTGAGAAGAGATGACTGAGGGGACCTCATCAATGTCTATGAGTATCTGCAGGGAGGGTGCCAGGAAGATGGGTCCAGGCTCTGCTCAGTGTGCCAGGCAATAGGACAAGGGGCAACAGACAGAAACTGATGCATGGGAAGTTCCATCTGAGCATCAGGAAGAATTTCTTTACTGTGTGAGTAACTGTGCACTGGAACAGGTTGCCCAGAGGGGCTGTGGAGTTCTCCTCACCGGAGATAGCCAACAACCATCTGGACACAGTTCTGCACTGTGTGCTCTAGGATGACCCTGTTTGAGTTGGGAGGTCAAACCAGATGACGCACTGTGGTCCCTTCCAGCCTGACCCGTTCTGCCATTCTGTGACTTGGACAAGGAAAAAATGCCTACCAACACTGTAAGTTGTGGAAAACTCTTTCAATAGTAATATTTTGCCTGAGGGTATGGGTGCAGATGAAGGTGACGAGTGATCACAGTATTACACCAGTTTAACAACTTCCTGCCTAAACCTTTGCATTCCACTGGGTCATCCACAAAAAAGCTCAACACCACTCTATA
The DNA here is from genome assembly GCA_039654755.1 of Calcarius lapponicus. Lineage (NCBI taxonomy): Eukaryota > Metazoa > Chordata > Aves > Passeriformes > Fringillidae > Calcarius > Calcarius lapponicus. The sequence goes on from CM077465.1 coordinate 57,957,752, forward strand.
ATTGGAATTGATAAAATCACTGTCATATGTTGATGGTTATTTTTTAATATGTAAATGTGATTAATTTCAAAGCAAGCAAGCTACTGTTTTCAGTACTTTAGAGAAGCCATTGCCTTGTACTTCGCTTAAATGAAAGTTGGTCACAAATTCCTGTTACCAGTCTGAATGCAATATTGTGACTGAGGTGGTGGAGGGGAAAGAGTTGCTTTGAAATCACATGCAGCAACAGAGGATTTTATAGTGTTATTATCTGTAACAGGAACTAGAAGTTACAACTGTAATTGTAATTCCCTTGGTGAACCTACCTGCATATTTTATATGATAATTTTGCATACTGGTTTAACAAGACAAACTGGACCTAGTCAGGTACAAGTGAGTTACATTTCCTGTGATAATACTTCTCCCTTACTACACACACAGATTCATCAGAGAACAGAAAGGCTGTTACAGGAATTTAATAACATGCATGTCAGAATTTCCACATAAGTAGAATACTGCACTTTTAACAGAAGCACTCTATTTCTTTTCTTTAATCTTAGCATTTATTGCTGCTCACAGCAATTCAGGGAGGGGGAGTGGGAGTTATGGTATTCAAATTTAACAACAATAATTTGCCTTTCCAGCACTTCATTGCAAAAAGACTGAAAGATATGAAGTAAAATTTTGGGAATAGCTTCCTTAATGCTCTCCTTACACATGTTCAACAACTTATGTCTATATACCAGGTAACTTGAGTCGTCTCAGCTCCTGGACATCAAACAAAGTGCTTTCACTAACTACTTATTCATCCTGTCTATACACAAGCCCCACAGCTTTCGGAAGGGAAAGGATTTTGCACACATACGAATCCATTTATCTCACTTTTCTTCTGTGAGAGAAACTATCCCAACTGATTTCACTCTTACCATTGGATAAAGCAATACAAACATCAGAGGCTTCTTTTAAATGCTTCCAGTAACTATCCATGAGGCCTTGCTGCTCAGTTGAAGACAGAAAACATGTGAATTCTCGAGGGATGAGAGAATCAATGGAAAAATCTGTAATTCACAAAAATGCTAACTCTCTGGATACTTATTTTATCCCAAACTAAGAAGAACTGCACAATCATCTTCATCAAGAACTAGACTTGGCAGTGATTAGAGAATCAGTGTCAAGAAAAGGGAACACACTCTTCTACAAATGCAACACACAGTTTGGTACAAGAACTATTTTTGTATCTTAAATATAGGGAAGCCACATCTACAGCCCGTACGTCAATGAAGCTGTGATCCACTTCCACCCTGAAACAGAGAAGCGGTAGCCCAATTTATTTTCATTTATACATTTCTAATATAGCTTTCTATTCTGCAGAGAAGGGAAAAACAAAGAAAGAAAGCAAGAAGGCTATACTGAGCTCTAGAATGAAGGGAGGAGAAACCATACAAACTAAAATATACAGAATACTAAAATTTATAGCATTTCTATCCTATGTTGGAGGCTGCAGGTTACACAGGCTGTAAACAGCTGGACTACGTTGCGGCAAGTTGTACATACAGTCTACTTATGGGCCACTCATGAAATTACTGTAGAGAGAGTGTTTTAATTCCCCAACAAAAAGAACTAGCTTGGGCCAATATAATTGTAACAAAATCTAAATAATTCAGATAAACACTATGATTAAAAGAGAGCTGCTACTTGTTCACAACTTTTAAAGCGTTTTAGGTTGGATAAATGAAAAAACACCACAAGCTGTGGCTCTGAATAGGGGAAGAGAGGTCATTGTTGTTAAAACAGCAGTCTCTGAACCTGAAACACAAACCAAATAAATGCAAATACATCCTTAACTTGAGAAGCACTAATCTTGACCACCAGAAAAAACCCCAAACCAAAGCAGCTGGAGGAGACAACTCAGAATGAATTTTACATTACTGATTGTATTTCCATACATACTTAAATTATGAAAGCTCCAAACGCCATCAAGATAATAACCTCTTCATCAACTACAATAAGAAGCACTATCTAGAAGTGTGAAAGAGAATATCCTCTACTGCTACAGCCTCTGGAATAAACTCAGCATCAAAGAAATACTATAAAAGAAAAACACGTGATGCATTTTACATCAAAAATTATGATCTTCTTGTTCACTCTTTGATAGGTTCATTTGGCTTAACCTGACAAAATTTCAGTGCCATTATTATTCCAATACCAACAGAGTCTACAGGTAACTTACTTTAAGAGATATATATATGCAACTCTAACCAACAGAAATAGCATAAGTGCTGATATACTTACTCACTGGCTGTTCCAAATGACGGACTGAAATTAGCACCTTGCATTGCCACTCAGAGGAACAGCGGATTGACAGAGAACAAAGATTACTCATTCCCTCTCCTCTCTATATCCAAGAGCTACCAAGTCCAAACAGCATGAGACTCATAGAAAAGCCAAGCCAAGCCTCCATCCTTGGCAACTAAGTCTTCCTTAAATTGTATTTTCTTGAATAATTTTTTAAAGCTTTTCAGACATTAAAACACAGATGTTACAGGCAGATGCAACATTAAATTCTCCTATCTGGTTATCTTCTTCTAAGTGTGTGAATAGTCACCTTGAGTCAAATTTTCCCCTCATTTTGTGTTTAATTAGCTTCACTGCTTCCCCTTTGCTTCAATGTCCCAAGCATCTTCTCAGATAGCTCTTTAAAAGAGCAGCTGCAAACTTCATCAAGGCAGCCATTGCTGGGACACCGCTGACGCAAGGAATGAGCTGGAGAGAGTGAAGTGCCAAGAGTCAGGTGGAATTCTCTGTGCCCCTTTTCTACTGTCACTTTACATCTGTGGCAACCCCAGGTAGGGTACAATAGCAAAGGGTTGCTGTGGTTACTGAGTCTTTCTCACTGAAGAAAATGAAGGAAAAGAAACAGCTTTTAATTGCTCTTTAATTACTTTTCAGGAGATTATTTGCTGAACAACAACAAAAACCTTCTTAGGAAAATAGACAGGATCAGTGTTTGAGTCAATGATGTTTCCTTAACACCAAAAAGTTATGGTTTCCAGAGTAGGAAATCAAAAGTCTCTTGTTTGACTGGAGAGCAAAAAGGGATGGGGGAAGAAGGAGAAGAGTTGCTATAGTGGGCATTTATCTTCCCAAGCAATGGTTATGCATGATGGGGCTCTTCTTTCCTGGAGATGGCTGAACACCTGACTGCCCCTGGGAAGCAGAGAATGAATGCCTTGTTTTGCTTTGCCTGCATGTGAAGCTTTTGCTTTACCTACTATGCTGTCTTCATCTCCACCCAAAAGTTTACCCATGTTTACCCTTCTGGTTCTCTTCCCCACTCCTCTGAGGGGGTAATAGGCTGCTGAGTGGCTTGAGCTGCCTACCAGGGTTAAATCACAACACTGTGGTTTAACTGGGCTCCTAGAAACAGAAAAAGAAAAAGCACCACACTCGCATTTCAACTCAGCCAGATCTATTATTTTTAATAAAGCTTGTAACTGAAAGACTGCACAACAACCTGGTTTGGGGTTTTTTTACTCACTGTTAGAGGAATGGAAGGAATTCTAAGAATTAAAACATCTTCTGACTTACTGAATTGGGGAGTGGGGGCATTGTGCAACCATGTGTATGTGAGAGTCACAATGTTTATAGAAAGCAATTTCTTCAATACAATAGTAGTAAGAAAAAAATCCTAAATCATCCTGTTTATTTAGAATTGCTTTTATAAAGATTACTTGTAATAAACTTGCAACCTCACTGTGTTACTGCAAAATATAATAAATACCATCAAATATCAGCATTTAGGAATATTGCTATATCTTACTCAATCTACCCGACTAATCTATCTACAAACATTTTAGTTTCCATTACAGTGCTACCTCCAGCATCCATTCCCCTTACACTGACACACAATTTGTCATTTTTCTTAACTCTCCATAGCCTGATGTGAGTTTTGTTTAAGATTAAAAACTTTGTATATTGACCTAGTTGGTCATTAAAGCTTTGAACAGGCTGTGCATCTGAACTCAAGCCAAAGTGCCTCAGCGAACTCATGTTGAAAAACATAAATGTTATTGCAACTGAATTCGGAGTAATACACCTAGGAAGAAGGGCCATACCCAAAAAGTAGGAGATGGCATTCTTATTGAAAGTGGCTCAAAGAGACATGTCAGTTTGCAGGGGATGAGTGACTCAGCGTGACCTCCTGGTGCGGTATTACTGGAACCAATGCAATCCTTCTCTCTATCGGGTGTTTCTACACTGGTGCAGCAATGTCAAATCTGTCTGGCACCACTCAATCGATGCACACACTTCACAGACACAAGATCAAAGTCACTGCAGAAGAAAGCTTGCTTTTTTCCCTGAGAACAAGAAAATAGGGTCTTGCACCACACAGACAGAATGAACAGACAGAATTTCTTAATTAATAAGACAATTAGCCATTAGAATTTTTGCAAGAAGAAAATGCCTGCATTAGAGAGCTCTCTGATCTGGGAGAAAGGTCTAACAGTCAAAAGTGGAAGCCAGAACTGCTTCCACACTGCTTAGTATACAAATTAAAATCCCATTAGCAATAAGCCACTAGAAAAAACCAACAGATATGTGTCAGAAGCTGAGGAAACCAGTCCTCAAATCAAGATCTACAATTTTCTAGAAAACACATATAACCAAATAGCAGTTACTGAACTCAGTTAAAGAAAAAAAGACTTGAGAAAAGGAAAATAACTTTTGACATAAAACCCTGACCACACAACAGAGTGGTTCCTCCTAGGGAAAAAAACATGAAAACTGAAGACCTAAAGACACCAGCCTGATGAAATCTGCTTCCCCTGCATCTTGCATGGCTTGACTTCATCCAGGTGCACAATGTCCTCCTCTCTCCCCCCTCTCCATGTCAGTAATATAGTTTTACCATAATGCACTACTGTACAGTGGTCCTCCCAGCTATCTCACACAGCATTTGAAGGAAAACTGAGAGGAACAGGACACTTCTACGAGTAGGGTACTGATGCAAAACCCCACAATCTATATATATCACAGGGACAGTACACTGTTGATCTTGTGTAAACAACAGCATAAAGTGACCACATTTTCAAGCAGTGAAAAGCTGCATTCCAAGACTAGATTGCCAAAGTAATACTCTATTATTTAGAATATAAGAGATTTTAACCTTTATTTTATAACTTTATTTTAACCTTTCCCTCTGCACAGACAAGACCTTTTTTCTTCTCTTCTCCAAGCACAAGACCATGTGTTAAGCACAGAACAAGCTCTGACAGATACCTCTATTCCCATTCAAAATATTCTGTGTATTAGATTAGTAAGTAATTGTTCCTAGATCAAATTAAGTTATGTTTCTCCTCTGAGAAACAGTACCCTCTGATTTGGCAGCAAGTAGCTGCTGCAAATATCTCAAGCCTTCTCACATGAAAAGCTTTGCTAGAAACACTACCACAGGAAAAAAATGGGGCAAGGGTAACAGACAGCAAGGAAGAAAAGAGATTTCCCATTCTGCGATCAAATTACTGCAATTTTTACTGAGGCAAAACTAACCTATAATCAAAACCTTTGACACGAAAAATTCATGAGGTATTTCATGAGTTCTGCATTTAGCCTTACATATTAACTGGGTATCAATTAAAAAAAATAAACATTGAGACAGTCACAGTGAGGTTTGGAGTCCTCTAGTGAGGACATGAGATCACAGAATAACAATCCTGGCATTGTCCAGCTGACTACAAGGAAGCCCAAATCAAACACCCTATAGTCAATGAACAGCTACGTTCACTGTCATACAAGAATGTCCCATGTAGAGTTTTCAAAGGGATCTCACTTCATGTCAAAGTCCTGTGGTGCAATTAAGAAAACTAATAACTGATATTTAACTGATCTACAAACCAGGTGTGTGCCCCCAGCTGTCACCATAAGTAAAGCATTTACTTTCTAACACAAAAGACCTTTGCATGCTGCTGTTGGAAAAAAACGCAGATTTTGTTCTTCTGTTGACCTATGGACTTCAAAATGTTTAACTTCCTTCATGTGGGACATGCACCAGTCTGCAGACCATAATAAACCACTTCTGTTTAAGATAATGTGTCCTAAGATATCTAACCTGGAACTAAATATTTGCTGCTTAATGAACTGGTGCACCAGGCAAAAAGCTATGAATAGAGGAACAAAAATATTCTTGCAGCAAACTGAAAGTCAGCCTCTTCTCCAAATGATAATGCATGAATTTACTTCATCTTTTTTAATCCAAGAAACTACTCTTACTCAAATTCTGAGAAAGAAATATATCCATTCATTCTGGCTGCTGATGCATAGATCTCCTAATTGTAAAAGACATCAAAAAGAAAGCTCTGGTTCCTTAATAAGGTTAGCATGCTAAAAGAAGTAGCTTGAAAATAAAATACATTAGCTAAGAGTGCACTTACACTTACAGGGACTGAAGTAGTCACAGATTTATATCATTGCAGACTGGAAAGAATAAAAATGCTCCATTTCTGAAAGTGTTAAGACTACTAAATTTTCCAGCAGTGACAGTATCTGACCAGTCACACACATCATTAATATTCAACAAAAATGTTCCCTAATGAAAACACAATTATTTTAATTAGTACTTTCATGATGGTTCACAAATAAAGTACAGCAAGCAATTACATCAATAAAAGTTTCCATGCCCACAGTGCCCAAAAAACCACAAGACATACCTGATTACTGCTTTTGGCAGCAGAGTTGGTCTGAGCTGTACTTGAAGAAAGGGAATCAAAAAAGGCCTGATCAGCTAATGAGTTACCACAGCTAATGCCATCCTTTGCACCTTCTGTTATAATCTGAAATGGAAAAGGTTGAGAAAGATTTTTCATGCTTCAATTAACCAAACTATGCTTTATCATGTATAATCATCCTAACACTCATATCCGCTAGACTTTAAGATGTTTGCATATAACCTTTTAAAATTCAAATTCAATTGATTTTTTTACAAGAAACTGACATGAGACTCTGGAGGATTTACTTCCACACCAGATGGAACTAGGTTGCATTACAACTACAACATACAAGACTGTTGTGGCCGTGAATACCTATCTATAAATTGCTTAGGGAATAAAGGTTGTTAATGTAAGTGCCTGGAGACTGAACTCAGTGCTCAGGGGATGGATTTAGTACAGTACCTTTAGAAAGCCAAAAGCTCCCAGACCATGAGCTAACCAACTGAAGCAAAAACACAAGGTCATGTGAGCCAGCGTGATCCTGCTTTCCCTTCCCCTCCTCCCCTCCTTTTTGTTTTTTTAATAAACACAGCACTGTTGAAGGAAGAGAGAGACATGCCTTAAGAGGCTGCAGGAATTACAGCCAAGGTATTCACCCACCTAACCAGCAACCTGCACACATGCAGACACTGGGCCATCCAAGAGTGAATGTGATTGCAATCTTTGCACTGTGATCCCATTCCACCCTCAAAACAATACCACTGGTCTTTAAACAACAATCAGAACAACACACACTGAAGAGACAACAGAGGGTCTCAGTAAGAAGAAAAGCTGAGTAGTCCCTGGATTTGGTAACCCAAATCCTGAGCCCCAGAAATGTGGCTCCATTCCAGATTTATGAGCATGTGTCAAGTCTGCCACAGCAACACCAGTGTGTATGTGCATTACTCATTTCACTTCCATATTGCTATCTTCAGACAGAAAAAAGTCCCAATTATTAGATTATGAGACCCCCAAAACCAAAGCAGATTCAAAACAACTCATGTTCTGCAGATCAGCTGCATTTACTATAGACAGCTTCCTGTTGCATTTCTTGGTAAACCACTAAGAAGCTCAGGAGCTTTGGATGGTATGTTTGCACTGGTGTCCAAAGCCAGCTACAATTGCTACAATAAGATTATATATTCCAAGCTTTCTGTTTGAGCATTTCAGTTTGGTCAGCAAACCAGAGGATGGCCTTTTCAGCAGTTCTGCTTTCTTAGTGCTGAGCAGTGTAGTCACTTACCTCAACATAATCTGTTGGAACAAGTCCTCTCTCGCCTTGGCTGTTTTTTCCTTCTAACCAGCCTCCACCAACATCCTAAAAGAATTAATACAGACATGATTTTGCTAGATGGATCCCACAATATGCTTCAATAGCTCAGCAGGAAGCACTGTCTTGCTGTCAAATGTCAAATGCTCAGCAGGAAGCACTGTCTTGCTGTCAATGTTCAGCTATGACTGTGAAACTGAACAAACTCACTCAAAGCTGCTGAAGCAGCAGATACTCATTTAAACATAATGCAGACTGTGCTGATTTTACACAGCTATTCTGGACTTCAGATTTTAACAAGCATGAAGGGGAAAAATAATTGATTTTTCAGCACTTTTGATCATTTATGAAACCACAGTCAATTGTCTGGCCACAGACTGCATATAAACACAGCTATTAGTATGTCCATTTCAATGAATTAATTTTAATCAACAGACTATAAAGAAACAAGACTCAAAGAACAAAACTGTTGGTGATATCTGTAAAACTTCTGCCTCATTTATTGAAGGTGCAGAGACATGTGATGAGTGAGAGCTATCACCCACAGAAATGTTAAGGCTATTCCCAAAAACTAGAAGAGCCACATGCCACGTAAGATCTGGACTGATTCTTTCCACTTCACATTTCTTTTCAGAAGCAGTTTTATGCTATTAGTTTAGAAGGAACTAACAACAGTTCAGTTCTGATCTCAGTGGGAGATATTGTTCAGGGTTTTTTAAACACATATTCTACATACACTACAAAAGCTCTGTAGACATTTGCAGTTAAGTGAAGTTAATTCCAGGACAACATTATCTGGAATAAGCCAACTCTGTTTTAAATCAACCTGTTTAGGGAACACATAGCTACATATCAAGCTAGTTCACAGATGAAAATTGGAGACATATATTTTAGACAGCAATTACTAAATTTTAGGTTTTCTTAATATGCTTTTTAATTGATGTATTTCTTTATTCACAATTTTGTTCTTTCACTTCAAAATTTTATATAGTCCTGCACTTTACAGGCACTCCAATAAGAAGAAGCCTGTTTATGTATTCAAGATTTTATTCAGTAAAGATCAAGCAGTTAGTGAAATAACAACTTGCATTTATTTTCTCTTTCATACCTAAAATCTTAATATTCAAGAACACAAAAATAATTAGACATCTCAGATTATAAATTCAACTAGCTTGGTTATACTGCAAGAGCAATGACATCTTGAGCCAGAAGTCATATTTGCACTGCTACACTTGAAAGCAATCATCAGTGGACTTGCATGACTTCAGCTATTGCCATCTAAAGTTATATAAAAAAAGACCAAGAGCCTTTGGGGCAATTTATCATGGACAGCATAAAACAAAGTTTTACTTGGTTTTGTGTGTACTGCCTTAAGCCAGAGATGCCTTGGTCAGTGAGAACTAGCTTAAAAGTGGTGATCTACTTATATTTAGTCTTACTTTTGTGAAATGGCATTAAGGTCCTGAAGTCATTCAAAATGTTACCCCTGCCATAGCACAGTACACTATCCAAGAGGGTGCTGGCTCTGTTAAATATCTGCTTCAAGTATTTAAGATCAGTGGAACTAAAAATTATGAGGATTACATATGACTAGGACCTTCAAAGAATTGAGTTTATTCTGCAGAATGTGTGTGTTTTACACAAATGGATAAATAAGACCTGGCTTCATGATCAGGTAGTTTTTGTTTGTATTTGTTTCAAAAAGCAAGCCTACTCACTAGGCCATATCATTACACAAAATTCAAAGCAGAATCAACTAATATTTTGTTACCAAGGGTAAGAATTATATAGGACAATTACACAAAATTCAAAGCAGAATCAACTAATATTTTGTTACCAAGGGTAAGAATTATATAGGACAATTAAAGTCCACTGAAATTCAAAATGTGGACATAAATCAAATGTCAGTGCTAAAAAGCCTATTCATTTAACAATGCCCTGATAGCATTGTGATAGTATTGTCACCACTTCTTCCCTATACCTTGTTCATATTTATTTAAAGGACACAAAACTTCAGTAAAAATTTTTTGTTGCCAGCTCTTTACCAAACTTGGAACGCTGAAGTCATTGATTAAGAAACACAAAAACTAGAAGTGAGCTGGATGTCACATTTAAATGCAAGTGAAAGATTACATACACACAAAATGTGCAATATTAGGCACACAAAAATAGACAAGGCATTCAGATGTACAGGCTATCACCACCATTAGTTCCTTCCTCTTACTTGTCTCTCAGCTCTGTTTAGAGGAAAACAAAGCTGAGTATATTCTTATGTGTGTGGGCACAGTTTGAGAAGGCCCCATCCTCCAAAACATTGCATTTGTTTCCACAAGATGATTAGAAAATTCTTTGTATTCTGGTTTTTTGCTAGTTCTTCAGAGAAGGGTAGCCAGGCCTTTCAGATGTCACCAGCACCATTTTCCTTCCATCTGCTGATAGAAGTAGGTCAGGAAAGTGCACTGAAGCAAATTCACCTCAGTTTTCTTACCGGGTTGGTGATCGTGATGATCTCCCCTTCACTGACTGTCAGCTCATTGTTTCCAGGCTCAGCAGCAAAATCATACATAACACGAGCCTGTATGCGGGAAAGAACATAACAGTGAGGCTTCCAGCTTCTGTGGAAGGTTTCATTAGGAAAGCATCAGCACAAATTTCGTTAACTTACAGAAATAGTAAGTGGGGGAAGGCTGAATGTACAAAGAGCAACTCAGCACATAGGAAGCTGACATTTCCTAGATTTGAACTGCACACTCAACAGTAAGAACAACTTTAAAAGATAAAAATCTCATGTGGAGCTTGTTGGAGATAATCTACCACAAGGATTTAAGAATGGTTGTTCTCTGTCATGTCCAGAAATATATTTACAATGTTTTCCAGGGGAAGAAGGAAAGGTTCCTAACTTTAACAAACAATTATTTTTTTTGTTTTATACAAGACATATTCCAACTCCAATTTGGATAAAGGGAAGTAGTTCACAGAGCAAACAATTCAGAAAAAGAAAAGCAAGTAACTGCAGATGTAAGTAACCACTGCTGTGCATAAAATGTAATATGTAAAATTATGTTTTGAGACTCTATATGGGAAGAATTATGTAAATGCAGAAACCAGCAGTGAGACTAGGCTTGTTGTATCTGGCAGGAGGAGGGAGGGAAAAACAAAACAAATCTAATTTTTAAGTGTTTAGATACACAAAGGCTTTACTGTGCACTGACTCTGCTATTACACTACATAAAGAAATGTTTGAAACATATGGTTTTATTAATAACATCATTCAGTGTGCAGCAATGAGTACTTTCTCGTACTTGCAGGGCAAGGGGAAGAAAAAAAACTAACCAAAAAGTAGTATTTTCTGTCAAAGGAGACAATAAGATAATTTCTGTTGAAAGTAAGCTATGTGATAGGAAAAAAATACCAAAAGACAGACTCAAAACTATCTCAAAACTGCAGGTTGTTATAATCCTCACCCAGACACAACTTCTTACAGAAAACCAGAGGAAAACAGAACTTCTCATCCCTACATTTTAATTTCATGAGTATCATGTGGAAATACTTCTGGCTGGTCAAAAGATACCTTACTTCAGTGTAAATAAAAACAGAGCTGAGAAAAAACATACATGTTTCAGCTGTTCAGCTGACAAATCTAACCCCAAACCATGTGCACAACAAATCGAACACTTGGTCTTCTCCAAGAGAAGCTGCTCTCCAACACTAGAGCAGCACAACATTGCAGAAAACCATGTGTCCTAAGCACTCTGAATGCTCCCTTGCAGGAAAACTTTCCCCTTAGAATGGAGGCTTTCAGCACTTTCAGATTATGCCATGCAAAACAGAGATGAAGAGGCAAAAACTGTGTTCAGTAATAACACTGACTGCTTTCTTTCCAGCAGCAGATCTGGCCTCCATGGAAATATAAGAATAAGCTGCTTTACTTTCCTGAAAAATGAACTGAAGAGAAGCAGCACACCTTTCGAAATACAAGAGCATTTTAAGCAGGGGTGTAAAAAGCACCACTCTCCAGAGCTCTTCCCTCAGCAGCAGCAGATGAAGGTGTTGAATATGTCCTTTTTTCAGCAGGTTGTCAAAATTTATCCACTTTCTGCAAGTCAATTTACAGCACTCAGATGCTGGACATCTGAATCATGGGAAAAGCAGCTTTCTTTACCAGGGAGTCTTAGCCTTTTTCAAGTAATACACCATAATATTAAATCTTTGCTTCTATTCACAGGAATGAATGACAGTTTACCAGAAAAAAAGGCAACAGATAAATTTTATCAGCCTTCAAAAACTGGCAAAACATCCCCAGTGATGACCAGACTGGAAAGGTAAAAATGTGCTTCTGTCTAATAAAAGAACAGATGCAAATACTAGATTCTCCAGATACAACAGTAAAATTAAAGTTACTCAGAAAAAACAAATGGAAGTATTCAGCTTACAGAGAAAGAAAAAACAAGAGATACATAGAATTTAATAAAGTCATTATGCCAAAGTCCACTTATTAACCTGCTCTGGATGCCTGTTTCAAAAGTCAGAAAAAGTAGAAAACAGGGAAAAAATTACAATCAAAGCTTGCTAACTACAGTTTAAGAAATTGAAAAACAAATTTAAAAAGAACAACCCATTTGCAATGCTACAGAAATGGATTGTTACAAAGCATTAAGAATTTGAGGTACATCTGAAACCTGGTCTGTATATTGACATTTCAAATACATTCCTCATCTTCTTCTGCCAGTACTCTCCATTTCACCTGCATCTCTAGGCTCACTTGTCTAGGCTGGAAATGAAGACCTTAAGAACTTCGGGCAAGTAAGCTATAACACTATCCTCCTACTGTTCAGTTTATAAACTCAACCAATTCCAAAGTAAAACTAAGTGACTAAATGTTTTTGCCCCGAATATTAAGTGTAAAGTTAACAATGGAAAACCTCCTAGGCTTTCCATGGACAGCCCAAAACCTATTTAAATTTCTGACAATCAGTTCCAAAACACTATAAAATGGAAAATGGTTTGACTTTCCAATAAGCTTTTTTCCTTCTTACCAGCCCTAAATATTGTGTCCAACTAGCAGATAGAACTTAAAAGTTCTATCTACTTTTGCAACTCATGCAAAATTGCAGATGAGCATGGAAAAAAGCATTCAACAATAACAGGATTTTAGCTCCTTGGCACTGCAATACACACACTGACTACTGGAGCTAAGCTTAGGGACATTTTGAATATTCATAAAATGAGAATCTCTGATGAATTCCAGATCATTAATCTGGATCAGTCCAGATTACTGAACACCATGATGAGAGCTTCTTCAAAACACAGCTTAGAAGAAAAAATTGTTACAGTAACTGTTGTGTGTCATATTTACTTCTGATCATATACAAAAGGATCAAACAGTCCAAGAACGACAGGAACTTCAGAAATTAAAATACTTTGTTAGTGGAATAAAGGCCAATAAAGCCCACTGCTTCATTTACAGAATACTGCAAACATGTAAAACAAGAAAGAACCATTACCAAATCTATTAGCTATAAGAAAATTAATTTAATCTACTGTTTGGATGTATATCTCCTCTCTCCCACCACCACGCCTGCTCCAAGATACAAATGGTTCTGGATTCTGAAGTTGTTTTGTCAGTTCCTTTGAGAAAAAAACCCCGCTAATCCAAAAAGCTTTAACTGATTTCATTGACCAGAGAGCAGGCCTGGATCTTGTACTATAAGCTACTGCCTCCCTTTGCTCAGGTGGCAACAGAGCGTCTCCACTGGGAGTTTGGAACACATGCTGATGTCCACCTCATGCTCCCTGGTGTGAGGAAAGCCTGGCACAGATTAAGCAGAACCCTGCCACAGCACATGGCAAGAGGGAAAGGTTTCTCTGATCCCCAGCATCTCTGCGCCTCTGGCATATACTGCAGTTTCTCCAGAATGAGAGGGAGACAGCAGTTTTGTCTACAAGTCCAAGATGGGGGAAACCAGTAAGAGTTAAAGGAAAATTAGCTTTTCTGAAGTATGGTTATAGAAATTTAGATTGTCATAAAAGAAATAAAAAGGAAACTGGTAATTCTCAGTGTTGTATCAGCATTCTTTGGAGCTTGTTCTACCTGCTGTTGTTACACAACTGGACTCTAGTTTCCCAATTTACAGATTTACTGACTTACTACAGTGTGAAGCCTCCCAACACCAAGCACTGCAATCAATAATTATTATTGTCTTTTTAGAATTATGATAGAATAATGCCTAGGAATATTAAAACACCAAAGATTCCCCACATTGAAAAGCAGTATCTCTGTTAGTGAAATATTATTCCTCTGCAGGCCTGGAGAAGACTTTACTTTCCTCCACTACTTCTGTCCGAGTTGAGTGCTTCCCTCTTCCTTCCATAATATTAAAAACCAAAAGGGAAAAAACCCAACAACAAAAAACCAAGAGCATTCAGCTTATTTCTGAAAGCAAACATAAGACTATGCAACTCTACCTGTCAATGTTAAGGCTCTTTAGCATAAATGAAGTGGGAAGGAAGTTGTCTAGCAAAAGTCATTAAAATAATTTTCCAATGAAAGGCTACACTATTGCTTCACTAAGTTACTAGATGAATATCCAAGATCTCTACAGACATCCTGATCCACTGGCTCCTGCTGGATGCCCCCCAGAATCTTGAACAAGGTGACAAAGCAACAGAAACACCTATTCCTCATGAGAAGAACCTTTTTGCCTTTTCCAAGATATTTCACTCAAGGCCAGGCTCAGATGGAAAAGCACCTTACCCCGAAATTGAACAATCCTGATGTGCACAGGGCCACACTTGCCTGCATTACAGTTCAGCTGCAGCAGAGTAGCTCTGTCATGCATGTGAAAAATGAGTATTTTATGATTGGCTTTTCACAAATATTAAAGTGAATATTATATGTGTTGTGTTAGAAAGTAATGCTGTATTAATTCTCTTAAGTAGTGTGTTAAATATAGTTTTAGGTTATAAAAAATGTTAAAATAGAAACTATGCTATGTAGGATACTTTTTTTAAAGAAAGGACTTGCAGCAAGATAGCAGCCACAGGACACCTAAATCTTTCAGAGAAAAAGAATTTATTGCCCTCTTATCAGAAGAAATGAACTTCTTCCCACCTTGAAGGCACTGTCAGGATTCAGAGGAAGAAGCTGACAATGACCAGACAGAATCCTGTATTTGAATGGAATTTATGCATCATGTATGAAGCGTATGAATATGCAACAGGTTTTAAGGGTTAATCCTTTGTTAATGGGTGTCCTTTTTCCAGCTTGTGCTGCCCAGAAAAAGGTACCCAGACGTCTGTAACTCTTTGTCTTTATTGTCTCATATTGTCCTAATTCAAATTGTCCAAATTATTATTACTTTAATTGTATTACTATTTTTATAACCATTTTATTACTATTGAACTTTTAAACTTTTTAAAAAACAAGTGATTGGCGTTTTACACAATGGAGAAGGACAGTGAAAGCCCCAGTGTATTCCTCACCAGCCATAAGCAGACAGGCTAACAGCTAATGCACATCAGTTGTGCTCAGAGCAGCTTTTACAACATCTTCCCTGCCTCAGCCTTCCTTGAGATGAATGATCAACGACCCACATAGAATGACTGCTGGTTTTTCTTTAAGTTCACACTTCTGAAGCAAAATGTTTTCGTAATGCTGGACTTCCTGACTGCAATGCAACAGTTCTGCATCAAAGTATGCTTTATAGCACAAAAATTGGAGAAGCCCCTAAAAAATTGGGCACGCCTTTGAAAATGCTTTCCCTACGCACAGGACTTCATTTGTATTAGGAAGAGATCTAGTGTTAAGCCATAGATTCATCTGTTTCAACCATGTGTTACAATTTAGGAAATTTGTACCACAACTGCTTTTCTTGGTCAGCTGGCAGTGGCAGATAGTACAAAGGAAATATCCATAGAAGTTTCATAGCATGAAATTCCCATAACTGCACACATTTCACAGTTGGCACTTCAGCAGTTCAGAGCTTCAGCCACCCTGCACTGCTCTTGTCAAGAGACAGGGATTCACAGGTTTAAATTGCCTGGTGCCACTGTCAGAAATAAAACTGCTGTATCACAGCAGCAAGATGGCAACACCTCATGCTGGTGGCAGCAGTTCCCACACTGACAGAAAGAGGATCAAATTCTGGATTTCTCTTTTGGGAAGTATACAAGGCATATAAGTGCAGTTTTCTCTAAAACCTGCATCCACTGGAGGAGCAGAAACCATAATTTGGAAAGCCTGGCAGAATGCCAGAAATAAAAAAAAAATTAAAATAAAGAAAGTTAATCATTAGCATTGGCTCTAAACAAGTCAAAGTCCTCACATTTTAAACAGCCATGTCAGTGAGAAGACTTGAACTTTTCTTCTAGGACAGCAGCCTAAGCTTTTAGCTGGGATGAACAACAAAGGGCTTTTGGTCACCTCAAGTAACTCCAGTAACACATCTGGTATGAATAAACTTCAGAACAGCTTGCTACAAAAACTGCTTCAGTTAGTACAAATATTCTTCAGTAGGTATAGTAAGCCTTTGAAATCTGCTGCTTGTGAAATACTGATAAGCACTATGTTGCTCACACCTGGAAGCACAGAAGAAGAAAATGCATTTATTTCTTCCCAGACTTCATTTTATTAGTTATCTTCTAAAAGCTTTTTGGATGTGGGTTTGGTTTTTAGTACATTTTTTGTGAGGTTTCTTTCGTTAGTTTTTTTTCAGAATTACTTTTTCCCACAAATATTGCTTTTAGAAATAAAATATTCATTCTAAAGGGCAGTTCTAAGAGAGTAAAACAGAAATAGCATAGCTGGGATACAGGTTGGGATCTCAGGATTGGAGAAATTAAGAAAGCAGAAAGAATATAATAAAGACAAAAGCCTACCTGCAAATACATCACTTCAGAAATTAGCAGTATATTTTGATTACTCCTAAAGAATGGTTCAAAATGAGGCATTTAGTCTAAAGATTGACAATACTCTTCCACACAAAAAAACAATTAACTTAAAAGTCTTTTTGCATTTTCTTTCCCCTGCTAATCTTATCTTTCCCAGCAATTTGCCCTGTGATTCCTGTCTATAAAAAACTAGTGGCTTATAGGTACTTTACTGCTTAGAATAAATGCAAGACATCTGACTAGTTATCAGCTGAAGCAAAAGCCTTAAACCCCTCGCTGTCCTCACTGTGCCAGTGAAGCTCTGGGGAAGACACGGGGTAGGCACAGATCTAAATGACAGCATAGCCATTGTTTTGTCTCACCATTCACAGACTACTCAAGTTGCCATGTCTTAATCCATGCATCTTTGAAAAAACTCTCCACAGATCAAAACACATGCTAAGTCCCTCTGTGGAAATTATAGGGAATTCTGCAAGAAGTTTGAAAGGGCTGGTGTCCAAAATGCTTAGGAAAACCGTAAGAGTACAGGAATACAGACAGGAGCCCCTCATGTCTTTCCCACCTCAGAGGACTCAGGATACCAGCTTTCTTCCAACAGTGCCTAACATTTAGGTAGATTTAATAATTTCCCTACCCTTTAGCCTGAAATCTAAGCTTGTTCAAAAGCTAAGTGCCCCAAGTCTGAAGAGATTTTCACTGCATCATCTCCATCACTGAATCACAGAATGGTTTGGGTCAGACTGACCTTAAAGATCATCTTGTTTCAGCAACCCTGCCATGGGCAGGGACACCATCCACTAGCACAGGCTGCTCAAAGCCCCATCCAGCCTGGCCTTGAAAATATAAAAAACATTTATACTACTAATGAAGGAAACATCTGGGGCTATGATTTGACCAAAAAATGCCTTTTCATTTTAGTCCCCCTATCAAACTCTATCAGACTGCAAGGCAAAGTGTGCATTTGGATAGCCTATGCAGAAATATCAAGTGGCTCCTCAATGACTCTCAGCCTGGAGAAGCAGCTTCTCTCTGTCCTGACTGTGGTAAAGAAATGTCTACATGTTCCTCTCACAGGCTTTCCTAAGAGAAAAGACACAAACCAAACATTGACAATAGAACAGTAAGAGGACACAAGGGACACTGTCTTCTAAGACAGACTCCTACCGAAACAGTACCTTAGGAATTCAAGGGATTATCCATTATACTAGCAACTGCCAGTAAAGTGATAAAGATTTATTATGAAAGAGACACCAATGTTTATCTTTTTAACTACTATAGAGAAACTGGAGAAAATGTATATTGCTTGTATTGGGCTAGGCATCACTTCTTGTGCAAGTGCTCAGCAATACCTGCCTAGAAAACTAGCTTGAAGAAACTGGAACATTTTATACTATGATTTTATTAAACAATAAGCAAAAAATAAAATTCACTTATTTAATTAAAACCTCCCTTTAATATTACATTTCTTTTCAATACGATTTTGTTTTGCTTTCAGCAACATCAGAATTAAAGCAAACTCACCCAAAAAGTAAAACTAAATTCAGCAAAGAACTCCACTTCTGGATGAAGAGAGAAGGTCACAATATTCAGGTATCATTACTCCAAGTTCCCTCACCAGCTCTAACTGCTGGATCCTCACATTACTCTACAAATTCACATTAAAAATGTCTCTTGACCCACTGGCTCACTTTCCTCTGGACAATTTTTCAACTCTAAAATAAGCTCCCTAGCCTGCAGCTAATCATTTGAAGTCAACAGTACTGACTATAAGCATACTAGAACTAAATTAAACAAAGACAAAAATCTAAGAAACAAGGACTTGTGTAATTTCTTCCCACTAGTAAAATATGTTTGCAGACAGTTGCAAAACTCAGAAGTTGCATGTGCCTACAATATTTCAGGCAGGTATTTAATTAAGTATTTATACTGGATTAAAAGGTCTATCTTATATTGGAATTGACGACAAAATATGAAGTGTTTCCAAAAAAGTACAAACCACGAAGTCTGACACCTTTATATGGTAAGGGACAGGAAGGCAATACTCAATTCCCACCAGCATGCACGTGGTTTAAACCACTGACACTTCTAGAATTAGAATGGAAGTAAGAAGGAAGTGTCTAGGCAAGTCTGCAAGTGTTAAAGAGACTTGGAAATGTTTTCTGTAGTAGTAAAGACAACAGCTTACTAGCCACTTCAACAACTTGGGCTTTCCTCAGTGAGGACAGATTAACTCTTCAGATCTACCCCACAGGACTTCACTGCCTTGCTGAAAATAATTTTTGGTCACGAAAGACCACCTGAGCTCAGTTCAGACTAGTCCCACTCATTTTTTGTTTCATATTTTATTTTTGATTCACAGAACATGAGCTTCTTTACAGCTGCCTACCTGCCAGCAAACATCACCACACCCCAAAGCCCAGTGAAATGTGCTCCTGGCCACCATTACAGGCAGGATGCACACCAAGAACTTGCATTCAAGTGGATTCCTACACAGGAAGCCTCTTGTTCAACTCAAGCATCTGGAACTAAAAGTCATTGATGCAGAATGACGTCTAAAATGGTTATTTGACTAAGATCTCTTAAAAGTGTTGGAGTAAAACAGATCTTAAAATTGTAAGATGCTGAAACAAATTATAGCTTCTTTCCATGCAGTTATAAGCCAGGTGGGTACACAACCATGCCACAGAACATGAAAAAAGCAAAGAGAAACTGTGATGTTTTCCAGATTTACAGCAGTGCTTAAAAATATTAGTCTGAGAATTATCTATAAGCAGTTCAGTGGTTTAAAAAAGCAGCATCTTTTCAGAATAACTATCATGCACTACTAAAAGAGGTGCTTGGTTACATTTTGGTGTGTTCATACTGACTTATTTATGGAGTATTGTCAGACCCAAGAACAGAATCTACATGCACCAAAGTAACACTGAAGCAAAGGAAATTCAGTTGCAGAAATACATTCAAGACACCCATGTGATTTAGAGATATTTCCAAATACTGACTCAGATATTCCCCTGATTCACATCTGAGCTTTCCATTGGGTTAAGCACCTGAAAAGCTTTTTTCTTGTTTAAAACATTACTTATAAACTAGTCATCAATTAAAAATGTACTGCAAAACTCCTACCATGAGTGAGGAACTCCAGTGATACCAGACCTTTTTCAGAATCAATTTACTGCACTGCTTTAAGTGCCCAGCCTTCCCCATGTTTTCTTTTCTGAATACCAATCTTTCCCAGATCCTCAGATAAACTGGGGACTCAACAGTTTTGAATTTGATAACATTAATTCCAGTTTCACCACAGCTACAGCAAGTAACAAATGCAGCAAGTGCAGCATGGTTTTGTATTTACGGATGTCAGGCAGGATGCATTTATCTCAAGTGTGATTAAAATCTCTGCCTAGATTAATCATTACTGTATCTCTGAAATCATACTGCAAAACTTACAACTGTTTGCTGAACCAATATTTAATGGCATTTCAGAAGCCTGCTGTGCAAGGCCCCTGATGTTGACCTGAAACTTTAGGGCACAGTTCTGTCCCCAAAGAACAGAGCCAGTAAGATGTGAAGGTTTCAGAAAAAGCCAGCAGCATTCACCAGAAAAATTGCCGCATTGTGACCTACTCATTAAGACAGCTTGTAGTCACACAATAGTGCTGCCTCTACGAGAGCAGAGATTAGAAAAAATTAGTAATTATCTTAATAATTGGAGAAGGACAAAGTTTCACTAAGATTTTCTAGCAAACTTCAAGCCCTTTCAGACTCAGCACACTATTACACATTGTGGATCTCAATGTACCACATGCACAGGCCACTCTAGAAGCAAACGAATACCTGGCAAAGCAAACTAAGTGCATGTTAAAATGATGCTGCTTCAAATAAACTTCATCCATAAAATACTGAATGGAATAGCTCTACTACTCTGAAGTCCCAAACACTGGTAAATATTAATAGGAAAACACGTGCTGAATAGCATGCTCACTGAAAGCAGTTGGGAAGGAATCTGAAATGCAGCAGGATGAGCTCTCCACATGGAATTCTGCTAAATTCTCTGTTACTTGAGTAACCAACATTAATCAATATACTAATGTTTTGTTATTTTGCAGTTCTTATTAGAAACACTACTTTGTAAAAGCCTATGTTTACTTTCATTTTATGAACACAAGCGAGGAAACTGCTACACCAATATAAATGCATTACCATTTTATCAGATGAAGCTTCTTTACTCTAGAAGTGGGCAAGGTTCACATTTTTTGGGTTCTAAAGTATCCAAGCCTACAGCTATTTTAGGCTTTTCTATTGGCAGTGTAGAAAAGCACAAGACCCTGTAAGATTACAAACTTTATTTCATGATAAATGGCAGCTCAAATAAGCAAAGCACAGTCATTAGACCTGGCCAGAGAACACCCAGCCCTTGAACTGGACATTAATGACCTGCAATTTAATGCCATGTGCACACTAGCAGTGTAGGCATTTCCCACTGTAAGACAAAGAGTTAAAAAAAAAAAAAAAGTAAAAGAATGCCTGAAGAGATACATTTAATAAATAAAAAACCAAACCAAGAGATGTAATGAATGACAGAACTGGATTAAGTCATGCAACGCTGAAAGCTTGAAAGAACACCTAACAAACTTTTCTTGTACCAGCAACCTTTACAGTGACAGAAAGCATCAAAGAAGTCTGAAAAGAAAGTTAGAACTTCTGCTTCCTTACAAATTACTAGAAAATTTGGCAGCTTGACAGAATGTGACAGAGCTGTTGATAAAAAAATTGTCATTCAACAACCTTCATACAAACATCCAAGACTGTGGTCTAGTTATTTGCAGCAAGGAAGACGCTTAATTTTGTATTCCAGAAGCAATCATTTTCAGAAGAAAAATATAGGGCTATTAAGGAAGGAAATTACAGCACTGCTGAAAGAAGTGTGCTGTAACTAGGTAAGCACTAATTACGCTATATTATCATATGTAATTGCAATATTCAGTTACTGAATTAAACCTTGACCTCCCGCCCCAAAAAGAACCAATGCAGCGGAGGAAGTATGACATTCCCGCTTCACTCTCAAATCCTATGAAGCTATAAGGTGAAGCACCTCATCAGTCATTGCCTTACTGCTGCAGAAAGATGAATTGTATAGGCTCTTCAGGCAATGCTAGAATTTAGATAAGAACTAGAAAAAACAATAAATGTAATAGCCTTATATCAACTGTCTTTCTTCTGGAAACCACTTACATAATCATCATAGAGGGGAAAAAAACCCCAAGCTCGTCATACAGAAGGGTGGTACAGTCTAAAGCTATTCTAAGAGTATTTTTATAGCTGTTCTTGCAAATTAGCCATTTTGTTCTGTCAACCAGGAAAGCAAACACTTTGCTTGAATTGAGATGACAACTAATTTTTGCTCTGAACAATGAAAACTGCAGTCTCCGAAGGCTGGGAAAAGCAAAGCAAGTCCAAAACCTACTGTGTTTAAACAGAGATACCATATGAATACACAAAATAAAAGCACAACAGTTCCCATGCCAAGGAGGAGCAGATGGCAACTCAGAGCAGAAGTCAGTAACTCAATGACAAGTCATAAGAAATAAGACCCATCAACCAGTTCTTCACCAGTCTCCACTTTTTTACAGGAGTGGGACTGAATGATTTCAGCTGGGCAAGTCCCACTCGCAGAAACCCTGGGCCAGACATGGCTGCCTCTCCCCAGAAGCAGCTGTTTTGCTCGGACTCCCCAGAGACCTCCCACAGGCTGCACTGCCCATCTTCTCACCACCTCCTCCTCCTTCCAGCCACCTATTTTGCACATTGGAAACCCCTCCCGTACAGTGGCTTCCTTAAAAGGACAGGACCTGGGAGAAGAGCTGCTCTAAAATACAGGAGGAAATTGAGCTTTTACCCACAAAACACATGTTCACACACAGAGTCACTGGTTTGACTTTACCCAGCACACTTCTATGAGCACACACCCTGTTACCAGCAGTGCCCAGGATGGCTCATGTGCCCTTCATACCATGCCACGTCCCAAATGTCCCCTCACAACTACACAACAGCTGGACCAGGCTGCGTAATGGCAGCTCCCTACAGGAAGCGCTGTTCCTTGTGCCCTTCTCCCCTTACTGTGGGTCTTACAGACAACTATCTGCCAAAGTTAAATGATTCTGGTCTTAAATGTCTTTTTCTTTTCTATCTATATGGTTGACCAAGGTTTCTTGTTCATACAAAGCTCAAAGATAAAGAAAGTTTGGGAAAGAAAGTGATAATGCTGAGAGTTTAAGTTAAATTTTCCTGTAAGCAATATGCCTTTTTTTTTTTCTCTCTCTCTTCAGTAGCACTTGAATTTTGCTTATTGAACTACTACAAGATTGCTCTGTTTTTTGAACTTTCAGTTACTTGGGAAGTTCCTTTCCAATCATAAACTGCTGAGAAAGCAGGAATGCAACTGAAGAAAATAAAAGCACAAGCTCTGATTTTCAGCCCTCTAAGAAGTGTAAAGTGAATTCAGAGGAATTGCCATTGTGAAACACATATTGAAATAGAAGAGGTTTAGCTTTAAACACTGAACAGTGCAATAGCTATTTACTTAAAATAATTCTAGATATCTAAATGCTCATCTGTTCTACTGGTTAAAACAAATCACTCCCACTATTTCACAGTCTCTTCTCTACTACCTGCTTTTCAAATGTTTTGCAAGACTGCTTCCAACACCATAAATGTTACAATTGCTTGTAAATTTAATACAGGAGGGAACCCACATATCTGAAATGGCAAAAATCTCAAATGATTTTTACTTTGGTGATCTCTGTAAACTTTGAAATTTGCCAGATGCCCTAATCAAATAAGGAGAGGTTTACTGAATATTCAGACACTCTTCTAGGACTTTCTTCAAGACCTGAAAATCTGAGGAGGAATATAATTCCGAGGAAAATCTTGAAAGAATGCAGTAAAATAAAACTTCTTACCAAGCTACAGTTATCTGTAAAGCCTTATTGCTGAAGTAATACCAATATACGAGAGATTCTACCAGAGTGAAAACTTGAAACTCTGAATCTATAAACCAGATGTAGCTTATGACATTTGATACCAGACTTCCTTCTCTTTGGCTGCTGTAATCATGTTTTTAAATTATGACCTCTGGTAATGAGTCTCTGATGACTCTGCCTAGGTGCTCAAAATAACTTTGAAAAACTGAGTCAGAGGAATCATTACTCAAGCACAGCATCACTCAGAATCTTACCAGCTCTCCAGCTTTCCAGCACAGAAATGAAAAACCTTGAACTGGTAATTGCTGCAATGTAACATAAGCCACATATCACTGAACCTTTAAAAGACCATAAGACTGGACAGAAAGACAAAAGAACAGAAAATCTGCGTCTTCATAAAATAACTGCATCAGTTCTCTTGCTCATCCTAGCATCTCACTCCTCCAATAGGTCAGAAATCTGTGGTTAATCTGCATTACCAAACATTTTGCCCTTCTCTAATCATCTTGTTTCCCCTTAAAAAACAAACCACCAAACCAAAATAATCCAAAAGCACCAGGAAGTACCCCCACATCTACTTAACACTAGCTGAAAAGACCCAAACAACATTTCACATCATTAGACTGTAACATCAAAATCATTGCTTCAACTTATAATTTTGTTCCATCACAACCTACATACACAGACCATCTGTGATCTCATGTTTTGTATTATGTCTTGTTTTGCTGAATTTAAATAATGAAACACGTTGAATGGATTATGATGTGATCTGTATAAAAGAGGATCATCCCAACTCACAGATGTCTTAAGATTTATTAACCGAATATTCCCTTAAGATGAGATTTACAAAAGGAGTCTGCTTCCAAAGTTAGGACAATGCAGAATGCAGATTAACAGAACACAAAGTCTGGGTATTTTGGAAGGTTTAGCACAGAGGGGTGCTTCACTTCCCACCTGCAAATCAGAAGAATTGTTTCTAACCAACTCAAGTGATGGTATAAAGGAAAATGTGGGACTTCTTTGGGAAGCCTTACACTGCTGAGAGTAACAGAGAATGAAAAAGAAAGATGAAAGGAAATCTTTAAAGCTAATGTGTTGTTACCTTTTCCTGCATGAAATTTTCGTATGTAAATCATGACCTTCCTTTACCACAACTACAAGAACCATGACGAATTCAACTACACCTGGCCAGTGATAGTAAAAGAAAAATTTGAGCATGATTAAATGGACAAGAAAGCCTTGAAAAGCATTTCCTTGTTTTAGAAGTACTGGTAAATTGTATCTTCTTTAAAGAACAGAATATTTAGTCTAAGCTTGCATTTGAAAGGACTTCCTCCCACAAAAAGGGGCCCAGTTCTGAAAACAGAAGCAGATAAATGAGTCCTCAAAGTACACAAACCATTGAACAATCAAGAACATAATGGTGAGATATAAGTGCCCTTAAAGTTATAAAGAAAAATAAGCATTTGGAATTGACAGTAAGAGGGGCCCAACTTCACAAAGCTTATCAACAACTGCCTTATGAAATACCTCTCTTGGGAAAGCAATGTCACCAACACCAACAATGTTACACCAATAAATCAGCTCCTAGTTTCACTTCAAAATTAAAACTCTCACCACATGTTATCAGCACAGGTTCCAGAAGAACTGGAAGAACTGTCTGCCCAGAGCCTATTCAGTTCTCTCACTTCCTTCTGAAATCAGGGCCTAACAAATGGCAAAACATCAGCATTTTCAAGAAAAGGACTTGCCTACATTTTATAATAATAAATAAGTTTAAAAATAGGCTAAGGTAGAGAGAATGTTGTTTAAAAGCCAGCATATTGCTTCCTGACATTTCTAGCTCTCCCTATTCAATGAAGCTCAAAAACAAAAGAAAGGACATGAGTAAAGCTGGGACTTGGCAAACTCTAGTGGGGAGAGAATAGGAAAGGCCAAAGAAACCACGAAGGAACAAATAGAAGAATGACAATTTCACCTGTGTCTTTTGTAAGCAACTATGACAGAAACATTTACCAAACTGCATCTTCCTGTGACCAAGTTTAGAAAATTTTTTAGGCTCAGGCACTTTCTGTGTCACATCATTTGCGACACAGTTAAAAAGAAGGAATTAGTAAGGTTAACTCTGTTTCTGAAAAGCATCGAAAATAAAAGTATCTAGCTTAAATCACCGGTTCTTAAATGTTGACATGAAATTCCTTTACCTCTGAAGTCGGGTTCGGTTAAATGACTGTAAAACTCTAGAAGTCTCCTGAACAACCTTCTTTTCTTTTCTTATTTTGATAGGGTTTAACATTTGTTTCAGTTTTTTGAGCACATAACCTTGAGCAAATCACAAAGGCCACTGCCAAGCTACAGTAAGGATCTAGCCAACAGAAGAACTGCTTCCAGAAGCCTTAGATCCTCCATTTCCCATTTATATTTTCACCCTTCTCTGTGAAAGCCTCCTGCTGTCAACTATACCACCCCACCCAACCTTCTGTACCAGCTCTGAGCAAACTTTCAACTACTGCAACTACCTAGAACTGGAGAAATGACGCCACTGTTTCCATTCAGTGAATATTTTTGCTATTTCAGCAACTTACTGTATCTTAAAAACAGGCCTGACAGGTGTTGTAGTAGACTCCTGGGATGTCCATACAGCATGGGATGAGGAGCAAGAAAGGAGAAGGAGCAATGGCCCCTGCTAATGTAGCTCACAACATCAGACACAGCCTCCACAGCCTTCAGAGTGCTTAAGGCCTACAGCTACCCCACCTGTTTCGACAGAAGACTCCCTACCAAGTTTCCAGCTAACAAATATGCTAGGAAAGCATCAGTAAAGGCTTCTTGGTAGGAAAATAGTAGTCCTTTCCCCTAAAAGCTTTTATTGTTTCAATAAGAAGTGCATTGATTTTGAATGGTACAGAGAAGAGCCAGCACATCACCCAACTCTATATCATATCTTCATACATGAAAACTCAAGGAATTTAATTGCTATGGTTTACCAAAGTGGGAGCAAGAAAACTGGCCAAGGATTACAAGCTAGCTATGGAAGAAACCCCTATTTGCATCCTCCATCCTCATGAAATCTAACACCTTGATTCAAGCATTTGTAAATCTTGTAGAGAAAATGATAAATCTGAAAACAGAAGCTGGGAAAGTTCAGATTCAAAAGAAAGATGCATCAACAGCAAGAGAGATGATTTAAAAACAACAACAAGAAAGATGGGCTGAATTTTCCATCATTGAAAGCACTCAAATCAAGACTGAACTTACCCCCAGCCTTCCTTGGAAAGTATATTCTAGTTTAAACAGGAATCAAGTCAGGAAGCGCTAACAGCCTGTGCAGCACAGGCCAGGCCAGACTGTCAGTCACCCTTATCAACTATACAGGATTTGACACCATTAAAGCTCAAAAATTCATACTCCAACAACTATAGGTTAGTTTTGTTAACATTTCACATAAAATACAAATACACCTTGCACATTTCTTTCAAAAAGAGGCAGTTTGTGAAGGAGCACAAGCAGAAGGTGAGAAATTTGTTTACAATTTAAAAAACAAAATTTACTTTCCAAATGAAATGGTTACTGGTTAGTTGGCTGAGCTCCTAAAAACTGTTTTTTCAGCCAGTTACTCCCTTACACTGCTCAAAAAGACAATATATTCTTTACCATAGCTGACGTTCGCACAACGTGAACAAAATAAAACCCAAACCAGGGCAGTTTGCAGAGAGGGACCCATCTCCTGGGTAGAGCTCACAGAAAATAAAGTAAGCTTCTCTTCAGCACTGCTCAGACTTACCAGCATAACAAAATAATAACAATAAAATACCAATTCTTTCCTGACTACCACTTACCAATTTTAGCCTTCAAGTCAAAGTACATTACCATATCTTGCAACATGCAGAATGAAAAAAATTGCACCACCTGATTTTAAACCAGTCTGGATTCGGAAGTCAGAAATTATATGCCCTTCCGTCTGGGGCCAAAATGTTCCCAAAAAATATCTTAAAAAAAGCAAAGTGAAAGTTTCCAAGTGCATTAATAAAATGGATTGTGGGTTCGTCACAGAACACAGGATCCCATGAGGATAGCGCACCTCAAAGTGAGCTGAGAAACAGTACACTGGTTTAGTACAGTACCTGCCTCACATACTCTGTATTATGTGGTATACACCCGCCCGAAGTAATTTTCTTGCTACCTACAATCGTTAGATTGAGTAAAAAATATTCACACACACATCCCGTGAATTACTGGAACCTACCAATGTAAAAAAAACAAGTCTATCAACAATATTCTAAAAGCTCAACAGAAACATAAATTTCACTATATTGACTATATTCACTGTATTTTTAAACTGCCTAAGTAATTTTGAAACCTAAAATCAAGTTTTTGGTGCTTCGGAAAAAGTTAATCCAAACTTGAGCCACCATCAGTTTACATGGTTACAAAGACAGCTACTTATACACTAAATCTGACACATTCAAGATGTGGAATTTCTTCAGCGCTGAGAAGAGCAACATAAATAGTGCACTGTATGAGAAAGGCCTCAGTAAAAGGAAGTTTTTTAAACTGCTGGCCAACCTAATGGAATCAGGTGACTCAAAGTAATACTTCAAATACCAAAAAAGTCTTCCTGAGATACTTAGACAAGTCACAGATGAGTTGCTGGTGCATGTTAACTCACACCTACACAAGCAGAGATGCTTTCATCAACCAATATAGTAAACAAATATTGTTTGTTTAGAAAGGGGCCACTTTCAGATAGGATGGGCTAATTTTGACAGCTGCATTAGCAGCAGATACTGTTGAAGAACTGAACAAAACAATTTAACTTCCTGTCTTTTTTTATTGCTGTTGGGTTTGGTTTTCTTTTTTTTTTTTTTCGCGTGTAAAATCACAGCTTACTCTTAAGAGGTCGCGTAGGGCGGACTCTGGGCTCCCACCAGAGACACGGTACAGGCACCCCCGGATGCCACCGAGGGGGTCAGCATCAGCTGCCCCGACGAGCGGGCCGGGACAGCCGGGCCGGGACAGCCGGGCCGGGACAGCGGGGCCGGGACAGCGGGGCCGGGACAGCCGGGCCCGCCGGTGGCCGAGGCCTCTCCCAGCGCCCCGCCGCTCCCCGGGCTCGGTGGCAGCGGGGCAAGGGGCGCCCGGGCTGCAGGAGCAGCACCCTCGGCCTCCGGCGGCCCTACGACCCTACGGTCGTTCCGCCGAAGAGCGGGGACGGAGGGGCACAAACACAGCCGAAAAACAACTTTCCCCCGCCCCGGAGTCGCTGAGCCCCGAGCAGGGGCCGGGCAGTGGCGCCGAGGCCCGAGCGCGGCGCTCCCTCGGTCCCTCCCGCGGCCGGCGGCAGGCTCCGGGAGGGAGCGGCTCCCCCGGCCCGCAGCCCGTCCCCTGGGACCCCCGCCCGCCCGGCCGGGCCCGCTGGCGCAGAGCCCCGGGCGCTGCTCACCTTGGTGGCCATGGCGCTGCCGGCGCGGGCTGCGCTGCCGCTCTGCCCTCCCTCCCTCTCTCCGCGCCGCGGCTGCTCGGTCGGTCGGTCGGTCGGCTGGTCGGTGTGTCCGGCCCGCCCGCCGCCGCCGCTGGGCCGCGCAGGCGGCTCCTCCTCAGCGTCCCCGGCCGCCGCCGCCGCCTCCTGGGGGCCGCTGTGCGGCTCAGCAGCCAAGCGCCGGCGCTGGGCAGGCGGGGGCTGGTGTGGCCGCGCCGCGATGCCCCCGCCTCGGCCGCCCTCTCCGCCGGCTGGGCTCGGCTCGGCACCCAGAGGCAATGGCGGGGCGGTGTGCCCGCAGCCTTTCCGGCAGGGCCCGGGGGAGGGAAGCACCCGCCGCGCTGCGCTGATCCCCGGGGGAGCCGCCCCGGCCGGTCCCGGGGGCGATGGGGGCGGGCGGCCGGAGCTCGCCCACCCCCCATGCCCTCAAGAGCTTTGCTTTGTAGTCAGAGTTTGGCCTCACATTCGCTGGCGTGGGGGAGAGAGCCCGCACGAAGGCGTTATGCGCCCCTCGGGTGCCTTTGAATGGAAATTTCAAAGCAACTCTACAGCAAGGAGAGCAATTTTTTCCTCGGCCAGGCTCCATCCACGGCTGCCAGGGCAGTGTACGTCGTCCCTGACCCGTTTCGGCCGGGCCTTGGTGTACAGCAGTTATCAGCAGCAGTACAAGGCACCAAGGAGCTATAGCTGCTCAAGGTCGGTAGCGTTCCTGTTGGGCACTCTATGACCATCTCATAAAAACTGCCTGCAATCCCACTTGGCTTCCGGCCTGCAGGAGAGATGAGATGGGAGGCTAAAGCAAAGGGAATTTGAAAATACGGTGGCAGTGATCGTGCAAGGTACTGCGCCATCCAAAAAGTGCAGCTTCTTGTTGGTATATTTATAGCGGTTGGCCTGGAATCGGGAGACTTCCTTTCTGTAGAAGGAAATACACAGCGTAATCATCAGGGACACCAGGGAGAGCCCCAGGAGGCAGGTAGGCTGTAGGGAAACTGCACAGAACTCTACATCTATATTTCCTTGCCCATAGAATTACAAGCTTTTTTTTTTCTGCTATTGGTATAGTTTCTCAGTGAGAGCTTTATTAAAAGAGAAAAATACATTCACAGGTTGAACACTGGAAAAAATTTTTCTAGTTGGACCTGTGAAATAGTTTCCATGGAAAGTGAGGATGAGGAAATAAGAGGGAGCTGGCTGTTCATTTGCCACCACTTTTTGAGTGATTGAACTGATTAACTTCAGAAGTTTCCAAACTCATTTGCTTCTGGTTTTAGCTTTTTCAGAATTCAATTAAATACAACATTTCCAACTTCCTACTCTCTGTAACAGCAGTACCTAAAGTGAAATCTTTCTGTGTGGCTCATAAGTGACATTGTAGGACACCACCTTTAAGCTGAAGTATTGTATTTAGCATCAGTTTTGCCACGTGGTCCATCAATAGACTGGCATCTCATCTACCTTAAAAGCAAAACTCCCTGAAGGTGGCTTCATTTCTGTACTAAGTGTCATGGTTTGACCCGGAAATGCCGGAAATAGGATTTATGGGATACAGGTCACCTCTGAGGCCACTTTAAAAGCAAGGTGTTTGCGCAGGCACGTTCTCTTGGGACATCGGCGGGCAGAGAGTGAAGATGCCTCCCTCGTCCAGCGTTTTTGCTGGGCGGGGGAGGGCGGCCACGCGGTAGGCTGGGCCCAGCCGGAGATCGGGAGAGAGGGTACCCCGAAGGTGGAAGGGTGGAGAGGTGAAGAACCCCACAAAGGCCCTGAGAGATATCGGGTACCCAGCCCCCCTGGCAGAGAGAGAGAGAGAGAGAGAGAGTGTCGGAATTTTTTTTTTAGCGGCCGGTTGAGAGGGAGAAGGGGGGGCTGTGGGCGAAGGGCCGCGGAGCAGCGGCAGGGCAGCTGTGGGAGTGAGAGGGAGAGAGACTGCACCTTTTTAACCCTTCTTTGGACGATGAAAGCCTTATAAGACATTAACCCTTTCCCAGAAAGGAGATAGAGTGGAGGAAGAAGAAAGAGATATGCAAGTGAGATTAAGATCTGAGCAAGTGAGAGATGATTTGGGATAGAGAAGAGTCTTTGTGGGAAGAGAGATGATGGAGTGGCTTTTGCTGGACTCTTTTTGTGTAGCCATGGACAGAGCCGTGTTTCCTGGTGAGACAGAGACTGCATCCAGGGGGGCGCACTGCCTCGGAGCCAAGAAGAAGATGTAAGGATGGAGTTTACCCCTCCGCCTCAAGGGGTATATAAATATGGGGGGGACAGATGTCCCAAAAGGTGTGATTGTGTTTCTTTTTGGAATGGGACAGAGCATCCTTAAAAAACAGACCCTGGAAACAGCCCTGATTTCATCCAGGCGGTGAGAGAGCCTAGAAATTGGAAAAGGCCACCATGGCAAGCAAGAAGGACTCCGCTCCTCTTGATGAATGGAGAATTGATTGTGTACAGAGTGGTGATGGACTAATGGTTGTTGATTTGGGAAGTGTATTGTGTTGGGGAATTGAGGGGAGGAGGAGGGAGATGTTTTGTGGGGCTTTCATTTTTCCTTGTGTGTTCTTTGTTTCTTTGTGTATAGTTTAGTTATTGTCTGTATAGTTTAGTTAATAAATGTTTTTTTTTTCTTTTGTTAAGTGGGAGCCTGCCTCTTTCTTATTCCTGGTCAAAAGTCTCACAGCGGACACCGGGGAGAGTTTTTTTCATGGGGGCATTGGCTAGTGCCAGTGTCAAACCTTGACATTATTGGTTCCCTGACCGGGAATCGAGTTTTGGAATAGTTGAGTGAGATAAAGCTGTGAGATGAGACCAAAAAGGAATAAGAAAGAAGCATGTATTAAGTTAAGGCAGGTATGGTTTTGTTATTTTGTAGAGTTGTTTTGTAAGTTTGTTAATGATTTTAGGAAGTTTTAAGAGTGGTCTCAGAGGTGAAGGGTGGAATGTCATGGTTTGACCCGGAAATGCCGGAAATAGGATTTATGGGATACAGGTCACCTCTGAGGCCACTTTAAAAGCAAGGTGTTTGCGCAGGCACGTTCTCTTGGGACATCGGCGGGCAGAGAGTGAAGATGCCTCCCTCGTCCAGCGTTTTTGCTGGGCGGGGGAGGGCGGCCACGCGGTAGGCCGGGCCCAGCCAGAGATCGGGAGAGAGGGTACCCCGAAGGTGGAAGGGTGGAGAGGTGAAGAACCCCACAAAGGCCCTGAGAGATATCGGGTACCCAGCCCCCCTGGCAGAGAGAGAGAGAGAGAGAGAGAGTGTCGGAATTTTTTTTTTAGCGGCCGGTTGAGAGGGAGAAGGGGGGGCTGTGGGCGAAGGGCCGCGGAGCAGCGGCAGGGCAGCTGTGGGAGTGAGAGGGAGAGAGACTGCACCTTTTTAACCCTTCTTTGGACGATGAAAGCCTTATAAGACATTAACCCTTTCCCAGAAAGGAGATAGAGTGGAGGAAGAAGAAAGAGATATGCAAGTGAGATTAAGATCTGAGCAAGTGAGAGATGATTTGGGATAGAGAAGAGTCTTTGTGGGAAGAGAGATGATGGAGTGGCTTTTGCTGGACTCTTTTTGTGTAGCCATGGACAGAGCCGTGTTTCCTTGTGAGACAGAGACTGCATCCAGGGGGGCGCACTGCCTCGGAGCCAAGAAGAAGATGTAAGGATGGAGTTTACCCCTCCGCCTCAAGGGGTATATAAATATGGGGGGGACAGATGTCCCAAAAGGTGTGATTGTGTTTCTTTTTGGAATGGGACAGAGCATCCTTAAAAAACAGACCCTGGAAACAGCCCTGATTTCATCCAGGCGGTGAGAGAGCCTAGAAATTGGAAAAGGCCACCATGGCAAGCAAGAAGGACTCCGCTCCTCTTGATGAATGGAGAATTGATTGTGTACAGAGTGGTGATGGACTAATGGTTGTTGATTTGGGAAGTGTATTGTGTTGGGGAATTGAGGGGAGGAGGAGGGAGATGTTTTGTGGGGCTTTCATTTTTCCTTGTGTGTTCTTTGTTTCTTTGTGTATAGTTTAGTTATTGTCTGTATAGTTTAGTTAATAAATGTTTTTTTTTTCTTTTGTTAAGTGGGAGCCTGCCTCTTTCTTATTCCTGGTCAAAAGTCTCACAGCGGACACCGGGGAGAGTTTTTTTCATGGGGGCATTGGCTAGTGCCAGTGTCAAACCTTGACACTAAGACATCCTATTCTTCCACTTTCTCAGCAACAATCTTTTCAACATGGCATGTTTTGATCCAGCCCTTTAGTAAACATCTTATAAAAAGGGGAGAGGTATGATACCCAGAGACCCAGCACTGTCTCCTTTAGGGATCCCCAGCTGACAGGTCTGTGAAGCACCCTCTGTCCTTTCTCCAGATGCTGCTTTGCTATGTGAAATATGATAAACTTGTGGCTTTAGCATAAGCTTGAGTCTGTGTCATTCTTTACCTGTGGTCAGCACAACTGCCAGAAAAGTTTAATGTGCAGCTGCTACCCAGTGTGGTTTAGCAGAGTTCTGCTTGCCATCTGGGGAATGAAGAGCACAGTCATGATTTGTTCAGCCTCTCTGTGTGCTTAAAGCCTCTACAGTTTTCCACTGTGAGGTACTCCTGAAAATGTCTTACTTGACAAGTCTGAGGGATGAAGGAAATATTACCATTTCTCTCTGTGTGAGAGAATATTCTGAGAAAAAAAAATTAATGGGATTTTCCCAATATTATTTGCAATTAATTGCTGTTAATTCTTGTTTCAATGAAGATATTCTTAGGAATCACTTTGGATTGCAAGTAAACCTATCCCTTCTTAGCAGTAAGCTTTATTATTTCTTATTTCTTATTTCCCTGTGTTATTTCTTAACACAGGGAGCCAAATACCCACAAATTGCTAATGAAACCACCTAAAATTTCCCAGACTTCCGAAATTAGTTACTTTTCTGTTACCAAGCTGTGTCCTAGTTAATTAGGACTGGATGTTTGCTTAGCATTAGACATAAAAGAAATCTCAGTGGCTTCAGTGGGGTTGTTTACATATCTAAGCATTTGGTAGTTTTGAAGTGAAGTGCTCTGTGTGGAGCTTATCAGCTTTCAAACACAGCTGACTAATTATTCACTTTGTACTAAAGCCCCAATGTATGCTATAATAAATATCTCCACCTCAGAAAAACCAATCAGTAACAGAAGAAAATCTCTTACCCAGCATATAAGTAACTTCTCTCTACAGGTTTTTACTAGGTGTGTATTTTTGCAGCTAGCTGGTCTGCAGTGGTTCCCAGGAACTCAGAGTTCATGGAGAAGTGATCTTCTGCAGAGCCTCATCAAGTGAAAAGCTCCTGCCAGCAGTGCTATGCAGATTTTTTTAATTAAAGCTGAACTCTGAGAAGGGACATGGAGAACATTTGCTGAATATGTTCTCTGCTCAGCAAGGCCTGCCTGTAGCTTCAAGCTCACAGGAAGTCTGTGACCTTGTAAGTTCTGACTTATGCAAACTTGGTGGGGAATGATAAAGAAACAGTGTTCTTCAGATAACCTTCAAACTGAAAACCATCTGGAGAAAGAACTACATTTTGGGTTTATAAGTTACTGTCCTCTGGATCTCCTTGAGGTGGTGCACCTTGGATGTGTCCCTGCTGGGAGCCTGTGCCCCTGGCAGTACCTGGATGATTGAGGGGCCCTGAGGTGTTCGCCTCAGCTCTGGGGGGCATTTTCAGCAACAATTATCACTACTGGCAACTTGGCAAATGGAGCAGGCTGTCAAATACGTGTTTTTGGGAAGTCTTTGCAGGAGGCATACAAAGATTATATTGTCCTAGGTCTTTATTTTCAAAGGTGCTTTATAAAGTAAGAAGTGATTTAATTTTTTTCTTGG
The DNA here is from genome assembly GCA_039654755.1 of Calcarius lapponicus. Taxonomy (NCBI): domain Eukaryota; kingdom Metazoa; phylum Chordata; class Aves; order Passeriformes; family Fringillidae; genus Calcarius; species Calcarius lapponicus. Next base: position 57,992,932 of record CM077465.1, read on the forward strand.
TTGAAAGCCTAACAATGTGGTGTGCATGATAACATCAATTCCACACTAAATGCTTTTAGCTCAAGGTTTCTAACTACATTAATCAGGAAAGCCTAACAATGACTAGGGAGCAATTACAAAAACATTCCAACTATTTTTTATTCCTTTTAATTATCATGTTTACCTTAGTCACCTGATACGCACCTCTGTTTAAGAAGGGGTAGATGGTTTTCACATTTTCAAAGCCTCAAAATAAAATTTATTTGGTTTATGAATCAAAAAGAGAAGTAATGTATTCTTCATCTTCAGAAGTCATATGTGCACACCTTCACCCACTTCTCCCCAAGTGGATCTTTGGGTGTCATGTTTCCTCTCAGCTGAGCAGCAGTTTCTCTTTCAGAATTGTGTTAACACCATTTCTTCAATATTTCTGAGAAGTCTGCTAGATAGCAATATAAAATAGTGCTTCCTCCTATCTTCTGTATCCTTTCCTCCCCCAGATTTGGACAGAAAATGATAGAAGCTGCCACATGCATGAAACCTAGTGTTATCTGCACAGAGCAGGAAGGGAGCAGCTGCTGAATCCCATTTCTGCATCGCTCTGCATTGTTCAGCAATGTCCAGTGGCATCACTTGCAAATGTATCTGAAAAATACATTTAACAAAATGTATTCTGAGGAAAAAAAAAGCTAATATTTTCCCTTGTTTTATGTAGGGAGCTTTTGGACACAAAGTACATGAAATCTTGCATCAAATGGCATCTGCAGGAAAGCACGATTTTACCTCTCATTTATCCAGAACTGTGCGTGGCAGTTTAAAATGATGGAGATTACAAGCATGCTTTCCAATCTTACTCTGCACCTGGTGCTGGAAGATCATTATCAAAACAGTAAGGCAGCCAGTCCTGAAATACTGTTGGATTTTAGGTCCAGACTTTCCTGGAAAAGCTGCTTTAGAAAATTGCACCCAAATTCCTGTGAGTTTTCAGTCTCTGAATTTCTCTCTGAATAAGTAGTTCTGAGAAAAACTGTGCTTCATGCATTTGATTGTGAATTAAGGATTTTATCTGCTTAGAGCTGATAATCCAATACCATTATTATCTGAAATGTGGCATATAATGTGGGCCCTTTTCAAGGTAAGTTCTGTTTTTATATAGTTATATTTCTAATAAACATACAGCCAAGACTGGTTTTGTGCTGTGTATGAATATGCTGTTTTCTTTACACTGTGGGAAAAGTGCAATGACACGCTTTGCCAAATTCTTTACTCGGGGTGTTGGGGTGTTTTTAACACATCTTTGTGAAGCTAACAGTTTGCAGTCATGGTGGACTCCCCAGATTCAATTCTCTCTTAAAAATCCATAAAAACAGCTTTCACAGAAGATGTGAAAAAGCTACTCAGCTACACACACACAAAAAAAAAAAAAAAAAAAAAAAGAGAGAGAGAGAGAGAAAGGGTGGGTGTTCCAGAGACAAGATGTTAGATGTTGTTGCAATGCACTTTCAGACATGGTCAATTTTTTGAAAGCACTTTTTATCTTTTTTTTCTTTTGTGAAGTTGATTGCAAAGGTCATATTTTGGTTCTGCTTTAATCACACTCAAGGGAGAGGGAGATGTATGGATTAAATACCTAGTGCAGACCCTTATGGATGAGCACCATGGCTGCAACAGTTCAGATCTTGCTTGGTCATGATGATCTATTCTTTCTTTAGATAATAGTGGGGGGACCAGGTTTTTTCTCCCTTTTTTCCTTAACTGTAACCAATGTTTTGAACAATTCTGGTATTCTTTTTCTCACTTTTCAGCAGAATAATCAGTGATAGATGTATGTAATTTTTAGCAGTATAAGCTTTGAAAGAAATTATACAAAAATCATGCTTTCTTGTGCAAGGTGCTTCTTAAAACACCTAACACTAATAAAATTCTTACTTTTTTGCATTCCCTTCTGAGCTGTACCCTGTTTGGTATTATAGATCCTTACACCTGAGATGGGATACTTGTACCTACATATATGTCATGCACTTTTAGATGGTTTAGATCTTTTGTTCATACTCTATGTTAATTTGTGTTTCAATGCAAGGGCTGCTAGGATCAATGGGTTTTGAACTCAGCTTTTCTGAAAAATAGAATACAGTTTAGTAAAAGGTATATTTTAAAAGAGATGTTTCCATTTTCTTCTTGCTAGTTTTAGTAAAAGTGACATACCATTAGCACTATCGATTCTTACCGCTACTGACCCTTTCCATCTGGAGTGCTGTCTGCCTGTGGCTTATTTCCATTTTTCCTGTTGTGGTGGAAGGGCTGTGCCAGCTGCTGTGCCCTCACATCTCAGGGGACTGCAGTTTCAACTAGCAAAGCAACAGGAGTGTGATCCACTATGTATTCACCTAAATGTACAAGTAAATAAATGATGAGGTCAACTTTAATAAGCTTTTGCTTCTTAAGATGGCATGCAAATTGTCTTCCAACACACAAGATAGCTGATTGTGCTAAAGATATAAATTATTATTCTCTGCTGACATGTTTAGATGAAGGTCCAGCTGTTTGTCCTCACTGAGAAGAAAGCTACAGAAGACTACAGAAGGACAAATGTGGTCTGAGCCCTTCTGTGCTGGTCTCTGAGTTTCTTTGGAGAAGAGCAGTGGCACACTCTGAGTCTGCCAGTGTAGCACCAGGCTGCAGTTTTTTGAGGCAGCTTAATGAAAGTAGAGTCAAATCTATGGGCATATATCTATGGGCATTTATATTTAAATTCAAAGGACAGTCAGTATCAAACCTTTGTAAGACATGCTTTGCCCTGCATTGTGACAGTGAGCAAGCAAAGCTGCAGACCCTGTGGATAAATGCTCTGTCATGAGCATATGCTTTTAAATGTAAATAAACTAATTTGTGTGCTCTCTTTATGAAAACAAGAATTATCATTTCAACTGACCAGCACAGATTTCAGATGTATTGTATCCCTGGTTTACCCTTTGCTCCCCAATGAGCGCAGCATTCACTCACAATTGTTCCCCATGACACAGACCGATGTTTTGGGGCAATACAACTCTGACTTTTCAAATAGTTTGTGATTTTCCATTTATAACAGTTTATTACTCTGTCACATTTTTTCTGTTTTCATCGTGGAAATTTTGGGGATTTCAGGGTCTCTTGCTGGCTATGTTTCCATACACAAGGAATTCAGTCCTGTAGCCTTCGTATTATGAGATCACCTAAAATGACTAAATCAGGCTTTAGAGTCCTTTTACCCTCAAATATTATTTTGACCCACTGATCCCTTTAGAAATAATTGTCAGTGAAATTATTTCACAGGAAGAAGCTGCTGATCAGCAGGTCTCCCTGCATTCATAAACCCACCTTTAGTGATCACTTTGAGGTCAAGGTGATGAGAAATGCTTCAAAGCAAATGCAAAGCAGTATTAATTTCCACTAGCTGTTCTCTCTAGTAGGGTTAGGGTGCCCTGCAGCTAGAGAAAGAGCTATGAAGCCTCTTTCTAGTGCTTATATATTTCTCATTTGTGTCAACCCATGTTAGATCTCCAGTGCATAATCTGTCTTCTAGCCCAGACAATTCCAAGAGGGGATAAAATAAAGGGAGCAAGTACAAGCTTTCATGAATTGTATTGTACTATAACTAGATGTAGACCTCTTTAAAGTTTATCCTGTCTTGAGAGAGGATCTTGGAATTCTAAGGTCCCTTAGACCCTTATGATTTGTTTCTGCACATTGTAGCCAATAAAGATCATGCTGCCCCAGTAGAGAGATAATAATGCACAAGAAAAGAAAAAGGAAAGTCTGTGGCTAGACGATGGCTACAAAAGAGGCTTTGTAGGCTGCATATCTTGCATTGCTGCTAAGCAAATTATGTGACTGTGGGCAGGTCAGAAAATTTCAAGTATCTGGTTTTTTTGTAACACTGCCTCAGGTTTTGAAGAAAAGCATTTTCTTTGGTTGCAGGGTACAAAATAATTGATTAGTAGGAATATTAAATAGTTGGCAGTTCCAAGGTACTTTATGGAATTAAGTATTCTAACCTCTTTTAAAAATCCAGTATTACTAGAAAAACCAATGAGTCTACTCAAGCATTTAATTTATTACCAGTGTTAAAATAAAAATGATACCTTAGGGATTTAAGTGCTTCACTTCTTTCTGCATGTGAGATGTTCATACTAGCTTTTCTTCAAATTATCAGAAGCAGCCCTAGGTATAGCTCTAGCTACCCAGGAAAGGCAGATGTCAAAACCCCTACAAATATTTCCTGGAAATCTGACTCTTAGACTGAGGTTAAAGAGAGAAGACAAAGAGGAGCAAATTCTGCTTCTCCCTTTTCCAGAGTTCAGATATTCTTATTTTTTTTGATTGAGGGTAAAATTTGGAGCTTGCTTTGATGAAGAGCTCTAAATGCATTCTGCAAATTGAGAGTTCCCCTTTAAGTTTACTTGTTCAAACTGTTCAAACTGAAAGGGAACACAGCAAACGCAGCACCACTCAGTCATGTGTCCTGTTTGTGGTTAGTCACACAAAGCCAAATTTTTCAGATGCTAAGCTCTACTCTATTTTTTTTTAAATAAAGAAGACCAAACACAGCTGCTCTTGACATCAAAAACAATCACTGAACAAATACAAAAGCACTATGCTATCAAAGTAACAGCTGACATTTAGAAATTACTGCAGTGAGCTTACCTAAGAGATGCTGAGGACAAGACCTACTATATGCTGAAGCACCTTTTCTCATTTTCTTGAACCCAATCTGTGGGTTTTTTCAGCATATCACGTCCTTCAGTTTGTCTCTGGTGGTGTGTTTACCCAAAAGGTGTTCTTCGTTAGAAGGCTGCTGGTGTTTCCTGTCATTGCTGCATTAGTCCAAGGAGTTTAGAAGAATAAAAAATTGCTGCTACAGAAAATGTCACAAAATTAAATTGAAAAGAGACTCCTTTAAGTTATGATAACAAATGGTAGAGGAAATGTGACTGTAATATGACATTTTAAAAAACCCAAATAAACATAAAACCCCTTAAGCACTGCAGTGAGTCACAAAACCAAATATTTTTAGTTGTCTTTTGTGAATCTTCTACTTCCAAGCTTTGTTTTCCACCATAAACAATGCAGGATTCACCCTGCATCTGTGTGAGATAGGACTGATGGCAGCCTCTGGCCATCCAATCTACAATCATGGCCAATGTACCCACACTGAACATCTTTCCCACATTTCTAAATCGTTGACCTGTCCATTGGGTTTCCTAACCATCTCCTTCTTTTCCTTGCAAGGCAAATTCAAAGATCTAATTCCATATCAGATCCAGAGATTACTTTTCCCTGGACTTTTTAATGGCAATGAAACTGGAGAGTTTCCTTTTCAGGCCCACAGTGTCTCTGCAGAGAAGTGAGCCCTGGGCACTGCAGACCACCATCAAGGAGGCAGCTGCAACACAGATAAAAATGTGTGCCTTACCTCATCCTGGTCCCTACAGGTGGTTCCTGGCCTGCCAAGAAGTTTTTCCCAGTCCACAGAAACTCACTTTTGAAGAGTCCACTTCTCTCATTACTGACCTCTTTATTGTTTACCCTAGCAATCCCCAAACAAACCCTGCTGAGCTTCTGCTTTGACCCCAGATGGCAACAAACATTTGTTGGCTGGTTTTGTTTTTTTTTCCCTCAGGCTACAGCTGCTCAGCAGCTTCCTTGCACAAAAGCAGTTCTAACTGCAGACTGCTCCTCAAGGACAGATGACTTAAAGACTTAAACTCTCCAGTCTCTCAGTCACATGATTTGGGGAAGGATGGGGACAGGCAAGGTGGAACTTCTGCAAAAAGGCTGTTCACCTGGAGCTAAGAGGTGCTCCCTAACACAGGCAAACATAATCATGTATATCCTATGCCCAATGAGAGAGCCAGATATGTCCTTTTAAACAAAAAGGACTGTTTTTTTAACTCAGCCATCAGAATATCCTGATCTGATCCAGCAGGGATATCTCTCAGCCATGTAGATGCCATTATTCCATTCATGTGGGCTGACTGCCTGGAAACATCTCTGCAGCCAAATCTACAGTGGTGTCCCCTGCAGCAATTGCTGCTGGCTCACTGTCCTCAGCCAAATGCCTCTGGCTGTGTTACAGCCTTGGATTTTGTATTCTGAGTAATTTTCTCTCATTTGTTTTTATGTAAGATGTTGAGACTCCCTTAGGAGTGTTTTTTTCTGAAGGAAAATCTTGACTCCTCTTATGTTTAATTACAGAGCATATGAGAAGGGACATTTCAGGTTGCTTTCTACTGAGTTCCTCTGACACCATCCCTCCTTCAGGTGTCCCCATTAACTGGCAGTTTTTGCTTCAAGTATCCTTCCAGTATAACTGAGCCTGATAGCTGTTATTCCAACCAGTTGGCTCCTGGGAAATGAATGCCAACAGACAGCCCAGAGTAACCTAATAGCATTTATTATTTCTCCTACCTGCTTAGCAAAGTCCAGATTTCACAATGTCAAAATAATTGGAATGTTACTATCCATAGAAGTTAAACCAGCAGATTTTGCTGTGGGCTTTCAGTGAGCCAGTCAAATGAGGAAAGGGGCTGCAGTCTTGTTTTAAAGCATTGGTAGATGAATTGCAATGAAAGTCTCTGTTGGCTCAGTGACAACCTGAATCAGCAGAGAGCTGGGGCCTGGCAGAGATGATGCTGCCACTGCTGCTGCTGTACTTTGTTCTTGCTAAGGCTCATTCTCTGCCACCATTCAGTGGCAGAAGCATGTGGGGAAGTGCCCGGGCTGTTCTAGGGGCCAAAGGTAATTTTAAATAAAAGCTGAATGTGTAATAGCTTTTCTTTGTTAGCTTTCTGTTCTTGTATCATTATTTGGCCATTCTTTCTCTCAAGCAGAAAATTGTCTCCACTGCTAAGGGATGTCACAGCGTATTTCTGTTTAAATCAAATGATCATCTTATTTGTCAATCAAGACAAGAGCCACTTGCTTTACTGTGTAATCCTCATGGCAGAACAGCTTGTGGCGCTCCCCATAACTTCAGCAAAAGTGCTCCCAGTGACAGGTACTGATTCTCCTTTCTGATACCTCATGGTCTCAAAATCTCTGGAAGTGCACACTGCTGTCGCTCTGTGCTAATGCCAGCACAGCAGAACCAAGTGCCTACAGCAGTGCTGAGGTTTGCCAGTCTTCTGTGACTGTTTGTATTGTAGGCTAAAGGCAGTCACTGACACTGATAAACCACAGTTTTTCTCTGGCTCCATTTTGGCCTGGGAACATCCCCAGGCACACTGGATTTCCTAGGGCATACACTTTCTTTACTGGCTTATACCAGTGTAGACAACTTACAATAGCAGAGATCCTGACCAGGAAAACCCAGCAATAAGCTCGAGTTTAGACAAGGAGTAGGATAAACTTCTTGAGTAGTTGTAGAGTTTTGTGAGAGTTTGGGTGAAACTGCTCACATCTTAGCTGTTTCCTTGTTCAACCTACTGCATTTTGACTACCAGAAATTCTTCTAGATGATAGTAACTAATAAAGACCTTAGCAGAAAAGGTGGAATCAGAGTTTATGTTTAGTGGTGAAGGAATAAATGAGATTTGTCTAGTATGTCATCTGAGTAGTTTGAAACACAAAACTTAACTGAGTGCTTATTGTATAGGTCCTGATAGGGTAATTATCTTGAAAGTTATGGCGTGCAAAGACATGCAGAAGCCTTTTGGACTGGGTGGAGATTCTGGATTCAGCAACTTAGACTTTAGATTTATGAACTGATGGATACAACTGACAGGAACAAAGTATGGAAATGAACAACAGGATTTAGGGCTTCTCAAGACTGAGACTGACACAAGAACTTCAATTGGCAAAGTGAATGTGTGTCCTACAAAATGTCCTAGGCTAGAAAGCCAAAAAGAAATACATGCTAACAGCTATGCTTCCACAATAATTCAGAGCTGCTGTTTGAAGTACTGTATATCTATTTTCAAACACATATAGTTCAGTAGATAAGAGTGTACTTGCCAAAGCCTTTGCATAAAGCTAGAAAATTATTTTGTAAAGTTATCCTCCTTTGAAATAAATTTAAAAGGAATAAATTTATAATAAATTAAAAAGGAATAAATTTGTATTAAATTACAAAGGAATGCTAATTGTCACATTTTTATTACAAAGCTTGGCTTGGATAAACCAGCACATGAAATAACTTAAAATAGCTTTTCAGTCATTTCTTTGGTGATCTGAGCTTTGAGACCTGCATAATTGAGTAGGAAAAATCTGAAAAGCTGGCACATAATTTGTTTTAACTAAAACAAGTTCCCTAAATTTGCAGAGCCAGTTTTTAGAAGATGCTAAGATTCTGAGGTTTTGAGGGGTTTGGTTTATTTTCTTTGTTTTGGGGATTTTTTGGGGAAAAGTTGAAAAACATCAACACTAAATTCTGTTAAATGAACTGTGAAATCTGACTTTTTGTGTAAGAAAAGTCTCTGCTTGTAAGATTTTGGAGACCTCTCAGCTTCAAATTCTTTATAAACCAAGAATTTCCTCATAACATTCTTTCAAAATACATTATTAGCTGAAGCTTTTGAATCTGAATACTGTTGCTGGATTTACATTTTCAAAAGCTATTCCTCTGATAGAAATGGACAGGAAAGCTTATTATGCAGCTACTTATATATAGGGGAAAATATACTGGAGCAATAAAGGAAACCTTAATATTTGGGCTACTGAGATAAACAGGGTAATAACAATATTAGCATAAATGTGGAGGAAGCCATAGTTCAGAAAGAAGAAGATAGTATCTATTTTGGGTTACAGATAAGCCACAGCCCAATGGTAAAGGAAGAAAATGTTGATTCTTTACTATAAAACTTTGTATTTTGCCTTTATTAAACAATGTGCTTACACTCCCATAGCATAGCGTTTCCTTTTACATGTGTCCAAAAGCAGGACAGGATGGGGGATGAGGCTTCAGAAGATAGGAAGAAAGGCTGAATGACACCAACTTTAAACAGAAGAAAATGGAGGAAGCAGCTAATTATAGTCTTTTCAGAAGGAGGAAACCACTTGGAAGAGCCCTGGCCCTTCGGGAGAGACTGGGAAGAGAAGTAGCTGTCAGGATGGCTTCACGGGGAGTGGTCCCAGCAGACTGAGAGCATCTGGCTAGGCAAGGAAAGGAGGTCACATTTAAAAGCAAGCTATCTAGGGTAGAGACAAAGAGTGATCCTAATCTCTTAGATATGTTAAACCTGCTTCAAGTAGCATTTATCATTGGTTTGTTTGGGGGTGGGGGTGGTTACCCGCTTTTTTCAGCATGACCTGTTTTCCTCATTTGGCAGAGACAACATGGAATTTTTTTTTCTGTCAAAGGAAAACAAACAAACAAACCCCTATCAGGAAAACTCAAAATTTATGTCAGAAACAGATATTTTCTGAATGAATTTCGGTCAAGTTTTTTAGTAATAGATTTCAAAGAAGATTAAATATTTAAATCTGATCATGATGCTTGTTCTGAGAGAGAAGTTCTGCAGAAGGCCAGAGAGCACAGCTCAGAGACAGTAATTGGGCTTTGACCCAGAATATTTCACACCTGGGAGGAAGTTTCCTGATTGGGATTTCAGAGAGAGCATTATCAAAGCTACTGAATATCATAACATGGGATGGGGAGCTTAAGAGGTTCATCCTGTCACTCCACTACCCTTCTGCAGTATCTTTCTTCTCAAGCTAAGGAATTTTATCTTGCACTGCTCATTAAGAAAATGAAATAATATTTTTTCCTAGTAGTTAACCCAGGTGCAGAGAAGTTATGTAAAAGGTTTTGTAACCTTTGCTCACGTTGGTGATTGCTCACTCACCTGTTGTAGCCAGAGCACTCAGTGGGACTGCTCATGTGTTTCCCATGGTCATCACCATGAGTAAGGATGATACTACCCAGCCCCAGTGCCTGGTACACCAGCTTGCATGGGAAGTATGTGGAAGAGCTGGCAGAATTCTCCTGATTCCAGTACCTCTGCTGATCAAATAGGCAAAAGTTCAATGCTATTGAAGTAGGAAGTTATACTGATACAGTAGAATCAAACTGCAAAAGAAGGAAAAAGGGACCTGTGGACAAGCATGGCCTAGAAGTATAGACCCTGTGTAGGGAGAAAAAAATTTAGTCCACAAAGTCCTTTCAGTGACATTAGGGGTTTTATTGGGTGGAGGAGTTGTTCCCACAAACTGTTCTGTGCCATCCTATAGCCAGAGCAAGACTTTTAGGGGCAGAGGTCAATGGACTAGAAGAAGAGAAATGGGATGTCTGGTTTTTAGTTAATTAAAATGTAGGTGGATGGATTCTATCTCTGAATAAAAGTTCTTGGTTTTGACCTCATTAACCAAGTCTGTGAAGTAAACAAAGCCTAATGAACAGTATTAATCATGTGATATTATATTATAATATTGGATTAATACATTTCCCAAAGAAAAAGTTTCTGTAGGACTTCATATTCTCAGGGACTGTGGAACTTGTAGGTGGGAGGAAAATACTGTAAAAGTGACCATATTTAAATTCAAAGTGCTAACAGATTAGAGATTAGCCACCAAGCTGTAGCTATCTCACTAAGTGCCCTCTATCAGTTTCACCCTTCCAGCCATTTCTTTGAACTCATGGCAGATAATTTTTCCCCACAAAAGATGATGCCCCCAGACCAGATCTGCTCCTCTCTTGACACTTAAAATGCTGGAACAGGTGCTGGTGTGGGAGGCAGCAGCTTTTTATCTGGAGCCATCTCTAAGAGGAAGAATTACAGGGGGGCACAGTCAGCACGCTAATTTCCATTCTCCCTGTTCTCAAGTGCAATGGGTGTTTTTAAGTTTATGATAATGATTTATTGAAGAGGCTTTTAAAACTCAGATAGTTTTTTTGTCCTATGCCAGACTGAAACAAAGCAATATTATTTGTGAGATAAATGCTAATCATTCATTAGTAAAACTTTCTGCTACGTTCCAAACCCTGTTGGCTTTGCCTCAGCTGATGGAATATGTACATTTGGATTTATAAAAGTAGAGAGCTTTTGACTATAGGTAATTTCTTTTAGCACTTAAATAGCAAATCAAGACAAAAGAAAACTTTTTGCATTGTCTCAATTTCAGAAAATTGTAAACAGCTTCTTTTTCCCCCTTTCTCATTTTTCAGCTTTTCAGAGCAGCATAAATAAAGCTAAAGTGTTTGCTGCTTGGTTTTTTTTTTTTTTTTGGTTTTTTTTGGATTTTTGGTTTTTTTTTTTGTTTTTGTTGTTGTTGTTGTTTTGTTGTTGTTGTTGTTGTTGTTGTTGTTTTTAATGGAGACTTTACAGCCTGGTAAGCAAAGGAGTTCCTGAATTAACTCCATTCAGCAATCTACTGGCACTGAGACTGCTCAAACACCACATTCTGCTCAAGTCTACACTCCTCATGTTGCTTCTTAAAACTAGACATTTTGCATTCCTTTTTGTAGCCAAAGAGCCCTTGCACAGATTTAACTCAATACTGGGAATCCTCACAGAGTTTTAGTCTCACCAAAGCTGACAGACACCCCTTTACTGACCGAGGACAAGCTTTGGATCAAGACTTATGTTGAGCCACAAGTCAGAGCTGTGGCTGGGCAGACAGATTAACCTCTTTTCATGGAAGGGGGGATGACTCAGTACAATGAGCAGGCAGCTGTTGCCTGCCAACAGGCAGAGCTGTCCTTTTATGAAATTTAAATTGATTGCCCCTTAAACCCACCAGATTTGGAGAACGCTGCAGAATTGGGTTGCTGCTGTCCATGTATTCTCCTACATGGCAATCAGAAAGGTGAAGAGGAATAAGTCTTATATTTCCAGACTTCTTACAGTTCCTAAAACAACAAGTAGCAGCAGTGATTTGTCAAATTCCAATGCAGTTGCCCCTCATTGCCCTCCTCACCCAGTCCTCGCTGGGGGGAGAGCTGGCTTGCTGCAGCAACAGCAGTTCTGCCCAGACAGCAAACTTCTGTGAGCAATGAGGTCATGGAAACTCGTGACATCCAAACCCTCATTTCCAGCAATGTTGATGCCTCCAATTGCCAGCCCTCACTACAATTGCAGCGGTGTCTGTCTGTTCTCCTGGAGCACAGGAGCACTGTTTGTGCAGGGACAGGTAGTTTCACTTGCTGTGCTAGCCTGTCTCTAGTTCTTTGCTTTTTTGATAACTTATTTTTGAAGGTACTTACAGCATGACAAGATAACCTATTGTACAGAATATCCCAGAAATATCACAGTGAGCGATACTCATACATTGAGTATGTACACAAAGCTACTCAAACTTACCTGGCCAAAACTTCATATGCACTTTAAAAACTCTTGAGTGTATTAAGATTACTTTAGCATTTTGTTCAAATGCTATATTTTAACACGGATATACCATTCTGTGATCACAGAAATATGACTGAATGCATGCTTAAGTTATTTCCATTGATTTTGATGGGTCTACAACAACATTACACTTGATCACAAGTCTCCAAACCCAAAATCTGAATGTCTCTCCATTAGCACTTTGCAGTGACAAAGAAGAGAGAAAACCCTCACATTTTTCCCAGTCACTGCTGCCTTTATAACTTGATCTCACTGCAGCTCAGATTACTTTTCTTTTGAAGGTAGCATGTATAATTATCATTTGTTGAGCTAGGTACTAACAGCGCCTATCTGGCCTCAGACATGTAATAAAGCTGTGCTCTTAAATCTTCACAAATCATTATTTAATCCTAACCTTACAATTAAACTCTAACTGTATGCTCTGTGTTGCTGGCCCACAGCAACACAGAGCCTTTCTGCTTTAGAACAGCCCTTGATCTGTGCCAGCGAGCTTGTTGTTGAGGTCACTTCCAGTATGGCCAGCATCTCCTCACCTGAGGGCTCACACCCAGAAAAACATTCAGTGATTCATCACTGCAGCCTGAAAAGGCTGAATTATCTACTCAGGGATTCCTAAACCATGAGTTTGCTGCTATTTCATCACGTGCTTTGATCTGGATTATAGGCAACTTCCTTTTCCCAGCTCTTTAAACCTGATGGGTCAGCAGGTGTTTAATCCCCTCTGCTACTCATTATTTACACACCTCCCCAGACATGGCTGTGCTCTGTTTGTGTGTGCGTGGTGTTTCAGTGACCCGCTGGCCAAATTTCTTCACAAAGTGAATCAGGCTCTTCTGCCAAACCAGTCCTCCACCCATCAGCAAACAGAGCCTATTCACCCTGTCCTGATGCAATAACCATAAATTAGGACCATGTGATAAGAGCTTCAGGAAGAGCTTGAAAAACACAGTGACAAGATGGTGTCTCTGAGAAGCAGCCTAAGCTGGAGCAAGGCAAATGCATGGGGCTGGTGCCCCATACCTGTGCTACAGCTGAACTTCATCCGCAAAACAATGTTGGCTGTCCCCTATTTTTTCTAAGTTCCTTGTACTCTCACCCCTACAGACAGACCTACTGAAGAAAATGGCCCAGTAAACACAATTAAACCCAGACCTGGGTCTGTATAAGTTGTCGGTGTAAAATATCTGACTACTTTTTACAGCACAGTATAAAATCTCTGAACAAACACAAGCTCAGCTTATATGCATGCAGGAATTACATGAGAAATTTTTCAGAAGAATCTTAGAGCATAGAAGTCTTGGAAAAGCTAGCCCTTGATAGCTGCTATGATGCGACAAAAATACTTTGGAGGAAGCAGCAACTATTATATAAAATAAGAATTTATATAATTTAGATTTTAATTAGATTTACAACAGAAAAAATAAATTTAACACATATCCTTGGACAAGACACAACATTTTTTTTTTCTGTTAGATCGTGTAGCAACTATCAAGGCTGCATCCTGTAGAGGCAGTAAGAACATAAACCAACACAAATCTTGAGTTTCACTCTAATGACCTACATACCTTTAATCAACCTACACTGCTTTATCTGCATGCATCTGCTTCAGACTGGATTTATGCATAATTACAAAATCATTTACAAAAAGACCTTCAAAGAACTTCATAGTATGTTAGCATATTTAAGTATCTCAGAATCCTCCTGACTAGCAAATGACAGAATTAGACCCAAACAGCAGCGAAATTCAGGATGTCTGATAAAATATTTCTTTTTCACAGGCCTCTGGAGGAAATTCAGAGTCAGATGCATCCTGAGATGATAGATGGTATCCTGCAATTAGGAGGCCTCTATCCTGCAAAAAAGGCATTTCCCTTTCCTACCTTCTCCACTCACCAGAATGGCACTTCTCAGTTAAGGAAAAAGAATTGAGAGATGGGGTTATTTTTTGAACAATATCATGCTAAATTTAGGTTAATCTTCTTGTCTGCCTTAGGGCTATATGCCAGAGGGATCAGGAACTGTTATCACCACATTGCTACAGAGAGGGCAAAACATGCTGTGGCGACAGATGGATTCAGTCTGAGGCAATTTTAATTTTGCCATCCTCTGGCAGAGCGGAGGATGTTCCCTTGCACTGTGTGTAATGGACTGGCTCACCCTTTCCCCAAACAAATTGGTACAGAAGCAAGGGCTGCTGTACTGGAGTAACTCCTCTTGTTTTGTTAGGAGCATTGTGAAACCACTCCATGCTGAATGCAGGAACAATCCTCTTTGCTGTCCCACTACTGCTTCTGTCTAAAAAACGCCACACCATGGGTATCAATGTACATCATCTCATACAGTTCCTGTACCCTTCTGCCCTGTGTCCCAAGCTGCTCATTGGAGATTGAATTTCCTGAAAACTAGTTCTTGAATCCACATTTTTTATCTTGCTACATTACATTGTAACTAGGAGGCATTCTTGCATGCTATGCTGAATTCCCTGTCGAGCCACCTGCCCAAATTTCAACAGGTCAGAGTAGTTCAAGCAGTCCAACAGCCTGAAAATGTACTTTTAACATTCCACTTTGTGTTACTTTCAAAAGAAGTGCCATATCTCCTCTGAAGTAATCTCCTCTGAAGTATCTCCTCTTGTCACCATCTGCTATGTCCACTAGAGTTCAGCTGTAATTACTAAATTCATTATTAGAAGCAGATGATGATTATTATTATTGATAGGTAAATGGAGCATACCCCTTAAGAGTTAGATTTCCTTCTCAACTGAGATGTTTTTTTTGTTTGTTTGTTTATTTAAGATATTAGAATCAGATCCATAGCTATGCTAAGCCCTAAGAAGAATGGTGCTAGGAAGTATTTTCAGCTCTTTCCAAAGTCACACAACCATGCTGATTCTGATGATTATGCTTTGTGTTTGAAATTACATTATTTTTCTCATCTTGAATTTTTCACTTCTGAGTTATCATATTTCCTCAGATTTTATACTGTTACATACTTTAAAGAATTTCCCATTATTAGGTAGAGTACAGATTACAGTGAAAACACTCCAGACAGACCTATACAAGGCCTGAAAAAACCGATCCAGTTGCACAGAGGCCAGCTGGAGAAAAGCAGCTGACTTACTGGAAAAACAGCTGTATGTGATCTTCAGAAGGATTGCCAGGGGAGACAAGAATTTCCATCTTGGATGCAAGGAAACAAAATCAATTTAGAATAAAAGTTAGAGTATATATTGTCTGTACACTGGAGTTCCTTAAAATATATACCAAAAATATCAGTATATGAGATAATAGATACTGACACAATTAAATGCATCCTAACAATTGTAAGTTTCCTGGTTTTGTTTAATCAAAATGTGTCCAAATAATTTATTTGGACCAGAACTCTAGCAAGTGATGTTTTTAATCAGATGCATACAGCTGGACCAGACAATATATTCAGAACCATATTTTCCATTTGCCTCACATTAGTCACTTATGGGAAAAAATCAGCTTTCTGGGACTTCAGACCATTTGTTCCAGGGTCATCTCTTACTGACATTGCCTCTGTTTAGACAGAGGCTTTTTGACAAAAAAATTGCATAAAGCACAAATATAGCATGACATTCCTAGTGACTGTCAGCTCTGTGACAGAGCTGGATGCTTCTGCTAAACAAAGCCAGGAAACAGTCAAAAGCATCTTGGAATTAAAAGGCAGGAGGTCAACGAAGGTGACTTTTAGTCACCTCATATTGGCAGGACCAGGAATGCAACAAATCTAGCTTTATTTAATTCCACCATCATAATGCCCTCTGATAAGTTCACTAGATTTTTATAAGGCCTAAATTAAAATTGTAAAGCAGTTAAGTTTTAAAATTTTATATGCATATTATATGACACTGTAAGGAAACTATTTGATATTGCCATTCACTGCATTTTAAGGCGTATTGTTCTTTCCATGAGCAGCTCCCTCAAGGAGAGGATAGATTTCATCGGTGAAAGTTCCAGTCTGGACTGAAATCTGGTATGAAACCATCCAGATTCATAATTCAAACCATCTGGATTCATAACACTAATAATATTAATCAAAAGTATGCATGCTTTCAGAAAAGCTGAAAATAGATAGATAATGAGCCAACACCATAAGACATTTTTCTGTGCTTGTCACGCTACAAGTGGTGGCCAAGGACGGTGCCCAGAACTCGGATGTCAAGTCGATCTCGGTGTTTTGTAGGCTCCCCAAAATTCCCCAAATTACAGAGGCCGGAGGAGCACCGTGCCAGCCATCTGCAGGTGTGCCGAGGCAGGAGCCCCCGGAGCCCCAGGGAGAGCGGGCACAGCCGGAGGTGTCCCCTCCTGCCCGGCCCTGCCGGCCTTGGGCCGCGCTCCTCCGGGCAGCACAAGGCAGCTGCAGCGCAGGAGAGGATCTGGCTCTCCAGTTTACGGCAGGAGCACACACTGGGCTCCTTCTCGGCGCACAGGAGCAGACAGACGGGGTTGTGTTCCCCCGCGCACAAGCGAGTATTCATTCTGCCCTCCGCAGGCTGCCTCGCTCCCCGCCGCCCGCCTCCCGGCTTCCCGTCTCCTCCAGCAGCAGAGAAAACACGGGAGCACAAGCCAAGGACTCGTGAGCTGCAGCCCGGCTGCTGGTATTGACTCATTGCTTGGCCTTGCTTAGTCATTTAACCTCTGTGTCCCTAGTTCCCTCCTTGGAAAAGGACAAGGCAGCTGCACTTGCCTGGGCAGGACGGCTCTCCCCGGAAACCAGCGGGGCTATTCGCAGAGCAGAGACATCAGCTCTCCCCGGGACAGAGCAAAGTGCAAGGGGCACGGTCTGTGTGCGACTCGAGACTTTAACCTCCGAGAGCCGTGATCCCGAGCTCCTGCAGCGCACACAATGCGCTGTACAACGAGCTGTCCTCTGTCCTTCCGACAAAGGGAATCACGGATTACCTCTGCTCACCGACAGCATGATTCCCTCTGCTCAGAGATGCTGGCTGCCACATTCCCCTTGGAAATAGAGCGCAGAAATGTAGGGCTAACAGGCCAAGCCTTGGACACAGAGAGGCATTTGAAGGAAGGGAATTGCTCTGCTTTGGAAGGTACCCACATGTGAGTACTAACAGCAAGGAACATTGCAGATACCAGCCATTATACCAACAAACCTACTGCATATATGGGAGGCAAGTAGTGCTGCCCAAATGGCTTGAACCAATACAGCATGAAGATTTGTGTCAGTGTGTTGTTCCCTGGAAAATTTCCTCCAAAATTTTAAATTTCTGTGACCTTTGGTAAGGGTTATTCACTGCCACATGTCGCACACATAGTGTGACTAGCAGTGTAACGTCATGGTTTTATTATTATTACCAACAAAGAATAGTCACTTCTCTTTTTTTCCCCCCTAATTTCTAGATTTTAAAATTCTGATATGGCAGCATTTCTTTCTCAGCCATAAAAAACACCTCAAGGCTAGAGGTTGTCATTTATCATTTGGCTTCAGGAGCTGAAGCTTAACAGAGCAATCCGATGGCTTCTGACAAAAGCCGGAAAGCTGCCAATAGAGGCACTTGCCAATATTAACAGATAAAAGAGATAGGAAAACATTTCAAAGCACCAGGGAAGATGTTGGAATGCTCTTTAACTGAGAAGTGTCTTTCTACATTTATCCAGCTAGGATGAAGGCAGAAGAGGGAGCTGTGCAGTTCTGGCCAACGTAGCTACTCTAAGCAAAGCCTGAATCCTTGCCAGGGCACCAGCTGGCTGGCTGCTTTATAATTCCTACTGCTCTTGCAAGGATGCAGCATTGAAGTGCCCAGCAAGAGGGAAACTTGGGCATGTGTGCACCCCACAAACCCCACGCTTGCAGGGCACGATCCATAGGCAGGTACAATGAGAGGCTCCCATCCACCAGGCAGGACTGTGCTGGGGGCTTGCTCCAGGGAGGAAATGCAGTTGGAGTGTGCCAGGAACAGAAGACTTGACTTCCTTTTTCCTCTCCAGAAGAGGTCAGAAGAAGTCATTTGGCCTTGGAAGGCATACTTGAACACACCCTCACTCAAATGCTTCACACCAAGTCTTCAAAATAATTTAAGCACCAGTCTTACGTAAGTGCCAGCACTCCTACAAAGACTGCCAAAGCAGGTAGCAGGTGCCTACTACCTTTGCAGCCCTGGTCTTTACCAGCTGGGTATGACTGTGCTGATGGAGAATCAAAGGCACAAGGTTTTGTGCATCTTCCTTCCATCTCCAGGGCTTGAAGGGAGGTTGTGGAAGAGCCCAGCCATACCCTCAGCTCAGCCCAGGCCGCAGGCAGGAGGAGCACGGCTAAGGTGCAGTGTGCCACGAGCAGGTGCCAGCACATATCCTGGGCATGTGCAAAGCATTCAGATGTGACAGTGACAGGTCCTGAAGCAGCACCTCAGACAACAGTAACAGCCCCATACTGATGGATAAATATCCCAAGGCAGCTGCAGCTCAGGGAGTCGCCATGGGGGAAAGCTCCTACACTGAAGCATAGAATGCTGTACTAGGTTTGTAAGGTTCCAGGTTTTGCCACCCCTTGGGGAGCTTCCTATGGTACATTAATTCCTGTCCCAGTGAGGGACTGTGGTGCAGTCTGCTGACAAAGATTTTGTCCCTCAGCTTCCCCCAGGACTCTTTTTGCAAAAGGAAGGATCTGGACCCAGGTAATTTTTCAGATCTCATGCCTTGGTGAAGAAAAGCCAAAGTGTGCTGCTTTGACTAATAAGTCCCATGAAGAGATAACTCACTGTCTGTTTCAGAAGCAGGGTTTGGGCAAGCTGTTCTTCACAGAGGCTAGACTGCACTAAAGGGATTTAATCAATAGTGCATCCACAGTAATAGGTTATGTGCATTAAATCCCATTAATTTTATATGACAAATTATACTGTATACTACCCCATAAATTCAAATTCTCATATCAAGTACATGGATAATTATGTGAAAGAACCTGCAATATGAATGTTGTCCAGCCTCACGTGGAAGGACATTCTGCTTCACAGTGGGTTTGCAATCTGTTAGGACTCAGGTTGGCTCTGAAGTGCTAGTTACTTAATGGGGTTTAACATTTGGGAAGGCAGGAACTGCAGCAGGAGATGACAGCACAAAGTTTGGCAGACAGTAAAATGAAACTCCAGGCTCAAAACTAAAGTAAAAATGGGATATACTAATGATCCTACTTTGTTAATCTGAAGTTGTCTCTTGGAAATACACCCTGAAAAGACTCAACCCTTTTCAGCATCTACAGCTTGTCACCTGGAGAAGGTGGAATCCAAAACTTTCACCATTAGATAAATAAGCATGGCTTTTTAACTGCCTTTTATAAGAACTCAGAGGGAGTTTGGAACAACTCCTCAGGCACACCTTACTGAGCATGGCAAAATGATAGGGAAAAAAGGTCAAAAATCAGTGCTGGGAAAAGTAAAGCTGTTCCAGAGCACATGGGTTTGCGTGCTTTGCTGAGGGAACACCTTCTGCACAGACACTTGACTGAACCTCAAACTCCCCAGCTTGGGAAAAAAATGTTACTTTTTGCATGGTTAGTGCTGTATACTACCTAAACCACTGGCCTCTGCTGAGAATACATTTGGAACACTCATTTATTCTGCTTCTATTCACCAAGAAAATTACTTGTTCAAACAAAACTGTTTGGTTCACTGGATAGTGATGGAATTACTCCAGCTGGATATCTGTGCAGCAGGCAGCAGAATGCACCCCCTTTTTAAAAAATGCAATGCAAAATAGCTCACAACTGTCATGCACAAAGGCTGTGAAAACACAGATTTAGGCAATCTCTTTGTTTTTTAAAAATTGCTTTGAGAGATCAGCAGCACAGGCAAGCAGAAGGCAGCCAAACCCTTCTTGCCCCAGTCTCTTGCTGCCCTGGGAGGAAAGCCTGAGTATTTCTCCCAGAGCACCCCAGCACTGGTGGTCAGCCTTTCCTGCCTTCCTGATCACAAGGTCTTATTTCACTAAAAGCAGGCACCAGGAGAGAGGAAAGGAAAAGCATGGGCATAATTAAAGTTCTCTAGAATTCAACTACATTACCAGAACCCTTGTGGATGTGTAGCAGTGTACTGTAAGATCAAATAACACATCAGAGGCTGAGCTCAGGTCTTGGGTGATGGATACTGGCTGTTGCCACCAATGTACAAATATCAGAGGGCCAGAAGTCAAAATGACGTTTGCACTGTTTGTAGACCCTAATTAACACTGCAGCTTTCCCATGCAGGCACCGTGAAAATACCATGCAAAAAGCCCTCTGTCCATGTTTAGCTGGAAGATGCTCTATGGAGACATTAAGGTATATGCCCTCAGCCCCTGTTGAAGAGGGCTTTGTACATTGCCACATTTAAATAAGCACACCTTTAAATGTGCACACTGGATGGTCAAAGCTCCACAGACACTTGTACTGCCAGGCAGCTGCACAAAAGGAGGTAGCCCAGCTCTGCTCCAGTGATTTAACTGGAGGCAAGTCCTGGAGAAAGCAGTTTCTGGAGACAGCCCAGGGGGTCCTGAGCTTTGGGGTGAAGAGGAATGATCTGCAAGGAGAGCTGCTCCCCAGAACTGGCCCTGCATCTGTCTCTATGTGCAAGCAAATCGCAGCAAACCTAAATTCACTGATGACCTTGTACCACAGACAAGCAATGCACCTGTTTGCTTTGCCTCAGAAGGCAAAGGAGAAAACAAATAACAAAGTATTTCATATGGGGATCAAGAGTAAGAAAACAAAGTGTTTGAAAAATTATTTTTGGGGGAGGAAACACATATTGACTAAGCTGGGAAAGCCACTACCACATGTATCCAAGCAAAACAAATTCCAAGATCTTAGTGGGAACAAAAAGCAATGGAAATTTCTAGGGAAACACAAACCCAGCTTTTTATATTTGTCTTTCTAAACAAGAAAAGAACACCACCATCCTGGATGTTATGAAATAGCTAAAAGTCATCAGGTTTCCTATCTTGGGCCTGCCCTTCCTCTGAGAGCCTATTTCCTCACTGCTCATGGCAGGACATAGTGCATCTTCCTTCTGGCCATGCAATCAAATGTGACTGGACTAAACAGATTAGTGACCTGCCAGCTCTTCTGGTTCTATGTTACATGTGTAATTAAGCCTAAAGAAGAGGCAAAGTTTAATTTTACAACTTGAAGTAACATATAGTTCTACTTCTGAAACTTGCTCTAACTTTCTGTTTTATTAAATGTACAAAGACATCTCTACATGATTAAAAGAATCCTGAATAATAAGGAAATAAAGAAACCAACCAGCTCCAGGAACCTTTTCATGTGAAACCAGTCCTGACTGAATTAATCTAAATGATTTATTAGGACACTACAGATGCCACCCCTTCTGCTCCCAGGGAATTAAATAAAAAGAAATAAATACTAAAATTAATTTAATGTTGAACAGATTTGATCTACTAGTGGATTTTTAGGCAACAAAACTCTCATATTAGCCAAAAGTTTTCTACAGAACAGCTTTTACTTTTACACTAATGCTAGTGAAAAGGAGGATTAAAAACTATTATTTTCCTAAAGTTTGCTGAGGTGAACTTAACTTATAGAGGTTCTTCACAGTTTTCTAGACTTTTCAGTAAGAAAGAAGCTATTCATTTCAGTAAGATAATTTCCATAGAGCAAACGTTTCAGCATGAACAAAAACTCACTGGGCTGTTGGGATCTTTTCTTGTTCATTTGGGCACTGGGACAGCAGTTGCAAGCCAAGCAGATACAGCTGGTCTCCATTCCCTTGTGTCTACTGCAGGCACGTATCACTGCCTTTGGCTGACTGAAATCAAACCCTCTCTTCTCCTTGCAACCTACTGACTTATCAAAATAACCCAAACTATCAGAAAACCCCAACCAACAAAAAAAAAAAAAAAAAAAAAAAAACCCACACCCCAACAACAACAACCAACCAACCAACCACAAACAAACCAACTACCCCAGCTACAACCTGAAAAATAGCCACTCAAATTCCAGTATGATTTCATGTTAGGCTGAAAATAACATATATCTACCCTTCACAGGTGTATAATTTTAGCCAACAAGACTATATCTGAATCATCTTGAAATATGAGTTGAAAGGACAAAAGAAGGTGCAGAAGTAAGACTGTCCTATGTATATAGACCCATGCACTGTGTTGAAATGCAGATCACAGAAAATACTGGCTTACACACTCCTAGGAAATAATAATTAGGATTGAGAGGGCTAATTAATAACAAGGGTAGCTACAGCACAGGTACATGTTCAGCTGTGGATAACCACAAAGGTAAGGAAGGGGTCAGAGTTAATGGGATACTTGGAAACTTGCTGTCTGCACTGGGGTAGTGCTAGACTGCAAGGGAAAAGAGTTGGAATTTGTCTTTCCTTTCCTATGTTGCACCAGTAAGGACAGCCCTAGAATTTGGACAACACAATTTCATCCCTGCTTCTCAAGTCTCTCAGCATACATGTCTGCCAGACATTGGCAGACACACTTGATCTCTGCCAACAATGAGACAGCCTCAACCAGGCCACAGCCCAAATAGAAGAAATCAGAATATTTTCTCCTCTCTTCCAACTCCATGTGCTTAAAAAGGCACTGGCTTAAATTTTGGCTTGCACAGTCACTGCTTTGAATTACCCTGGCAGCACTAAAAGGCTCTAAGGCTGATGTCATTGCAAGGTCTCCACACTGGAGAGCAAATCTCCAGTGGCATGATGACTGTGCAGCATCTGCACTGCATTCCTCTTGGATGAGAAGTGTGGATCCTTGCACTCTGCCAGCTCTTTTCTGCTGCACTGGATTCCTTCAAATATTATCAGATAAGCCTGAGCTGCAGCAATTTGTAGGACACCAACCTGCTACTCAGAGCATCAGGAGAGCTCACAGCTGTCACTGGTTGGGACAGCACAAAGAGTAAAGTAATTTTTGTGCAGTCTCCCCCCAGAGCTGTGCCATTCTGCCTGTGACCAATGTGTAGGATCCATAAGTAAGGACTCCATAAAAACTGTTTTCAGGATCTGGAAGGTGGCAGCACTATGCCTCAGGAAAGTGCTTCTGTGATGCCTTGGAGAGACAGCTGAGGGAGGAAAGACATGACTTGGCATTTCAACACCCTGGCATGTCTGAGCTCCTGTGCAGCTCTCGGAAATCTGAAGGACAGATTTACAATGAAGCAAACAAAGCTGCACCAAGATCTTCTGAACCTGGACTGCAATCTGTCCACACAGATTCTGGAAGAGCAGGAAAAGGTTTCAGCTCGGTACAGAATCATGTGGCTTGGCAGACACTGCAGAAACATTGTCTGGAAAAGTCTGGCAGAGCCAGAGGTTCTCAGTTCAGTTCCTAGACTGAAAATGACTGCTCTTCCTTCTGCTAGCGACTGATAACATCTTTATGGCAATAACAACCATTTTTTTCTTACTGAGGCAACAAATTAAAAACCAAATTATAAATTTCAGCTTCTGTTAAGTCTAGTACAGCAGCAACACCAGCAGCAAACAAGAACAGCTAATTTTTTAATAGACTACTAATAGGAAATTCAAAAATTGCAGGTAGTCTGAGAAACAGACTTTGGAAACCACTATTTTAGCTGTCATTAGATCCCTGCATAGCATCTAGCAAATGATCAAAGTCACCACAAGCTTTTGTTCAGCAGCATACCATAGGAAACACATTCCACTTAAGAAATATGCCACTTTGCATTCTAGACTTATTAACAATATAGTATTTACTTAATCTATCGAGTATTGGTAAGTATATAATAATAAACTTCAATCAAAGTACAACATTGTCACATTTTGTCTCCTTACCCAACAAAGCATCCCTGAATGGAGGCAGTTTAATGCCTGAGAATAACTCAGGAAGGAGAGTGATTTTTCCTCTTTGCTGACTGTAACCTGCCATGGCTATCAATATCAGAACGTGTTTTTCTACACACAAATACAGCTATTATAATGTGCTTAGGTGTAGGTCCATATGCACATATGCAAGTAGTAAATTTATGTAGTAAAAATCTGTGAAAAGTACTTGATCCCTGACAAGTCTATAAAGTGCTATACCATACACTCAAAGCACATGACACTATAGCAATATTATTCCAGCACCTGGAGCACCTGGGGACTGCAAGACATGATAAACTTGAACTCCAGAATTCTCAAGTTTAAAATCACTGGTATTTGTTTTCATTGAAGTAAGCAAATTTAAGTAAATACAATTTCTCTCTGGAGGGGAGGGAGGGAGAAAGAAACCACATTTTACGTGTGAGGAAACAGAAGATTATGAGAAATTCCTATTCTGCCTGGGAACTGCATCTTTGTATTGTATCACAACATTAGTTCCCAAAATTAACTCAACCAGTTTGTGGAACATTTGGTACAGCAAACATGATGACAATAAACAACTTGCTTGAGATCACACAAAGCAAGTCAGCCATCCAGCTTCCTGAGTCCCACGGCTCAGTCACGAAGTGTAGATCTGCATGGCACACTCGCTCCAGATGACTGGCTCTGCTGACTGAACACCAAGCACCAAGATTAATTAGCCCATGATTACTGTGCAGACGTGCCTTCAATGGTTCCCAATCTTATAAACCACTCCCCAGCCCTTAGTGCTACTGCCTTGTATTCAAAAGAGGGCTTTCATCTCAACAACAAACAGCTTGGAAAGATCATGAGGTTTGAGTGCTTGTGAAGCATCAAACTTTCATTGCTATGACTACTATAATTTTGTGTTTCCTACTTTTTTTTTTTGTTTCCAATTCCCTGTGTAAGTGATAGCTTCAGCAAAGCGGCCAGTTCAGGGCTCTGCTATTTCCAAGCCAGTGATGTTTTTACAGATTTTCTGAGGACTGGTCTTCACTTCTGCTTGCTGAGATGCCCGGGCTTTTCAGAAGCTTTCTGCTGAGGGCTGAGCTGAACCAGAAGCTGACAAGCATTAAAGCAGCAATGACAAGCATTTGAGGTTCTACTTGTCTTTCATACTTCTCTCTTTCTCTACAGCTATCTCATCAAGCCATTTGTAAAGAAGAAATGAAGTTGCTTTGGCAAAGACTGAACTGTTGGAAGTGTAGTTGCCTGTTTAGGGCAGGAGGTAGGTGTAGGCAGGAGGTACCCAAAGTTCCTTGCCTACACACCTCTCACCTGCTCCTTAGAGCTCCCTTTCAAGTCCTCTGAACACCCTTAGAGCACTGCATGAACCACAGCACGAGACACATGCTGCCTGCCAGTGAACAGCAGCGCCCTTCTGGCCCTACGCAGCCTCCCATCAAACAGAGAACATCAGCAATGCTGCTTAGTTCAAGTTCTCTAATAAACAAACAAACAAACAAACAAACAAACACAGCAATAAATCTCTCATACAAACAGGCTGCACTTCAGCTATGTGGGAGAAAGGAGCTAAGGACCCCTGAACTGACCAGCCTGCATGCTCAGACCTCTGCTGGGGCAGCTGAGCCCTAGGATATTCCACACCAGAACAAGGGGACTCAGCACTTACTGCAGTATTACTGGGGAGCACTGGTGCTCCCCATGACTGAGAAGGGAACCTGAGGGACTAAATGAACACTGCAAATCCACAAATGCCTTGCAAATGGTAGGTGGCTTGAAACTACACATCATGTTCCATTTGGTTAGGTATTTGCTATTTATACTATTTTCTCTGGGCTGAGAGCAGGGAATTTGCTGCTTTTAAGGTCCTTTCCACAGAGCAATCAGGAGGCAGCTGCTGGAGCATGAAATTTGTTTACTCTGTGCTGAGCAAGCAGAACTTGCCTGTAAAAGCAAAGCACAGACTCCATATATCCAAATGATTTCAGCACAATACATCCTGAAGTGCAGAACTACGTACAAATAACCTTCTTACTTAGACTTAAACCAGGTAATAGTTCATGCCTGTAGAAATACATGCTTCTTCTTTACTTCATCCCTTTCCTTCTCTCCTTTTCCTTCCCCATCCATCTCCCAACAGACCTCCATTGCTGAACTGTGTTGTACCCAAACTTTATCAAAACTGTATCATGAAGACAAGTTTTCTTTCAAAAGAATTATACCAGTTGTATGAGGAATTTTGAATGAAATGGCATCAACAGACTGTCACAATGCATACACTGAAATGAAGTTATTTAAAATCTCCATTATCCTCCCCATGCTTTCAATAAGATAACAGGATCTAAGTACTTGTTCAGATTTTCATCACTTTTATTGCATCTTAGGAAAAAAAAAACAACCAACCAAAATAAAATCAAATCCAGTAAGATGCCCATTGAAGACCTTTACAAGCAGGATTAATAAAGCCTCCCTAAACAACAACAGTTACTTGTTTTTGCAAAACAGCCCCAAGTGTCCTATGGAAACAGTGCAGAACATGGCTCTAGCAAGTAGGGCTGGCTGGGTAACAATTCTTCAGTAAAGATCTGGGGCTCAGAGTCTCAGATTTGGCTTTCCATGGGATTGCTGCCAGTCCAGGGAGGTGGGAGAAGGGGAATGAGTATGGTCAGAGAGCTGGAGCCTCACCAGAGCAAACCAGTGGCACCTTTGCTCAGGGAGAACTCAGGTGCCAGTGCTGAGAAAAGTGCTGCCAGCCCAACATGCCCCCAACAGCCATGATGAGGGGCAATAGGAACCAGTCACCTTGTGGGAGATTGAATCTAAACTCATAGGAAATATAATTTAAGATTTAATTGAGACCTTGAAAAAATGTGCCTAATGAATTCAGGCTGCTGAAGCAACAGAAGGCGAGAGCCTGGAGAATCTCCCTCATTAAACACAAAATAACCACAAACAGTTCAGGCTTGAACTGAGGACTGAAACCTTTGTACATCTTGGGACACAAGGACAGACTAGAAGCTTTCAGGGTCCCTTCCAGCAATACTCCTTCTCAATAACTATTTCCTGAATTTAATCTGGGGTTTAACACTCAACCCATATATTTTGTTTTCTGGGAGATATAACCTACTGCAGTACTAACATCTGTTTAATGACTTGATTGGGCCACACACCTCTAATTTAGTTTCCTCACAGTGAAAATGGGAGTAGGGAACAAAAAAACACCCTTAAAACCCAAATTTCGCTTCCTTGTAGAGCTAAACTTTCCATTCCCAGAGCCT
Source organism: Calcarius lapponicus (assembly GCA_039654755.1). NCBI lineage: Eukaryota > Metazoa > Chordata > Aves > Passeriformes > Fringillidae > Calcarius > Calcarius lapponicus. The sequence continues at coordinate 58,020,318 of CM077465.1, forward strand.
AGAACATGGGTTAAATTAGAACAAATGACACCAATTTTAAGACTGGGAGGCTTCAAGCAGAGAAAATCCCCAGCTAATTTCCTGAAAGACACAAAAGCTTCTTACTTTCTTGGAAATTATAAGAGACAAATAAAAACTCCAAATCCCAGAATTTACTGAAGGCAACATTAAAGCAGCAAATAAGAGAGGATAACCAAAATGTAATCTGTTTGCTAGGTCACACACACATATCTAACTCCCCTCATTGCAGAGCACCACTGACTCTATAATTTAGAAATTGAACCCTGCATCGATGCAAACCTCTTTACTTAATTGTTCTTTTAAAACATTAACCTGAGGCAACAGTGACTCAAGGCTTGGCGGATAATGCAATAAAGAGATCAAATGAAAAGGGATTTTTTTCCTACTTGTTAATCTTATTTAAATCTTGGCTGATCAAACCACTGGATGATGAAGTTTTGTATAATACCATGTGTGTTAGCTTCCAACTCCTGTTACATGCAATGGGTAAAACCATCAATTGCTTAGCCCCTTTGCAGCATTACAGGTAGGCAGGAAAAGACTTTCAGATGATCTTGACTGCAGACAAAATTGGGGAAGTGGGGTCCTTTTCTTCCTCATGGGAATTATTACAAAACTCTTTCCTATTCACATCATTTTGCTAATTTTGTCTACATCAGATCCTGAGAAAAGCAATTCTTTTTTGTTGTTTGATAAATGTATTAATTCCCAATTAATCTCCCATTTCAAGAACAAGGTCTTCACAACATAAAGACATAGAGACCACAATTTTGCACAAGTGTCATATGTGAAGGCACACTTCAGTGGTTTTTCTTCAGTGGTTTTTCACTACAATTCTTCAGTTTTGCTACTAAAAACTACACTAAAATCTTCCCATATTATTTTAAGTAGGCACAATTATTGTATGGAAACTTTCCTCTTTAAGAAAACAGCAGCTATGAATTATACTTCAGTAAACTAATGGAAGAGATGCATTATTAAGATGATTGGATTACACACTTATCTACAGCACAGATCCCTTCTGGAAATCCATATTTTTACAGGAAAAGAAGCAGTAAATTTTCTGCAGGACTGAAATAGCACATCACTGAACCCAACTGCATCGAAATGAGCAGTTATTCTGGAAGAAAAAAGAACAAACATCATCAGTTTTTATAATCCAATAGGTTTTAAATGCTACAATTAAACAGAGTTGTTGCTGTTCCTGTTACCTACTAGATCTGGGTGCATAATCCTAAATCCCTTACTTAATTCAATGTAGAATGAGGAACATTGAACAATGATGAAGGACAAAAATGACACCTGAAAGCAACAGACACTGTAATACTGGGTGAGTCATGTTTCTTTTTGTAGGTGCCTGTTCACTCAAGTGTTAAGTATTTTCTGAATTATAGAACACATAACCTAGCTTCAGCCCTTCTGGAAAGACAGGCACTAAATAATTCACTGGTTGAGTCGTCCACCAAGCCACTTACACAAAGTAATCTGCTATCTTGAAGCTTTCAGCAGACTTTCAAATGAGCTCAAAGAATTACTTTAGATAAAACTCAGAAACACAGGGGAGCTGCAGAAGTATATTGAAAAAAGCTCTACTCTATGGCTTAGATTCTTTGAACAGGAAAACAAAATCAGGTTCAGCATTACATGTGTGTGGATAAAAGTCCATGGTACAGTGGACTTGCTTGTAAAGAAAGCCAAAGCATAGAGCAAAACTGGGCAGACTGTTTAGAAGGGTTTACTAAGGAAAAACAGGCTCAAGCACTCAGCCTGAGCTTGAGGGTGTGGATCCTCCTAAAATCCTTGGAGCTGCCAGAGAAGGATGACAGCAAGCTGTTGTATGGTGGGTGGAGATGGGCTTCTGTCAGTGTGCTGAGTGAGCCTGAGGCAGGACAGAGGACTGGCAGCATCCCTGAGAAGTTCAGCAAAAGCCAACACAGAGCAGGGCAGCCAGAGCACAACAAACCCCTGGAGCAATACAGGGAGCATGCATGTGTGTATGTGTATATCTATATAATCCATCTATCTATCTATCCATCCATCCATCCATCCATCTCCATCTCCATCTCCATCCATATATGAACATTACAAGGCTGTGGGAGATGGTCATGCTGCTGTGGCAAGAGAATCACAGAAAAGATGAGTCTTGGGCAGGAAACCAATACCCTTAAAGTGGAATGTGAGGCAATATACTCTTCCATCACCTAGCTCAGAGTCAAAATCGATGTGTTCTGAATTTAGAAAGCAAATGGAAACACAAAAATTAGTAGTGATGACAAGTGACAGTTGAGTAAGTAACAAAGGTGAGTGTGGCCAGGAAAAAAAGGCCTCCTTTAAAAATCCCGGAGTGTAGAGGCACTCTTTTCCCATGTGAATTGGATGCGCCTTTTTGTTTGCTTTTGAAATGTCTTTCATTGACAAATCCAATACAATCTTGTTATTCCTTGAAATTTATACAACCACAAGGAAAACCTTTTTCAGGTCATGCATCACCAGAAAAAGTTTAAATTTATCCACTCACTTGATCATAAATCTAACTGCATCTTTGTTATACCTGTAAGTTCCTATACTCACTGAAGAAACTAAAAAAGATCTACGCAGGTGGGGACCCCCCCAGACATCAAGTCCTCTCTCAAACAGAGGACATGACACCTGAGGCCCTGTGGAAGGCTACAGACCTCACCAGGTCTGAACATTTGGAACTCTCTCTATAGCTGATCCCTTCTTGAAAGAGGTGCAACTAGAAATCAAAAGAGAAACACAGCTAAAGTTTCATTAGGTTAAACTTCCTAGCACAACATCTTGTTCTAGAACCAAATCAGGAAAACAGAGCAGGACAGAAGAACATCTGGAAACCTAGAATAAGGAAGTGCAGGAGAAACTGTACAGGTAAGTATGAAACTCAAGTAGCAGGAAAAAAGCCTGGAAAGATTTCCTGCTCCTTGACAGGGGCAGAACTGTAGGCAATTGCATTATCCATTGCAAAAAGTTTCAACACTGAGCACTAAATAAAGCAGAACAGTGCCTAAATCTGTGAGGACAGAAAAAGCACCTCAGATCTACAATATCAAATATAATAGAACAGAATATTGGAAAGCTGTGTTTTAAAAAAAGTAAAATCAAACACACTTTCTACACTCAAGAATAGTACACTGGTCTTGTAATCTATCTTGCTCATAAAATATGGATCTTTTAATTACAAGAGTCAGCATGTCAAGAATATTGTTACATGAACACAGTATTTGCCCGTTGCATGAACACAGGAGTTATGTATGTAAGTCCTGAAATGATAAAACCAAAATAAATACAAAGCCTTTAATTATGTGGGGCTGCCTGATCTAAGTCAGAGATTTTGGCCTCTGAGCTATATTTTTCTTTTGGAAATTCCACTTATCTAAACTTACCAGCACCCTGAAGACAAATATCCAAAATTGTGATTTCACACGAAGATATGCATGTGGTTTTATTTCTAAATTACTTACAAATTGTAAATTTAATGTTAGTAACTAATCATGTCACACTGCATGTCCTTTAATTCATGTTAGCTCAAACATTTTTGTTATATAAAACTGCCTAATTACAACCCTGGGGAACATTTGTAAAGAATTTTTTCCTTTTTTTTTTTAAGAAATAAGCAAAAGGTAGCTTGAAGAAAAATCAAGAAATTGATGTGTTTTGAGACTGATTACTTACAGTGTGTCTTGGTACAGAATTCTCAGTATGAGCAAATGGCTTCAATGCAGATGTTCGAGCACAGACAACATCATCAGCATGCTGGGTCAAGAGCTAGTCTCTAAGACAAAAGTATTAACCGGTTGAAAATTTTAGGCTTGTACGTGTGCTTGATTTGCACGCAGCCCTTGTGACTCATGTACCAGGCTGAAGGCAGCATTCCCCACTCATTTTCCTTTATTGAAAAGGCAATGCATCTGTCACTGAACTGTGCCATGAACACCTTGTTGCTGTGCACCTCGGTGCAAAGACACTGAATTAAAGACTTTAAAGTGACCTCTTCACACTCATGTGGCTTCTTCACAAACTGTAGGGTGACCACAAATACAAGTTTGCGTGGCTGTGATACTGCTTGAAGGAGACTAGATTAAAGCCACCATGCTACATCATGTTTCTCTTTTCTTTAATGCAACTCAATATTCTTTCCTTACAGTCAGTGGGAGAAATGCACCTCTTAAAGACTTATTAGGTATGTAATCTAATCAGTGCTCCTTAATTATCCTTGACATATGTGCCAGTAAAATTCTGTAGGATGCTACTGTCATTACAGCCAGCAGAGGCATGCAGGAAGAAAATATGCAACCATCAATCTTAAAACATGAATCCATTCCTTAGGCATCAGGATCACTAACCACTATGTCAAGGATGTAAGAACAGATCAAGGATCTATTAAGCAGAGACAAAATCTTGCCATAATTCAGCAACAACAGAAATAGTTGAAATAAAACATACTTTAAACTCTTCAAACAGAGTTGCATAAATTAAAACAAAGTAGAAGCCATATCCTTATAATAATTCATGCTAAGGCTCATCAACTAACCAAACTGCTATGGACCAGAAAAGAGGCCACTAGATTTCTAGATCACAGGTTGTCAGAGCAAATAGGCAGCTTACAGAGGAACATGATGCTACTGAAACCTCATCCTTGAAATGCATGTGTTAGTCTTGCATTTCACAAACCTTGAGGAGCATTTTTTCAGGACATTGTTCATGTAAAAATAATTTTTTTTATATTTTAAAGAAAAACAACCTATGAATTCATAAAAGCTAATTTTGACACATACTAGGTTCTTGGGGTTTTGCTTTCTTTTTTTTTTTTTTAGCTATGAAAGCACAACTTCAGCAGTATAAACCAGAGGAACAATACAAGTCAGTTGGAAAACCAATCCATGGTTATAGCTACTTTCACAAGCAGTGAGTTTTATATGCATAGATTTCAGCAGCAAAACATTTGGTGCTGCTCACCTCATGTCCACACTGTACTTGTTTTGAGGACAGAAACTCTGGACCAGCTCCAGCCTGGTCCTGTGAGCATTTGGATTGCATTAGGTATGCTGCTGGAACTTACCTTCTGGTTGATTTTCTATTTAAAAGAAACCTATTTTAAAACTGCTCCATGGAATGAGTCTAAGTAAGTGCTAAGCAGAGGTAACAAGAACACAGATTTCCAAAATGCATTAAAATACTTATGTGGATACATACTCAACCAAAGGCCAGAACAAACTTGGTCCCAGGCATTTCTATCCAGAACATTCTGATTAAGTCTTCTTGCTCCCTCCTCACCAATATATTCCTTTTCCATACATATTTTAGGCTGTCAATGCAAATTTTTTAGGTTTTTTTCAGCCTGGTTTCCTACATGTATGGGTCAGTATGTGGAATCCAGAGCAAGTCACCTCTCATCAACTGTATGGATCTATTGCTATTGTGAAGTCTTGTGACAGAAATAATAAAAAATAGCATTTTGATTTTTTCCTCCTGATTTGTGTAAACTGTTTTTAGTAGTCCTGACTTATCAGAAGTTTATTAAATAATTAAAAAACCCTGCAGATTGCCATGGACAGACTGCAGAGCACAAGCCCAAAGTGAGACACTTTAGAGCCTGCTTTTCGCAATTGTAGACGGTGCTTTTAAGAGGAGCTAAAGAAAAGCTACAAGAGTTCTTCTCACATCACAGATAATTCAGCCAAGCTGTTTTAAGGTGGTCCCTTCATGTCTGTTCTGTAACTACACCTAAATGCACACAGATAAGTTCCAGTAGCTGTTACCAGCTTTGGGTTTGAGAAAATTTTAATTATATTAGGATTAAACTTGGTTCTGTTTTTCCAGGTTTCCAGAAGTGGCAATGTAGCTAAAGTTGGAAAGTGCATAAAATACATCAAGATAACATTGTCATTAACATACTGTTGCCAGTGGAACTGACTTTGTTATATATTGCAAAGTAAATAAATCTCTGTGGGACAGATCTTTCCAGTTTTCAAACCACAAACTTTATCTAGCCTGTAGTCTTAATTCTGATTTGCACAATAGTCACAGAAACTCTGACTGAATTCCAGGCTTCATGTTAAATTGGTGAGACTACTGCTTAGGAAAACACTCCACTAAAGGATGGGCAAATTTAATTAAGGCATCACCAAGAAACACTAAACCATATTACCCCACTCATTTTTCCAAGGCACTTCTGGTATGGAAATACAGAATGCTCAAACAATTAACAGTATGGAAATTCAAAATGCTAAAGCAATTCCCATTCTTATCATAGTCAGTGTCCTTATATTCCTGTCAACTTCTAAGGAGCCAAGACTTCACCTGTCTTTATATTTACAGATGTGTTTTCAAAACAGAAATAGAAAAAGATGTTAAGGGAGAGGAGCTTGAGGGCAAACTAACTTCTCACATTTTCCTCACCATCTTCCTACAATCACTTTCTCTCAAAAGTCTGACCTTATTTTTTTTTCCTAGAATGACTTTTAAGAAATTTCTAAAATAAAACCACCAAAACCACCAGTGAGAAATTGTTGTTTTGGGTTTTTAAAAAATATTGTTTGATCAATATTGACAGCTGTCCTAATTTTCTTTCCCATGAGGCTTTTTTGTTTCTACCCCCTCCCTTTGCCTCCACAGCTTACAGGTAATTCTTCTTTTCTTCCATGTCACCTGATAATCTCTGTTCTGCTTTCACTCTTTCTCCCTTTCATCTTCTTATTCCTGTCCTCTCTGACCTACCTTAGAAACAAACTCCTATTTAATCTCCTTCGAACATTCAAAACTTGTTCTCCCCAACTTGTTTGCCATCAACTTTCAAATTGTATAGTTGAATGTTAACAGACAGCTGCCTTCTGGTGAAAGAACTGAATTGCTGCAATGACTCATAATTAATCTAGATATCCACAGGTTTAAATAGCTCACTTAATCTCGTGAGCCTTTTGGTAGCCCAGGCAGTGCACTCAGATGTCAAACTGCAACATCTTTGCAGGCCGGCAACCAAAATCCAGGAGCCCTGACCCAGATGAATCCTGAAAACTAGGACAGCTCTAATTCAAGTGAGCTAAATCCACACGCAAGTGTCTTAAACACATTTCATTCATATTTTGGGCCTAGGAGTATTTGAAATTGTGTTGAAGTACACTACTTCATTTCATGGCAGTCCCTAAAACAGGATCATCTGGCTTTTAATACCAAAACTCAGAATGGCCCATGGTCTAACATACCATGGTCAGCTTCAGATTACCACTGCTGATAAGGAGGGGAAGGGAGAGAAGGAATAAACCAACAAATACATGACAGTTCCCACATATCATTTAAACCAGAATATAACTAAAGTAAGGACTAGATCTCTCTACAATATTGCTGAGCTGTTCTTCAAACGGTATTGAATTTGGGAACTAAAAGACAAATAGAAGCTCAATTTTGTTGGTTTCCCAGTGAAACCTTTTGTTTAGGATTTTGAACATTAGGTACTGTGAACTGTTACAATTTCTGAATAGACTGAAAAAAATAGGAGAAATCTCCATTACCACAAGTTGGTCATCACATTTGTAAGATGTGTCTCATATATTTGTCTTACCCATGTCTTATGTCTTTGGGTATATGACATCAGTTTGCTTCTTCTGGGAACATTGTCTAGGATGCACACAACTGCAAACCAGCTAAACTTCCATCTGTAAGATTATTTTTAAGGAATACAGAAATACATCTACCCGTATCATGAGTTCACAGGAAGGGACAAAAGTTACCAAAAGATGCACTATAATAGGAAAATACAGGAACACTTGGACATTTATTACATTACTGTTTAACTGCTATGAATACAAAACTCACTTTAAGATAGAAATATCTTTGAGAAATCACAAAAATAAAGAGCCTTAAAAATTTTATGAAGCACTGTATTTCATTCTACAAAGAAGATTATATAGACAACTAGAAGGGGAAAATATTATTAAAAAACAAAGCAGAATAAATATTTTAAATCAGATAGACTAAACAGTTTTTACACATTCAAAGATTTCAGGCTTTTAAGAAAAAAAATTTACTCTTCTGAAAATATCAAATTTTATTCTAGATTTAAAAATCAAACCTGGAAAGAGCTATTTAATAGTAGTATAGTGTCACAGAAAATAAAAATAGAAAAAACCCTGTGCAGTACTCACAAGGATTCTAATTTTGGATCCTCAGTGTGCATGCTCTGTAATCATACTTCAAAATAAAATATCAACAATCAAATCTGTAGAGAAGCTGATGAATAGTTACTTTGCTGACTCATTCCAGATATATACACAAGTTCCAACGAAGGGAGTGCCCAGAACTGAAGACAGGTGTGATGGAGGTGAGGGGAAGCATCCAAAAGCCCTGTTAGAGGTACCTTTGTGATCAACCTGCTGCTGCACCACTGACCGCTGCCAGTCAAAGGCTGCAATTACCGATCCCGATGGGTTAGGGCTTAGTTCCGAAGCCTTCCAGCAGATGTCCTCGCATGTCTGGGAGGTTCAAGACGTCACCATTTAGAACAGACAGATGGGGAGGAAAAGAGACTTAAAATAGGGGTGATATAAATGTATAAACGAATTCAAAGTATTCCATATATTCTCAAAAGCCAAATTTAAATACATAGACAGCACGTTCAGAAAAAGGAGTGGCAAGTTAAAAACTAAAAGAAAGTCACCTGAACAAATATGTTTGAAGCAGCACATCTGTTTCCACCATGTTTCGTAATTCTTACACTTCCCATGTAAACAAAACAGAAGGTTCAAAAAATGATGGTGAAAAGCACGAGCACAAGACAAATAGCATAAAGACTCTAATCCTATCCCCCTCCCTTCCCTTTCATGTTAAAACTGACACTAATTTTATTGTGCACAGAGCCTTCTTCACTACTCCCTAGTGGCAGTGACATACAAATGTTGTCACGAAGCCGGTATTCTTGGAAACATAAAATCCATCTGCTATTTCAGGGAAACTTAAAAAGAACAATTTCCTTAAAATAATCATCTTCATCATGACTTGTACAAATGGAAAGTTTTGATACCACATTAAAAATATTTGACTTGCCCTTCTAAGTAGTGAGTAATGCATCCCATCCATAGTTAACTACCCACAGACACCTATTAGAGAACAGAATGATTCATCAAGTACTAGTCTACAAACTCAAAGCTGGGGCTCTTTACCCAGGTCTATCAGACCAGTATCTCCAGCCCTCAATCCACTGCCTGCTTTAATGCAGATGTTTATGGCTTCATACCCAAAAAGCTGTGTCAGGGAAAGGTGAAATCAAGAAGACGAGCATCACTGACTTCAAGAGCAGACACAGAAGTGCTGAAATTCATGGCTTACTGGGAGAGCAGCCAACTGGGACATGTCTGTCACTACACTTTGGCTGGTGGAAAGAACTCCAGACTGTCCCAGCTTCTGGAAAATATGGGGATGGTGGTTTACAATAGCTGGGACAGACTTACCTGCCAGAGCTTCTTCAGTGGCTCAAATAACTAGGACAGATTTGTCTGCCAGAGGTTCTTTGGTGGACCCATTGTGGCACTTACAGAGAGAAAGCACCGCTATGCTCTACACACTGAATTAGGTCCAAGGTAACATCATCAGTTTTTAGAAACAGACTGCTCATGAAAGTTTACGGGAATAGGGATTTTGTCAGTATTTTTTCTTAATCTTCAATAGCATGGGTGAATGATTTTCTGCGGGCTGATTATTCTCAATTTCAACAACAGAAGTTAAAAGAAAAAAGATTTTTTAGACTGGAGTCAGTGGATGACAATGGTCAACAACACAGAAGTGTTACATTTCTTAACTGGCAAATGCTTTCATGCCATCGAAACATCAGAAAAAGCCCATTCTGCATGTAATTTGCCCTAGGAAGAGAAGAATCCAGGTTCCACACCCTGAAAAGCAGGTAAATACAGTATTAAAGCTATTACAGTTTTTCAGCTTAACTAAGGTTCTCTTCAGCTGTCACAAAAAATTACTTATCAAATTCTCTTCAACCTTTTAGTTGTGCTTACTTAAGCAAGCAAAGAAAAAGCACAGAAAAACTCAATGAAATCAAAATTTCAATTTAAAGGAGAAATACAAATGACAAACAATGGCCAGGAAAGAGCTACAGAATATTATTAATTTAAGATTACTTCACTAAGCTCTGCCTTTGTCTTGAATCTTAAGCCCTTCACCCTTCAGCCACACTGAATTACAGTGCAAGCAGAGGTTAATTCTACTGGTTCCAAATAAAGACCACCTATGGGAATCAAATACACAGCTCAAACACAACCATAAAAAATGGTGAAGCAATCCTAATTGTAACCAGCTATTCCTCCATAGCTTTAGTTTTATCACATACACATATTCCAGCCAAATCTTTACAAACTACGTCATTATTTCCCCCTCTTTGCCCCATGAAAACTGTGCAAGGATAACTGTACACGTCCACAAAATAGAGGATGTCATTTTATTGGAGGTCCACAGGTAATTGTATCACATTAGGGAGTGGAAGAATCTTGTGGTATGGCACAACACAATACCTCACTTAAACACTTAAACAGAAGGTTAAATGATATGCAACATGATCAAATCAGTAATTCATCATCTTCTAGGCACCACTGATTAATTTAAAATAAAATTTAATAAATTCAAAAAAATATAGTCCATTCATTTGTTTGCTGTACTGTCTTTAAACAAAACAGCACTTTGAAAGTCACAAATAAAAAAGCAGCACTTTCTCTTAATACCAACACCACTGTAACACATACTGTAGCGTGGCATGCAAATCCACATCTGCAGTCTTTTGTTTTGTATTAACAAATGGAATGGCAATTTTCTATCTCAAATATTGGTAGCATAACATGTAAGTGCAGATCATTCTGGCCACAGGCGTGGTAAGCCGTAACAAGTGTGTATTACAAGAGCATAGAACACAGAGCATGACACTTACATCCAAGAATCTCTCTCTTTTGTACTGTACATGGTGTTTGGTACAGGCTGACTTCCAACTTGCTGTACCCAAGCTTCAGAAAACAAGATTATTGACCTTTTCTGGTTTTATTTAAAAGTAAAATGCAGTCACCATCAAAGCACAACCGTTAACCATCTGGTCAAAAAAATGCCATAGCTCCATTGAAAAAAATCACTTGTCCTTTTAGTAGACTCCATTAAGTGATAAAGTTTCCATTACAGGCATGTTATGAAGCCTTACAGCGGTACTGCAGTGTCATTCCTGTCAAGCACAGATTTGTAGAGACACCAGGACACAGTGTGGTGTTCAGAAAAGCTGTTCAAACTGAGCTGAGCTTCACGAGGCCGCGCACGGAGTCCTCGTGCAGCGAGTCCTGGCTGGCCAGGCTCAGGACGTGCATGGTGCGGCTGTGCGCGATGGGGCTCCCGCTGGGCAGCATCCCGGGCGGCGACGGCGCTTCTTCAGGAGTCAGGAACTGATGGCCTTCGTGCTCCTCCTTTAATGGTATGATGTCTGTCAGACCTGAATCTGATGTGAGATTAGGCATAGAAGACGGTGGTGTTGGTTGCCCTAGAGTCAGAGTTGCACAAGGCCCACTGAGGGAAGTCTTTCCTGGTAAAGGGAGCTCTTCGCTAGTTATGCTTGGCTCACTCTGCAGGAGGGGGGTGGCAGCAGCCTGCAAAACGAATTTAGTGCTCTGAATGCACTGATCTTGGTCACACTGTAGGATGGAAGGGTGTCAAAATCATACAAAAACAAAACAGAGAAAAAAAAAAAAAGGAGGATATGGATAAAAAGGTATGGAAAAGAATGGGATATGAAGAGATAAAAAGAAGGCCATTAGTATCATTCCGTGGTTAGCCACCCAAAAATCCCATGGCATGCTGCCCAGGACAAAAAAAAAAGGCATGCATATCTGAGCCAATGCTTTGGATCATTATCAAAGAAAAATTAAGATATACATTTCCAGTGTTCATTTAAGGGTTCTTTGAGAAACACTAGGCATTTTTTTTCCTTTTAAGTGGTCTTCACACGTAGGAATTAACCTACCACAGTGGTTTTCCAGAACAAGAATTCTTTTGACAGATATCTTACATAGTTAGTAATAAAGCTCCATGAGTAAAAATTTTTCCCCTCACAATTTAATACATTATATATAAATTCTAGAGAATGTCCTACACTATACTCCATACTTCAGAGGATGTGTAGAAACCAGGCAGCACTGCAGATGCATTGAGATCAACCTTAATGATTTTTAGGCTGTTTCTTGATTAATCCTGACAATGTGATGAATCAAGGTACAAAACACAAGTTTTCTGGCAAGCACTGTCTCAATGATAAGCCAAATCCAGCATTATATAAATCCAGTTAAGCTCAGTGAGTGTTACCAGAAATTGATTTTTTTGGCTCTACACAATTCCTAAAAACAGTTTATACAAAATTACCCCTCATTCCTTGAGATGAAAAGACAGGTGTGCATCTTAATAATGTCCAGCTAGCTATTGTCAAATTAAGTTTCTTTAACATGAATTGGCATGATTTTTGAGAGCTCCTAAGGAAAAAAATATTTCATTCATTGCCTGATCAGTTATAACATTACAGTTTTTCAAAATCTTGTTGGATTCATTTGCCAAAGTACTGCTCTGCTGGGTAAGAAAAACACTGCAACCAGTGAATACAACTACAAGTGCAATGAAGGACATTTGGAGGCAAGCAAGCAGAATAAAAGATATAGCCAGAGGCAAGACATCCTATTCACTGTTATTTCAAGTATTCTGTTAAAGCAGTATGTTCTGCTCTATGACTGACTTCTTAGATTTTTTAATCAAATTACTACATATTACAGATCCATCATCTGTTCAGATATTCCTGGCCATAACCATTGTTACTAACATCGTTACAAAATGGGCAATTCCCTAAAATGCCCATTTCAGTTTAATATGCCACTGTGCCACACTGAAAACCCATGGGAAGACTTTTGCCTCCTTTATGGTACGATGAAAACCACAATAAACAATGGTTAATTAAAGTAACTCTGTTATTTTCAGGTTCTCCAATTTCACCACTGAATAGCCTAATGATGGATGCACACACCTAACATTCAGCAAGTGTGCAAGCAGACTACTTGGTCATAAGAGATAGGTAGTGTTTAAAACACATCTAGGTGGTTCAGGACTCCCAGACCAATTACTTTTGACAGGCAGAAGCTCAGTCCTTGCTCAGGTACGTATTTCCAAGACTTCTGCTTTCAGAAAGATAAATGGACTGGCCTTCTGCTACATAAATTGATTTCATATAAATTGCAAGCAATCTTCACCCTACAAAATGATGAACAGCCCCAGCCAAACAACTGAAGTGGTTCCCTATCATTTCAGAGGGATTACTCACAGGCTTAAAGCCATAACCTTGCTTAAGTACCTTGCTAAGAAGAAAACTGTCAGCATCTTTTAAAGTCAAGCTTTCAATTAGTAATTCAGTGTCAATAACTCATTCTTGATTAATATCCCGTTATTCACACCTGCTTTTTTAATTTAAAACTTCAACCAACCTTACATTAAAAAAATATGTTAACTGAATTTTCAAACTTCAAAAAGACCAACAAAACCTATTTTCTCTGAAAGGCAGTAGCCAAAGAACAAGTTAAATAACAAAGGAATGCTTATAACCACTGGGATACACTGAAAACAAATAATGTTAGCAGCTGACTTATTGCTTTAGTGAACATTCAGTTCTGATCTTCCAAAGAAAATCATTGAAGTGTTCCAGGCAATACAAGCACACAGCTTTGTATTAGCTGTAGATAATTTATTTGAACTCGTTGTATAGTCTGAATTAATTTTCTTCGTAAGGAATGCTACTGCATTTCAGTTAAATTAATATCAAAAAGATAAAGTAGCCTCATAAAGCTCCATTAAATAGTGTTTTAACTTCAGGTGCTAAATATCTCTTCATTTTCCACGCACTTGTCACTTCCCTAAAGCCTCTCCTTTCATTTAGATAAATTTCAGGTTTTCTTTTTCTTGTCTGTTCAACAGTGATCAGCACAAAATCCTGAGGAAGATACAGGCTGTAAAGAGCTTTCTAGAAAGGGAACTATTGCAGGTTCTAACACAGAAAAAGTATGTATGTTCTATGGGCTCTCAAAAACATCTGATAAAAACAACACATAAGATACAGGTAGAAGCCAACACAAAACTAAAACAAGGAAATCATATTTGTTACAGGGTTGGCATGGTGGTTTTTTTGTCGATTTTGTTATTTCACTCTTCACTGAATGCAATTTAGGGCAGGAAGTCTTAGCTGCTACTAATCACATGAATTATCCAACACCAGAATTTCAAATAAAACAAAAAAGCGTATGACTGTAACAAAAAGGAAGCTGAGCATTAAAATCTAAATAACTAAACATCTACTGCAAAAATTATTTCACCAGCATCTTCTGATTTTTCACTTAAAATTTCCACTGTTTCAGAGAAACAGCAGATTCTGAAGGTAGGACAAGTTTAATAAGTTCTACGAGTACAGAAGCTTAACTAAATATATGCACAGAAATTTTTAGATATCTGTTTATTTCCACATAAACAGGCAGAAATTGAAGCAAATTGGACAAAACCTAGAATTCTGTGTTTATTTCACAATAAATACAAACAATTAAGGAAAAATATTTTTCTTTTTTTCTGAAGAAAATCTGTTTTTTCTAAGCTACACAAAAATATTATAATCTTGTTGTACATGGCAATATATTTTTCATATTTCTAAATGTGATTATTTTGAAATAATCAGAATGATTTACTTTAAATATTAAATAAACTTAGTTTAAAATTTCCTAAATGCTAGTAACATTCAAGAATTGTTACAGTTCTCCAGAAGATGGAAAAAAGCAGGTTGAGTAGTCTCACAAACTCTGAATAAAGTACAAACAACACAGAGTTCAGAGGACGCTGACAGTGGTATGAAGTTACAGGAAGAATGCCGAAATACCAAATTCTGGACACAACAAATGGTAAAAAGTGGAGGGATAGAGCTGTGTAAGTGTTCCCAGCAGGTCTAGGATTTCACAATCAAAATCAATGTGTTGTGGATACTGTGCAACAGCTGAGCCACAAGCCCCAACAAGTCAATGGCTCTACTATCAAGCAGCACAGTGGTAGTAGATGAGTTGACAGAGATTCACGATGAGTAGATCTATGAAGGGAAACACTTCTGAAGCCAAATGGGAAGCTACACTTGGCCCAGGGACTTGACTTCAGATTGGAGACTGTTTGTTCTTATGGACTGAAAGTCTGAGAAAGCTTAAAGCAACTAGGGTGCATTCCAGGGGTGTATCTTCTAAAATAAATCTAGTTCATAAAAATGCAGTAAACATGCACTATCAAAAGAATTGCTCCTAAAACATATCTCAAGCCAAAGCAAATGCTGAAATTTATTTACTTGCATGTGCCCGTAACCCATTTTACCTGTGAAGTAAAATGCATTAAGGAAAAACTTCTATCAGCCTTGACTGCGGTAATGTTGACTTGGTAAGAGCCCTGAGTTTTGTTTTGGGCATCTGGGAAGTACATCAGTAAATACACAAGGAAACACACTCAGACAACTCCAGAAAAATGGGGTTGTGGTCCTTGCCAATTCTGTTATTGTCATGATAGAAATACTTACTCCTAATAAAGCAAAAATGAAAAGCAAAGGATGGTCAGAGTTAATGCTCCTTGAGTTAGCTGGATCTATTTCCAGATCAGTAACAGAAATACTTAAGTGAACATGTGGGAGAGGACTTTCCTGCACTTACCACTGGTAATAAATGTTGTGCATGCACTACAGTTCCTACAATTTTCAGCAGTACATATATGTTAGAAAACACTAAAGAATTTGTGTCCAGGAAAGGAAATGGAGAATTAGAAACAAGGGAATTTGAGGCACACTACCTATACACTGAAGAAGAAATGCCCAGGAATTCAGGAATATAAGGAAAATTCTTAAAAATAAGGAAATAAACCTGTCCTGACACAGAGTGAAACCAAAGCAAAGTCTATTGCTTTATAAGGGATTAGAGAATTCCTAGAGATATCATAGTAAATATAAACCAAACTAATTCCTCAAAAAATCTTAATGAAGTGAGACATATTCTGTGTTTCCTCCTAATGGATTACTACAGAATAAAGTACCCTATATCAAACCCCAAGAATCAACTCCAGCTTTAAGATAAAATTAAGTACTACAGTGGTCCAGACCCAAGTAGTGGTAATTCATGGGTTTATGGGTAAATACGAACTTTTTCCAGAACACAAAGAAAAAAAGCTTTAAAATAAAAGAGAAAGAATAAACAGCAGAGAAAATTATTATTTCATAATAGGTGAGATACTGTGCTTCATACAAAAAAAATTCTTAATACAAAAAATACTTGGGTAATCAAACTGATGATGAGCAAATAAAAATAATCAGCAATAAAATGCAATGGGGAAATACTTTGGAAATTACCAGTACTACAGATTATGAGTTCCAAGTGACCATGCTTTTTATGTGGATAAGGATATTAAGAAGCTGGCTAATGAATGTACCAGACTAATCTCAAATTATATTGAAAAAAATTAAAAACACTGGGAATGCACCAGGAAAATAATTGCATGTGCTTCCTTCATGGAAGTAAATTGAGATTCAGCTTTTAGTAAAACAAGGTAAATACTACGGAGAGAACATGGGAAAAACCTCTTCTATGAAGATCTAGAAAAAAACTAAAATCACAGTATGGGTCTATCAAGCACTGATCATAGCTACCACTCTGACTTTCTGAGATTGTGACAAACTGGGCTGCTACCACCAGTAGGGTAGATCCTGTACTGAATATTCAAAGTCTCAGAGGCAAATCTACCACAAAAGCTATTAAATACAGATAGAGTGCCCCACAAATGGTATCCTGAAAAAGAGATAATGTATTGTGCTGAAAACCAGCATCTGGCATCTTTACACTTAGGCTGATATTTATTTTGAACTTAACTGCAAAAATGAGACTATGCTAAAAGATTCATTAAAATAAATGACAAGAGAATATTTACAGTAAGCAAATCACAGAGACTTAATGAGGGACAAGAGACTCGTTAGGTGAAACACAAGAACTCTATTTAGAAAGCCACTAGTCACTGACTCCTAGAAGGAGCTGCTGAGGGAGCTGGGGTTGTTTAGCCTCAAGATGAGGCTCAGAGGAGACCTCATTGCTCTCAACAACTCCCTGAAAGGAGGCTTTAGCCAGGTGAGGGTTGGGCTCTTCTCCCAGGCAACTAGTGACCGGACAAGAGAATATTGTCTTAAGCTGCACCAGCAAAGGTTTAGGTTGGACATTTGGAAGTTCTTCACAGATGGGGTGATTGCACATTGGAATGGGCTGCCCAGGGAGGTGGTGGAGTCACCACCCCTGGAGGTGTTTAAGGAAAGACTGGATGTGGCACTGAGTGCCATGGTCTAGTTGACAAGGTGGTGTTCAGTCATAGGCTGGACTCAATTTCAAAGGTCTTTTCCAACCTAGCTGATTCTGTAAAAGATTAGAGGAAAGAAAGGAAACGAAAGAGGGAAGGAATAAGAGAAGACAAGTGAGAGAGAATATGCTGATTTAAATCTTTATTTTTTATCAATAATGAGGAGAAATATTTTAGCACATTGCGGATTAAGCAGGGTAACATCTAGACATGAAGACCTGATATAATACATTCTAAAATAAAATGAAGAGAGACACACCACAAAGGTGTACTGAAACATGCTTCAGACTTCTGCTAATTTATTTCTCGTAATCAAAAAGAATTAAGCTTACTCAAGTAGTCTAAATATCTCTGATAATGTATAAATGGCCAAACTCCTGCGACTGGAAAAATATTATGGTCTATGGCTAGGATCTGCACATACTCCTTTAAGTCAAGGAATTTCACTTTGTCTGTCTTTATCTGAAATCATAATAATACCAGCTCCAGTACCAGATATATCCCCTTCAATAGGGAAGGGAAAATAGTGTTAGAAAGATGGGTAAACTAAGCTGGTCTCTAACAGTTTACAACAAAACTCAAGGGAGAAATTTTAATGCTGATAGACAGCAGTCCTTAGAAACCAACTGGTTTTGGATACAGACCAAGAGGAAAGATGCCCTGAGAAAAATGACATTACAGTCATCCAAAGTATTCCTTCAAGCCAAACAAGACATATTACATTTTCCAAGCTTCTCTAAGAGGTCATTTTCAGGAGTGAAATCTGCACATTTCTGAGCAACTCTGATAACCATTAAGGAACGCAGGCTTTTCCCAGCTCATGTTGATATAAGTTCATTTCCCAGCTCATTCTAGGATTTAAGAAGAAATCTATGAAGAATTTGTGTAATTAGGAGTAATACATTCTAAAATTGTAACAGCTACCTGTTTGACTTAAAGTAATACCAGATTTCTCCATTTCTAGAGACAAACTTAGGCAATTTTCTACCAGACTGGTGAAGATTTTCTCATTAATACCTAGGAATAATGATAGTGTCTAAATTCTTGCAATGATAAAGACAATTTGATGCCAGGGACACATTGTAGGTTTATGATCCTCACAAATAAGAAGCCTTGACAGCATCAGAATGTTTGGGTAATCCCTGAAAGACCTCAGCCCACTTCTAATATTTGTTTGCTTTATCTTTTTTTTAACTCCTTTTTCTCTCTTCAGAATTATAATATTTTGAATAAAATTTACATAGAGCATTACCTTGTACTGCTCAACTGTGCTTCACAAGATTCAGACTTAATATCAGGTCTCTAATACATTTTCTTATTAAGGAGACTAACAAATCTATTTAATTCTCAAAACATTAAGTAAAAGTAGCTTAGGAACTACAGCAAAATTTTTATATGAGTTTATCACTGACACTAAAACTAATCTGTCAGGGAAGAGCGCATCTTTTCTTCTTCTGTTCAAAAGAAAGGCTGAATTATGTCAGAAGGCCTCGTGGCTTCCTCATTTTGGCAGAGGGAGGGTATCCGTAACTCACAACTTCTTTGACAAAGTATTAGAACCCACATACTGTGAAGATATGTGGAAAACAATTCAGAAATAGGCACGTATGCAAGATGGTTGCCTTCAGAAAAAGATTTCCTTCCAATTATTCTCTTCTTCTTGGCACTGGAAATCCTATCTTCCATTATGATAGCCAATGCTACCAGCAAAAAACCGAAGTAAATACTACTGGCAGTTTCAAAGATGTTTAAAGAACTTTTGTTGTAACAATTCAGTTGCCATTTTTTGTTCAGGTTCAATGTCCTCCTGCTCTTTCTTCAAAATATTTCTCCCCTAGAAACTCCTCTTTGTTCATCTTTGCTTTTCAAAATACATTAGTCTATGCAAAACTGCGGCGCGCAAGCAAAGAAGGAAATAGAGTATGAAGAAAGTGCCACACAAAATAACAATTAGCTGGAAAATGACAAACCACAGTAAGTCCACGATACTTGAATATTCCAGTTCAAAACACAGTAGGTGTCAACAGCAAAAGTCAAAATGCCAGTATATTCAATAAACCAACAGCGTAAAAAAGACTCTTTTTTTTTTAGAATCCATGAGCAGTAACTATTACACTGTGTGAAATGTATATTAAAAAGAGCCTTGGACTCTGGTTCTTTTTTCTTTACTGTTATTAAACAACTTATTCCACCCAGTGTGTCAGCTGTATCCAGTTAGTTATTACTTGATTAGTTCACATGAAAGTGGAGAAGAAAAACATTCACAGGAATCCTGATGAACAACACTATGGGATGATTCCTACCATGTTGCTCTGAGATTGTGTGGCCCCGTACATGGTAATGCCATTTGATGGTCCTGCTAATTGCGGCGTATCTGGCTGTATAAATCCTCTTCTGTCAATTAAGCTACAGAATAATCACAAGAAAGGAAAAGTATTAGAGACATTGCTGATCAATAACTATCTCCTCTCAACAAAAAGAAATAAAAACTTTCTGTCATACAACAGACCTTAATACCTCACCAATACTTTCTAATGTCCCCTTTTAGTCAAATGAAGTACTAGACTTCATTTTCTACTTATCAGTAAGGTACTTGTTCTTTTTGATACTGCTTGTCATATAAGCACATGCACTGCTACTTCTTTTTGTTTTTTATCATATAGACTTAGAAGCTCACCAGCAGATACCACAAAACCAAAGAATTTTAAATCACAGGTGAAAAAACAAATGACAAAACTCCCTTAGGCACTTTGATTCCATATCTCTTTTAAAGGTTCTTTTTGTTTTTTACCAGCTTCTGCATCTAAATTGAAACTACTTAATCACAAAATTTATCAGGAATGAAGAAAAGTTAATCTTTCTCTCTGACAGACAACTTAAACTTGCCAGGTGTTTCATGACAGCCACAGTGCTTATAGTGTTCCACTGTGCTTAACAAAGTGATGTGCTCATAAAATATCTTATTTTTAAGAAAATGCTCTGTGGAGAAATTACTAAATATAAGTAAAAAAAAAAATCTGTGCAAGATTATAACCAAATACATAGAATGAAATAATCCACTCTAGTTAAAGATGCCTAAAGAAGTGATATAATTTGTAGCACCAGAATACTGGTTAGAGCTATGCTGACAGCCAAGGATCAAATTAAGATTTGAAAGTAACTGCTGAGGAGATGTAAAATACATTCTAAATTTGCTAGCATAGGTTTAAAAATGATAAATGATCTAAAGATCACATAAGTGAGGTAAGTTTTGATTATTTATAGATTCTCTCTTCATCTGCATTCCATGCTCAAAGACACTTGAATGTTTTGAATTTTGAGCTGAAATTACTGGTAAGCCACTTTTCCAGAATTTAAGGAAAAAACTTAATATTTAGTGACTTGGGACATAGCTGAGATTAAAAGTAAAAGAAGCAAGCTCATAATTTACATGTTACAGTCAGTAAATTTTTCCTTGTGGTCACAAAATACCTCCCTGCAGAACCGCTATATATATACACGTCAATGTCTAAATAATGCTGCTACATAGAATTTAGGAAAAAACGCACAAACTCTGCTAAAACACACGAGCCAACGCCAGTCTGGTCCAATTGTGTGTTGCTACTTTTTTCAGCTTAATATACTATTTAATATACTGAGAAACGAGATGTAGTTTTAATAAAGATTTCCATCTGGAGTCAAAAGAATTTGAAGCGTGCTTTTATGTCACATACTTTTATCAAAAGCAAAATTTCAGAATTAAAAGGTTGGCTTCAGGCAACATCTATACAGGCAGGAAGCAGAGACAAAGCTATTCACTCTCACCAGGGGTAACCCTGTATGTGGAAATCTATTCTGCTGTTTCTCCTTTAGGAAAAGATGTCAGCCTCCCCTGTTAAACTCTGACTGCTCGTAGAAGACCCACCTCTGACATTCCTGACAGCAAAGCCAGAAACCTCACTCCAATTAAACACCTGAGACTCTGGACCATAAAGTCATTTACTTTCTTTCTTTCTTGGATTCATAACTTCACAATTCCAGGCAAAGCAAAACATACTAACCAAGGAGCAGGCCACAAAATTATCTACAAGTTTTTCTGCCCCTCTCTACAGTGAAATATGAACTGCCTAATCACTGAGCACTGGAATAAGAAAATAATTAAGTTTTTCTGGCTGCCAGTTTTATTTCCCAATCTCAGCTCTGTACTACATTTTCTTCAAGATGAAAAAAACATCTCCAACCTCAAATATAAATATTTCAGACTTCTGGAGGTGAAAATGTATTCAGCAAAACATTATCCATTATGTGTTCTTTGGAATTGCTTTGGTGTAAGATCACCAATATCAGTTTAATGTATATATGTTAACAGTATTAAATAATAAAAAAATACTGCCCATTTAAATACAACATTTCAGAGTTAAAAGACAAAAATCAACAATTATCAAGCTAGTTGCAGATTTAAGGTTCCTCAACTCTCCCCAACTCATGCCACATTTGTTAGGAATGAAAAAGTTTCACAAACTTCCAGGTTGACCTTCATGCAACAGCTAACTACTAGAAATTTTCTATTGCTCTAAGCTATTAACTGCAGTGGTGAAAGTTCAAATAACAAACAAGCTTATTTCCATTTCAGATGTAATTTTACAAGATTTGATCACTAACTTAGTTTAAACACAATTTACCAACTTATCTCTTTACCACTGAAGAAAAACTTAAAGCGTCTAATGGACACTAATCCAAAACTTTCATTTCATTGAATAAACTCAAATAATAAAAAAGAATATTTTTTTCATTAAAAATCACATGGCTTAATTTATGCTAACAATACTTTTGATACTCTTACCTTGGAGAGAGGGGCCCACAGAGAGCAGCACAGCAATTAGTAAAGATGTTGCCATAACTGTAGGGATTATAGTTTTCTTTACCTCTTTTATTTGACCATGATCCTTTAATCTGAAGAGATATGAACAATATGCATCACATGTAATACAACACAGAAAATGGCTGTGAGAAATTAAGGTTGCATATGCTACTTGCAAAAGAGATCACAGAAAATCCATAATGACGCTTTCCAAACAAGAGTTTAAGAGTTCTGGATTGTTACGAAGGCTGGACCTTATGAGCATGTGCTTTAGCTCCGTAGATGTAGACAACCCACAATCTCAAGAGATCAATATACTCAAAACAGGAACTTCAGCATCTAGACATAATGGTCCAAGTTCAATTTTACAAATATTATAGCATGTTCTACAGAAAAGGCTCAATTGCAAAATATGATTAAAGCCAGCAATTGAGCACTTCTTTTCCATACTCTTGGGTAAGTTTGCAAGATGTGCAATATCACACAACATTATCTTCCCTAAAGTTCACAAAAGCTTCTAAAATATCATAAAGTAAATGCAGCCATTGCTACCGTTTATTGCCTATTACATTTTCCCTTAGCTAGTTTTCTTTTCTGTTTGTGAGATACTTGAGAGCCTGAGTAAAATGTCTTGCTGTATTCAATTGGGAATTTATGTTTTAAATTAAATTACTGAACAGTTTACTTGATATTCAGACATGTTCCACTGCTGCAGTTCCCTGCTATTTATCTTTCAACAACCCAGAAGAGCCATTTATTTGAGGGAAGAGGGTGGAAGCACACTAAGTCCATCTACAGAGACAACCTTGGGTAAACCTAATGACTGAGAAATAATGGGGTATCTCATCTGTCTTATTGACAAGGCAGATTTCTTCCAAGTCAGGCTACTTGTTCTGATACTTGATGCTGAGGCACAATTAATTTTGATCCTGCTTGGGAAGTGTTTTTCTGGTTGATTGATATTTACTGTAAAATTTATACTTTTAACTGTGACCTTAAACAATAACAAAACATATTTGACAATACAAAAGATGCTACTTTTATATCTACCAGATAACTATGAAAAAGGTACAATAGGAAATTACAATAAAATAACTTAAAAGCTTGCAGTGCTTTGTTAGATCACTTATTAAATTTCCATTAGCTCTCTAGCTAATTTTATGTACTCCTTTCATTCATTACATATTTTTCCTTTTAGTTAGGGAAGGTCATGAAGACTCCGAACACAGTTAAGCATAATTCAACAGCAAAACAAAGGAATCCTATCTGCAAAATAGACAGCTGTAGAAAAGAGAAAGTTCATCTTTAAATTGATTATATACTCCTTGCCAGAGGTTTTGGACCTCAGAATGGCAAAAGAAGTTTCAGAGGTAAGATAAAATAAAGGATGACATTTTTGTTTAGAGAATTCAACATATTTTTCAAGTTTCACAGTAAGCAATTTTTGAGTTAAAGAATATTTACCTCTCCCAGTGAAAAGGAGATACTGAAAAGTACTTACTAATTTCCTACTGTATAAAATATACTTGTTTGTCTCCTCCCTCCTCTATTTTCCTGCTTCAAGATAGAGATCCTACATGTGTAAACTGTAGTGGACATGCTGTGTGCATAACGAGCACATCTTCAAACCCCAACAAACATAGTCAAAAAGATTTCATCTGATCTTTTGAATCAAGCAGGATTATATTAATTCCTTCTTTTCTACTGAGGTACTCATAAAATGATGCAGACATGTCTGACTTGAGAAAAACCTCCTAATTACTATTTAGAAATACATATGCGGAAAAATACTACAAACTTACATCTTCATTTGTTGTTTGATTGGAGCTGATCAAATATGTATGAAAACCTGAGAGGCCAACAATGGACCATACTGAGAAAAAACACACCACAGCTTCCAGCACAGTAATTAAAAGTCAAGGAAATACACACAAATGGGGAAAAAATCAATAACAAGTAGTTAAAATCACAAAATACAGGGTAGCCCACGAGTCCTTTGAGACCTCTGGAGTACTTCAAAGAGGTCAGTAAAAAGGAAGCTCTAGGGATCTGCCCAGCCCAGACACAGCACCACCCCTGCCAAACACCGTGAGCAGTGTGTGTCCCACCAGCAGACTGCTGCTGTGAGGTTCAATGTCCAGAGTCATTATCTCATAAGACAATAAAGTTGCTTCTAAACTTTATAGAATCAAGCATAAAGAGGAACTTTCTAAACTTTCTGTAGAAGGCTTTCTTCTACATCTTTCATTTATTTACTTACACAAAACAGCCATGAACTCAGAATACACCTACTTTGAGAATGCTGTTTGCTATAATGCTTGAATATTTTGGGGATTTTTTCTTAAGGGAACACAATTCAACAGAAGGAAAGGCTTTGGTTCCTAGAAAAATACATATAATTCATCACTAGGAACAAAATGATGAGAGAAGAATAGGATAAAAATAATCTGTATATTAACCATATCAACCTTTAGTGAAGTCAGTTTCCAAGACAACGTCAACTCAAAATTTTCCAGAACAAGGACACAGCCTTAGAACACAGAAAATACACCCTTACTACTGAACCTACCAATAGAAGAAAAATATGACAGCTCCTGACCATTAAACAGAGACATGGCCTGGAAATGGCATGGATAGACATAAATACTTACAATAAAAAATCCTAACATTAGTTAAAGGTGAAGAGTTTTGTACTGCAGGGCTGCTCACCCCTAATGAACTGGGAGATATCTCAAGAGCTTGTATCATCTTCCCGAGG
This sequence comes from Calcarius lapponicus, assembly GCA_039654755.1. Lineage (NCBI taxonomy): Eukaryota > Metazoa > Chordata > Aves > Passeriformes > Fringillidae > Calcarius > Calcarius lapponicus. The sequence goes on from CM077465.1 coordinate 58,045,367, forward strand.
ACCTACTTCAATCAGAGTGTTCTAAAGCCAGAAAAGAGCCATTTGCATTCTGAGCAGATCTGCTCCAAAAGCAGCAGGATGGCCAAAGTGCAGTGCTGAGCAGCAGGTTCACTGCTCTGCCTCTCATTTCCTCCTCAGGCTGTGTGATGGCAAACCAACACAAGACAGGAACTCTGACTCCCTGCAACAGCCACAGCTAAAGCAAGGAGTACGAGGGATCATGGGTAAGGAAACAGACTCTTGGCAGAGGGTTCCAAAACATGTTAAAAGAAGGAAACAGCCCAAAACCTCATGTACGATACAGACTGGGCTTTGAAAGAGTAGAAATAGTAAAGAAGGCTGCAGATAAGCACTTTTAGGTAAAATCTACACACCAGGAGAAAGATTCACCAGGTCAGAAAAGAAGAACCTTAGAGGGAAAAGAGCTCCCTGCAACCTGAACATATCACCAACGGGATGTTCCTCATCACAATTACCCTCAAAAGGGTACTGAAAAGTGTGTTCTTCCCTCCATGTCATAATATGTGCTGGGGGGAAAAAGGGAATTCCTTTCAGTTCAAGACCTCTTTCAGTTCCCCACACAATGATCCAAAAACAACTTGAGAACAACAGGGGTAGTTTACATCAAATTAACCAGAATCCACTAATTCAACCTAAGTCCATTAACTGTAAACAAACACAAAAAAGCAATGTATTCTCAACAAAGTACAGCCCTGTAGCATATTACTAGCATCATATATTCAAGATAATTTTCCCTTAGTATCTCACACAGGGTTGTTAGCAAGATTTAAATGGCCATGTTCTCTGTGCCTGAATTGACTGGCTCCAAAGTAGCATTCCCAATACTCTTTGGACATTTTAATTTTTTTACTGCTGCTAATTGTAACCAAGCTTTTAAATTGTCCAACATATCACTATCAAACCAGGCATTTCTGCAAGATGTGCTACTGAGCCTTTTAAAGCAGCACATCTCTGAACAAAAATTATGAATTCCAGTCCATTGTTCCTGTACAAAAATCCTCAAATGCATAAGCCATTCTCTTTGGTTTCAAGAAAACTGAAAGCTATTCCCAGTTTGAAAATAGTTTGAAAGACTTTTCCTTTGTAAGAATTGATTGTAATTATTTTAATTGGAAGCTATTGTTCTATTTAGAACTGTTTGTTTGTGCTTTTAAAATTATTTGTGCAAAAAATCTGAACATGGCTTTGCTTAAAAGGGGAGTTTACAGCTCAGTGATTCTACCTGAAGAAAACAAGCACACAAAAAAATGTATCTGCAGAATTTGACACTAGGGAAAATTACCTGGAAAGAGGTGCACAACTGTGAATGACAGTTTTTTCTTCCTACCCTTGTGTGGAAAAGCAGACTGTGGGATGCACAATGGACAAATGGGAAAGAATACTTTTTATAGTGTCTTTGTGATGGGTGAAAACTGCTTAATCAGACAGGAATCATTCAAAAGACATACATAAGCAATGGGAAGCTTACTGTCTGTAGAGAAACTAACCAGTGGTTTCATCAGTTTCACACTTTTCTATTATATTAGCTGCTTTCTGGCTCCAATCTCACTCAGTAGAAAATATACAGAAGGCTCCCATGAAGTGATAAATAGTGCATGGAGCATTTACAGAACAGAACCACAGAATGGCTTGGGTTGGAAGGGACCTTAAAGGTAATATGGCTCCAACCCCTCTGCCATGGGCAGGGACATCTTCCACTACACCAGGTTGCTTAGAGCCCCACCCAGCCTGAACACTTCCAGAGATGGGGCATCAGCCAAATCTCTGGGTAACCTGTCCACGTATCTCACCACTCGCATTACAGAAACTTTGTTATGGCCAATCTACACCTGCTCTGTTTCAGCTTAAAGTCTTGTTCTGTCACTACAGGCTCTGCTAAGAAGTCTCTCTGTTTTTCTTATGAGACTTCTTTATATACTGACAGACCACAATGAAATCTCCCCAGAGCCTTGTCTTTTCCAGCCTGAACAACAATTGTAGTCCCTGTGTATGCAATTTACACACTGCTATATAACTTAATGCAAGCTGCAATTTGCAAATTACTTCTCTAAAAAGAAAGAATAGTTTCAGAAATTGAGTTCTTCAAGGAAAGCATGTTGTTTCTGTTGTTCCAAAACCTACATTTTCTATCCTGAAAATAATCAGCCATTTTGGATACCTTCAGTTGTAAAAGCAGAACAATTCTTGAATATTTTTAGTGAAACCACAGCATGTGTATAGTACAAAATGTATTTATGAATTCCACCACAAAATATGAAGCATACTTAATGAACACGGAAAATACAGATCTTTGTCACGAGTACTGCTCTGCAAAACATGAAGAATAAAAACCATCCCAGGCTATAGTCTTCTTTCCTACCTCCACCATGTGGCAAGAAATCCTATTGTGCAGGAAGTGATGAAATCATTAACTGATAAAGTCCAAAAGCACACATTCAACAACGCCAAGAAAACAAGCAAAACCATCTCAGATGTTATTTTGCAACAAAATCTACAATATGTTTCAATGAAAGGATATCTTGCAGGACTGTCCTTCAGAGCATTGAGGAACCCTGTTTGTTGAGAACCTGTAGAAATAGAACCCAAAATTACCAGCCAAGTAAGAAACTGGACTATGGGCTGTTTTTACTACAGTTAAAATAATTAACATTTTAAGATAACCAAATAATCATAGAATAGATTTACTAATATGAATCTGAGAATATGTTGCTTAGCAGCAACAACATCAAAAAAGCCCTTGAGCAACTTTTCAGGTTTAACATCTGCAGGGTATTTTCTCAGTCATACTAAATTGATGTACACATAGTTTCCCATGAACAAGACTTCTGATCACCCTTGCTCTTTTCAGACCTAATATGGAAACAAAACTTACAGCCTCCTGTTTTGTTTTGAAATACTGTTTTTCAAAGTAACTTTTGGCCTCAGAAAATTTATTCTATAAACTCAGATTCCCAACTTTCCATCCTTTGTTATGGAAGCAAAGCTCTCTTATTTATAATTCTGCTCCTACTGCACCTAGACAGAAGATTTTTCTAATAGGTTACTATTGCCTCTGGGCAAATAAAAGACAATCTAGTAGCTGAAAACAGCTCAAAAGAAGCATGAGCCCATCAACTAGAAATGTAGAAGCATGCAAAGTAAAAAAGCACTTGGGTTCCACAACCATGAGATATTAATCAATTAGAGTGATTTCGCAATTGCAACAAGTGAATTTGTTGTAGAAACTGACAATGTGACATAGCTACAGGCACACATTTTGAACTTTACTGTATAACATAAATGATTTAAATGCATCAGGCTGAAAGTTTTCCCCAGAGCAAAAATTTTCCACTTAGCTAAATTAATCTGAAGATCTGTATGGAGAGAAGAATCTTGTCTTGAAAAGAATAAAGAAATATATGAATAATTCTCTAGACCTATCTGGTCAGTTTTACTGTTTACTGTTACAAGTGGGAAGTTACTTACCTTGTATTTCTGAGCCTTTTCAGACTCATTATAATGGGTTCTTAGTCTCAAGGTACAAGACTAATGGAACTTTCCCTGCCTTCTTACTATTTTTAGCATCCTTAATGGCAATGGCAGCAGATAGATGTGATTTCCATACCCTGCTGCTACTCACACTTTTCCAAGCAGTGCCCAAAACACCAGAAGGGGAAGGAAAGCTGCTCACTGCAACAAAGAGGTGAAATACTGATGTCTCAAAGAGAAATGAGTAACTGGAAATACAGATACCACTACTGGAAATGTGTTCAACTTGGAGAGAGGGAAGAAAATCTTGCAAGGCAGTATCTTTAATAAATGATTAACAAATTAGTTTTATTATCTTCAGTAATGTTATGTGCACATATTCTTAAACCTAGAAAGAACAAATTTCCAATGTATGCCTCAGAAGGCCACAGAAAACAAAAATATCTTGTATCTCATCACCACTTAGGCCCACCAAAATCTGTAAAATGCCAGTTTGCAAGATGCATTATAAAAAATGTACAAACTTTAAAAATTTGTCTAAATCAAGAGGCATTAAAATAATTTTGCCAGGACTTATGTATTATTTTGAAATATTGTAGGAAGGTCTTAGTCTGAGGTCTAAAAACCAAGACTTCCTTCAGCCGTGCTAACAAAAAGCAGTCTATGCCGAGAGCAAAGGTTCAGATTCAGGGACTGAGAACCCTGCTTAATGGTTAGCATCAGCTAAAGAACTGAAGAGCTACAAGCCAGCACACAAATTGGTGAGTGCTAATTATTAGAAAGGTAGACAGGAGGACTTCTAGAGGTATGGTAGGCACAAAGAGTGGAGTGTTAAGAAAACCTTATTTGTAAAGAACTCTTTTTTGGACACTGGCAAGACTATAGCATACAAATTTGAATGTTGGGCTTGAAGCTCCAGTATAACAATTAAACATCAAGGAACTAATCACATGTATACCTGCTCCCATTGCCTTTGAGGACTGACCAATCTTTAGAGATTAAGGATGTTTCTTCTTGTCTCATTCTAGGTAGATGAACCTCCATGGCAAGAATATTTTCCAGCTGACAGGCAATTCAGCATTTAACATTTACTATACATAATCTGTAACACCTACACAGTGCTCAAGTGCTTCTCAGTCACACAGAGGCACAATTAATTACTCTGCTCTTTGCCTAAATCATACTCAACAGTTAGGTTTGGACACTGTAAATTAAAAACCCACTAGGTAAACCTACCTAACATACGTAACAGGAAATACTGACATTATATTGATAACTCATATACTGAAAACTAAAGAAAAAGCACTGAAGTCCTTTTGAAATGAAGGTAGGTTAGTGTCAAAAATAGCTTTATGTTGTCAGACTAGGAAGGTTTTCAACTACTGAACACTAGCAAAGATTGCATAAAAACCCATGTGTCTTTCCTCTTAAATGTGAAAAGTGTACATATATATACTCATGTATGCCCAGATAAATAACAAGCACTTAAGTATTAATGGCAAGTGTTCTTTTTCCAGTAATTTTCCTTTTTTAAACAACATATACATCTTATCTCTGCTTTTTCCAACTGGTATTAGAAATGCTGTATCTGGTAGCGTAAACAAGTTGTTCATTCATACTCCCTCAAAATCACATATCCCAGTTCTAGCCTATGAACTAGATTTCTGAGCTATAGAAGGGCCTCTCAGTGCTTGCATCATAATTTTGCAAAGAATGAGTAAGAGCAGGAATTCTGCTCTTTAAAACACAACTTTTCCCTGCATGCTGCAAACAATTTCAGAAATTGAGCACAATCTGACATTTTTTCCAGTAAAACATTCTCTGAATATTATCATTATCAAGATAGCTTTATAAATGTGTTATATACTGAAATTATTATTTCTATCAAGTTTCTGTTGCAATACAGAATTCAAAGGAATAAACAGATTACAGTTCCAAAATGGTTAAATAAACGCTCTTTAGGGCAATATCCTATATAATAAGTGAAAAATACAGAAGACTCTTCTAGCGATAGTGGGTTAAAAACCCAACATACAAAAGGTGTTTAAAGACAAGTCATGCAACCTGTCACCATAAATGTCACCATCATCGTTGTATAGGAGCTAGCAAAATTAGCTAGGGGTATGGAAACAAAAGACAGAACCCAGAAGAATTTTGACCTCAAACACAACCCAGAATACAAATAAAAATCAGTCGCAAACTCATTAATATTTCTGATTCACTCTATTATGAATTGGTTATTCTCAGAATGTCTATGCAAATGAAAAAAATGTTAAAAATAGGGTTGAGAATGGTATAAACTAAACAGCAAACTACAAAAAATATGGCTCCAATCTATTTTCTAGTAATTTTCCTCTTTGTCTGGATGGCAAGTGACCCATGTTTACAGTAAAAAAGCATATGGAAGCTCTTTAGGTAAATGATACTACTTGTATACTTAAACATACAGTATATGTGATGCTTTTTCAATTAATCATCCATAAAAGGGGGAAAAAAATAATTAAGACTGCATTAAGGTAAAGCCAGTGCCATGTCAATGACTACTATGAGCAGTGCCTACTATAGACCCGAATGGGACTCACTGGGGATTGTGAAGCTTCAGAGAAAAGGCAAATAAACAAACAAATAAATAAATAAATAAACCCTGAATGATCAAAATATTAACTTAAAAAACTCAAGCAAATGGCTACATACGTAATCTGATTTCACCAGCATACTTACGAAGGATGACGTGGGTGATAACGAATGCAAATATAAAGACTGTCAGAAAGGACAGAGATAAAATAAACATATAAAAAAATCTGTAGTTTCTTTTCCCCACACAGTTGCCTACCCAGGGACAGTGGTGATCAAACCGTTCTGAAATGAGAGGCAGAAGAAAAAAAAATGGAAAACAATTAATAAAATGCTGTTTATTCAAAAAAATGCTCTCTGAATACTATATTAAACTCATGATTAATCTGGCATTTGCAAAGTAGCCACAGAGAAGTTCTTATTTGGAAAGGAACAAAAAATAGAAAAGAAAAAAAAAAGGAGTACTTGAATGAAACCTTAGAGTTTTTAAAGAAATTAAAGCATGGCTGAGGTGAGTTCCTGTTACACTAACAGCCTTACTGTGACAAATTGTGCAGTCAGACCAGCAAGCATGTATTTATCCATCATCACATGGAGCATTAGCAACTCAGTTGTATCTGATTTTTTTCAAAACAAGGTGGTTTTTTTTCTTCAGTGTATCTTCTACTCAAAATTGGAATTTCTGAGGTTCTTTCCTTTACATCTGTCATGATCACACCTCTGACTTATGCCTACTATCATATCATCCATCCATTTGGAGCATGAAATATTTATACCTTCCCGCTTCCTTTTATTGCTTCGTTCAAGATATTCTTCATTCTAGACCACCTATTTTTCCACTTGGAGTTGATGCTGTCATACAAGATCATTAAAAATAGCAGAATCATTCACATCAAACATTTCTCAAATGTTAAAATTTAAATACATCATATAAAAACTGGTAATCTGCATGCTCTGTTGCCTTTTGCACTATAGACTCTGTCTCCTTTTTACTAAGTGAAAACCCTTATCTTTACCTCCCTGAGAGAAACTCATTCATGAGATAGGAAAAGGCCAGGGTGGATCAGAAACAAGTGTCCCCAACATGGGGGAAATGCCTCAGCGCTGGGAAGCAGCAGAGGGAATGGGTTCCTCTGCTTCTCCCCAGGCAGCCTGGAGCCACCCTCCACATCCAGTATGTTGGGTAATAAAACAGAACTATTGCCAGGAAACAAACTTGCATTTCCTAACTTTACTTTGGAGAGATTACACTGACAGAATTTGAAGGTTTTTTTAATCAAATCCAAAACCATAAGACAGATGCATTCATGCTCTTTTCTTTCACTCTCTGATCCTTGACCAAATCCTGGTTTGTTTTCTGTGATTTTTATGCCTCCACCGACGTACTATCAAACTATTTGTAATTCCACAGGAAAGGCAAGCTATAAATACAAAGTCCTTTAAGCCCTGTGTTAGAAAGGCCCATCTGACCAAGTACACCAGCTTATTTTAGTTGTGGATTTATGTTATAGGCCTGTATTAGAGGTTTTTCTTGAAGGATGTATTTAGTATTATCTTCATTTTAAAAAAGTCAAAACAACATGCACAACAGATTTCTGAGTCTACCAGACTATCAGGGGCTTTTTTAAAAATGGTTTTGTGTGACAGCTGTTTGGACCACATGTTTCTGCCATAAATCTGTTTCAAATTCCAACAGGGCTATTCAAGGTGAAGTTACTGAACTTTCTTAGGATAAGGCTTTATAATACTGTGACTGAGGGAGTACTGCTAAAAACACCAAGTACTAAACACTCTTGGTAGGTGATACTACCTTTTTTCAGTGCACTACAGTTGTATTCCCAAAATAAATTGATATTGCATTTTAAAAGTGCTTGTCTTTAAATCTGTACTTCTGAATGAGCCCTCATATTCTGATAAACACTCTAGTTAATTTAAATTCATTCATACATACAACTCACAAGCAAACAACACAACAAAGAAACACAGGTACAGAGCCATTTTAAAAAGCAGAATTCTAGGGTATTTTTGTAAACTACTGCTAAAAAAATACATTACATGTCTTGGAAGATGAATTCCATATACATGGATCCATTCTCCTCTATGCTGACACAGTAGGGAAATGAATTATAAAATAGAGATAGACAGAAAGCTGTTTCTACCCATGAAATAACATTTAGATATATGCAGACATCTATTTGATGGATTCAGACAAATGCAGAGAAAAGCCACAACCCCTCCACCTATAAACTCCTGTTCCTATACATACACACATTCCTTACTGAGGACTGACTCAGGGTTTTTAACCTATTTGTCAGTCCTCCTGAATTTCCATCTTCAAACTTTCTTGGTGAACTGAAAAGCTCTGCTATCTCAATAAATACCTTACTAATTATTGTGAAGTTAAGTAATTACCTAAGATATTTACAAAGGAGGAATAGACCAAAAAGCCTGGATGCAAAAACCACTACTACAGTATTAAAAAGGAATCAACTCTAATGAAAAAAGAGGCATATTAAAAGGTTTACATGAATCTTATGTTAAATAAATTTGGTCTCTCTTTTCTCAGTCAGAAGATAGAAAGGCATGTGATATGTGCCACAAAACAGTATATTAAAAGGCAAGACATTCTGCTCAGCAGAATACAAATATGTAAATGCAATTTAAAGATAACAGCCTTACAGCTTGTGAGCTGCTCTGCTTAGTTAATAATGCAGGAGAAAATTGCCAACCCTGGCAAAATGAAGAGGCAAATGCTAAGCAGAAACTTCTAATGCCGTTAAGAAATATAAAACCTATTAAATCTGGAGCAGTTTCTTCTTCCTTAGAAAAACACACAACCTAATAGTAAGTACTAATGAAGAAGTAACACAGAGTCTTAAGGTTCACCTCCAAAACTGAACAACCAATGATTTTGTAAAGGAAGCTCTGACATCTCTACTTGGACTATGCTGGCAGCAAAATTATGACAACTTTATTGAGAAATGAAAAACTACTGATGCTGACAAAAACTGGAATTCTAGCCCTCATGAACTTAAAATGCAGAGCAAATTGAAATGCAATTTATTGTGAAGAACAGACTGTTAAAAGTTCATGAATGCAGTTCTGGTAAGTTAACACACTACTGTATTCAAACAAACATTTGTGGCAAGGTCAGTGTAAAAATATTTGAGGCAAACAGACAATTAAAACATTGGTAATATAAATTCTTGTTAGTATAAGCATATTAGAACTCAAAATGAGGGAAGAAGAAAGCTAAAGCACTCTATGGATAGAAACATTGTGATATATCATCCTCCTACACCCCAGTTCAAACAAAAACAGCAAGATATTTGCCTTCTTGATGTTACAGATGTATCTTGCATCTACCTAATCAAGAACTAGTGATAGAACAGATGGCCCAGTTTCTACCATTTCAGCAGCTCTGTGAAGTTTTTTGCCTGTGTGTTCATGGCTCTCCATTCTTAGGTCAAGCCTGGTGCTCATTTTACCCTGCAGGGAGCAGGCTGACAGAGCCAGATGAACCTAAAACTACGGCTTTCTTTTGCCTATCTCCTCAGATCACCTCACCAGACAAACACCAAAGTGGGCCCAACTGAAGCACTGAGAACACACTGCCAGAGAAGGAATGAAATAACACCTTCAGAAGCAGCTAAGTGTTAATTCAGCCTAGCTGTGACACCAACCTTACTACAGGTTAGCACTTATCACAACTGCAGGAGAAATCCAGTTTTGATTAATTTTTCAGGGTCTGAGATCAAAACCTGAAGAAAATAAAAAAAGACTGAAAAAATGTGTGAAGAGTTTATAAGGTAAAGCATCAATGAAAAGAGGAGATGAGTAAACAGAGACTACAAATGCTGCTGTACAAGTCACAAAAAACCAAAGAGGTAAGAAATTTCAGGAACTGAAATTTCTGTAACTGTTACTGTCAGTAACAGTAACAAAGAGTATTTCATTACTCTTTCCCAAGTGATCAGCATCTTTGAATTTAAATAATAACTTCTGAGGTTAGCCACCACCCCCATAACTCAATCCAAAGGACAAGGCTTCACAAGATAACTGAGCCAATCCAAAACCATAGTAGAAGTGAAAGAGATGGTCAAATGCTGCCTTTCCTGTGACTTATCCCACTTTCTTCTTTCTAAGCTGATGATGAATCAAGTCAGTTCCCTGGACTACCAGGAAAGAAAAAAAAAGTAGTTATTTTACTCATTGATAAGTGGGAAAAACTGACTTACCAATGGCTGTGTTACCAAATGGTCTGTGAACAGGCACAAACAAGAGAATCATGCAAATAAGGAAGAAAAGAAATAAAGAGGAGGACATTCAAATCTCTTTGGAAGCAGCAAGCTGTCAGCAGGACTCAGTGTTCTCATTAACACTCACCCAAAGTGGTCTGATGAACACTCACCTAATAATCTATGCTAACTGGATGACAGAAAAACACTCTACTTCATACATTCCCCATTTTTTACCTTCCCTGACACATTTATATTTAAAACTTGCATAAGAAGCATTAACTGTTGGATATCTCGGATAAAAACCGAACTGAGAACATTTCCCATTTTACTGAGCAATGGCCTTACACATGCAGCGTTTCCTTCAGAAGCCACACCAAAGCATGCTCCTTGCTGCTCAGAACCAAAGAGTCAAATCTCTACTTTTCCACAGCACAGCATGTAGACTCCTAAATACTTAAATGTTCTGCTTCCATTTTTCATTCACTACACTCCAGGAAACCGTGCACAAAATGACCCGAATGCTTTCCTTCCCTTTTCAAAACATTTAATGAAAGCCTAATAATTTACAAGGAACGCAAAAGCATTTTTAAATGGAACATTTGTAGGCCAGCTTGTCCCTTCAGTTTGCAGTATTTATTAACTGTTTCCTTTTTTCTTTGTTCAACTGGATCACTGCACACCAGCACACATTTTCTAAAGCTCGATGTGAAGGTAGGACTCAAAGACAAGAAGTCGACAGGTGGAAAAATATCTAGGTCATGTTACCACGAGATTCCAGTGAGCAAAAGTTAGAATTCGCTTGACAATTTTTCCACCCTGTGCAAGTAAAGCATTGTAGGCCAAAAGCACAAACCTAAGGCATTCCCTGAATGTTACCATCTTTATTTGAAACATGTAAACATGGTATCCCATGATTGGAAAGAGTCAAGAGCCCACTACACAAATCCTGCATCAGTAATAAGTCACATGACAGCTCAACCAGCTGGGCCAGGATTACTCAAAATTACTTTGATAGTAGCAGTAGTACAACACAGGACTACAGTGTTCATTGTCAAGGACTCACAGTGAGTAATTATGTAGAGAGACTGACACATCTGCATGTATTTATAATGGTGACAATTAAAGCTTTTTGAAGGACTGTGATGTCATGATATGATCACATCTATTCAGGCTTCTTGACTTCACATTTTGTACAATAAATAGTACTTCAGAATTTGATTGCTCTTGAAATGCTTAAGAAAACAAATGAGGTTTTTAGAAATCCATATAAGAAATATGTTTTATTACAAAAGTATTTATTTTCTGCTAAAATATAGCAGGCCAATCCCAACTGCTGAAAGTGATGCATAAAAGCAAATATAACCATTACATTAAAGTCCTTTGCAGTCAGTTCAAAATATCTGATAACATAACAAAAAATTTATATCCAATAATCATAGCATATTCATAACAGCTATCCTTAGCTCCAATGTTCAGTTTCACCAACTGAAATCACTACTACTAAGAAAATTATTTTTTAAATAATATTTAAAAAAACCACCCCCACCGATAGGATTTGCCATCAACTGGCAACACCAATCAAATACTTGGATCAATTTAATTAACACACCATTCACCTGCCTGACAGCCATTCCCCTGACAATACCTTTGCTGTTACTAATGAAATCTGAGTGGAAATTCAAATGAAAAATGCAGTGAAAAACAAAAGATCCATTGCAAATTACATTTATAGGCACACTGATGTTATTTTAGAACATCTGTTATAGACAACGCACAATGGATTCTTTAAATCACCAAGCTTCAGCACCTTCATACACTGATTCCACATCAAAACACCCCATGAAAACCAAATAGAAAGAAAGCATCTTCTGGCCCTCATATTGGGAAATACCAAAAGTTTACTTTAATCTGTTCTGGACTAATCTCTACAAGGCTATGTAAACTGAAAAAACTGAAACAGTAATGTGACACCAGGAAAGATGGGCCTCTATTAATGAAAAAAGTTAATAATGTGCACGGGTATCTACAACAAAAAGTCAATCGGAAAAACAAACAAAAGGGCTATTAACATGTACTTCACTTTCATGACTGTTTAAACTGTTCCAGACAGCTATGCTATTTGGGTGGGGTTTTGAGAAAATAAGTTGCAATAGCAACTTTTTGCATGCTAATCAACTTTAGCAGACCATTGCTATTCACAAAAAGAAAATAAACATGCCTAATTTTCAAAATAAAAATAGAAATTGATTTATTAGGAAAACATCCAGCCATTGCCCTAGGATAGCTCATAGTAATTAAACTGTATCGTCACAGAGATCACTTCACTGCACCCACCAATAATAAATATTTACTAATTAACAAAGTCCTTTGGCTGCATGCACATTAATGGTGACATTTTCAAAGGCAGCAGCAGCAGTTTAGAATGGCAGCCCTTTGGGAGGTACAAAGAGTGCACAGTGAAGGAAGGACCTCACTGCTTCACAATCTCTCTGTACATACCCATTTGAGTACATACACCCTGGCACACCCACACAAGTGCCTGACACACATCCAGCTGTGGAGGAAGAGATTTTTAAACTCCAAATTTGACCCCACAGGAAGCATAGTGTCCTTACCAAGTAACAGCATCCACAAAGTTTACAGATTAGTTTTTCTCTTTTCTACAGGAAAGCACATTTTTTTTTTTTACACACTTCCACTGCTGTCCTTTATTGGAATTTGGGTTTTTTAACCATTCTGCAAATTGTTACTGCGCTGAATGTAAATATGTGTTTATTTTCGTAGGTTTCTAATTTTTTTAACTGATAATTTCTCTCTTTAATATTTACTCTGACATCTTGAGGTTTACAACATCATTTACAGAGTCAGATGTTCTGATCATCTCTGCATTTTTTCATACACAGACCAATGCATAAGCCACAACCTCTCTTAAGTAACCTACAATATGATTTTCTTTCTTAAAGAGACTGACATATTTTGCAGTCCATTGGCTTAGGATTTAGAAACCCTGACACACATGCCATGCTCTCTGAATTTCCAAAGTACACCTAATTTCACAAATGGCACAATCCTAAATAATACATCACTTCTGAGAGTGCTCGTGTGTACTCCATTTGGAAGCTTCTTGTTCTACCTTTTTGGGGCACACAAACACAAAGAGTCCAAGCCATTTCTCACCTGTAAAAACTGAGAAAAATATGTAAGAGAAGAAAGAAAAAAGAAAAGAATGGTTACAGCAGCCAAATTTGTGCTTTTAGCTGTTCAGCAAAAGGGTAATTTTAAGATGACCGAAGCTAAGGTTTAACAGGTTCAAAATGAAGTGAAAATTGTACTCTATTCACTGCAGGAAATGTAAGGAAGGAAATAAGCAAAGGCCATGAAAAGGAAGTGATGGCAAGAAAGGAAATAATAAGATAATGAAGAAAGAGTGCTACAGAATAGAATTAAAACCAAGCAGACCAAAGTCCTGACACACACTTTGATTATAAAGGACTACAAAGTCCTGAGAAAATTGTTCTCAGAAACACTGTCTGCGTCAGAAAAGCCAAACTGTTACAATGCCACTTCTCGGTCTGCTTTTGCAGTGATTGGTGTTCTTCAGCCTGGAAGACAGGGGTATCTGGAGTAACTACAGGGAAAAGCTTGTCCCCAGATCACACTGGTAATTCTCACTGTCTTACACTGTCTGTGTTATGTGTGCTTTGGAAATTAATTCCTCATATTGTTTAGATATAGCCACCTGCTTCTTGTTCAGCTTTCATCATAGAAATTGAATTAAACAAAACAAAAATTATTTATTAAAACCCAACAAAACAAAAGGATATTACACAGTCAATGTTCCAATGACCAAAAATAAATTTAAGAGCTGCCATTAGGTCATTTCAGAAGCAAGTCCAACCACTGCCTTCTTTCTAGCATTACACAGTGCCATCAAAACCCCTTGTCAAGACACAGCAGTAACTACCTTGAGCTCAGAATTTATGTCTGGTTTGGTTTCTTTTATCCTGAAGTCTTTATCTCTTGTTTTCAGATGCATATTATGTTTAACTCATTTGTAATTCTTGAGCAACATAATAGTACACAAAACCCTTGAGGGGCTGACTTCCAACTGACATTCACAGAGGCAGTAAAGAAAGCAAATCAGGAATACACCCAAGGTATGTGCTTCAGGGAACACTTATTCAACCAAATTTTTTAAGGTATTACATAAATGGAACAAACAACATTTGTATGAAACTAGAGATTTTTCTAGACACTACTAGGAAAATACTGTAGAGCTAAAGGAGTCTGAATTATTACCATGGCTAGAACTCAAATTAGATCTTTTCTTCTTTTTTTTTTTTTCTCATTTTTAAGCTATTTGTTGTTATTTTTATCTACAAATACCACATAGACATTTATAAAAAACAGTGATGAGACAAAATTCAAACAAGGTCAAGTAACAGATATGCTTAGTAAACAATTAGACAGAAATAAAAGATAAGTTTTTGTATGTACTTACACATTTAAAATGTTGCCATAGATTCCTTACAGAATAAAAAACATTAATAGAAAACTCAGAGTGAAAGAACCTCTCTTTCACACTGCATTCATTTGCCAAGTGTCATAAGACACCTTTAGGTAAAGTAGCACACTGTTTTTTCTGAACCATGCTGGTTTGAGGATAAACTCCATTCCTGTATCATAGAGTCTCTGTAGCAGGTTTGTAACTGCAGCAAAATCTTTGGAAATGATGTGGTAAAAAGGAGTGCATGGTCATACTAGTGGTGAGCTGCTTAAATATCATGTGTTTAAATAGCATAAGTTACTTAAACATCCATATGCATGTGCAGTAGGACTACTTGTGCACGGGTGTAGTTAAATCAGTAAAGAACTAAGAAATAGTGGCACAAGAATACTCAGTGCTATTAAAAGATTTATTCAGAAACCAAATAAAAACTAACTTCTAAGTTAGTATTGTCTAAAATATAGACAGTACTAACTTAGAAGTGGTGGCAAACTGCGTAACACTGATTAAGTGTACAGTCTCAAATTGTTACATTTCCATAGACACAAGCCATCCAATTTTCTTGACACCTATTTTTAATAGAAAAATAGTTGCAGGTACTTGTAGATCTCACTTTTTGCATTCAGTACACCCAAATATTTATATGACAAACACTTGTATCTAATCAGGAAACAAAGCTACTATACATTGCATCCTGAAAAGTCAATTTATTGTAATTCCCTTTATAAACACTGAGGAGAAAAACCACAGCAAATTCATTCAATTACTTTAAAACAAATAACTCCAAATATAAAATGTACAAGAGGAAGTTATAATTATGATACCTATCTTATGAGCAGAAAAAACATCTCAGTTATATAAGTAATTTACTCTTTTTTGATAAATATTCATAATAATTCACATCTGTTTTTTCATCACAGACATGATCAGAAGACTGTGCAAGTTGTTTCCCTGCCATCACTACTTTAATGTTTTAAAGAATAGGTTTTCCAGATGTGTTATGCATAGGACACAGAATACAGAATTGGAAAATCCTTCATACTAGTGCATTAAAAAACCAAACCATTATTTTAAAGTAAGCTTCAGATTGTACAGGTGAAGTTGCTCTTATTTTTGCTCTCTTGGTAAAGACAACAGCTTTTCAACTTTTATTTATTACACCGGTCAACAACTGTATTTACATATTATCCAGTTTGCTGAGCAATATCACAATACTGTAGTATTAAAGTTACACATTTGCTAAAATCTTTTTCTGAAAAATGTACCAACTGCATTTCATAAACATCCCTACTTGCTCAATAAAAGCAAGCTCAATAGCTTCTGCAATGCTTACAAAATTAACACATCAGAAAAATTTATTTACTGAAGGAACCATCTACAGATATCAATCAATTCTATAGGGCCAAAAGACTAATAAGCTTTTCAGTCTGATGTAAGTGCATTCCCTAAACCAGTATCATGTAAACATAAAACTCCAGTTCTTCCAATGACTGCTTTATATCTAAAAATATCACTGCTGAATGCTGCAATTACATTTCTCAGCTGGAGACATCTTTCGACATTATTTTCTTGAATGCATAAGATCCAGACTCAACAGTGTGCTAATCAACTGCACTAAACTGCAAATGTGATCTAATTAACTGGAAACCACTCAGATTTGATTGGTAGGGGTTTTTTGGTTTGCTTTTAAATCCAAGCATATCTTAATCACCTTGTCTGACCTCCATAGAAAACAGTAATGAAAAAGGACAAGATATTCAGAGAGAAGAAACCAACCCCATAATTATAAAATATGCTTAGGTCCTGACAACATGTACTTACTCTCAAAAGAGCCTGTTTGTCCAGTAATTTCTTATGGATTCTGACATGAGTACATCCAGTCATAAAACTGCTCAAAGGTAAGAATCACCTACAGTGGGTATTTTGGTCACACAGCCCTAACCATTTGAACCATGCCTTACAGTTAGTTTGGTCACACAGCCCTAACCATTAGAACCATGCCTTCCAGTTACTAATGAACTGGAGAAGCAGCTCCTTGCCCTCAATTCAGTCTGGTGAAAAAAACAATTCTGAGACTCCCAAAAAGCCTGGAAAGGTCATCAAACATTATATGTGGCCTTATTCAGGTTGGGTGTGTTCTTTGTCATTAGGGCAGGTTAGGAAAGTCTTCTTAGACTAGCAACATCTGTTAGGCCAAGTCTCCTTTTCTGCCTCCTCTAAAATTCTTAACATTTAACAGATCTTGTAGGAAAGGAAGATGAACAGAGCAAGTCACCTCATTACTAATCTTGTCACTAACTAGCTTTTTTCTGTCTCCTATAGAAAGTATTCATTACAAGATATATGCTACTAAACTGAACATATGCTGTATCTTTCTTTTACTCACCTACGCAGTTATCACAAAGGCTGCAATGTGAGGCACGAGGTGGGCGGAAAATCTTGCAAGTAAAACAATATTTTAGTTTCACTGTCTGTCCATTGATGATCACTTCTTTTGTTCTGGGAGGGGGACGATATCCTCCTGAACTGCAGCCATTTGCTATATCTAAGCATGAAAATACAAGAGATGAAATGTTGCACATGAGCGATGATGTATGCACAAAACTGTCCTCAATGGCATTCTACAGCAAATTTCAAATTCTTATTTACACATTTAAAATAAACAATTTTCCCCCTTCTAATTCTCAAGTAATAAGCAACAAAGAGACATTTCATTACAAATAGCATTCAAAGCCAACCAATCTGAATCAAAGAAACCATCCAAACCCAATTCTCAAATGCTGACAATGACATTGATCCCAAAATTCTTACAGTTTCTAACCCCTTAATAGTTCTTAGGTAACATATTAAAGACAACTATAACTACTCGTGTAGGACAGCAAAACTTGGACATTATCTTTAGAATCTTCCTAATTTTTTTCAGAATTCCTGTAATAACAAAAAATCTCCCTAGAAATGCTGCAGGAATTCTACAGCCTAGAAGAGAATCTGCACATTTACTTAAGCAACAGTGGCTCTGAGCCCAGTGAATGTTGAGAACTCTTGCATGCTGTGATACAACAGAGTACATTCACAAAGTATCTTACAGCTTTTGCTGTTTAGAAGTTTGGACACTCAACTCCCAGTGTTACCTCTACACACTTTGAAGTTTGTTGCACAAAACCAGTTTCCAACTACCTTGTTTGATACAAGTAATAGAGTTTTGGATTTTGTTTCTAAGCTTCCTTTTATTTTATTTTAGGATATTATCAATAATTTTTACTGCATCTAAAGAACTGATTAGGCTAATAAAGTTCAATTTTGCCCAAGCTGAGCTTTACTCTGAAACTTCAACATGTAAAAATGGTACTTTTTTCTAGGTCTATCTGTTCTGGTGTAATCACAATCAAATCAAACCACAGAAGTGGAAAAGAAACCCCTAAATTTATTACACTTGGAAAACAGATCAGCTAAGACATCAGGGAAGTAAAATAAAATATTTTTCCAGTATATGAATGAAAATACATTTCAAAGTCACAGTCAAGTCACTTGAACAACTGTGTCTTGAGTTGTCCTGCTTTCACGTGGGGCTTGTTACTAAAAGATTTATGACTTTGAGCTCAAATTGTTAGAAATATCACCCACAATTTTGATTTCTGCCAATTACACAGCCTACAAATTATGTATTTTCCAAAAGGGCAACAAGAAAGTCTCCCACCTAGCAAAGCATTCAAACTGGCAACAGCACAGCTGTGCTAGCAAAGGTGCAATTATACAAGGTGCTGATTTGGCAGCAAATCCAGCTTAAGGAGTTCTCATCTGCAAAGTGCTCACCCATAAATATGATCCATAAATACGCATCGATAAATAAGTCTTTGTGGGACACCACTGTAAACTTGACCATTAAAACAACGAGACTTCAGAAAACTCTAATGGAGAAGAGGATGAAATGAAGGGAGCAATAGCTGAGATGGATGGAGTCTAGGTATAAAGCTCCTAAACATCCATTATGAGAATGAAGTGGTGAATACTAAAAAAGAGCAGCATAGAAGCAGCCTCCTACAGCCTGAAGAGGTAAAGACATTCACTTGTGTTGGATATAAAGTAACTCCTGCAATGAGCTTGTGATGCTTGGCCAGGTCCTACAACCTGCACATGGAAGCATGGATTATTGTGTGGTTCCCATAACTAGCAGTTGTACTGATTTTGACCTCAAGGCCAATACTACTTGAAAAATATTTCTGATTAAGTAATGCTACCAGTGTATTTCAGTGTATAAATGGAGAAGATGTTCTTTGGAAGACACAGCACAACTGTGCTTCTATTATTCAAAGCTTTAGAGACACAGGGATGTTACCTAAATCCAGAAGACAGGGAAGAATTTCTTCTAATTCATGTTACATTAAAAAAGCTTCTGGTGACATCATAACCAATCGGCTTGTAATAGTCACAGTCCTTCCAGAAATTTTCAGCATTACAAAACAATGTTAGACCCATTTCTGACCATATTTTGGTCAAGATAAGACTTAAACTGTGAACATAAACATGGGTCATTAGCCCTACAAATTTATTTTATTGAATAAAGCATTTAACACATACTGGCATGGCATGTTCATTAAAAACCCAAATATTTTCATTTGGTACTCAAATTTAGGTGCATAATTATAAAAAATACTACTAAAGCCTGAATTTCATCTAGGTGTAGCTTTGTATGCTATTAAATTTCCTGCATTAAATTTGATGCATTAAATTTCCTGACATAACAGTAATATTTCAGATTTTTTTTCTTTTACAAAATATTATTATTCCTAAGTATGTACATAATAATTGAAAGAAAATTACTTAAATCAGTCAAGGGGAATTGTTTAGAGGGGAAATGCTCTTTTTCCTAGATAAACATTTATTTTGTAAAAGGCACATTGACTAAACCCAGTATTTCCCTTCCTTTCAAGAAGCTCATAAAGTGCACCACAATTATTTTAGATGGGCTATGGCAGAATCTCAAAGGCACCTTCTGTCCTCTTTGGTGGAGAAGTGAGACTACTGTCCAGCCCATTTTATTTACAACACCAGTCTTCTAAGAGGATTTCCTCCCAAACATTTGCAGGGAAGTTCACAGAAACAGCAAATCCTGGCTCTATAAGACAAATTAATCTTGAAATCCAAGGGTAAAAGCTCATGCAAATGAAATAAGTGTAAACAGTCTTGCTGATTTTCCAGGGACTGAGAATTTTTCTCAAATTCCTAAATTGCATAATCAAACCTCAATGTTCCAGTCTTTCTATTTACTAACAGCTTTTTCCTGGAAACATGCTGCAGAGCAAGGTCAAATGTGCTTGGATTTAATACAATTTATCTAACCTAAATGTGCTAAACATGTCCTGGTCTCACTGTGAATTTTCAGACTGTAGTTTGCCTTCAATTCAACTGCTCATACTTGAAGTCTAACACAGTTAAATCTTCAATATATGAGGTCTCTTTGAGGAACAGAAAGATGAACCTTTATGGAACCACCTACCCCAAATAAACTGTGTTTGATCACTGCTACATTTCACTCATCCAACCTATTACTCATGTAGTAATGCAAGTTCTTTCAAAAAAAGGCTTAAATTTACCCACTAATGGGATTGCCATCAATCCTCTCTGTTCTGACACATTTTGGAACTTCTCTAGCAGGGTTAACTGTACGTGCACTAGATGGGGCTCCAGCATTTTTATTACCATAATTACAAAAACCCCATGCATGCAATTCATGTCCTTACAGGACCAAGAGACCCGAACTGCTCCAAGAAAGATACTCCAAGTATTTAATGGAGATACAGCACAACCTAGCAACCTTCTAATGGGACAACAAACTCCACTTAGATTTCTCAATTTATTATGCTACAAACAAATAAGTGGTGCTGACGAAAGACAGAAGCTGCAAGTTTGTATATGTATCACTAGGACTCTCCTGCTCAATCAAGATTTGGATTTTTGGCCAAT
The DNA here is from genome assembly GCA_039654755.1 of Calcarius lapponicus. Lineage (NCBI taxonomy): Eukaryota > Metazoa > Chordata > Aves > Passeriformes > Fringillidae > Calcarius > Calcarius lapponicus. The sequence continues at coordinate 58,066,142 of CM077465.1, forward strand.
GTTCCTAAGAACTTCAGACAAACAGCCTCTAGAAGGCAGCCCTACATTGTCTCTGTACAAACTTCATAACTATATCATGCAATGTTTGTTGAGAACTTTAAAAGGACACAATTTCAATCTTCAAACAAAATTATTTGAGAAGTCACTAAACTGAAACAATTCTAACATTTCCTGAGGACTAAATGAAAAGGTAGTGAAAAGAATCCTTATGTATAACCCATAACATCTGAAAAACAATAGAAAATATTCTAACCAAAATAAAACAAAGCCAGCCAACAGTGCAAATGGCTAAGAAATGTCTGCCTGTGTGTTTAACTGTTCAAATTTAAGGTACCTGTTTAACAACAGCGAGCTAAAAGACAAAAGAGTAATTTATTTCTTGAAGGGAAGAGAACTTCAATAAAATGCTCTTGTTTCAAGACAGAAATCTCAAGGACAAACAATACTGGGAACCTGGTTTAGACTGAAACCAGCAGCTGCTAACTGCATTCTTAACATAGTTTTTCATCTGATAGCCATCAAGAGATACAGAACACATATTGCTCCTGACTTTAAGGACTTGCTGCCTTAGATTGTTCTGCAAGAATGTATTTTTTTCTTAAAAGTAGAGCTTCATGATCTTCTTGAAGCCTAAAACTTCATGTGAATGGTATGCTCGTTCCCAGAAAGAAATGTAATATTTAGTGATTTGCTGAGGGAAAGAAGTATAGACAGGAAGAGCTTTCTAAGACTTACCTGATACACAAAGTAATTTCACTATATTTATTTTAAGAATATTGTTTAAGGGTGCAGTCTAGGTACAACTATAAGCCTAGGAAGCTGGTATTTCACTTTTGTAAAGAAAGCAAAATGTGCTAACTACAAATGGTATGTATTTGTTCAGGCCATGGCCAGTTCTATGAAATGCCTGTGCTGTGGCATGGACTTAATTTTATAAAGCTATAATGAAATCCAATTGTGCATTTCAAAACAAAAGAAAGACAGGCAAGGAATTCTGAAGGAGTCCCAAATGTGGTCTTGAGCATCAGCGTAAATTAGACAGCCAATCTGCAGAGACAGTGTGCCAGTGTATCTCATACATTGAGTTCAGGGCTAGGAAAACACAAAACAAGCAAGAAGAAGCTGTCCTGTGAACTGGCCTGAACTAATTGTACAGATTAAATGAGGAAGATACACATAACTTATGACAGCCTGAAGAAAACTGCAAAGCATTTTAAGGCTGGGAGGATAAATCACCGTGACTATCTCTTCAATTATCTGCATCACCTATCCGATGCAAACAAGATTGAAATTGTGGAAGAATTGTTAAACTTGTGTATAGCAACTGGACAAATGCTTTCCTGCTTACAAAACCCATTCTCCTAGATTGGGTTATCCTTCTAAGCCTTCATATTCAGAAGTTCACAATTTTTCCACTTGAAGAGACTTAACACTGACTTAACTCCAAGAAAGACATGTAACTGCAAAGAGGCTATGAAATAAGGCTGCTCTTAGTATTTGTGTTTCCATAGAAGAAAAATCCCCTCTCAATATAATATTTTGTGTGATTGCAGAAGCCATGCTTATATGCATCATGACAATAATGTAATTACAGCTAGGGTACCCCTGGAAAAATTACTTTTCAATTTTAACGGAAGTTATAATTGAAGTAGAAATACTACATCAGTACATTTAATGTTGCATTTAAAGAAAAAAATCCTGCTGCATTTCAGTTAAATTATAGGACTTTTATAGCAAATATTTACCCGCAATGATTTTTACATTATATAGACCTCATACTTCTAGTTGTTGTTGTTCTATTATGTTATGTGAAAACCCCAGCAAACTAGAGTATTTAAAGACTTTTGCTCTCCTCTCTCTTAGGCCAAATGCACGTATGTAATAAATATTCTTACAGGTCCTGTTTTCCAGACTTCTCTGTTTAGCTGCCTTCCTCTTGAGTTTCTACATATGTTGTAGAAAACCAGACAGTGAACTGAACCCTCACCATCACTGGGTATCTCAGAATGTCACTTCTTCTGGTTCATGCAACCACTCTTCTTCTAACATGTCCCAAAAAGGATTCCTTCTTTTTGTCATATTACAGTGCTAACCCAATCTGTTTGGAAATAATACTCAAGTCTCCTCTTCCTGCACCATTCACCACTTAGACCCCTTTCCATTTGTATTTGATTTCCACTTGTATTCATGCATTTTGTGTTTTTTCCCTAACGTTGCTCAAACTATTTAAAATACATTTTAAAAAAATCAAACCCAGTGATTGCAAATTTCTCCATCTCAGCACCAACTTCAGAATTAAGCATATTCCTCATGAACCTACAATCAGTATCTGAAAGGTCCCATTTGAGCACTTAGCATTTGCTGCTAGAGTATCTTTTTGAAAAGGTACTTACTGACTTTGTGGCAATTTCATCTAGAACTTATTTCCTAAACTTATATAGAAAGAATCCTATGCAGGACACCATCAAGAGCTTAATTAGAGTGAAAAATTAAGCAGATCTGTTTTCCCACCAAGACAGTTACTCTTTCAATGAAGGATATCTGATTGGTTACACTCAATTTTCTCTTGAAATTCTTTGTTGCTTGTTTTGAGACTTAAATAGCCACAAGCCCCAACGCTCTGACAATCACAATTCTTATAATTTGATCATGTAGCACGTCTTTCCACACAGAGAACAGTTTCTAGTGATAGAATTGACAGATTTCTATTAAAGCAGAACATTAGATAAACCAATAAAGATACAGGATAGTGGATTAACAGACTTTTAAACTACAACTACTTTCTTTCTTCTCTTTTCTATCAGCTATCAAGAAGTGTCTTCTGAGATCAAAGCAGTGTTGAATCCTACAGATTGTCCTCTGCTATTTCTCATTTCCCAATTACACAGCATGCTTGCAGCTTTTCTTTCTTCCTGTGACTTCTAACAGAACCTGTCCTGCTGTCTTCTACTGCTCCTTGCTGATTGCAACTGACTTTATTTTCCTTTTGCCTTTCCCAATACGCTTGTGCCATGCTTTTATACTGACCTTTAGGAACTATCTCCACTTTGGCACTAGTATCCTTTTGACTACAATCAAATACAGTCAAAATGGCCTCCTATTACACTTCCCAACCTTCCTGTGGATGAGGGGAAGTGATGATTTGCATTAAATATGCAAAGCTTGATGATTTGCATTAAATATGGCATTTTTGAATAACAGAAGTTCCTTTTGTTTTTTCTACAATTTCTTTTTTTTCCCCCTCAGTTCTTTTCAGTTTTTGTTTATCTATGAACATAGTGAATTCTCAAGAAATAACTGCTTTCCATTCCTGCACACAGGGGGTGGAAATAGCAGCATGACAGCTCTGCTAGTCCCCCATTCTTCACCTGGAGAAGGCTGATAGCCTAGGTAGAAACATTTTTTGCTCTTAATATGACCATCCTATTCCCAGAAAGAAATCTGAAATGACAAAGTACTGACAGCTTCTTTAGAAGGTCCTATTTTGAGAACCATTCTTCCTAATCAGCTCATTCTATTCTATGCTTTCTAAAGTAAAAAAATAAAGTTTTATACATTTCAATAGAACTTCAAAATAGCATTCCTAAATCACAATTCCTTGTCTTGGGACACAACTGTTTCTCAGTGCATCTGTAATAATTTCTGATAGGCTGCTTCTCAAAGAGACCAATACAGCAGGGTAAGACTCAAGTATAAAGTAAAATATACAAAAGTAAAAGCTACAGATAGGACAGATTACATTAGCACATTTTAGCAAAGAAACTATTTGGTAAAGACATTAATTTTAGATGAGTTATCTGAAGAACCTCCTTGTCTAAAATAAATTACTGTTAACCTTGCGCCCATCTTTAGAAGGCCCCTGAAGTTGAAAGGTACAGCAAGTTACAAGGCAATCCAGCCTGCATAATAGTTTTGGAAAATCTAGTCTTCTTTCCAGCTGCAGGAGCCTTCAGCTTTTCTTGCTGCACAGATACCACTCCACTAGGATATTTCTTTTATATAAAAGACCATACTGTAATAAAAATGTTTCTTTCCACTTCAATTGTTGAATCCAGAATCACAATTTTAGGGCAGAATGATTTCTTATAGCTACCTAACTTGTTCCTCTATTACACTTGCCATAAGCCCTCATGCTTGGTGACTCCACATTTGCTGCCACTGCAATTCCTCACTTCAATATTCCACTGGCCCTTCTTGGAAGAGTACTGCCTTTGCTACTGCTGAAGAAAAGACCATGGCTTTGATCAGCTCAGCAGCCTCAACCTGTGAACAAGTATGCAATACCATTTAAAATAATTATAATTTGTAAACACAAGTTCTGAAATTGTGGCACACAGGAACATTTTGACTATCCCCTCTAGTACATTCAATTTGTATTTTTAGTTTTGTTTTTCGTCAAAACTCTGACAGATGCCAACACAAAATTATTGTTGTGAGCTGCTTATTTGAAATAATTTATTTCCTGATATAGATCAATGTTTCTGTGAACACAGGGCAAATAAGCAATTCCTTGAACAGGAACCTGTACCTGTGTTTTGCACTAAAGGTGGTACCTTATTCTAAGCAAAGAATTCTTTGAAGGAGATCAATAAAAGTAAACCATAGCACTGGTTACAAAAAGGTGCTAAACGAATGCTTCATTATATTTTTCTATATTTTATGCACTTCTGAAATTCAGACAAATAGCAAACATATCAATACTTCTATCATAAAAAGCCTAGGACTGCACTTATGGTATTAAAGATCAAGGAGGCTGCAAGTATTTCTCTTGTGCTTGCACAGACCTGTTACCTGTCTTTTCAATTACATGAGTGAGCATTTCTCTGAAACTGCTTAAAAAAAAATGGAATTTCCCCTGACTATCATATCAAAGCTTACATAGTTATATAGCAGCATTTAGTAAGGTTGAGTAGCTTACTAAGCTCACAAACCCACTATTTACGAAGCAGCTCTGCAAACTCATCCTGTGTTCTCTTATCCAGGTGGCACATTTTAGCTATTCAGCATATTTGTACCTGCAGAAGTCCCACTTACAGAATTTAGTTAACACTGCTCTTGCTAAGTGAGAATGATTAAAATCTAGCTCTCTAATTTAATTATGCTGCCTTTACTCAAAAAAGTAACATTTTTACTGTATATTAGCACAGAGACTTATCTAACTCTTCTGCAGTATAAATAACAATTAAATTCAGTTAAATTCTGACAATACACTGATTTAAAAATGCACAATTGTAGATCTTTTGCAATAACGGCTTTCTTGTCGAAAACTTCAAAAAAAATTCTTATGTACCACAGAGAGATTTCTACCAGACTTGCTGAGAAGTATTTACAGTAATAACTATCACAGTAAAAGGCCAGGGTTTTGTTTACTTTCTTGGTGAAGAACTGATCAATCATCTTTCCACAGGAATCACTGCAACGTCAGCAGACATTACAGCTGCAGAACAATCTCTGTGGCAAGGTAGGAGTGACTCCTGCCAGGAGCAGAGCAGCACACTGCCTTCACACAGCACATGCACCCTCGGGAGGAAAGGAAGAGACAACAGACCTTCGGTGTTACCTATTTGTCTCTCTAGATCTGCTGCCTCATCTGGTGTTGCGCGGGGGAGGACACCAGGGTCACTGAAACTAGTGCGCAGCAGGGTCCCCATCACGAAAAAGAAAAGGATCCCACCAATTGCAGGTATAGCAGGGGTAATCTTCTCTGACAAATACGGGCAACTGGGAAAAGAAAAAGAGTCAACAGTCAGCAACACATAATGCAACTTGCTCTCAAAAACTCTTTACCTCTACAAATGCACATGAAGAATTCACTTTCATCTCTTGATACATTACTTGCCTTGGAATGTTTATTGAAGCTGAAATTTCTGTTTATGTGTTCTGCAATTTTTCATAACATGTTCAATATAATAAAGGCACAAGTAGCATAATAATGACCTCACTATATGCAATACTCATTTACATAAGAAGATAAAATATTTTTATCGCAGCATAATAAGCTTATATATTTCTTCACCTGCTGCCCAATTACATGAAAGTAAATTGGGCAGGGAGAGGAAAGGGGAAATAACCTGAAGAAGCCCATAACATGAAGAAATAAGCCACACTGAAATACATAATTAAGTCTATAAAATGGATTTATCATCCACCAGAAAGATGGTGCTCAAGAACATGCAACGCATTCCTTTAACAGTCTTGGTGCATATCAATATTTTAACATCTCTACTGATTTTCCTTCTTCACCTATTCCTTGCAACTTAGTAAATTTGTTTACTCATTTACAAAGTAAGAAGAATGCAAATGACAGTTCAACACACCTCGGAGCAAACAATCCAGGGGCATGTCTATGGCAACATCAACAGCAGATGACCAGGGCAAAAATGGCTCTATGTTTACCAGATTTACAATATACACTCAGGGTTTGACTGGATTACAGTTTAAGCAAATTTTCCTCTGGGCTTCACATATAATTAAATCAAAATGGACAGAAAGACTGGAATCCAGGCAATACACAAATATAAGTATCTCTTTATAGCTCTGCAAAAAGAAGGGATATGAACACTTGGACATTACAGAAGCACTGCAGCACCATCTTAGAAAACACACAGGCTGAAGACTCTCTTCATAGCTCTTATATTAAGTAGGTGTGGGTAGAATACCAAGATGGCTTAATGTACTTCTGATGTCTGCATAAGAAGTCATAAAATGAGCCTAAAAACAGAAGTCAAAAATCAACAAGTTCTAGGCCTTAGGGCTTCATCTAAAGTTTCTTCACCAAGTTTAATTAACATTATCTTCCTATTTCTGCTGACTGCCTTAAATCATGATTCAAACATACAAGCTTTTGCACTGCAAGTCAGTTAACCTCCGTGGAATGTTAACTCTAAGCAAGTGATGACAATGTCAGCTCCACTGGCCATCACTTCTGCAACAGGATGGGGAGAGAATGGAAACACTTTTCATACCAGCTGCCATGCACAAAGCATTTATCTCCCTGCATAACCCTATTAAAAATACTTGGCTGCTTCACCAAACCTAGAGAGTTTCATGGATGCACTGAGTCCACATGCATTACACAGTGTACACCATAACAAGTGGAAATCATCTCTCCCTACATTAATGCAATACTACAGGTGCAACAAGTTACAAAAGATTTTTAAAAAGATAACTGGGTCTTAAAAAAAGATGAGGCCCAAGAGATACCGGGGTTTCACATAACAAATAAGACAAATGCTAGGAAACATCCCTCAAATGTATGTTTTTAAGAAAATCTTCAAAGACCCAGATTTATGAAATCAGTGCTAGCTAAAGGAAGCAGCAGCAAGATGTAAGCCTTGGTAGCTATAAGCCTTGCTCTTCTCATGTCAGGAAAAGCCAGTCAGAATGAACAGCCAAAGAGAAGCTTTCACACTGCATGAATGTCCTACTGATCAATTTATTTCTTGCCACAAAGAACTACTGAAATCAAAACCACTGTAATGTGCTCAGAGAAGAGTACAAATAGGCTGCAAGAACATATTTTTAAAAGGATTAGAGGGAATGTGTACATTAATGAACACTAAATATAGCACAGTTGTCTCACTCTTCTATTGCATTATTCATTACATGTGTTCAAGAAATTGCAACTGTGCTGGAGTCTGTTGACCAAACAAGAGCTCTATGTGTGTGAAAGGTAACATGAGATAATCTCAGAGTAGCACAGTAGGCACAGTACCATTTCGACACTTGCCAACACAAAACCAGCAATGGCATTACATACACAAACTCTCACTGATGCTCACAGAATGGAAACTAAGGGCCATAACTCTTAACAGGTTTCCTTTTAGCAGTAATTTCATACAAAATTGGTAGAAAGAAAAAAATTGATGTGCTGAAATACTAGGAAAGCCCAACATTGCTGAAAAACAATATTTTCAGTACAGTAAAAAAGCATGGAAAAATCTGTCTCTGCCTTGCTGAACCAAGTCCACCTAAAGTAAAAAAATCCCCACTCTCAAAGCCCTGTATAATCCTCACAACAAGCAAGTGTGAGGTAATCTGCGTTGCCTAAAGTTACTTTCAAGATTTAACAACATCTATTTTACCACCTTTGACTTGAAATTAATTCAGCAATAATGTAGAAAAGACTGAAGATGGCATCTTTGGGAATAAAAACCAAGTCATATTCCACCAATTAAAAATTATTTCAAGCTGAGAAACTAGTTTGTTACAGCAGCTCCTTACAGAGATTCAGACATTAAGTCTGGGCAGGATCATTTAATATAGTCTGATTTATGCACAGACCATATAATATTACATGGGCTCACAGGGAGCTCAATGACATCTCTCCTTTAAAAACATCCAATGAATTTTTTAAATACTTGTGAGATAAATCTAAAAAAACCAACCAAAACTCAGCAGATAGCATTAGACCTTTTCTCTTCACATTTGTTTAAAAAAAAGGGGAAAAAATCTTACTTCTCCTGAGTTATCAAAAAACCTATTAAATGTGCCTTCATATTAAAAACATCTATCTTAGCTCAAAATTGTGAAAAATATGTAGAAATACACTTGCATATTTTATATATTTTACATTTGCATGCTTATATAACAAATGTATTTGTATTGCTACATTAAGTCAATATTATTTTAAACACTTCTAGTGTTACTACTTTTAGAATTGTTAAATACTGAACACAGAAAAAGATTATCCCTCATGTTTGCTCAGATTCCTTTATTAATTTAATCGAGAATGTATCCCTTCAGGCAGCAGCTTTCCTCAGATATTACAAGAAGTATTTTTTTTGGAGGATATTTTCAGTGATTTTTTAAAGCAAACACTAGTGGGTATTTCCTGACAGCAAATTTCAGAATTTTCCCTGCAGAGGGAATCCCTGTGCAGAGACATGCTCACTGCCAGTAACACTTTGATAAACAGCAGAGAGCTCCAGGACAGATGTCTGTCCTACTGCAGAGCAAGCAGTGACAAACCTTCTCCAAGTGGCACTTGGTGACAACTAGATGTGAACTGATATCCTCAGTTTACATCTTAGGGTAAAACAGTTGTTTTAAATCAGTATCTGTAAGGACAGCAAGTACTGACTAGGCCTATGCCAGAAAATACATTTTTAGAAAATATTACTAGACCACAGATCCCATTAGAAACTGTTACTGTGAAAATAGCTTTTTCAGACAAGAATGTTTGGATCTGCATACAGCAAACTGTAACATAACTTGAAGTTTGGAATTAATTGAGAACTTTGATACTTTTACTCCTGCTTTTTGCTTGGCTTGTCAGCTGCTTTTTTGAAGCATCATGTGAAAGTCTGCATGAGCGTAGGAGGGAAATAAAATCTGGTGGAAGACTAGTCTGTCACAGCTCGATAAAAATAAAAACACCCTGGCACAGAAGAGATAATTATCAAGCATCACCCCTGTGAACAAAGGATGCAGGGGAAGTACAAAAGCAGCTCTTACCACTCAGCAGCCCTCGTAACTGTGTGACCATACTCCCTGTGGCTACTGAGATCAGCAGAAAAATACACCTAGAAACTGTGCTGAGGAGCACAGTCAGAGTCCAACAACTTTCAAGCACTGTCATTAGAAAAGGGGAGGAAAGAAAAGAAGTTTCCTGAAGGCCTTTCCTGGAAAGATGATGACTTTCCTGAAAGGTTCACTGACAGCTATTCACTGATGGGGAGACTCAGTAAATGACAAATATATCCACTACAGCTATCTGGAGAGGGGCTGCACCTGTATTTAAAAAAAAAACTCAACAAACCAGGGTTTTATTTGAAACATTGAAGATTTAAATTATATAATTATTATTATATAAGACATATTATATATATATAAAATAAATATATAATTAATAATTATATAATAATTAATTAATATTACCTCAGCTGGCATGCAGAAAACAATAAAAGTACAAATTTAAGGCAAAGATGAAATGGCTATTGCACTTGATTACACTAATTAAAAAAAAAAAAGCCCTACAAGCTTGGCTTGCAAGACTGCTAAAAGGATACTCTATGTCAAGCTGTTCATCAATATTAAACTCTCTGTAGCAGATATAAAATATCTGTACTCAAGGAAAAATATAAATATAGCTGAGCGATGTAACATAAAGAAAATGATTGTTCCTTTTCCTACATCATCAACTTTGTTTCTGTTTCTGCACATACTGCCTGTTTAATACACCAGTGGCTACTGGCGTGCAGGTGATGTCCAACAGAAGAGAGAAGGCTGGCACTGGGCACCCTGGGTCCAGCTCCACATGTTACAAGTTAACACCTGAATGAGACTGGGCTGCTTTCTTTAAACTAGCCCAAGGGTTTTGTTTCTCCTTCCACTCTCATTTATGGCTCTTCTGAGCTTACCCTTCCTTTCAACCTCACTGCATCATTGCTCCAAGCCACTGTCCCAAACTTCTGCCCTTATGCCAACACAAATCTTTGTCAGGCTCTTTTGTGAGCAAAGTTAGTTTACTAAAATGTGTGAAAATGACACCATTTTGTAGACTTCTCTTTCTGTCTATCTAACAAACCAAACATGCATTTGAAAAGGATATTAGCACAAAGCAAGGGAAAAAGAAGCACACACACAAAACTACAGGGAGAGGGAAATTTGGACAGTGGGAGGAGACCTCAGTTTCAGCAGCTGTCAGTAAGGTTTTCATTCAGACCACAGCCTCCTGTGAAACCATGTTCTAGCCTTGACCTCTTCCAATTTAGAGATGGCAACAGAATACCCATATATAGACAGATTAAAGGCAAAGCAAGACTCTGGGCTAGAACAAAAATAGCTTATAACTTATTTTTCTAATGATAAGTTGCCAGTGCAGCCAAGGACATGCGCGAAGAGCAACACGGGCAGAGGAAGTCATAAAGATGGGCAAAACGTGAGGGCACAGTAAAACCTTGGAAGCTGCTGCCTGATAAAGAATTTATAAAGATAAACAGGACAAAGAGAATTATCAGAGTGAAATACTTTCACTGTTGTGGGGTTTGGAGACTTCTTTCTTTTAACTTGTTTTTTTCAGAAGCATGCTGCTGGCACACAAAAAATGTGGTATAATTTGAGTATAGATTAGTCCAAGTAATGTAAATTCCTAACAAGATTAGCTAAGGAACTTTTGCATTAGTTTCCTACATCTGCTTCATTCTTTTGTACAGCTTTTGAAATAGAGATATTAAGCAACACAGAGACTAATTTCAATAGGATTTGAAATTTACTTTAAAAAAATTAATTTATTTCATGATTATTTGTTTTGAGAATTCTTTCTCAATCATACACTCCCTCATTTTACAATGGTAAAGCAGTTTCAAAAACTTACTTGATAAAATACAAGACAAAAATCACTCTTCTGACAATTTGCTTCATTTTAAATTCAGGAAATCTGGAATGTTGCAAGCATGTGAAGACTATGGAAAACAGAATAGTTGTCAAACAAAAGGCAGAATGACAACAGGACCAGAAGCAATAGCCAGAATACTACCTCCTCATCATCTTAATCTCAGATATGTCTTAATCAGAAAAACATATTTATTGGATGGATACAGATGAGAACCATTGTTAGTTTATTCTCTATTTTACAGTATTAGATGCATCCTAATTTTTTAATACTTGCTATATTTCTTGGGGCTAACTCCATTTAAAATTATTTCTAATTGAAAATAATTTTTAAGCGGAAACACATATAAACTAGTAGCGACTGTAGCGTGTAACTAAGTATCCTAACCTCTACCAGCACACAGAAATGACTACTTAAAACAAAGAGGATTAATATGATGAAATCCCACAGATTACTGAACCAGCATGATCCTTAAACCTAACAAGGTAAGTGCTTTATAGGTTCGCTCCAACCTATTACAAAATAAAATTAGCTTAACATTGCCCTGAACTGCAAAAGCTCAACAATTGGTCTTCAAAGTTTTATGCAGAAACTGGATGCAGTTTGGTCTTTAAAGTTGCTCAAACCCATGAGGAATTACTAAGAATGAGAGACTTCAGAGACCTCTCTCCTCTGGCTCAAATCTGCAAGCATTCAATGGAACTCCTTACAGCACTGACTCCATTAAATTGTAATGCATTACCATTGAAATAAGACTTACACTGGTTGAATTTAGATGTAGGAGTTCAGATGAAGCAAAGCAAGCACTGTTGATTAGGACATTGTAGAAGATAACCACAGAATCTCTCCTACAAGTAAAGATCTCAAGGGTTTAGTGCAGCAGATATACAACAATCAAAGTAAGAGCCCTGCATGACCTCCCAATTTTTATTGCTACGTGAATTAACTCTAACGATCCACTGTCAAACTTCAAAGCTGGAATAAATAAAAGGCATAATGCAAAATGAACCTGTCTGCAAAACAGATGTAATTACTAAAGCTCCTGCAAAGGCAATTATATTTTACTTTGTTCTAGAGATAAGGAACATCTTTGTTTTACAAAACACTATTTTAAAAACTATAATTCCATCACCTGTTGGCCAGGTATTTCCAAGCAAGGTAGTAAGAAAATGGGGAATATCTACCAAACTGGTGGGTACATCAAATGCCTGACTTATGAAAAGTCAATGCAAATATAACAGATCCTCAAAAGACAAACTTAGAAAAGGCATAGCTTCCAAACATGCAGCAAATTGAAGTCCTGCTTTATTGCTATTTCCATTGCCTGACTAATTACTTACTTGAAAAACTAAAAATATATTCCTACTTAAATTTTCCAATTTTGCATACAGTGCCAGGTTTAGTTTTCAGAGTGTAAGACCACCAATCAATGAATTCCACTAAATACCTAAACTTGTTATTTCTTTTAAACAGCCCATATAGAACACTTTCTTTCCTGTTGTGCTTCATATTGCTTCCTTACTACTTCTTATTATTTCCTGTTATGTGATTTTATAATTAAACCATCAGGTTAATCCCAAGTACTAATGAACTGAAATGAAAACTGGGACAAAACAAGCGGAAATGCCTTACGCCACAGCTAAGTCCCTAAAGGAGCGTGAGCTTTGAGATGATTTTTCACAGCATCCTCTGGAAACTGAAGCACACACAAATGAGCTGCTGCCAGTTATTGGACTCTGAGCTTTCAATGAGCCATAGCTTGTTTTCACCCTCCCCAATCTATAAGGTCTAAAAGCTAGATGTAAAGCCCAGCTCTTGTTAGAGGGCAAAGCCCTGTCAATGCAATCCCCACCTCTGGCCACATTCCACTGCCACTTACCCTGTATAGCTCAAATGAGCTGCCTAATGCTGAGCTAAAACAGAAGAATCGTTTTTCATCTGTTCCCTATTCTGAAAAGAACCAAAACCACCAAAAAATCCAAGACCACCACACTCAAGAACGCCCAAAAACATTCCTCTTCTGTTTGAACAATTTCCTAAACAATTTAATTCACTGTGCAATTAATGAGTGCCAGAGAACAGTTAGGAACACACAGAAGGTAAGATGAAGTTCAACTGTAATTTCTAGATCCAGTCAGCTGCTTTGTGGAAATGTCACCCATAATCATAATCTTAGGAATAGTGGATCCAGTGTCTTATTGCCATGATTTAACCTGGCAGATATCTAAATATTACCCAGCTGCTCATTTATCCTAGATTACTTTTTTTTTTTTACTCTTCTTTCCTCTGCAGTTCTCTGTATAACAAGTCTTTTTTATAGAACACACAAATGAACTTTCATCTAAAATACAGGAAAAAATATTTACATCTTAACTTCTCAGTGAAAACCACTATAATAAAAGCCTTTGAATATTCATTGAAAAGCAGATACAGCACTTCCTAGGGATTCTTTACTTATAAAAATGGAGAACTGATAATGCTACCCACCCTACATATCAAAAGTATATATCACATTGTTATAAATAGAGCAACTGGGAACATAAAGCGAGGAGGAGGATAAAACCAAGAGAGCTTAACCTCCTCTTCCCCAAAAGAAGCAGAGCTGAGCAATTCAGTAACTTGATCATAAAAAGACTCAAGAGGCTTGTTTGTAGTAACTTCACTGCCACAGGTCTCCAAAAGTGCTGGAGGAGTTTTACCTGAAATGGCATCCTTTGCTTTCTCCTGCTGCCCCCTCACAGTCTCATGAGAATCTCTTGTTCCACACTAAGCACCCATTTGAGAGGCAGACTGGCATACTGCAGGCTACTTCAGAAAAAAAAAAAACCCAACAACTAATTTGCACTCATGATTCCAAAGCAGTGCCAGATCTCCATATCTAAAAATGGGTCAGTTTAAATATATCAACGTGCAAAAACCAGCTTGAGGCAAATCATTTATTTTATAGAAAAAATAAAGCACACACAGTGCTTCATCTACACAGAGAGCATCACCACCACCACAAATACTTGGATTAGCAATATAATTGAAACAACTAGGAATAACGTTTTACTGTTTTGCCTTAGAACTGAGATTTGGGTGCGAGTCACAGAAGTCCAGGCATAAAAAGTTTAAGAAATAGACTACAATCAATGAAAGATTGCTTCTGAATCACCAGAGTTTAGCAATGCCATAGCATTTAATTACCTTCAGGGATGTGTGCAGAGAAGACTGCAGTGTTTGAGTAATGCAACACTTTCATCTGAGTATTTCCTTTTTTTGGAAGGCATTTAAATGCTCTTTCTAGACTTCTATGCTAAATGCTTTCTCAAACCTAGATAAGCATGTTCAAATTGAAAATCAGTGGCTTTATCATATTATACTTTTCTCTGTACTTCCACAAACAGATCACCGAGGGGCACTTTCCTCTTGGGAAAGGCCATTGACTGAAATTATTAATTTCATGTTCTCTTCCTGAACACGTCTATAATTCACTAAAAGTTATTTTTACCATTCATCAATGCTGTATCAAATTAGGTGATTAATAATTAATAATTCTGTATTAAATAAAGGTGATTAAATCACCCATTTAAATAAGAAAAAACATTCCAGCATATTTTCTCTTAAGTCAGTGACATCAAAAATACAGATCACAGAATAATACAATGAAGTTATCACAGAAATGCTACTTTAAAAATTAAAAACTAAGGATGAAAATGATCCTTATGAATGGTTTAAAGTTCAGGTTATCACAGAAAATTCTGTAGCAAGGGTAACAACAAAAAAATTTCCACATTTAAAATAATTATGCTCTTCACACAAATGTCACTTAAGAACTACAGTTACTTTACAGTTACATGACATACAGTAACCAAATATTTTGACTGCTAATGCATAAACCAGATCTCAGTGTAAAATGAATGAAGAAATGCCCAGTTTTTACAATTTCTTAAAAATATTTTATTCAAAATTCCCACTTAGTTTTAATTCTTTGTCACATGCAAATTTCCTTCACTACTGTTTCATTGAGATTTTCAAGCCGTTTCCCAACTAATATGCAATTTTGTCCAGTAATTACCACAACCCCTAATTTTAATGTGAACCAAAATAGGAATTCAGGCAGGGGAGATTAACAAACAGAGGGTGTTACTGCTATCCTTCTTTGAAAGCATAATTTATTCTTCAGTTTAACATCTATTTTTGTCAGTCTGCCAAAACTCCTAAAAATTGTCACAAGAAGGTGAAGCAAAGAAAAGGTCTTTGTTACATCCACTGTGATGATAAATTTCAAATTCTTTTCTTCTTCTAACATTTCAATTATGCAACTTGCTAGCACCTGTATATGACACGATCCCCACTGAAAGAATATTTTTTGCCAGTATTTATACAGACATCAGCAGACAGCTTTGCAAGTGGAATGATGTGAACTCTCTCCCTAAGGCAAACCAGCCATGAAAATCAGGGAAAAGCTCAGTTACTTCATTGTTCCCAGAATACACTCTCTGGAATTGCAACACAAGATTTATTCTCCATTTTTCCACTGTCAAACATGTTCTGCTGTCCACCTTCCAGTTTCAGATGCTGATATAAAAACCATTCCCACAGTCACTCTCAACCATGCAAATAGCACACCAACTCTTGCTCTTCACTTTGGCACTTTTATACAAACAGGAAACTAGCGGGGCATGAAGCTAAATAGAAATGGAAATCTTTTGAATACCTAAAACTATTGCACAGAAGCTAAAATAAAACAAAGGCTGCAATTGGCTGTACAAAATGACATCACATTACAGCCTACATGCCTGTAGCGCGCCATCTCTAAACGTACATCAGCAATGCGCAACATATTTCACTGAGTCCTTTAAGCATTGATACCATGAGCTCCACCTTTTGCCCAGGTGTTTTCTGTCTTTAACAAGTTTTGCTGCTTTGGCCACTCCCTCTCTCTCCTGCCTGAGAAGCTGCCTGGGCCCTTTTGCCAAATGTGAATGCACACATTCTTCATGCTACAGCACCAGAGGGGAGCTGCAGATGTTACAACACCCCACCATGGTCCCAATTTATCTCAGGATATTCGCAACTGAATTCAAAGAGAAGATGCTACCCTGGGTTAATCAGTGCCTTCATACCCAGCAACACAAACAGACCATAATCAGGAGGAAGATCCAAAGTTTGGTAACCTTCTACAGCTTCTTCTAACCTGTCTTCTGATTACATCTCTTCCCCATGGCAAAGCTTGCCTTTTTCAGGTTGGCAGAACATACTACAGCCAAATACATGAACTACATGGAGCTAAGAAAGATGCTGATTATGTCACTTCAAATAGCTACACTAAATGAAAGGATAAATGCCCAATGTGTTGCTCCTCCTTCCTTTCTGTGTCCCTTACACAATAAAGTTCAGGAGTTTTCCAGTTTGTGCCCAACTTCTGAATAGTTTTTCTATGAAAAGGTCAAACATAATGGGGATTTATAGCATTTTCTGTCTGCAAGCGTTCAGAAAGGAGCAACCTTGGTGCATCTTGCTCCTAGTTCTAAAAATTACACTAAAGCTCACAGTGAATAAATGACAGAGCAATGTGTACATCCAACACTGCAGGAGAGTAAGCAATTTCAATTTACAAAAAAAGGACAGACCAGGAGCACAAGCTCGTGTTTCTTCACAGGTAGACAAACCCCCTTTTTCCTAGACCACTTCCATTCTTTTCTTATATTTGACAGTTTGTCAGATACATTTTTATTCTGTCCATGAAGTCAAAGCTTACAAGGATACAGAAGATTTTAATGAGATTTTGGTGAATGGATGAAAAAAGGACCGAAGACTACGCATCTTATAAAAACATGACATTATCCTAAACCACACTCTAATCCAGAGACAAACTTCATTTCAAATTTGTTAATTAAAATGCTAAACATTACATTTTTGTCCTAAACTGCAATACAACTTTAATAACCTCGATGTCCCAAATACATACTAAAAACCTTGCTTAAAACATGGAGAAAATACTAGGGCTGCAGGGAAATAGAAGTAAACATGCAAGAGCTATGAGTGCAATTATCCCATTCAGAAAAGCTACAAACCTTAAAAGAGCAAGCAGCATGGCAAATACCAAGTCACCAGTACAGCTGTATTCATTCTCCCAAAAGATTTTTAATGCAACTACTCTTGAATTAAAATTCATAGCCACAAATTCATATGAGCCCTATTACTGGTGGCTGAATCCTCACCAACACTGAGAAATACTAATAGCTCTCTGCAGTTTTTCAGTCTGTCAGAATGGTAAAGAGCCATTAAAATGTAACAGTCCACATCTGCCAACACAGAACCAGTGCCAGGCTTGTGTTTCAGGCTCATGTACTACTCAAAGGGTATGATCGTCTCACTGTAAGCATCCTCAGGACAGCAAAAATCTCCCTCTTTGAACATGAACACATTGTGCTGCTTCTCAACAGCAGTGATAATTACTCATAACATCTTCAGCTGTATTTTGTTCTGTAACCTAAAAAAAAAGTAACACTTGTTCTGAAAGTCTGCCTTACCCTAGAGTAAGGTTCCAGGAGAAGGACAGCATTTAGGAATATGATTAACACTGATTGTAACAGAACCTAGTGCCAATATGAATCCAGTCTTTGAGAGAGTTTTATTCTTTTATACTTTATTCACCCCTTCTCTTTTGTTCATGGATACATACATAGAACTGACAAAAATAATTAGCAAGTCTGTAGGCACGCAGCCCTTGACAAAAACCTCTCAAGGTATTTCTCATATGGTACTGAAGAAGTAAATTAAATATTAAATTTCTATTCCAAGGTAATCAGCAAAGGGCAAACAAATGCGCTGGTAGCATTACTGGCCAGAAGCAGTGTATTAGAATCAAACTGGTATAGGGAAGTGTCTAGATTGCAAAATAAGTATTGAAAATATTTTTGAAATATATGGCGCAAACCCCCTAGTTGTTAATAAGCTACATTACAACCCTAAAATGCAGTCATCTCTATTTTGTATATGATGCTATAATATTCATACTAAAATTAACTAAAACTATATAAGCATTTCAAGACAACAAAGAAGCATTCCTTATTTTTTTTAACTACTCTGCAGTCAGACGCTTGTAGCTTAGCCAACCCTCTGCAGCTGCTTCGACACCATGCCAATGCCTTCACTTCCTCAGCCTTTCTGTCCTTAGGAAACAATCTCTGGAGACCTAATGAGTATTGCACAAACAATACTGTATCCTCCAACTGCTGCTAAATGAAAAATCCATCTTTGCTTCTTTTGTTTCTTTTGAAGGACACTGAGCATATGCATTGGACTTCATTTCTGGTTGATGAAATAATATTTTATTTTCTTTCAAAAAGGAGACAGATCAACCTAAGAGAGGCCCATTACAATAGAGGTCAGAAACAGTTCAGTGGATGGGGCAGGAGACCAGGAATCAGTTAAGCTGGCTTCCTGGATCAGTCAGCATTCTGTTGTGTGACCTTGTGCAAAGGCAATTCACCACACTCTGATCCCTCTCCTTTTTTGGAGCATACACCTACTCAGGACACATTGAAGACAAAATTATGTGCCAAATCCTGTATAACTATAAACATTCCCCTGGTTATTTATTTTTATTGGGGGATTTTTTTGCTGCCAGTGAAGCCTGATGATGGTCTTGGATACTACTGTACGAAAACACTGCCTAAGCAGCAAGCAAATCAGCTGGAATCTCTAGGTAATACTGAAATACAAATAATTACTAACAGGAAACACTGCTTGGCTTACACAATACAACAGGGGAAGAAAAAGGAGGAGGACTTAAAATAGAAACTCCATATGTTACTAAGCTGATTATTAGTTGTCTCATTAAAAAAATACTGTGGTTACAAAAAAATTAAGAAAATGTATCCAAGAGTGTTCCTGCTTCCCCTAAAGAGACAAGGTGTTTGTCCTTTATGTGTTTTAATCTGGCTTTATAAAATGATACAATTCAGCTTCAAATAAAAACTTTACTGGTTTTCAAATATATTTAATATAAACCTGATGCTGACAGACACATTAGGAAGTTTCTTTCCAAGTACGGGCAGCACATCTTTGTCAATATTTTAGATAATAACTCTAAGGAAATTACTTCAAAGTTCTGGGGGGTAAAAAGTTTCTAGAGATATGTGAATTCTCCTTTTTTTTTTCTGTAGAGTGAATGATATTGAGAAAAAAAAAGCATGTTCCAAGTAATTTCATTCAAAAAAAGCCCTAGACTTTCTGAATTTCACGATCTGAGCCTTGAAGCAATCAGATATTATCTACTTGCTACTGTGAGGAATAACAGTAGTCCATACAGACCACAGTAATTTCCTCCATCACCAACATGCTGAGAGTAACTTTTTGTTGAGAGTCCAAATGAAGCTCCTCTTCCTCTCAGCCAGCTTAGTCATTTCCACTCCTGCCTTGTGCTGACACAATGTTCCAGGGAGTAAGTGCTAGAATGAGAAGTGAGATGGTTGATTGTTTGCTTCTAAAATTACTGGTTTTTATTGTTTAGAGTTGTCTGTGACTTACTGTTGATTGTTAATAAAGAGATGATCACCAACTTTCAAAGATGTGAAATAATATTAAGTTAAACTGTAAACACAGCTACAAGAGAGAAAAGCTTTGAAATAGTTTCAGGGACAAATCAGACACCTCCATTTAATTTGAGCATAGGATTGACTCCAGTACATTAAGTACTATGTAGTAATATTGAACTTTAAAGGAAAGCAACAGACATTCAGAGATAATATGAATAGGTGCTATTAAGCAATACTTGCAGCCCATTATAATTGAGATGACTGATCAAAGAAAAAAGCTGAAGCACATAAAAATCCCTAGCCCTTTCAACATTTTGCTCTTGAACTCCCCAGAATTTTACAGACAAAATTTTTTTGAAACAGAAATTCCAGTTTCACTCAGCCTCTTCAAAACACTTATCTAAGTTAAAATAGGTTGTCATCTGCAGAGATATGAACTATATTTACAAAGCAAATTCTATCATTACCATCATAGCAACAAGGTAGTTTGACTTTGCTCCTTTCTCTTGTTGATTTTGCTATTTAGCAGTTCTCTGAATCCTAGATAATGAGAAAAGTGTTGGTATTATATGAGAGTTACTGCTACTTGATATAAGACTTGTTTAATTTGCAACTTCCTCTTGTGTCAGGCAAAAATATTAGCTGTATGATTTTACTTAGTAGAACCGGAATCTTCTTGGGATAGAAAAACAGTTAAATTGTTAGTGGTGATATATATTCTCCACATTACAACATTTAATTAGTGATAATACTTCAATAACTATATGATTCCTAGGCTTAAGTAAATTATAAAACAATCCTATGATTCCATGGGTAAAAAACCTCCTACGTTCTCAAACTTCCCTTATTTTTCACTTTCTTTTTTTAAAGCCTGAATACAGACATCAGACATTTTGCACCTTCTGCTTGCAAGAAAAGCACATCACCACATCAGTCTCTCCAGCATTTACCTTAGAAATCTCTGCTTAAGAAACTGGGCAAATCTGTATTTGCTCCCAATGCCTGTATGAGTTGATTACATCAACTCCAGCAAACAGAATGAATCACATGAGCCTAATCCAAAAGCCAAATGCTCAGTGCCATCTCTAAGATGACAGAAACACCTCTAAATTGGGAAAGGATTAACACTGGAGCAGGACTTACAAATGGACTCAGTAGTGGTGCTGACTAACCATTTGAGCTGGGAAGCACCAAAACCCCTTCCTTCAAAACTAACAGCTTTCCTTCATTCCCTGTGCACAGATGAATCCCTGTTGCCAGTATTCAAGAATCCTGAGTGTTGGCTGTGCTTCCACCCACCATGCACATTATCCATGAGACATGGGGAGCTGCCATAAAGCAGCACCTTGTGTTCACAGTGAAATTAAACTTTTAAAAGATGGCTGCCCAGGGATGCATACTGATAAACAGTTCTTACAAATAAAAATGCAACCTTTTTTTTTAATTCCTGCTTAGGTAATAAGCCTATCTCAGCACCTGACAAATACTTCAGTGCTCCAACACTGCAGACTCCAGACAGAGGACAATTCCCTCTGCTCAGCAGTGAAACAACTACTGAGACTACACCTGAGAGCCTCTTTAACAGAAGGATGTTGTAACTCAATTATCTCAAACTGGCAGGAAAGAGCTATATTCTGGTGCTATAAACCTATAATAAAAGAGAAAAGAATAATTTTGGGGGGGAAAGGCATTTTCAATGCAGCACTGACTGAATAGCTTCATTTTTGTTCCTTTCAGCACTGCTTCCTTTCCAACAAAAGCAAATTTTGAGTGACAGGAAAGTACATTTCCCTCTCTGCCCTGCAGCTCACTCTGTGACTGTGCAATCAATGGCAAAGTCTGAAATGGGAAAAAAGAAACCCACCAAAACCCAACAGTGCAGTGAATGATGAATGCCATACAAATATATGTCCTTGCATGGCCTGGAGCTTCAGAAAAGAAAAGAAAGATCCCTGAAGAAATACAAACATCCAAAAGACAGGCAATCCTTAGTTAACAAGGTTTTTTTCTTGAAAGCATTCATACTAACTACCTGCACACCACCACTACTGCTTTGTTAAGGGACATGATACTGAGTAAATTGGATCAACAGAATGACAATGATCAGCAAGTGCCATGTTGTTGACAAAGTAAAAAAATACACTTCTAAAAAATCCTCATATAGTCAGACTTTCACGTGTTATACAGGTGACACTTAACACTAGATTTGTACATTATTTCAAATGTACAATTTGTACAAATGTACAGCAACACTTCTTGTGGCGCTTCTTTATAACTTGGTCTAACAACGCAGAATGGATAGACACTATCAACTGCACTTTGAATTTAATCATGTCTCATTCACACTCAGAGTTGCATAATCTTAATTAAAAGCAGGACTGTAAGCAAGTTGAAGCAGCTTTATACTTTATAGGTAAATCACCCAATCCACTTTAGGTTAATTTATGTGTAAATCTACTCACCTAAGCAAAAATGTCTAACAGAGGCATTAGGAAGGAAATACAGATTCTCCCTGTGTGTATAAGCTTTAACTTAAAGCTTACAACATGGTTTGGCATGAATTCAGTACCCAGATTTTGGATCTTTGAGTCCCAAAGAGAAAAAACTGAGTTTTGGTTTCCACACCCATGTGAAAGCTGGATACACAGACACAGCATAGGGTTAAAGAATTCTCCAGCTACAAGGACAGCAGAGGAACCAATATGGATGGAAACTCTAGTCACTGCAGGAAAGTTCATGAAAGAACTGAATCTGAAGGACTCTTTCAGGAGAGGTCAGAAGAATAATAACACATTTGCATGTGAATATATGAAGCCTGGAAGATAAAACATGAAAAATTAGAAATAATGATAATCCAGAAAATGGAATGAAGCAGCATATTAAACCAGAAATGAAGTAGGAAGTTTTTGTAACAAGTCTAAGAAAGTAATTATATGTTACCATATGAATAGCAAACAACAAATAATTCCATTTTGAAACCAAGTCTGACAAGAACTCTGAATTTGCCTTAGTGACCATAAAAAGTGCTTTAGAACACACTTTGAAAGACCAAACTGAAGAAAGCAAAATACAATGAAAGTCTCATCTCCCACTATTATTCTCTCCACATTTACTGATCAACTGAGGTGAACTAATAATACTTAGAAAGAAATTCCTGTTTCTTGTCCTACCCAGACACACACTGCCTAATTCAAGGTCCCCACACCCTTTGCAAAAACACCTGCACAGTGACCCAAACCCTTATTCTACTCCAGGCGGCCAAAAACCTCTACCTCATCTAAATCATAACAGGAGCTCACAAAAGCAGCTCACAAAACCATTAAAATAAAAGACAAAGAATAGAGAGGAATTTCTGGAGAACATAGTCCATTGCATTTGCCAATACAATCACATTTTTACCCTAGTTGTTTTGGCAATTTAGATTTTCCACATGTAAGTCAAAAAGCCAACATAAAGTGGTTGACTCTCTATTTGAAAGCCTGCTTCAACTATTTTTTTTCTCAAATTAGTACACTTTTTAAAGGCAGACTACTGATCTTAGATTACTACTACAGTAAACAACCCTAATTTATTAAAAGGGCTGCTCTGAAGCAACTTTGATTTACTATTATGTGTGCCTTGGTTTATTTTGTGTATGACTGAATTTATATTTTTTTCTTCTTCACTTATATTTTTTCTGAAAAAAATATATTTTCCTTTTTTTCTTTGAAAATTGGATTCAAACAGCTGTTTTCAGTGAAGCTAATTCATATATCTTCTTAAAACAATATATAGATAACAGAAAGTGATGGATCCTGCAAATTACCCCCAAGCAAAAAACTGTAAAAGTCTGTATCTTTGATCTATAGCAAATAAAGTGACTTAGGGAAAGTCTTCCCTTGATAACAGTTATTCAAATTTACACCTTTTTGCTAAAAGCTAAAAATATATTCTTCATGAACTCCTGAAACCTGGGAAAAGCTCACTTATATTAAATAATACTCTTCTTAATAATGATTAACTTGTATAAAAATAGTACAATTCTGTCTGTAAGAAACTTTTAATAATAATGTTAAAGCTGCACATTTAAAGACTTTTAACCAAAAGAATAAGCCTCATCTAAATTGTTTAATTTATAGGAAACCAATACTAATCTTTAGATTAAAAGAGGCATATGATTAAAAAAAGATCAACCAGGAGCTGAGGCAGAAAATTATGTTAACATTTTGTACTGAAAGCTTCACAAGAAAGGATTAGTGATTAGTGCAGTTTGTAAGAAACTCATTCAGAGTATTTATAAGTTACAATAGGCATATTGATAAGATATTATGCAAAATATGAAGCTAAAAAGTCCAACTTCAGTAAAAAGAATTTTAAGTCACTGTGATGTGCAAGGGAAAAGATATGTTTAAAAGGTGAGGTCTAAAATCTGCAAGTCCTAAAAAAAACCCACAAGGGAGAGATCAAGGAAATCTGATCCCTTGCAGAACAGCTTTGGTAGGACAGACCAGCAATGTGGTTTTGAAATGTGCAAAATTAGAACTTTAATGTAGGGTGTATTTAGAAAATGACTGCCCTGTAGCACGAAAAAGCAAAGAGATTACAGACAAAGGCAGAACTCTGCGTGACAGAAGGAGTCAATCAGTCCTGCTCTGCTCACACCCCCTGCACTGCCCAGTCCTGCTGCCCACCCTGTGCCAGCCTCCCTGGGAGCTGGCCCAGCTCCTCTGCAGCTGAAGGGATGGCAAGGGCACGGCTGATGTTATGAGTAGAAAAGCTGCCCATTTTTACAAAAGGTTGCAGAGTTCACTGTGACATTGGTCACAGGGGTTTTCAGGATGAGGGAAGAGACGTAGATCTGACTCCATATTTCAGACGGCTTGATTTATTATTTTATGATATATATATTACATTATAATTATACTAAAAGAAATAGAAGGAAAAGGTTCATCTCAGAAGGCTAGCTAAGCTAAGAATAGAATAGAAAAGAATGATAACAAAGGCAGCTGGCTCGGACAGAGAGAGCGAGCCAACTCTGCCGTGACTGGTCACTAGATCCAAACACCCACAGGAGACCAATCACGGATCCACCTGATGCGTTCCACAGCAGCAGATAACCATTGTTTACATTTTGTTCCTGGAGCCTCTCAGCTTCTCAGGAAGAAAAAATTCTAAGAAAGGATTTTCATAAAAAGGTGTCTGCGACAGTTCACAGGCTGGGCTGGTTGCTGCCAGGGTAGAGTTCTAACCTGTTTCTTGTTATAATCACCTGTCGTTTTCGTTCACTACCTGTTGTTGATGGTTAAGAATTCCCCCTTTTGTTGAGTGGCACCCTGCTGCTTCCTGGTGGATGGCACCCAAGCGGTGAAGAGGAGGGGACATTGGAGTTGGCACACAAATGACATCGGAGCCAGCATGCAAAGCAAGAAGCCCCTCTCCAAACCTAGAAAAAAACCCCTAAAAACAACGAGCCAACACGAAATTGATGGATCGAAGTGATGTCTAGACGTGAAGAACAGAATCCAGTATCCACTCAGACCCCCTCACCCTAACCTCAAAAGATGTCGGCTGGACAGAGGACCTTGAATGCCAAACCGATAAGCAGGGAATCTCCTGATGCTCTCGTGAGGACAGAAGCCCCAGCTCTGCCCACAGAGCAGAGGACAAAGCTGCGCTCTTCCTCCTCCGTGCCACTGCTGGGAGCAGCGGTGTGGTGAGCGCGACCCGTCGGTTCTCCCACACCCGAGCTGATTTTTAATAAAGGCATTAAAAGGAGAAAGATCTCCTGCCCTATTTATTTCAGCTGAGGGCACTTCCACCTGCAGCAGCTACTGCAGGACATCCCAGCCTAGCCCATGGAGCATCAGGACCGCAGCAGAGGAAAGTGCCATAGGCATAATATCTTATCAACTGTAACTTATAAATACTCTGAGTGAGTTTCTTACAAAGTGCACTAATCCTTTCTTGTGAAGCTTTCAGTGGGAAGGGATTAGGAAAGTCATGGCTCTCTTGTGGTAACAGTAACCTGACAGCGGGTTGTCTCAGCTGAAGAAACTGCTGCCTCACTCTTTGAAACAAAACACTTGTATTTACCCAAAATTTCTGAAGTTTACTATTCTTTCAATATTTATTTTCATATTCGACCTTAGCCAAAGCTTTGTAAGGGTTTTTACAGCTACTCATTTTGATATTCTCTGGCTGAGCATGAATTCATCCCTGTAGACAGCCAATACAAACAGCATTTAAGGTCTTTTTTTCGAGTACTACATTTGCTGTCCTCACTCCTACTTGAAAAATCCTGCTGTAATAGCAGCCACTATTGTAAAGCAGTAAGCCATTAAGTCATCATTTTGCCTCGATATTTCATTTTGCTTCCTCAAAACCACTTCAAAATGTTATTTTTTACTCATGGTATTGCTAAATACAACTACTAAAAGCTTAGGAAAAACGTTCATTATAAATAACACTAATTTCACTCTCAGCACAACATTACATCATGCTGCTACCAAGGCAATCAGAAAAGCTGGCAGTCACATACCAGATACAGTAACAGGATACATCAAATACTCCACAACACATCATGTTAAATATCATCCAGACTTTTTATCATCTTAGCTACCAGAAACTTAAAATTAGTCATTTTATTAAAGCTTCCAAAGGTGACAGCAAGGTTACAGGACCTTCCAACTGAGCATTAGATACCTGAATTGTGTATATTAAACTATAAGCATCTGATTGCTGACCATAATAGGAAGCTTCCTATAAAGCTGCCTAACATCTTGAATTCCCTCTTTTCCTAGGCAAAACAGGGAATTCAAGATGTTTTGCACTAAAATCCATCCCCTCACACAGAGTAACAGAATTTATACAATCTCTAAACTCTTCTGAAATAGCTTCACGTGTAAATCTCACAAACCCCTAAGAATTCACTAGGCTTTGTCTTTGCATGCCCTGAACAAAAATAAGAATCTATCATACACATGTCTGCAGAGATACACGTGCACACACACACATACATACATGTGTGTTCTGACCCTCATGCTCCCAAGGAGCTTTGAAGTGCTTCCAGTGTAACTGTATCTAGCTATGGAGCAATCCAAAATCTAATTTGAAGTTTTATCTCTGAAGAACAAAGACAGGTGACACAGGCATTAGTTAGTGCAGGGGAATTTGAGAAATCTGAGGAAGGAAAATGAAAAAAGGTTCAAAGCAAAGGCTTAGCACTAACAGTGCCAGAGTCATGCTTTTTTTAAATCAACTGTAAAAAACTGACCTAAACCTCTACAAAGGGGGAATTTGACAATACACTGAAAAAATAATATATTAAAAGTCAATATAAAGACCCTTGCCACTTCTAACATTAGCTAGCTGTAAGTCTGAACATCAGTGGGAGTCCATTCTGACAAGAGACCTTTACAGCTGTATCTTCACACTGTGGTACTATTAATCATAATCTATATGGCCCTGTAAGGAATAAAAAATATATTTGGCCTGAGCAAAGCTGGAAATTCTCTCCCAGGACATCTGATAAAGCAAGCTCACAAGAAGTATTTCTGGCATTGTTTTCTCTCATCAGAACTAACTATTCCAATTCAGTAATTGGTTTAAAACCAGCAAGTCTGTTGCAGAGCAGCACTGATACATGTAAAATGAGGTAAAACTGGCAGTGCAATTCCACAAGTTGTAACAGTCATATTATTCCTTGGCCTAAAAAAAAATCAAAAAGAAAACGTTCTATCATAAGGTAAGTCTATCTTCAAAAAAGCAAAAAATTAAATTTAGAATTGAATTATTTAAAAAACAAAATATAGAAAAATAAATTCTGATTAGTGCACTCAAACCCTTTTTAACTTTGCAACAGGAGTGATGCATTCCAGAACAAACCTCCTCAATTTCTTTGACCATTTTTCAAAATGACACCAGGTTGTGAAGTAACTTTTCTTTTCTTGGCTAAAAAATGTGCTCTGAATCATCAAGAAAACCATTACACAGCACTTCTTGAGCTCTGCTAATTCCTTTCAGACAAAGAACAGCAGTTTTCATCCTTTCTGGAGCCACTTTCAGTAGGGTCAAGGCACTTCAAAACATCACTACAATTAAACCTGTTCTCTATATAGACTCATACAGCAGTAGCATATGACTGTAAATTCACAACTCCTCTGTAAAGCAATTTTAAAGAAAAGGCTTTGCTAAATTTGTGCCAATCTTACTACAAGTATCAGCACTATACAGGAAGAACAAAGTTGCCAGGCTGCACTCTAGATTATGAAAAACAGGAAAAAAATGACACAGAACAGTACACAGAAGATGGAACTGGATGCAGACAGATTAAATGGTTGAAAAAACAGGCAAAATTCAAAACATTAATGCAACACCAGGCATTACTGAAAAACCAATCAGAAGCCACACTTTAATCTCTATAGAAAATTAAATTTTCGTTCATTGTGATCATTGTCCTCAAAATGCTTGAAACTAAATCTTTTGCTGTTAAATTCATACTCTATTCTGAAAGCTCCACATTTTTGTATGAACTGTATCAATAGCCTTAGATAAAGGAAGAGAGAACATGTCAAAAACCTTGTTACATGCTGGTTCTACTCAAAGAGTGGAAACAGTAAGGGAAGAAGCTAAGATGTTCCTAAATGGCCTCTGCTCTCCACCTGAATTATTTTAGAGGAAATTTCTTTTAGAGGATTTTTTAAATTCATGGTAATATTTCCTACTGCCATCAAATACTTCCCTGCAAGATTTAGATTAGCCTACCAATTATGCAGCAAGTGTTCCTTTGTCTGACAATGCACACTTATTGCTCCATGGTTGATGCTCCATCCCCAAAGTGTTCTTGGACAGGCTGCATGCAGCTTTGAGCAACCTGCTCTAGTGGAACAGGGCTGGGAATAGATGATATCTAAGCTCTCTTCCAGTCCAAACAATTCAATCACCTTTTTGTGTACTAAAAGCCACATCTTTTAAAGAAAAAAAGTTATGCCTGGTACTTTTGCTTCGACAAGCATATATTCTCTGCTACTACCTGCATCAATACTGATCAGAGATTATTAAACTCTTGGGGGAGTGGAGAAAAAACTGAACAAAAGGGGAATAATATTGATCCTTCATATTAATATCTTTGGAAATAGAATTTTCCAAGAGTACTTCACAGACATTTACAATATGAAACCAAATATTTTGCATCTTGACATACCTAATCCCGGGGAAAAAAATCTCTGAAATACATTTCCTTTTCCTATGTGCAATCACAAGGTGCCAAGAAGTTTAAGAGCTGGAACTTGAAAAAAATACATTAGGGAAACCATTCTGAGATGGATGTGCTAAAAAATAAGGACAGGAAAGAGACATGACAAAACTGAAGAGAGGTAGAAAACATTTGAATAGAAGAAATATTAACAAACAGGCTGATAAATACATTGCATATTCTGACATTTTTGTTATGTAGAGACTTCACAGAGAGCACAGCATGTTACAGCAGGAGACCCTGTGTGAGAGCTCCAGTTTAAATCCTCTAAACGCAAAAATCTCCTGCTGGGAGATTTTTATCTGAAGAACTTAATTAACAGCAAGTTTAATATAGGGTCTCTAAAGTATACTGTTGGTTTTCATACAGAATAGCAAAAGCAAAACAAGACAGACATAAGCAGCAAAGGGCATGAATTCTGTTTGTCTCCCAAAATGTATGTGTTATCTCCCCCTTCCTTCCCACAGGGTGGAAGGGAGAGGTATGAGAAAACATACAGCCCTGCTGAACAGAACATCCATCACAGAGCTGACCCACCCTGCTGCAGGATGCTATCAGATACACTAGGTTCTTTCCTAAATACTCAAGTTTCTTTTTGGATGCCAAAGGGGTTATTTCTGGAATTATGAAAATTTTACAAATCTCTTCCCATGACCTTTCTGACATTCAAACTTTGATGAATAGCTCCCACACTAGATTGCTCATTCTGAGAAGAAAATTTCATGTTCCTTTTCCTTAGCAGCAGATAAATTATGGATTGTCCACAGCAATGATTAAACACAGTTTACAAATACACTGGCATATCAGTCATTTGTTCTTAACCCCAAAATGCCTGACCTCAACCTTACAATGGCCCTTGTCAAAATCAACTTATAAAAAGCTGTTCTGTCCCATATCTCACTCGTGTCATAGGTTCTGCAGGCTATATCCTAGTTATACAGCTTGGAACAGACACCATGCCTAGAGGACAAATCAAGCTGCAAAATCAAAGCACTCCAAAGTCAGCAAATGTCAACAGTCATTGCCAGAAGCAATGGGCAAGATGCGCTGGGAGCCTTGATCTGCCCTTGCCCTGTGTGTGCATGCATTAATGGAGAGTTTTATTTTAATAGAATTACATCCTACCAACCACCCACAAGGCTGCTCCCTAATTCAGTTAAAAAGAAATCAACACACATTTACTGAGCAACCTACTCAGTACTTTTTCTATCTCAGCATTTGAAATACAGTTTGAGACCTTCTCTACTAAGCACTACTCACAGTTTTCGTAAAAAGGTGGGACTCCTTAGTTTTCCTGGTATGGTATTCAATAAGGCACCATAATTGAATCAACTAAGCATCTTACAAAAACAGTGTCCTGAAAATACATCCCTAAAACCTATAAAGCATTACCTCAAAATTTGAGATGGAAAACTTCAGAAAGGCAGAAAAACATTCAAGGTTTGGGTGTCAAACTGAAACATTCAGCAGCATATCTTCCAGACTAGATGTACTTGCATAGTATTTTTATTATACATAAAAGTAGAATTTTGTATTTACTTAACACAAAATTACCATTAATTCAATTGCACATGAGAGCTTAGGGCACTTTTCTTAGTTAAATTCTAGACTTTTAAGTCAAAACAAAAAAAACCCCCAGGAGTCGTGACTACAGGAAATTCTGATTTTATGGGAATCACCAAAAGAAACCGGGGGAAGGTAGGGAATACTACCCTGATACTCAACATCATACCTGAGCCTCTACTCCACAACTAAATTCTAAAATAAAGTCAACAATATGGCTAGTAGTCCCCAAGCTCTCAAACAGATATACTTGGCTGAAAAATGTAGGTCACCATACTTAAAAATAAGAGGATTACCTATGAAAGGCTGAAACTTTGTTACAGGGTAAGGGGGAGGACACACAGGCATGACCAAAAGCAAAACATACAAGACAGAAAACTGTACTAATGTCTACCCAAAAACATCCATACAGGATGCAATTCTGCACTTTAATTGCAGCAGCAGCCAGACAGCAACATAATAAAGGGAAAGGAAAATAACACCACATTTGAAGGTCTATTAATACTATGTGGGTCAGATTCTAATAACCCAAAACCTGGCTGAAAAGAACCCTCTCATAGGAGTCTGCAAAGCCATTAGGGATTTTGTCTACTGCCGAAATGCTTCTTCAGTCCCCATACGGTGTGGGAATTGATGAATACTAGGAACATGAACACCTGAGACAAAAAAATAATATAAAAAACACAACTTCTGTAGAATATTGTGGGAAAAAAAAGAGTTATAGAAGAATTATAAATCCAACTAGCACATGCTCAAAAATAAATATGAGAAGTTATTAAAATCTATGGCAGATGTTTGCACAATCCTATTCTGATAATGCTGTTTAATGAAAGCTCTGTACCACAAATTCAGAGCAAAGATAATAAAAAGCTGAAATAATTAGGTTACTATTAATTAATTTACAGAATTGTACTAAAATATTTGTACTAAATAAAACCACAATAAAAACATTTGTGTCCAAATCAATTTGTCATTTTTGTACTATATTCATATATCATATGTAAAAAACAAAGGGCACAGCAGACTTTCCAAACCAAAAAATGTATTAAATGGAATTAAGACAGAGCGTATGGGCCTATGTATATACTGTGTGCATATATGCATTCCCATTCTACTGGTACAGCTGTTAAACATGCTATCAACCTGAAAAGTCAGGATCAATTTCAAGTCACTACCATAACGCAGAAGTAATTTTTTTTCCCTACAAACAAGAAAGTGAGGCAACCACGGAGAGCAAAACTAGCACAAAAAGTGGTGTCTTCTCACTCCCTTGACATCTTTAAATGAAGAATGGATATACTTCTGGCAAATGCATTTTAGCTAAGAAAAAACTGAAACTGCATTTTGGTCAGTTAAGTCAAAAGGTTCATTATCAGGAGACCTGAATGAAAGATAAAGACCTTGTGTATGTAAAGGATGCCAGACTTGACAACTAAATGGTCCCTTCTAGCCACAAACTCCATGAAGAATTCTCCCAAAGAAAACCATGTAACAAATACATTATTACAAGCAATTTAATCAAGCCCACACTCACTACCCTAAAAGTTCATCACTATCCTCTTTGCCAGAGGTAAAGATCTCCTTCAGAAGTGTTATCCACAAGGCAGAATAGCATCCTTAGGATGCTAAACATCCTCCTTCCTGATATTCAAATTTAATTTGCTATGTACTTGATCATATTTACTCCTCCATCTTCGTCTCCCTCACAAACACTGATGTTCTTTTTTAAAGAAGGTTAAATAAATTAGGAGAGCAGCTTTGGGTTGTTGTTGTTGTCTTGTTTAGTTTTTTCTTTTTAATTACATTCTCAATTAAAATAATTTCTGTCAGCAGGCAGCTTAATATAATATTCAAACTATGGCTATTTACCAAAACAGTAACTGTCTCTCACAGCTCCTAAAGCAAAGTCAAGTTGCTCTTAAAGGACACAATTGTAAAGCACTTTGGCAGCAAGCAAAAATACTTTGCTTGGATATACAGATCTACATAAAATTTTTGAAATATGATTATTCTTGCTGTGATACATAGTTATCATACCAGTATTTCTCACAAGAGAACCTTACAGTTCTAAACAATAAAGTTATCACTTTAAAGAAGAGTTCACTTAGTGATCACCATAAATAACTATCATGAGGCCTGAAAAGCATTAAAACTACCTGTGGCCAGGTTCTAAAATGTATTTAAGGTGTCTCTCTGAATTTCTATTGATTCCATCAGGAAGCCAGGGATCTGAACATCTTTGTGCACCCAAGTCCACTTGTACAGTAATCCCACAGAGATGAACTTTATTATGAGAAAGAAGCAACATTTTATTTTTGCTGTTATATAAAATCAAAATAAATAGCATGATTTAAGAGACCATTTCAAATAAAAAAACACCTCATTAATACATCACAACCAGGAGTTTACATATCTGAAGTTACCAGAAAAACAGTCAATTATGCTAAAAATACATACAAGCATCCTGTTTAGGCCAAGTGGATGACACGTGTTTGCTGAAAACAAACTTGCCAATTCCTCTGTCTTCTACAGAGCCCAATACCATTAAATCTAAGCAGCAGTGAAAAACAAGCAGAAGAATCTGTATGGCTTAGCTAACATTTAAATAAAATTTTAACTACATGTTTTGCATGCAAGTTCAGAGGGTTTTCAAACTAAAAATGTGGCAGGCGAGAGGCCTCTGTCTCCGTCAGACACATGAAACCACAGGATGCGGCCAAAGCATGGCTTGTCTCTGAACTCCTGTACAAGACAGGTAACAGTGTAAATTCCAAATAAACATTCTGTGACCATCAGCTGCAACAGTTCCTCTCTTTAGTTACAGTTCCAGCCTTTGCAGCTGCTACAAATCCCTCTGCCAAGTCGGGCAAACAACTACACAACTCCCTTATATATTTTCTAATAATTTAGAGTATATACAAAGGAACATCCAAAAGCCAACATAGATATTTTCATGAAAGAGGCAGATATAAATTATTATATGGCTTACTGTTGAGATTGTAACCAATAGCCTTAAAGTATCTCAGTGAAAAAAAAGACATGATTTTGGGGAAAGACATGATGAAAATGCAAACTGTTGCATTTGGCATGTTGTTTTCATCAGAGAAAACTAGAGTATATCCAAGACAGTATCACTCTTTCATTTGTATTACATTTCATTGTGCGTGATCTGCACTTCCAGGATTTCATGCACATTCTCCTTCCACTCAGACTGTGACCACAGGCATAAATTGAGGGAGCATCCCATCTCAGCTCCCGGTTGTCAAAAAATTTTAAAGTTTCAACTGTTTACCTCTGATTAAAAGAATTCAAGAGAAGGAAAATAAGGGAAACATACAAAAGCACATTAATTACATTTGACATTAAATATCATTTGAGTATATTCACTCACTTTAGAACACCATGTACAGTGTGTGCATGTATACAAAAACCACTCAAATTCTCTGCTGGCATTCCACCACACAAGGAAGACAAAGAAGATCTGAAATGAAGTTCAACCATTTTATTGTCATCTTAGACATTGTAAGGACCTGAGCGCACACAATCATGCTGTCCCATCTACTCTCTATTTCCAGCTTCTTTTCCATAATATCCAAAAGACTGGGATAAACCTTCTGCACGACTTTGAGAAAATACAAAGAACTAAAGAATATCTAACAATGTGCTTGTTCTAATTAAAATAAATGTAGAGGTAATAAAGAAGTTAGTATTCCACTAAATCGCTTTTATATTGGAGATACAGTGGGAGAAGGGTAAAAGGGTGCTGGGGGCAGGTGTTAAATCTGAGACTTTTCCATGGCATTTTCCCAGAAAGGAGATGCAGTTATCTTAAAAGGATTTTATGGAAGATGAAAAAAGCAGCTTCACTACTTTCTTCTTATAAAATTACATTTTTAAACAGAAATTCCTTTTTCCGAGTACATATGTTAGGAGCAATAAAAACACAGGTTGACAAGTTAAAAACAAGTTTATAAAATATATAAGGGAAAAATAATGGTGGCTACTGTGAAACTGGGAAAATAAGATTGTGTTTTCTGCTGCATTTCTGTTAAGTATGATGTAATGTAATTCCTTGCCTGCAAGGAAGGAGGAAACCAAATTTGATAACAAGGCTAAATTTATGAAGTAAGAAACTGTGCCAAAACAGGCCACTCTTCACTTACTCTGTAGAATGATTGACACACCCAAAATAATAATTTGGAGTAATTCTTACTTTGATGGGAGTTACTCACATTTCTGCTGACTGTTGCAAAGAAAAACATTTGCTTTCTCCTGCAAGCAACTAGGCAAGAGCAGATTTTTAGTAATTACAGTATTCAGAAGAATCCCTGGATCTGGACTCCTGTTCTCTGAAAAGCAGCACAAAAACATGCTTACTTTATAAAAACTACAACTGGTTCACAAAATTGCTCAAACCACTTCTTTTCTTCATCTTTAACGAGATTTGCTTTAACATCTTAAAGTCTCCTGACCATATATTACTGATTAATTCAGGACAGAACACCACAACAAGATGTCAGGGTCTACAGACAAAACAAAATAGCCCCAAATTAGTTTTCCTTCACGTTCAAAGGTAGCCTTTACACCCTTTCAGCAAAATTCTGAAAACCACAGCATTCTCTATAAACATTTCTACAAATATAATGCATGCTATCTATAACAGTATTTCCTGTATACCTTTCTGTGAGTTTACAGCAGGCATTTTACAAATCCCTCTTCCTCTGTAAATGTCTAAATCCCAGCAAACATCTGGCAGGACACCAAAAGTAAACCACTATGCAAGCAGCAAGAGCTGGGGGCTACACATACAAAGTACTCAAGTAATAGAGTATTTCCCACTGCCTACACACAAGACCAAAATCTACTGCTGTTACTGCCATGACAGATGAGAAAAGGCAAGTCAGGGAAATCCATTTGTGTCATGGTATATCTAGTGGCCATCACTCAACGCTAACAAGCCAAAAATCTATAGGAAGTACATTTACTGCTACTGCTGATCAAAGATGTGGAAAGAGGAGGCTGTTTTGTTTTAGTCTTGCTAAACCTGAGTTGCCAAATACTTCAATAAGATGTCACTGAAAGAGTCTGGGAGATCAAGATCTGCACAGTCAGATGTATCTGAGTTGCCAACACAAAGATGGCAATAGGCTTTATATCATTCTGTGTCTTCCATGATTATATTTGTTTCTAGTCGTCTCCAACTCACCAAGGCATATTGACTGTTTTGTCGAGGTTTAGAAATGAACTGTCCTTACAATCCTGTCTCTCCCTGCCCTTATCTCTGGATAATCTCATCCATAAACAAAAACTGAAAACAGCCTGGCCTCTTTCCAGAAACTTTTTAAGAGAGGCATGGCAGAAATGAAATAATATTTCCATGTATACTGCTTATATTGTAAATAGTTTGCATCAACAAAATAAATCATTGTGAGAAGTCAACCTATTTTTCCACTGAGAAGGAAGTCAAACTGTCTCATTTGCAAAGGAGATTTGAAAGCTGATTTAATACAATGTTCATTATCTGCTAGAAATGAAGACCCAGATCTATTTAAACAAATTCCATACAACATAATCTTGGCTCAGCTAGCCAAAGTACAGGATCTACTCAAACCCCAACTACAGCACATACAAGACACAATAACAATACATATTCCAAAAGATACCCAAAACAAACTTCAATTTAGATTTCCAGAATATCCGGCAGATACCCATTCTGATTATTTTCAAAGTCTTTCAGATCACTTTTAAGTGCCTAAAAGAAAAGAGAGGCATTCAAAAGAAATTAATTGAACTATATGTCATATTGCTGCATTAAAATAGCAACAAATTAGTAGACAACAAACTCCAAAGAAAAACCTGGAAGGAAAGCTTTACTTCACACTTGCATTCCTTAACTTAGGAAAATCAGAGAAAGAAATAAAATGCTGCTGCAGAATCCATTAATTTAAGTTAGGAAAGTGATCAGAAGGCAATTTCAATTTGTATTTTTCAGATATTGAGAGACTGTACTACAGAAAAAAAATCAGAAAATATTTGCATTAAAAAGTCTTTTATAACATACAGAAGTGTAGAATAAAACAAAATATCTAACGTTAGAAAAGATCCACATAGGATTTCAAAAAAAGGCAAGAACAGGCAGCATGGGATGAATAATGAACTTGCTCATCAAATAGTTTATGTTTCTGCTTTGACTATGCCAGCGATTACTCAGTGTAAACCTAATGAAAACCTCAGAAGCTGCAATGGTAAATTTAAAAAAAAATCAACTCCTGCACATCATTGATTTTGTGAGCTTTTGTCTTATATCAAAGGAGTTCACCATTGTCTCTGCAAAATTCTGCAACTGATCTTACTCACAGAAATATTAGTATCTTTCAATGGTAATGAAACTGGCTATTATTCAAGTGATGACCTATTTTCTCCTTTCGAGAACTATAAGATTTTTTTTTAAATCAATACTTTTGGAAACACAAAACAATCTAGTCTGCTCACTTTCCAGAATCAAACTCTGATGTTGGTAAACCTCACATACAAAATCCAAGTATGTTAACGGCTGCCAAACTAGGAAGATAAGTACTCTGGTGACTACATTTTGGACCTAAAATAACAATGACATAATTCTATCATTATGAAATGGCATAGAAGAAGCAGACTTCCCAATTAGTTTTACCAACTGTACGCACCTCAAAATGAGGCCTAAATCAGAAAAAAACTGCAACAAAGTAAATAAAACAGACTAGAAGTGTGCCCCAAAGAAAGTCCTCTAAGTCACTAAGCCAGTCCGAGCTACGACGGCTATTTACATAGCACATTACATTACCAAAAAAAAAGCAGAATATATGAAGAAACTGCCTGCTGGCTTAAAGGCACTGAGACACCTAGGTTTCTTTAACACAAAGTTTTTTACCTAATCTGAAGTTATACACCTGAAAATACCAACTCGGAATAAAGACTACTACATGATTTTGGGTCAATCTCAATGAAGTATTATAAATAAGAGAGGGTTAAATCTACTTAATAGGATTTTTTCAAGTATTCCTAATATTTCCAATTTTTCAATCTATGACTAAATATTCCTAGATTGAAGTGCTTTCTGTCAAAAATTCAACACAATAAAACATATTCAAGTAGTTAATAGAAAAAATAGAACATTATGTTCTTGATAAACACACACAAACTTTATGCAAGCATAGCTATGAATTTAGAACCAAACCGTCGCAAGAATTGTATCTTTATTCTGCATGTTACATTAGTTTCTAATCTTTGAGATACAAATCATTTTTTGTCAGCTAATATTAAAGGTTTAAAAATGTGTATTTATCAGTCAATAGAAGCAGAAGAAAGATGGCAGGAGAACTATGGCCCTATCCCTTCCACTGGCTAATTCTCAAACAAAAAGTAGTAATTCCAGTACCAATTTCAATTCCATTCCTCAGAGAACATTATGAACTTCTTGAAAGGACCAGCCGAAATGGGTTAGGGCAACACCAAGCCCTGATTTGGCTAGTATCACCCACAGCAATATGTTCCTATTTCTACACATTACCTCAATAGAGTCTACAATCAATTAAACTACCATATCTGGAAAATAGGTAACAGTATTTACCTTAAATTTGTCTTTGCCACAGTACATCAGGCTTTAGGAAAAAAAAAAAAAAGGGAAGAAAACCCAACAAAAAAGAACAAAGATGAAATTAGTTGCAAAGTCCCACTGTCAGGAAACAAGGCAGGCCTACAAAGACACTCATTTAGAGTTTTCATACAGTGAAGAGGATGCCTCAAAAGCAGTATTTTGAACAGATATGTGATGGGGAGGGGGAGGAATATATTTGAACTTACAATCTACAGATAGCCTTTTTCCCTTCTCAGACAGATGCACTACTAATATGATACCAGGCAGTTATGACCCATTCCTATCCCACAAATTTTTAGCATTCAGCTGCGAAAGCTTTACTGTTCCCATATAATTACTTTAATATTAAGTATTTTTTAAATAACATAAAACATTATAGCCACAAAATAACAGAACCACACACAAAGTAAAATAGTTTAAAATCCACTCAACACAGAGCTCTTCTCTCTCCTTTTTAATGCACCAAAACAGCCGTGGTCACAGATAGAGAGTAGCAAGAGGGCAGGATTCCACACCGTAGGAAACAAGTTACAGTAACCTGTAACCAACAGACCAGGTCAGCTGGTCTTTGCTTGTTGAGTGCTGTACAGTCTATCAGCAGCAGTGAGTGAGAACAACTCACAAACGAGATGTCAAAGATCTGCAAAACAACCAGTTCAGAGGTGCTCATTACCTATTCAAATTACTTAGCTGAACATTCAAATGGAGCATAGTAATTACAGCCATGCTGAAAGATCCAGGTGTTTTCTCACTCTCAGATTGGTCTCACACATATTTAAGAGATTACTTCCATAAAAAGCCTTGTCCCAAATGTACTTCAATAGTGCAAGAGAAGCAAACCACCTTCCACGTGCCATTGTGGGCCAGTCTGCTGTCCTTCCAGTAAACTCAAGATCAGTCCTGCAGTTTGTTTGCCTGTATTTTCATCACCTGCCTTTGTCTGTGTCTAAGTTACCTGGCTAAATTGAGGTTTTCATTACTCATTCTGATTCCAAAGCTAACACAGGACAGGTAAACCTGCTAAGATAATCCTAAGTACTAGTTCATTAAAATTTAGGAGTTCAGTAATGCAAAGAGTAAGAACAGATTCCATGAGCATTTATTTTATGTAGTCCATATCAAATATATTTTCCCACACTATTGATTTTTAATATATTTCTTGTCAATGCTACTCTAACTCACTGGAAGGTGACACATAGCATAATTTGGAAATTCACATATTTAGAGCTCTGTAAATCACATGGAAGCTCTTTGGAAATTTTGCAAGTTTCATCCTACCTCTGATCTTAGTTCAATAAATTTAGGATACTGGACCACACAGTGTCTATTCAGGTAACTGTATAAGCTTCCCCAGCGGCAGAATACGTCTGCAGGCACTTGCCCTTTCCATGTCACAACAGCTGATAAGTGTACATATACAGCTCCAGGGCTTCCCAGAAACTATGCACACACTATTCAAGAAATCAGCCAGGCAAGAGCTAAACACCACTCCTAACTACTTGGTCCAGCCTACCTCTAGCCATCAAAGAAGCTGTGAGCATCACCAAGCTCTTCTCATCTGTCATTATTCTTCTAGGGGGAATAAAGGGGCCCAGCTCTTCCCAATAACAACAAAATACATATCAAAGGTGACATCTGAAAAAAATATGCCCAGGACTACAGTACCATCTGTTTCAAAAACCCCACGGGCTTTGCAGAGATAGACTAATGAATCACCTTAGTGGGCAATAAGCAAGTTGTATGTTTACTAGGTGGGTGTGATTTTTCCTACTAACAATAAAATACATTTACAACTAGATGATTAATATGAACAGACAAACAGATCATGCTTTATAACAAAATGATTTTTTAAAATGCATTAAGACTGGAAAATACCATCCAATCAATTTGGCAATTATGAAATTTTTCATGAATTACCTTTCCTAAGACATCAGTGAATATTTATATTGATTTCTTCACACATAAAAGAGTCTACTTTGATTACTCTAAACTCCAGATTGTAGATTCCATTTAAAACTTTTACATGAGTCCCAACAGCATCTCTGGTTTTGAAAGTTCCCTTTCTAATATCCCCTCTATGTAGTAATAATTGCAATGCATTACATAATTGACACAATTATATTCTATTCAATATAAAGCACACTCCTTCTCCCAACCCCCAGCTGTGCTGCATTATCAATAAAGACATGAAAAACAACAGTTCCAGATAAAATCCTTCTAGTATTTCATAGATATATTAATGAATAATGGCAGTGGAACCATCTCTGGAAGTTACTCTTTTTCAAGAAAAGATCATGAATCACTTCAGATTTACCATGGCTTGCAAACAACTTCTAGTGATGACAATTGCACAATCTTCCTAGGAAATTTATTTCAGTTCTCATCCATACTTGTTCTCGGAAAAGGCACTTTTCTTCTAATGTCTACTAAGCTCTAACTTGAATTCTTCCTCCTGCGACTTAAAGTCATGATGTCCTGTCACATCCTAAACAATGTGGAGAACTCATTTTTTTATCATACTTTTACATAACCAAAGGAATAAACATAACTCTCTCAGCATCATCCCCTGTTGTCATCTTATTGCAGAGGTTTTGTATTTTTGTCTCCTACCACAAAAGTTTCACCTTCTTGGTGTTTCTCAAGGGTATCTCCTCAGAGCACTGACTCTTTCTTCTTCACAAAGCAGCCAACGGACTCGAGTTCCCTTCTGAACCAGCCAACCACTCTTTTATAGCACTCTTCTTCTCACTGGTTACAGCTGTGGCCTGTTAAAGTCAGGCTTGTTCCTAATCTTTGATAATTGGCCCAGCTGCAACTCCTTAGGGGTAAGATGACTTTCTACACTGTCTTTATTTTCTTATATTCTATCCCCCTACAATCCCCTCTGACTAAAACAAACCTCACCATTTTTTAAATTATCTGAGGTCATGAGAGGGGAGAAGGAAGAAATTCTTGTGATTAAGAAAACAGCCAGTTTTAGTGATGCATTCTCTATTTTTGAGAGAAATAAAAGGGAAGGTGTTCAGGAAATTAAAACAAAAATGTTCAAAACATTTCTCAATTTAACCACCTAACCCATCCATTGTTAAGAAAGCAAAATCCAAGGAAAAACAGTATCTTCCATTATATTGCCTGTACCACTCTATGCACCATCAGGACTATTAGGAAGGAGAGCTTGTTCTCCAGAAAAAGCAACATGCTGAAGTAATTAAATACATGCCACTTCTTATCTACAGTAACAGTTTACACTGATGCTAGCAGGATTTAACAATTTTTGTACACATCATAAGTATTGCCAGTGATGTGTTCCAAATATGTGAAGATGCACTTCACAGAAATCATCATTCAAATCTGAGAAGAATAGTTTGATCTAATCTGGTGTCTGAATGGATTCTTAAAACCCTATTTGTCATAGTTCAGTGCCCCTCATTAAGAATAGGTATCTTTTTACAAATTTTGCATTGTTGTTTTGCACAACATAAAGCACACAACTTGTTGAATTGCTATCCTACATCTAAGCAAGCAAGGCTGCAAGGAGAAATGTACTATGCTGAAGGGTATGGTTTGACTGTGTTAGTCCTACTGGCAGAATAAAAACTGAAAACAGAGATTCTGAAGAACAATTTGAAGTGTAAGCATGTGGAAAAAAGAAGGTTGTAGAAAAAAAACCTGGGAAGATACCATCATAAAATACAGCACCTTCCAAAAGATATTTCTGGTTGTAATAAACAAGACCCTAGAGCGGGTCTTCAATTTGTAGCATGAATTGTGCTAAACACCACATTTCTAGAACACAACTACATGTCAGATACCTTTTAGTAAAGGACCTTTGTCCCCAGTCAAAAAGGGAAAAAAAAAAATCTTGCATCTCTCAGTGGCCATTTTCTCCTTTTCATGTGTCAAGCTCCACCCTACAGATACACCTTTTTTAAACTGATGACACAGCTGTGTTCACAACCACGAGATGAAGAGACAGACGCAGATTACTGGACTCAAGCTCTCCCAGCAGACAGCCTCATGCATCAAAAGTCACAAACAGCAGTAAAATTTAGTTGATGTCTTATCAGAAGAAAAAGATAACTCCTTTAAAATTCTGTTGTCATCAAATAAAGAAAAAGGTTTGTTTTTTGCTTAAAGAAAATTCCAGAATTCCAGTGGAACCTGCCAATACAAGAATCCATGGCATTCAGCCACTTTAACAGGACATGCTCCTCATTTATTTCCACCACTGCTGCAATCCCTTCAGTGTCCTGCGGGTCTTTGCTTTAAATGAGGGCAGTCAGTGGCACAGTATTATATGAAGGGTCAGTAGTTCTGAAATGCATTCACTCCCATTGCTCAGAAAGACAGCTGGACATAGTGACCTTCAGAATAAGGTTCATTTTTTTTCCCAGGCTTTGTGCAAGAAAAATAAACTCAAAATGGCAGGGAGCCCTCATAACTAGCTGAGGAAGCAGCCAGTGCCAATCTTACTGCAAAAAAACCTACTCCAACTCAGACTGGAAAAATAAATAACAACAAAGAGCAAAGCAAAACTAGTTTTGCTTCTCCATCCTGACAGCTGTTTAGCATTAACTAGGTTTTGTGCCTGCTGACCAACAGCTGAAAAAAATCTCTACTGAAGCAAAAATTCTCATCCAGCATGTCTGTCACACACATGCACACACCTCTGAGTTGCCTGTAGTCTGATCAACACCTGACCCTCTTGAAACTACTACTTACAGTTAAACACTATTTTGATGTATGTATTTATTCTTTTTTCATCCATACTAGACCAGTGCTGTCACTGGAGAACCAAGCTGATCTCCTCAGCTTCCTCCACTGGTAAATGAACTTTAGTCCACTTCAGTCAACACAAGCTGTCCACTCAAAAGGTAGAGTCATCTTACAAACTGAAAATA
The DNA here is from genome assembly GCA_039654755.1 of Calcarius lapponicus. Lineage (NCBI taxonomy): Eukaryota > Metazoa > Chordata > Aves > Passeriformes > Fringillidae > Calcarius > Calcarius lapponicus. The sequence continues at coordinate 58,109,334 of CM077465.1, forward strand.
AATTTAGAACTGTGATATATGACCAAAGCTGAAGCAGTAAATTTTCTGCACCTTCAAAACAAAACAAATTAATATTTAATGATGATATATAAAAAGTGCACATGAAAGCTGATTGTCAGAATCAGAACACAGGAATTATGTTGGAAGTAATGACAAAAAAATGATACAAAACCAGAAGGTTCTGAAGCACTACAATATGAAAATCTAAACCAGTCAATATAGGGCTGGTGTAATTATCAAAATATCTGCATTACATTACCTTGTGAAAAATAGCATCTTAAGCACATAAAATGGTCACAAAATGAAAAGTGTAAACACTAAAAACCATTATGTCATGGACCTTGCTAACCTACATTTGCTAGGAATTCCATGTCATCAAGACCTAGGCAGTTTCATTGGTCACTTCTGCACACCACATGTTTCATACCTGATGTGTTCTTAAATCAAACAGCTGCACTTATGCAACTTGCTTAGAACTTTGACTGAAAAGCAGCATCAGTATTTAGGGTTACAAAGTAGGGTTTATGCTTTTACTCCTACACAAGCAGCATTTACTTGATCAAGTATTCTGTACAATGCATTAGGTACCAGGTTAGAAACAGGTGATGCATCAATCCACCTTGTTTTATACAGCAGAGCAGTAGCCACCTGTGCAGAACACCCAATTCTGTTCATTCACAAATGTACTTTGTTGCCTACAAAGAGCATCTCCCAGTTTGTTCCAGTAACTACAGTGACTAACTACACTGTTGAGCAGAAGAGGCAGTGCTGCCCCTTTTATGCTCTCTGAAAAGACCCAGAGGAAGAAGCATCAATCCACTGAAGGTAACAGTAAAGAACAAGCACATGCAAGGTGCTAGTACTACAAGACAAGAGAAGATAATGATTTGGGAGGGAGTATGTGGAAAAGAACAGAAATAGTGCCTGTTTGGGAACTTACTGGTCTAATAATTACACACAAAAAGCTATTCTAAAACAAACTGTAAGACTGCTACATTCAAGACTGCCAAAAAGAAATAAAATGCCAGCATGCCTGTAGAAGTTAAATTTGATACTCTTCTGCCAGGCTCCCCTTCTGTCATATGCCTTTTAGTTTAAGACCTCCACCTCAAATGCCCCCAGAGGATCCTGCTTCCCTTACACCTTTAGGTGGGACAGTTCTGGAGATGAACAGGAGTTCACACAAACATGATTTCTGCATAATAACATTGTACAGAACTCGAGGCTGCAGAAACTGGAAGGCAAGTAGTGAATGAAGCAATTTAAAGAGTTTCTTCATTTATGCTGCCTACAGCCACAGGTGAAAGCAGCCCCAAAGAGCAGAGCTTAATTCCCACAACCAGCTGTGCTACCAAACTCGTGGTTAGGCTGGCATTGCCCAAACGTAATTTCAATGAAGGAGTTCTGCCTTGCCCTCAGAGAGGCATGTTCAGCAGAGGCACAAGTATCAAATTTTACTTGTTAAAAATCAAGTTCTTGGCAAATGTCAGTACTTTGATGAAGACAACACAACACACATCTTTGAGAGATCACCACACTTGCAGACTCCTGACTATGTACAACCAAGAGTCAGAATAACCCACTGTCTCTTCTACATGTATCCTGCAAGCCAGTCTCCCCAATCTCTCTCTCACCATTATCATACTGGAAGTCAAAAAAACTAATGCTGGTCAGAGCTACAGAGTTTCCCTGTCATGAAAGATTAGCACAAGAGAAATCAAGAATGGTAAGAAAAGGGAAGAGTATTTCTAGACTGGGGGGGAAAAAAAAAACAAAAAAGAATTTAAAACCTCGAAGTACTACCAGAATAACTGTCCATTACAGCTCTCTTTCCTGACCCACTCTTAAAACAAATATATAAATAACCAAACTCCAAAGGAGTCAAATAACAAAGTTCTTTCAATGCCCCATGTTGTCATTCCCAGCATTCGTAACTCTGCACCTATGAAGCAGGACTGTCAGCATTTCATCATGTCTTGTCAACATTTTGTACCTATTCATACCTATTTTTCATATGCTTATTTCTTACTTTCAGGCTCTGAAGTGAGAGGGATGTTGACTGGACACAACATGCATAAGCAACTTAACAGTCCAACCATGCCAAGTGCATCCAGTACATCCAGTACTGGATGCAGTAACAACTGAAAAATCCAGCACGTGTATACAAAGTTATTACTGCCTTACCTATAGGTATTAATGAAATATGGAAACAAAACAACTTTCCCTTGAGTATATGAAATTTATTTCCAGAAGCAAATACTACAGCAGTTCAGTTTTTCTCCACTTCTTGTTCCCCCCTCAATCCCCAACTCTTCTGCATGTATTGAAGAACCTTCCAAAACTGCCCATCTTTTCATCAGAATATGAGGACAAGTATAGCTGGCCTAGGGTTGCACTCATTCTGAATGAATAACAGAACTATGCAACTCTTATCTGTGGGGATCAACTTCAGTAACAAATTATACACCCCCCAAATCTTTCACCTTTACTGGGCAGTCAGAAATAACACTTGCAATAAAGCTGAAATTAAAATATTATTATATGTGACAGTATTATTTCAATAAAATGTCACTTCTTTTGTATTGAACTAAGAAGCAAAAAACTTTTGATCTCCTTTTGTAAAAGGCATTTCTTTGTTGCAACAGCAAGAACTAGTGCCAACAACTGTTTATAAAAGTTTCAGAATGGAAAATAAACTTACTTTCACCAAGAACAGTCGATCACTGGGTAAATGCACCTTCAGACTATCATTTAGCCTACTGAACTGTTGGTTAAAGTTTTCTAGGATGCAATAATAGAAAGGTATGTGCATTGGGAAGGGCATGTTTACCTTTCAATCGAGCTGGATATCAGCCTGCAACAGTTTCACTCACTGGGACTCAAGCATGTCAGTTGTTTTTCACATATCAGACTGTTTGGATTTTCACATTCATAGTCAATTGCCTGTTTCCGAAACTCTTCTCAAGTATGAGCTGAGTAAAAAAGCAAAATTATTTTACTCCACCCAGCCCCTGTAGGACTTCCTCTGCAATGTCCCTCTGCACTGCAGCACACTACTTGTGATATACTCAAGTACTGGAAATGAGACTCCAGCTTCCAGAGGCTAGTATTAAAAACAATGCACAGTGCAGCTTGATCCTGTAAGAGTCTGTGGAGGAAAAAACCCATATTCTACTCCAAAGATGAACACTGATCTCATCAGTGATGAGAAGTCTCAAAGCCTCCACACCTCAAGGTGAAGAGAGCCTTCTGAGCTTTGGGTCTTGTAAAAGAATGATTATCCTTTCAAGGTCTTATATTGAATTATATTAATCTCTGTCAGATTTCAGTCCACAACTTTTTCCCTGTCTTCTGCTCTATAGACAATTCCTTCTGCTCTAATTAGCTTTAGGTGTCTTATTTAACAAAATAATTTCAAAAGCCTTTTTTTAAATCGCACTGTGAATAGAGACATACACTCCAACAGTCTCTTGCATGCAGCTGTTCAGTTTTCCATTAACTGCCTTATCGTCCTTCCTACAACCTCCTAAGCTGAAAGATTCAACATTTACAATAGTAAACAAACCAACAAAGCAAAAACCCCACCCAAGCAGGCAACTAAATGGGACTGTGAAGAAACATGCAATTCCTTACGTTGTTTGCTATCTCAGCTGAAGCTGGGAGAAATGGCAAGGATTGACGGTACTCCCATCCTGGCTCAGTTTAGCATATTTTGAGCTAACTCAGCTGTTTTTATAAAGACTAAAGCCAAGAAGTATTCATGGAGCTTTCCATAGGCTCTGCTATCAAATGCAATACAATGCATTGGCTCTGCAGCCTGCAAATGGGGAACACAGACTACCCAAGAAATTACGCAGGAAGAAACTCTGCTTCAGTTACTGCCCATGTTGTGTTACAAATTGGATGTCTTTAAAAAAATAAACCAACAGAAAATCTCTAAGGAATGAACAGCTAAGGGGTGCTATTTGAAAGATGCTGCAATTCAAGTTCTACAAACTACAACCCAGCTACTTCAGAAATAAAGTATGGTTAAAAAGTCCGAACTCTGTACATTTTCATTAAGCAACTAACATGTTCTGTTTGCACCCTCACAGATGCAAAAGAGCCTGGGATAGGGCTCCAAATCACAATGGAGATGATCTGACAACCTCCTGCTTCCCACTAGTAATAATATTTTTTCTGAATTTTCAGAGATTCAGCTCAGTGATCTAAAGCAGCAGAAAGTTTTTCTTTGTGTGGGCAGAAGGAAAGGACAGGAAGGGAACTCCCTGAAGTGGCTCACCATTGGGTGGGGAAAATAGCAGAGCAAGACAAAAGAAGTGACATCTGAGGCCTGGAGAAGGGAAGAGGTGGGTCCATCCTTTTTAGCACTCTACAACCATCAGATTCATCTTCCTGCAATGGAGACTTGTAAACAGAAAGGAAACTGGGATGCTCCTATAAAATACTCTCAAGTTTTGTTTGAATTCTTGAACAGAATGTCAATTTCTGGTCTCTCAAACAAAGCAGGCAGGTCTACAGACATGAAGTTCACTCTAAAATAACAGTGCTTTGGATATGTGATATGGGAAGATGCCCCCTTTGGCTTTCACCCTCCTTGGAGAAACTTAATTCTGATAGCTGCTATGGGCCATAGAGATTCATATATATATTTTTGCTTCAATAAAATACACTCTGTATCATTTAAGCTTTCTTCTCTTATTATTTTATTTCCAGTTTTTAATCCAGAACTGGACACCTGCCTTGCTGGAATTATTTACACATTTAATTTTTTTAAGCAAATGACCCTTTAAAGGGAGCTTGGACTAATCTGACATATCTAGGGTGTTTTGTATTCCCCAAAGATAACTAATCCAGCTTTAGCAGCTTTTCAGACAAGCCATTTCATTCATATCTAGGAGTTTAGAAGCTGGAACACACTATTATTTAAGGTACAGAAGCTGATCTTGTCAAGTAGCAGGCTCAAGGAGGAAGCTGAACCTGCAGGACCTGAAGGACTTTTTGACCTGGCTCAAGCACTAGGAGAGAGACCCCATGATTTCACATATCTGCAAAATTATATAGGCAAACAATGCAGATTACAGGAAAAAAAAACAACATACACTAATTTTTTTACTATGAAAAGGGAAAAATTACGTCTTTCAACTTTACTGCCTTCACACTCCTACAGCAACAGTGATCTTAGCCTATTGAGAGTGAACAAGTGTCTAGGAATACTGATGGAAGGAGAGAAAAATTTACAAAAGCAAGACTAAGACAACCTGATAAACATACAACGCTGCTGGAACAACTGTATACAGAGACATTCTTCTGTATGAAATTTATTAAAACTTAATGCTGTTATTTATAAGAAAAGAAAATACAAACTATAATTCAGCAAAAGCCACATGAATAGTAGAGGGCAAAGCTTGATGAGGAACAGCAGAAAAAAACAGGAAAAGAACCTCCAAAAACTGTTAGAAAATGCACTTTGAACTGAGAAAGCCACATTCAAATGTGAGAAAAGAGAAGGGTCAAAAAGAACAGCTATGACTTTCACTTTCGTTAGACTGAGACTTTAGGTTCATATTTTATGACTAGATAAAACTGAAGTTCTCTTAAAGTATGCAGGTGATAAATGAGTCATCAAAACAAGATTAAAATTATCTTGCTAGATTAAAAACATCTTGCTTTGCTGTGTTATGGTAAGTTCTCTGATTTTCACAGATAACATAGAGCAGCTGAGGTAGGATAGGAACTCTGAAAATTCGGTCTAACTTCACCAGATCAAAGCAAGGTCGGCTAGAGGAGACTGCTCAGGTCTATATCTGGCTGGTTTTTAGTGTGTCTATAGTCTCACTGGGCACCTATGCCCATGCCAAATCATCCTCACAGCAAAAAAAAAACCCTACAAATAAAAAAAAAAAAAAAAACCAAAATAAACAGGCAAGCAGACAAGAAAAAAAAAAAAAAAAAGAAATAACCAAGAAACCCCACCCTTCTTTCTTCTGTTTTAAAGTTAATTTATTTTGTGTCTTGTCATTGAACACAACTGAGAAGGATACAAGTTTTATTTGCTCTTTATTTTCCATTCCCTCTCCTCCATCAGGTAGTTATTAACTAGATTCCCCCACAAGCTTTTTCTTCTCCAAAGTAATGCATTGAAGCAAATCAGAAGTGAACATCCTCTTTTAACCGTGCACTCCAATCTTTGGTATCACCCCATGCAGCACACTTCATGAACCCATCCACCCTGACTAATGACAGTTTACTTGCTATTCCCACACACCCTGTGCCTCTCAGCCCTGGAAAGAGTTCAAATAGTGCTAAATAATAAAAGTACCTTAAAAACTGTATTTTTTCCTCATATAGATGCATTATGAGCTTCAACTCAAAAGAATCCACACTCACAAGAAGCAAGTTATTAATGAGTTACAGTGCTGACAAGAGACAAGTCACAGCTATTCTGGCTTTTACTTTTCTTCCTAGTACTTTTAACTGCTCTACACAGCTCCAAATAAGGAATTGTAACTCTTCCATATGCCAACTGAACACTAGAAAACCTTTTTTGCTAATAATAGTGTTTATTAAGGAATATGCATAGACGTGCCACGAAAACCCACACCATGTGCACAAACAAGCATACCAGCAAAATTTAAGTACAGGCTGATCTGACACTTGCTTCTGTGCCCAGAATCATGGCACTTGTAACCACTGGGGTACCTTACAAGTGCAATGGACATGCAAGACCAGGACGGCAAGCTCCTGATATACAGACAGTGATATACAGTCCAAAAAAGAGGGGATACAAAATTTATCCAAATCAGAGAAATTTTGTATTGGTACTCCTTTTGCAAGGTGGTGAGAAGAGGAAGCTTCCAATTCCTAATAACATTTTTAATCTACATTCATAATTTGTAGTATTATGCCAAGTATTTATGTTAAAATACTAATAAATTCTAAAATACCTGTTCCTTGCTCTTAAGAGCTGATATATATTGATCATTTGTATAAAAAACAAACTAAAGCCTTCAAACTAATTTCATATATTCATTCAATGCAGACAGTGTAAAAACATTATCTTGCACTTAAACTACAAAATTAACTTCTGATTTTATGTACATCAGCTTATGAGTTCAGGTTTTCTGTTTTCAATTTGATTTTCAGTATTCTATTCGGTTAGTTTCATAAATTTTTTTTTTTAAATAAGAGCAAAATTTTTAGAAGCAGCTGAACTGACTGCATATTTACTACAACAAATGCACACTGCCAGTATTTACTGCAGCAAGAAACTTCAGGGACAGCAGGGGTGGAAAAACATAAAACAAAACCAGCTCTGATCTCATTAGCCAAGCTCATTATGTAAGACCTCATTAGGCACCATCCCACATTAATGTGAATAAACCCTATGGACACTGATGAAATGGAAGTGATCATACACAGAATTGTATCATCATATATAATCATCACATATAATCACTAGAGCACACTGTCAACTTAGTAGTTGAAGTTCTAGGATCCATTTGGGTAAGAGCTCCCCTGATGCACACTGCAAAAAGCCCCCTTTGACTATTCACTGCTGTATGAGCAGGAGCTCAAATATAAACAGAAACCACACAGTAAGGAACAGGACATGTGCTGCCCAAAACTGAAACTTCAAAACAACTTCAGCACCCTTCCATAAGTATGTTTTATGTTAGTACTCATTTAGTCATTTAGTCCTTCTGCAACATGAGAAACATAAACAGAATTTTATTTGGGGCTATTACATATAGGCTTCATCTTGATTTCTCAATTTGTCGCTTTGCTTGGTAAAAAATTTATCCACTTTAAAGTTTGGTATTAAGTTCTGAAAAACAAATGAGCTGTAATTATATGAAGTTTAATAAACTTTTGGTAGTTCCAACTCACTTCAGGGGATTTCCCCCTTTCTCCATCAGCTTTGGCACATGAAAGATGAACTGCACTGCTGTGTGCAAACCTTTACTGTAGCTGGAAGGGGTCATCAGCTACAGCCTCACTTGCAAGAATCACCTATCAGGATTAAAAAAAAAATCCTAGATAAAGCTGTTCAACTTTTTAAGGAATTTTTCAAAATGTTCCAGTATTTTAAGCTAGTGTTGTAGGGCTTCTTGACTGGGCCATTTTGAAACAAGCATGCAGCTTAGAAAGTTAAAAATATTCTCAGATTTCTCCTCTTCTGCAGCAATTTTCACTTTCTCATTAATTAGTTTGTGCTTGAGTGCTACAGTCAACAGTTCAATGCTGCACTAGAATGGAGAGACCATTTCCATTAGAAACTTTAGTTTGCTGGGGTTTTTAACTATTTAAAAAATAAAACTTAGGTGTTAAAATCTACAAAAAACCCCAGATATTTTTAATACAGTATTTTGCCATCCCCCCCCCCCCCCCCCCCGCCCACACTGAGAAGAAAATTTCTTGGTCATCCAGATTCACTGAAATACTTAGTTTTGTATGAAATGCCATTTACAAAATAATAATGCAATATGACCGCTATGACAGAAATTAATCATATAGCAACAAAGGTATTTTTTACATAATTATCCCAATTTTCAACATTAAATTAAAGAATACTTTATATGAATCTAAACATTTAACATGATTCTTGAGAAACCAGCTTGAACAAACACCTGAAAAAGACCATCTTTCCTTTAAAACACAAATGAAAATTTCTGCAGAGTTGATTTGAGAAGACTTCCAGATAGCCACATGACAATACCAGTCTTCCAAGAAGAACAGAGATGTCAATAGTTTAAACTTATTTAACATGACTACACTAGTCTCCAAAAGATACATTTTATACCTTTAACGCACATTCATTCAAAGGGACAACAGCACCTACTCAGAGAAGGAGAAAATAAAACAGGCATACAATGCACATATCAATAATAGAAACCTCAAACTTTTCAGTGATAAATTAAGATAGCTTGTATCAAACAACTGTCACAAGATTACAAGTCATATTCTGGAGATTCAAGATGTAGAGAATTATTAGCCATCAGCATTTGTAAACATTTGAATACATACATATATATACATACATATACACACACATATATGTATGTATATGTGTACATATATATATATATATATATATAAAAGAAGAACTAAACTATTAAAATTACCTTTTTTCCCCATTCTCTGGAATGAATATAAAATATTCCAATTAATCCATAAGGATTTATTCCTATCTACAAGACTTATGTTGAGCCTGGAAATCACCCACCAGCCAGCAGTGACTGAATTTCCCAAGGCTTTGGGTGGCAAAATTGACTGTTAATATTCACATTTCACTCTGAAGATGCACGTGTATTGATGATTGAAAGCTACTCAATGATTTCCTCGAGGTCCCCAAATTATATAGTATCTGAGAAGCCAACATCCCATTACACCACTATAGTCCCTATTTTCATTTCCCTGTACCTCCACAAAGAAAAGATGGAAATATAAGTAGAAAAATAAAGAAAGTATTCAAAACATCTCCATGAAACAGCAGATAAAGGCCATCAACTACGCTGAATATTAAAAAAAAAAAAATCCCTAGCCAAAACCAAAATAAAACCACCAAAAACCAACAAACCAAACACCCTCATAAAGAAAGAAAAAAAGCTGTTTTGGAAAGTGGGTTAGTGTTACAAAACCATTAACAGTTTCTGCAGTGGAAGTACAGTGGAAGAACAGTTTCTTTCAGGGGAAGTAAAGACACAAGGTAAAAACGTGAGAGGTTATCCCTCCTTTGTTATCCTCACAGAATTTTACTCTGAAAAATGAAGCACTTAATCATTGTCCATTTCCATGTAAATAGACCTAACCTTGAAAAACAGAAGTGCATAACCTAACAACAAATGCCACTAGTTAATTTCTGGGCAGAAGTTTTTCAATTTATATCATACAATTCATTCAAAGCAGGTTTACAAGTTTATACTGACATACCTGCTCAGTGATGCGCTACTTTTGAGATATGGTAGTGCAAAACTACTCTCTTTTGGCCAGGGAAAAACTTCAGCAGACATACTTGCTCAGATCACTGAGAAACTTAGGAGATTCTTCTTTTGTAATGAAGAAGTCCCTCAACAAGAATATAGTATTAGATATGCTTAGTAGATGGGAGATATTTGATTCTGACAGTTAACATTTTCAGGGCAATTAAGAGCAAAGGAAAAACACTCCAGTCCCTTAGAAATAATTTGCTCAATACAAAGTGGAAACCCTAAAGATTAGAATTACTCTATTCCATGTTTTTTTCACTAAGTTATCAGAGATGCGTAATATGGCAAAATAAGGAACAGAAATATTCCTCTGATTTAATTTTAATGATAGTTATTTTGAAAAACAAACCAACAAAGTAAAACTGGGAGAAAAGGACACCTACTTAACACTGCACTCACCTACGTCACCATGCACAACTAGGCAGTGACTGCCTTCCATGTAGAAAAGGATGCAGTTCTCTTGTTGAATAATAATTTTAGTTTATATGCTATGATTTCTGCTTTAAAATCCACTTTGACATCTTCTATTAGAAATGCCCTATAAGTTTAGAGCAGCCTCTAATAGCTGAAGTCAGATTGGCAGCACTTTCTTCAAAGAACTCATAGTTTAAGGGCAGGGTCATCAAGAGGCACAAGTAACTTCCTTGTCTTAAGAGCAAAGGAACGAAGATAAAGGAGGTTATCAGAGGAACATTCCACCTACTTGGCATACAATGTCACGCTAAGAGACCACCTCTTGCAAGAGCAGAAAACACCTGCAATAAGATGAGAAGGGTTGTTGATTCCACAGTGAAAATGCTCAGCTTACTAACACCAGTGTTTACACACAGAGGTTTGTTGCAGTGAGCAGCAAGTTACACCACTCCACCATAGAAGTTCAATATTGAACAATCCACACACGGCATCAGAAAGTGTGACTCATGACTGTCCTCCAGTCACACTGGTTTTCAAAGTGGGAGGCATGGAGCAGGTTGCCAGCAACTGCGAGAGCACAGAAATCAATGGTTTGTACACATGTATGCACATAAACAGCCTCAGTTTAAATGATTTTCCAGCATACATCCTTTGCAAGAAAATGCAATTACACAAATGCTCACTAAAAAAAAAAAAAAATTATAAAAAAATCAAGTGTTAGTTAGCTCAAAACAAACAAACTAAAAAAACCCTCTAGCTTGCTGAATCAGTGCAAGCGTCAAATGGTATCAGAAGCGATAGAGCTCTGATTCACATTTACAGAGAAAAAAGCTGCACTGCTTCAGCCCTTCCAGCATCCTACCATCTGTTTCAACCTTCTTCCAGAGCCACTCACCCTGCAAATAAGTTGACAGAAGAAAACATGACTCTGCCGGAGTCAATTCAGTTCAGTCGGCATCTTCCCTTAAACCCACGTTTTAAGGAAAGTTTAATTTGCCTGCCTGAGCTGAAGCAGCTCAGGTGCAGACATGTTCCTTCCTGCCACCTGCCCAGCAAGGCCCAAGAGGAAAAGGAGCAGCCAGAGGCAACTCACAGTAGCAACATAGCTGAGGTCATCAGCCACCTCTCTGGAACTCAAGATCTTGTGCATCCACGTGAGATTTGCCATTTAATGACAATACATTTATTTCACAAATCCTGCTGTGTTAAATGTGTCACTCAGGCCCCATTTTGCTTTCCTGTAAGCTACAGAAACTGGACCCTAAACGACCATGAGCATAAAAGGTTCTTATTTCTTTTGAAAATGTATACCTAGCTAAGTGCAGTAAGTATGAAGTATGTTAGTTCTGCCTCTATTGCACAAATAAAGAACTTTACACACATGTAAATACAATGGTTGAACTGGCTACACACAGCAACAGATCTGCCCTTCAGTTACAGATGCTATACTTGCTCTGTGGAGATGCAATTTGTTTTCTAAGCTTTAAATGCAGCTACCTTGATAAATGAGTGCTAAGTAGTTTGGAAAAATACACATCTCTGTGTACTGGTGCAAGGCAAAGGAAAAACCCAAAATGCAACACAAAGCCAAATTTACAAGAAAAAAGAATAAATAGCTAAATAACTCAAGGTTAGGGTTAGAAAAAAGTTTCAAGGTAAAGTAACATTCAAATGTTACTTACCCAAATTTCAAAGCCAAATTCAGCAGTTTGTGGTGTCTCATCTTGAGCAATTTAAAATAGGTATCGTTTTTAAGAACAGCTCAGCACAGCATCCCTCTTAGAACCCATAAGTGCTTGCAATCATTCACCTTACATTTAATAAACAAGTTACAGAAATAAAACTCCTTGTTATTTGCAATCTCTTCCTTTGGAAAGGGAGGGAAGAAGGACTTATAAATATTTTACCTGCTTGAAAACTCAGGGTTTGTTGTTTTTCTTTTAAGCAAATTCTTGCTTATCTCTTTGAAAATGAAAAAGAACAGTGAAATGATAAAAAGAAGTGGCAATGCACTTGGAGTATATGAGAGATAAAAGTCAACAGAGAGAAGAGAATAAAACCAGCTGAAAGCAGGAGCTGGAAAAAGTAGGCAGGAAAAAAGCACAAAAGCATAAATATAAAGAAAGAAAGATTACAAAGGCATGACTCAATGTCAAAAGCTATACAGGTCAAGATGTGTGACATACATTTGCTTTTGGAGACATAGGATTTGCTGACTCTGAGAAATGTATTTCCTCCGTGAAGAGTATTCCAAAGCACATGAGATATAGCTCTGGACGTATGGATGTCAAGAGTAAAATAGAAGGGAGGGAAATCACACTGAAGGAACAAATGAAGCCAAAGTATAAAGGACATATCAGCATGTTTATGTTAGCATGATGCTTTCCAAGGAATTAGCTGTCAAAGTAATCTTTCCTACTTCCCCGCTTTCCAGCCTGTAACCGGGGAATAACTTGAACCATGAGTACCGACTTTCAAGTTTTGAAAATCAAAGGGAACAAAATAATTTATTTTTACTGTAGCAAAAAAAGAACAAACATTTCCAAGAACATACAGGTCACCTTCCTCTTCAATGGCAGTCTGACCTTATGTTTCAGGGCACACAGGGCACACGTTCATTTACAAACCATTTGCTCCACAGGTACATGAAGGATTGAAAGACATTTCTGTCATATTTAATAAATGGCTGGTTAATGAGGAACACCATAATTAAATCAGCCAATAATGGCAGTGACACCTAACACTCAGGATGTCATCACTGATCAATACACACTACTATGAACAGACAAAAGTAGAAACTGCTTGAAAGTAACACTCTTCAGTAAGAGACTCCCCTCTTTCTAACATTAACAATCCTCTGCAGTCTTAAATATCACAGACATACTGAACACCATTCTCACAGTCTTTAGATTGGGGTTTTAATTAGCCTTCAGAGGATGAGTAATAATTTTTCAATGCAAGGGCTTTCTAAAGACCAGAATCTATCTTATCATTATAAAAATGAAATACCATTGTCACCTTCTACTTTGCTTTTCCTTAGGAGTGCAAGTGATAGAAGAGTGACTCAAGACCAGTACACACACAGAGAATTTATACAGTTCTATTATATAAAGCCCAAGATTCCTCCCTGCTTCAAGACTGCCAGTAAGAGTAAGCACAAAGTATATATGAAAATCCTTGACTAAAAATCTTGTCAATCGCATATGGTTACACTGCAAATATTCTCAAATACATAATGGAAGTTGCAGAATTCAACTCTGGTAGAGCATGTAGCTCACAGTAGTGATGAAATCAGAAGGTGATGAACAGCTAGCAGCTCATCCTGTTTTAGAAGTTCTGAATCATGCAGCTGCAAAGAAAATTTATCTCTGAAAGATCAAAGTGTTAAAACATATAAATAAATGGCAAATGGTGGCTTAATAATTCAGTTTTACAATCCTGATTATAAAACATTATACTTTCAACGTTCTGGTATCTGCAGGAAGTCCAGCAGGCTTCAGGGGCTGTGCTGAAGGCGATGAGACTGCACACAGACAGAAGTGTCAGCCCACATAGAAAAGCTTTCCAAAAGCTTCATCACGGCAAAGAGCAGAGAGTAGCACCCAGTCCTAATGCAATACTGTCATACTAATAAAGGTTACACCTTTAATAGCCATTTAAAACCAGGAAAGTAAACACTTGCAGTGTGGATACCATCATTGTCTGAGTTATTTCAACAACTCAAATGATACTTAAGCCATTTCATAATGTCTGCAGGAGAATTTACATTTAATAAACCCCTCTAAAGTAACCGGGAGCCCACTAATGACAATTCATCTACTGAGCTCATATATACATTTAGCCACTGGTTACCTGCTGAGCATTTTTACCTTCTTTACTGCTACCACTATTGTTGAGATGATCCGCATTTAACAGGTACAATTTAGGGTTTGTTAATGTCCTTATCTTCTGGCTTGAAGACACCAAGTAATGAATGACCTTTGGTTTTCAACTGCACTGCTTAGCAAAACAATTTCTGGAGGCAGCACTGAAGCTTAGTTATAAATAATAGTTCTTATTCCAGAAAAAAAGTAATTTGAAGATATTTTACTGCCACAAGTCAAACCACAATAATTTAAAGCAGGTAAAGGAGCACTACTAACCCTTTAAGATAACTCAATTATTCTTATGGGAAGTATTTTAGCAGTGTGAACTTCTTTGTACTTGGTTCCTAACTAAAAGTAAGTAAATAAAAGTTACACAATATTGCTCACATCAAGTGCCTAATTCTTTACTGCCATGAGTAATTTAACTACTACAACATAAGAGCAAAAATCAGTATATTTGATTTGCTGTCACTGTGTGTTCACTTTATACAGATGAAGAGGACTCCAGAGCTACAGAGAAAAAGGCCCTAGAAGGATGCCAGAAGCTTACCTAAAAAAAATACAGTCAAAACCTCCAAAGCTAATGTAGCTTCAACTAAGACTAAACTCCCATACAAGTTATCACAAAGAGAAAGTAATGCTGTTACCTAGTGGTAGAAAGCTAGGTACATGCAAAATTGTACAGCTCTTCTTTTTCTCCTCACTTCAAATTCTCATTTACAAGCTATTAAAATGATGTCAAGAGAAAAAAATAATCATGCCCAATTAACAAACTTATGAAAAATACTGCTTTTCTTGCCTTCAGTTCTGTGACAAAGGGTCAGTATTATTGCATGTGCCAGTTTTGATTCTAAGAGTAACTGACAGATGAGGAGCCTCATAATTTCCTGGTCATCCCAAACCTGCTATTTTACACTCCTCTTTCAACACCATCAAGTACTGGAAACCTGTGGTATAAAAGCAACTGCAACTTTAATTCTCATTAGTTTTCCACAGAGTATGATAACCCAAACTGTACTGTGCATCCCTCAGCATCTTATCAGATGGTATTTTCAATTACATAAATCAATATTGATGGAATTCCCCTAAATAAAAACGTTAATGTTGCTTTCAGCCAGAAAACAAATATCTAGAGGAGGACAAGGGATAGATGAAGACTTTAAAGTCACTTACTCAAATGCAAAGAAGAGTCCACTGGTGACCAAGATGAGAACAAGAGTCAGGTAGAAGACTCCAGTCTGTCGAGCCATCATGATCCTCCCATTGCAGAAGAATTTGTTTCTTCCTGGAAAAACCTCCCATTTTCTCTTGGGAACCGATTTCTTTTTCTTATGGGGAGACTCCATGGGAGACGAAGAGCTGTGTGTGCTGATCTGACTGTATTCACAGTCTTTCATGGGCCCACTACCACCTCCAGGAGTCATCAAGAAAGAGTAAAATGTGGGGAGAACCCCACCAAAAATATATACAAATATATATGTGCAAATATTCTTCTGACCAAGGGAGCCCTCTCCACCAGCCCCAGTTAATAAAAAAAGCAAATAAAACGATGATGAGTCTGCTACCAGACTAGCAATAGGTGTATCATGCAAACACCACTTAACTCTTCAGAAACCAAAGCTGTCATGTCAGAAACGCTTGAGAGGGATCCTTCCTTCCTCCACCAGTTACAAAACAGCCACGTAGGACAATCCTTTTAAAAACAACTTATCACAAAACAGGACAAAAAGAAAAAAAAAAAAAAAGTAATGATAAATCAGTTAGGCTCTCAAAAAAAAAAAAAAATCAGTCTTTTTAAATCAAGTTTATTTTCAAATGGGAAGGTTTTTTCCTTCCCACGCACACCCTGAGAGTTTTCTCCGAGGGTCAGAAGGTTGGTCAAGGCAAGGTTTAGCAATCGAGTCTATCATTCATAGAGATTTGTTATAATCCTCCTTTGCGCAGCAGATTCCACTGCTAAAAATGACCATTCCTAAGACGTTCCCTCGAGAGACACGCGAAACAAATCATTAAGGGGGAGGGGAGGGAAAAAAAAAAAAAAAAAAAAAAAAAGAAAAGAAAAAAGGCAAGTAAGGAACCAGGCTGCAACTCCAGCTTCCGAAGAACACTTGAAGCTCTCCTCTTCCCGAAGCCGCAGTCCAGCGGGAAGCGGCCGCCGCTCCGCGCAGACCGAGGGGCGCAGCGCTCCCCTGTCACCGCTCCACAGCAAGGGATTCTCCCGAGCCCTTGGCAGCCCGGGGCACCGCCGCTCGCCGACAGACACCAGCGCTTCGGGAGCGGGTCCTCCTCATCCTCCCTGCCCGCGCCTCCCCCTACACAACAGGTCCCCGCCGCCGCCTCATGCTGCCCAGCGCCTCGGCCCCGCGGCAGGGAGGGTGGGAGGCAGGGGACACGGAGGCTTCTCCGCCGCTAGATCTCTGCCAGCGCTTCTCCCTCCCCGCACCATCCTCGCCGCCCGGCTCAGCGCCGCCGCTCGCACCCCGCCCCGCCGCAGGCTCTCGCCCACGGCCCGCGGCGGTGCCGGGCCCCCCCCCGCATCCCGCCCCCTCCCCCGGCGCACGGGAGCGGCTCCCCGCCGGCGTCCCCGGCTTCGCTGTGCTCCGGCCCCGCAGCAAGGTGAGAAAAACGCCCGGCTTTCCCCTTCGCGAACCGGAGAGCGGCGACTTTCTCTTCACCCTTCTTTACGAGCCTCTATCCAGGTTTCCCCCCGGCAGCCAGACCCCGAAGCAGCAGCTGCCACCACCTCTTCATTTTCAGGGGGAGGCGGTAACCACCGCAGCGCCGGCCGCCCGCCCGCCCGTCCGCGGGAGGAGCCGGCGGGGGACGGGACCACACAGGCGCGCACCCTCCGCCGCTCCCGGCCGGTCGGTCACTCAGCCGCTTCTCGGCGACGGGGCAGCAGGTCCCTCGCACCAGCCGGCCCGGCCCGGCCCTCTCCCCGGCCACTGGAGCGCGGTGACTGCACTAACTCTTCTCCATCGCCACCTCCCCGGAGGCAGCCGCCCGCCGGCCGGGCTGGAAGCGCAGGGCAGCGAGCCGGGCAGCGAGTGTCCGGTCTGGAGCCCCGCTCCCGCTGCCGCCGCCTCCCGCTCAGCCGAGCCGCCCCCGACCCACGCTCCGCTGAGCCGCGAGCGGTGTGTGCCGCCAGCCCCGGGCGGCAGCCGCGTCCTGCCCCGCTCCCGCTGCCGGGCCGAGGGCGGGCGAGTCCCGCCAGCGAACGGTGGACACGGAGAAGCCCCGCCCGCGCGGCCCGACCTAGCGGGATCGGCCCCCGCCCCGTGCAGGCTCGGACACGGCGCCCGAGACACGCCCCTCCGCCCGCCGGGAGTTGTAGTTTCGCTCAGTTGTAGTTTTGCCGCCGGAGGCGGGACGGCGTCGCGCGGGACTACAAGCCCCAGCATGCCTTCCGAGCCGTCCTGGCGGGGCGGGGCCGGGCCGGGCTGAGCTGCACCGGCGGCTCTCGGCGGGCGGAGACTCTCCCCGGCCTGCCCCGCGTCCGTCGCTCCGTGCATGTCCCCGCTTTTCCCCGGGCAGCCCTACGTGCCCTCCCCCGCCGCAGAGGACCGCGTCCGAGTTTGTCTTTCAATCAGGCCGGAAGGCCGGCACTGGAACCCCCAATCGGTCCTGTCGGGAGCCGCGCCACCCCGCCGCGTTCCGGGTCAGCCGCTGTAACTCTGAGGTGGTTCCTCTCCTCTCCCCCCGCCCAAAGCGCTCGCTCGACTGGTCCGGATCTGCGCCAGCGCGGCTGTCCCCGCTTCACACAGTGCTGGTGCTTCACTGCTCCACCGGCGGCATCCACATGCTCCATTCTGCTGCTGGAATCACAGAGCCAGCTAGGTTGGCAAAGACCTTTGAGATCATCACGTCCAACGCGTGAAGTAACACCATCTTGTCGACGGGACTATGGCACTAAGTGCCACATCCAGTCCTACCTTTAAAACACTTACAGGGACGGTGACTCCACCACCTCCATGGGCAGTCCATTCCAGTGTTCAGTCACCCTTCCTGTGAAGAGCTTCTTCCAAATGTCCAACCTAAACTTCCCTTGGGGCAGCTTAAGACTGTGTCCTCATGTCCTGTTGCTGGTTGCCTGAGAGCAGAGACAACCTTCGTCTGGCTAGAACCTCCTTTCAGGTTTTTGTAGGGAATGATAAGGTCTCCCCTGAGCCTCCTCTTTTCCAGGCTAAACAACTCTAGCTCCCTCAACCACTTCTTCTAGGACTTGTGTTCCAGACCAGCCTTGTTACCCTTCTCCATACATGCTCCTGATCTCAGCATCCTTCCTAAACTGAGAGGCCCAGAACTGGACACAGCACTCAAGGTTCTTCCTCACCAGTGCCAAACGCAGGGGAAGAATGACCTCTCTGCTCCTGCTGGCCACATAATTCCTGATGTAGGCCAGGATGGACATTGGGACACGCTGCTGGGAGTACAAGGCTTGTCCACCAAAGCTGACATGTTCATACAGACCCTCACTGTGTCCTTACTGCACATCCCAGGGAGTACTGCACATCCTGGAAAGGTATGAGCCACAAAGGGAAAACTTCCCTATAAATGCCATCCTGTACCACGGCCTTCTCACATGGGCACTGGTGGCAGGGGTGCCTGCAGAAAGCCCAGAGGGGCTCCCCACAGTTAAGGCAGAACCACTCTCAAAGCTGCTTGCTGTTGTTTCTGCATAGTACGTTCTCCATACGCATCCAAAGAAGAGCTATGGAGCTGGGGACAGGTCTGGAGCACCTTATGATGAGCAATTGAAGGAGCAAGGGTTGTTTAGCCTGGAGAAAAGGGGGCTTGAGGAGAGTTCACTGCTCTCTGTAACTACCTGGAAGGAGGTTGTAGCCAGGTGGGGTTGGTCTCTTCTGAGTAACAAGCAACAGGACAAAAGGAAATGCCTCAAGTTGTGCCAGTGAAGGTTTGGAGTGGATATTAGGAAAAAATTTCTGCATTAGGAGTATAGTCAAGCATTGGAACAGGCTGCCCAGGGAAGTGATGGAATCACCACTGACTGTAGATAAGGTGCTTTGGGATATGGTGGATATAGCAGTGCCAGGTTTACAGTTGAACTCAACGATCTTAAAGGTCTTTTCCAAACTAAATTATTCTATAATTTTACTATTTATTTTATAATAATTTTATTATTAAAATTATTTTATGTTTATAATTTCATAAACAAATGGGTTTTGTTTGCATAAACCCATGCTAACAAAGACTCATTTTGATTCATTTTTTACAATTTTGCAATTTACTAGCAGAGCTGTGTAAGCTATAGAGAATGAACTAGTTTGGGACATGCAGTAGGAATTGATACAGTTCAGAAAAGCCACAAACAAACTGAGCAAACTTTTGTAAAATGTTGGGGAACAAAAAATTGGCTACAATCGCCTGCATCTCTCATGGCTGAATGTTGTCCTAGGAGAGACAGCAAAACCATGTAAGGGTGCAGCTGAGTTCTCAGGTAATGTGTTTTCTGTTTTCATAATTTCATTTTGAATTTTGAAATGGAATATTTATCCCTTTAATACAATAAGCTAATTCTTTATTCATAAACAGTGCCTGATAACAAAGGGACCATGGAACAGACTGACCAGCACTGGGTAACTTCCCCTTCCTTGGAGGAGATGAATTACTTTGGTAACCAAATTACACACAGAGTAGCCTGGTAGACACTCTCCTGGTGATTCTACAATCCATTTTATTGATATACAGAAATAATTTTGGCAATGTAATGACACATGGGAAAAATATTGGGGGGGAGGGTGTCTCCCTCTGCAAGGTGTAAAGAAGTAGGCCTTTGGCAGCAGGATGTAAAAATAGTTTCTGATATCATCTCTCATGAAAATGCACTGGCATCCTTTTTCCACACATATAATAGATTCAGCTGCATTATTCCTTCCCATCTCCTCCTCCTCCTCTTGTAGTGCCTGTTGTCAACAGTTTGCCTGCAATCTCATAACTTAGATATCACAGCATTTTTATTCTTTGAAATGGTCTTTATAAACAGCTAATAACTTTTCTTTCTTTCCTAATGAATACAGCACCTATGTACTCAGAAGGCTGCTGACAGATTTTTTTTGGTTCACTGACAAGCATTTTTAGTCTTCATCCGGTTTCTATTAGCATATTGCTGGAGCTCTGTCTTCAGTGCTTTGACAATATTAATGACTGTATCATGTCAAATGGCACTGTTCTCTCCTGAGATTACGGAATATTTTAGACATTCACAAATAGAGCTAATGGTTTATGCAAAAATGTCATTGTTGGCTTATCTTCACAGGTAGCACTCAGGCTAATTTCAGAAACACTCTTCAAAAGCGAAACACTTGTAAACAATACCAGCACCTCATTCAAGCTGCTGGCTCATGCCACAGTCTTTCCTTGGGTTTTAAGGCATTGGAGTTAAGAAGTGAACCTCAGGCATATTAACTGAGAAAAATACATAAAGGAATTTGAGGAGTGCTGGGAAGAATAATTCTAAAAGTCAAACTCAGAGAACAAACACTTTTATTTTCAATAGTGAATCTATTTTGATTCTACCAGGATCATCCAGTCCTACACATTGTACTTTTCATGATAGCCTATTTTAGTCCCTAATCAGTACAAGTATTGCATTGGAATTTAAAGTGTTAGTCATATCTTTTATATCAATACGTCTTTGAAGTTTTTTCAAAACAATTTGAAAACTCCCCTACAAAAAGCATTAAATATTAACATTTCACATGATTCTACATTATCCCCCGAAGTATTTATTGTTTATTCACATTAATGAAAATTGGTTTGAGGCACTAAATAGTTGAAATCTTACAGTAGGTAGGACAAATATTCTCCTTTCAAAAAACTTTGTAGGTTCATGTGTTGCAGTATGTACTCTTTCAATTTCTTAGCTGTGACTCAGGTTGATCTCATGCAAAAGATGGATATGATGCAGCAATATTACCTAGCTTAAAAGAAACCAAGACAATCTTTCTGTTAGGCAAATGCTAATGAAAAAGCTGTTGCTGCTGAAAATTCCTGTCTCTCTTACCCTGTCTATGGTGTGGAGGTGTCACAAGGGCAAGTCTTGAAACAACAGGGAAGCTAATTTGCTCTGATGACGTGTCACCTTACATTTATAGAATATCTGTTAGCATGCTTCATGGCAGAATCTGCTTGAATGTGTTGGAAGCAGTATCAGGAAAAGTATCTAATTTATTGAATAAACTCAATGTAGCAAACTTCAGCATTTTGGACATAAGTCTCTGTGCGCCATATATCCAACAATGCCAAATTGCTTTTTGCTTCCAATCAGAAAAGGGGGCTTATATAAACAAATATCTAAAATATTTGAAGTGTCACATATTGAACTGAAAGTCCTGCTATTCTTACAGATGGAAAGTAAATTAGTCACTGCTGTGGACACATTTTCTAGGCACATTTTAGACACCCTTCACAATTAATTTTGAAAAATAAATGAAAAAAATGCAAACAGTAGCGATAATACCATTGCCATACAAGACACTGACAGTGTCTTGTACATTCCATACTTGCTGGATGCCGCAGTACATCATACATGCCTGTTTACAATGTTAAGAGCAAATAATCCTAAGAGTTTTATAAAATATACCTGGTTTTCTAACCAAACATTTCTCTCCTTTTTCTGTGCTGTTTTTCAGAAGTTACCTCTCCCTGCCATCATTTTAGAGTCTTACCAAGTATTTATTTTGTGAAAATACTTAATTTCTTTGAAAAAGGTTTTGTGCAAACTAGAAATATTACAATTCATAGGAGATGGCAGGAATGGAGAGTGAGAATGCACATCAGAATCTCTCAAAAGAATAAAAAAACAAGGGGTTTTTAGGTCCAAAAAGCTGCTAAGGGTCTCTTAAGGCTTTTGAAAGACCAAGATGACTGTCATTTATTGTACAGCCTTCTAACAAAGTGCAACATATATTACTTCTCTGCAGTGTGTGAGTTTAGAAGGCAAGTTGAGGTAACAGAGCTTTTTCCTTGCAAGTTCTGGAGACCAGAATCAATTTTGGATTTACATTTATCCACTGCATGTTGAAACCATATCTCTTGATTGGGGAGGCTTGGCTTCTTTTTTTTTTTTTTTTTTTTCCCCTGTTTTGAAGCATTAGAAACACAGTTGTTTGTAAGTTAAAAATCTGAAATTGCCTAATCATATAAAGTCTGGAATATTTTGGTAGTTTTTCAACTTCTGACTTTGGCCTTCTACCATACAATTTAATCGCTTTGGATAGAAATCAGAATCAATGGATATTTTAATTTATTCCAGCAGAATAAAATGAGAATTCTCCTAAAAATGCAGTTAAAATCCAGAAGTTTTTGGGATTGGCCATGCTTCCCTGATCAATGAGTGTTTCCAAAGATGAAGGCAGATGGCCTGAAAATCTTACAATTTCAACTGAAAAAATAAAGATGAGCATTGCATGAAGTTGTCAGTGTGGTATTTTAAGCCTATTGAACATTTTGTCTTGCTCTAAATTGACTGAAGGGAAGTTTTTCTTTTTTCATTCTGTAAGACTGACACAGAACATGAGCCAGCCAAAAGAAAGGGCCAAGAAAGTACAGTTACATGAGGAAAACCCCCATATTTTCCAGTGTTACCAGTCACATCAAAAGTTCCCTCACTGGAGCCAGGAAATAATTCTCCTTAGTCTTCCATCATGTGTTAGTAGAGTACGCTGAACAAAGAGTGGAGTGAATTACAGTTTGTTCCATGCTTTGCTCCCCTGTGAAGAGTCTTGTAGATGCAGAACAGCATCATTTGTTAAGTCAGTATTGTACAGAAATTTCCAGGATCCTAATCCCACTTCATCAAGCCAGTTATTTTTTTTTTCCAGTGGGCTTCTTCTTAAAAAAAAAAAAAATATATATATATATATATATATATATATATATGATTTTTTTTTTTTTAGGAATATATATGGGAAATGAATGTAGCACTTCAGAGAACAAATGATGATGGGTCACACCTACCTGTACTCTTTACCACACACCTGCTTTTCAGTTTCTGGCTGTTTTCAACTCCGTACTATTGAGCCAGGTCTCATTCTTTGTGTTCTGCACAATTAATGTAAAGACAAGTATGGGGGCAACTTGGATGAATCAAGTGGGGGCAGTGGATGAAGCAACCTGGATTTCCTCTTCCCACTGTGGCTGATGGGAGCCTTCCCACAGGCTGACATGGGGCCAGCTGGCTGCCCCCACATCACCAAAAGTGAAGTGACAAAAGATGGGCAAGCGCTGAGCAGAGCTCACAGCTCACCAGCACCGGGGGAGGACAGCCTCTCTCGCTCCACATTTCATTGCACCTGAACCTGCAGTGAAGGGTGGCTGCTGGCCTGTCCTCTCCTCAGATCCTTCCACTCTCTCCCTTGCAGTCTCACCACAGCTTGTCGGATGTTTTGCAGAGCTGTTTTGGTAAAGAAAATCAGCAGAATTCAAAAAACCCCAACTTATTCACTTTTTTTCCTTTTTCAGGAAGTTAATTTTCTGCTGCTTTAACATGCCGAAATGACTTGGCAAAGGACATGACAAAGCATGACAAAGGACTTCAACAAGGGAGGGGCAGGAACAGAGTGCCCAAGGAGAGGGAAGTGAAAGAAAAAAGAGCTTTCCTCTTGAAAAAAAAAAAATATTATATAAACTTGAATATATATAAAGGGGCAGAGAGTAAAACTGTAGACAGCAGTTGCATTGGTCTGGCTGCCACTGAACTTCAGGCTCAACCAGATGTACTCACGGAGGCATTCCATAGGATGCAAGAGCTGGCAAAACATGAGGACAAAAGACACAGCTTACAGACAGAAAAGGAAGGGAGAGCAGGAGCTTGCATCCCGTAGTGCTGGCTGTTAGAGCAGCCAGCTCATCATGGCTTGCCCGAGATTGTAGTAGTACATCACACCCAAGTACTTGAAAAAGTGTTGGCATCGATTTTTCTTTTTTTCATTGATTTTCTAGAAACTTTTAAAAAATATTAAAGTTAAACTTGAGACTTTTTCTCTCTTTTCCATTCAGCTGAGCAAGTTTCAACTTATTGTCTGTGAAGAGAAGTCCGATTGACACTTAAAACAATTGCCTAAGTCTGTTCTCAAAGGAAACAAAACAAAGAACACACCTACAAAGTGTCACACAATTAAAAGGATGGTGTCAACTTTAATTAAGTTTAATTAACTTATTAACATAGTAAGAATGTTTTGATACTGTTCTTTAACTAGTATCTCCTGTTTAAAAAAATATCCCTTTTACAGATTTTCTTTTTCCCCTCCTGTTTCCTGCTTGAGGCTATAGAAGGAACTGTACTTCTGGTTGACAAAACAAGAATCGCAAATACGCTCCGGTTTATCTCATATACAATCTTTTTTGCCCCCCTCTGTGTATATTTCCTTGTGCCTCTTCCTTCTCTTCTCTGCTGCCTCAATAAACACCCACTTGCAGTACTGTGGGAAAGTAGGAACTTATGCTTTGCTGTGGAGTGCAAGAAAGTGACTCCATCCAGTTTATGTGGGAGCATGACACTCATTTTGAGAAAAGCCTTCTTCATAATATAGTTGTGGGCTGTTTCACTGTTTTGGACTACACATTTTGAGCATTTACAGAAGAACCATCCATTGCTGTCAGTGGAATACATCCATGATGTCTTATATGGAGTAACACAAAATACATAGAAGGTTTTCTGGAGGAATCAGAAGAGATTAGAGACTTCTGTGAATCCCAGAGCGGGACTACCTGCATCATTAAACACTTAACTAGGCCATCTCAAAATGGAACTAACTGCTTGTGAAAATCTCTCCATTGTCACATTCAGCATCATTAATGGGGAAGATTTAGTATTATATAGTTACTTTTCTCTTGAGCCTTTCTTTTCTTTCCCTTCTCTGCCTTCCACTTGGCTTTGTGTCCATTTGAGACTTGCCCCCCCTCACTGTATGTACTTTATCTCAGCAAACAGCAATGTTGGTCTTAGGTTTCATACCAACCCCTCTTTCCCACCTTCCTAACATAAAACAATGAGTAAAAACAATAAGAGAGAACAGGTAATTTTACACCTCTCAGAGCTATTGTTTTGAGAAGAATAAGCCAGGACTTCTGCTCAGGGGTGCAACACTGCAATGATTGAATTAATTTCAAATTTGGAAAGCCTGAGTTCCTTCCCTTCCCCCTCACCAAATAGGATAAAAAAAATTAGTTCATTTACTTGGTAATTTGTACTCTGTGGAATCTGAATATTCAATGAGCTCTGTATACAAAAGACTAGATATGACTCATGAATCATATGGCTGACAACACTGCAGTAAGAAAGGAAGTCTGACAATTAACAGAAATGTGATACTGATCATACACAAATGTGGTCAGAGGCATAAAACAAAAACATTTTTTCTTCTATTTTGTTCATGTATTTACTATAGTGATCATTCAGATATTTCTGTGAACAGTTAAATGGATGGACTTTATGCAGAAGTGTGTGCCCGACTAGGTATGTATTTATGGAAGCAGAGTTTTAGCAATTACTTCTGCTACTAGTGCAACATCTTCTGATGGAAATCTGATTTTCACTTGATAAATGCATATTCCATATTGAAATCAACATAATGGCTCACTTTTAAGTGTTCTCAGAATTTTGTTTTCTTCAAATATGTCCATGTGGGTGTCATTAGACCTATTTCTATTTTTTCCTGTAAGATTTATTAGTCTTAATTATTTTAACCAATAATTATTCTGTAAAAAATTCAAGAACTTCTTATAAGAAAAGCTAGGGGATTATTTGTATGGTCAAGAGAATGTTTTGACCAATGTTCTGAGAATGATTGTAAATAC
Source organism: Calcarius lapponicus (assembly GCA_039654755.1). Taxonomy (NCBI): domain Eukaryota; kingdom Metazoa; phylum Chordata; class Aves; order Passeriformes; family Fringillidae; genus Calcarius; species Calcarius lapponicus. Next base: position 58,135,423 of record CM077465.1, read on the forward strand.
TTCAGAACATTTGCTTTTCACACCGTAACAGGAGAGCAAGTTTATAAATCTGATTTTTTGTAGAGTTCGTTTAATTTAACTCTAATGCTAATCTATTAGCCTTCATCTAAATTAATTCTGATGAGCAAATGGCAGCCTGGAGTATAATTACATTTTAAACCAATAAAACTGTAACCAGCAAATCTAGGAAAACTATTCAGAATTCTAAAGAAAATTATGCATGCAATAAACAATATTCAAAGATTAGTCTTGGAGGCATTCTGAATTGGTATGTTTTATTTGATTAAGAGAAGTGTAGGTACAGAATACCAGAGGGAATAAAACAGGGAAAAAAATTAACATTAATATACAAACATAAATATTTATGTGCAAAAATGTGTTAAGTGGGGTTTCATATAGAAGAATGAAGTCTTCTTCCATGAGGACTGAGAGTCCTTCATGCAAACAGCATCAGCCCTTGATGCTTCGGAGATGGTGAATACTTGGTAAAGTTGATGGCTGAATCTTCAGGTGGCTCCTCAGAGCTGAGGACTAGGGACAGAGGACATCAGCAGGGGAAAAGCCTGGCATTCACTGCCCGTGAGAGAAAGTCTGCAGGTGGATTTTCAGGGACACCATACTCAGAAGGAATACCTTGTGAGGGGAAATAATCTTTAAAAACTTGCACTTTTTTTCCACTTCTGAAGATAACTGCAATTAGGAAGATTTCTTCCACAGAGAAACTCTAACAAAAAGCAAATGACTGGTGGCATGAAGGGGCAGCTCATGGGGATTTATGAGAACCCAACTTAACTTCCATTTTTTCTGTGATTCTCTTCATCCAAGCCACCTGGCACAGAGTAGCTTTTGGCACACAGGTCAAAGCTAGGGCTTTCCTAGCGGACTGGCTCCACTAGGAGAGCCCTAGCTGGGCTGGCTTTCTTCACACTCACAGAGCTTATTTTAGTGCAAAATCCATCCCATGCTGGTTTTATCTGCATGCCACAGCCCTGCCTGTCATGCATTATGCACAAGGCTCAGCAATTGTCTGTTCCAGCCACAGTCCCTAACCACAGCACGCTGCTCACAATAATCCGAGCGCACACCCATCACCTTTGTGCAGCCTACACTACAAACACACCCCACCTCCTGTTATTTTGCTTTGCTTGCTGGCTGCCATTCTGCCTGTTCCTTGTGCAACAGCTCAAGAAATCCTGACAGCATCTCAGGCCCCTCCTCAGCCTGCCTAAGCCAGCTCCAGATACCACATCTCAATACCTTGCAAGAACTTCTAGAATTAAATGAAATATTTTTTTTTTCCAATAACTTCATAACTTATGAGGTTTTGCATCTTGAAGACTAACATTCCCTGTGGCACCATGCTTTGGTCTGTATTTGGAACAAGCAGCAGATAATCAAAAGCTCTCTGCATGCCAGACGCCTGTCTCAGAGTTAGCACCTGCCATTCAGCAGGAACTGGCATTCTGGGCAGCCATGCATATTCAGGAGGCATCTAGTACAGATGAGCTTCAGCAAATCCTAGGGTCTGTTTTCAGTCAAGATCTTCAAAGCCATTCTCCACAGCTTATATCCCTACTAATTAATCTTCAGCAACATTGAAAATATTGATAGCTCTTGCCCAGTCTGGACTCCCCCATTGCCAGGAACAAAAGACAGGATTCACATGATGTGTCTATGCAGTTCTTACGACTACACTGAAGAGAAAAAATATCAGTCATTGTCAGCTCTCTGCTCTTCCAGAGTGGGTAGCTGGCACTCTCTCCTCCACTGCAGAACCTCAGCTTCTGCAAAGCTGGAGAACTTGTGTTTATTTCAGGCATTGCTGTTTTTTTATCTGGGATGAAGTGTCCGTACCCAGCCAACCTGCACACATGCTGGGTTGTGAGGGACTGTGCACTCAGCTTGTTGACCATGTGGACTGCCAGGATTCATGGAATGTCAATTTTCCAGATTCTGTGAGAATCCCTGTGACTGGATACATCCCACACCATCTCTATATGCAGGGTTTGGTGTGGTGAACCCTTCAACGTGGAATAGCCTGGTAAAATTATGTCTTTCAGTCTGTCTATATGTATCTCAGCCTCTAGGCAATTCTGCGCCCTGGGATGGTAAGCAAACAACACAGCTTCACAAGCACCACCTGGGTCTGTAGGGCAAGAAAGGCATTACTTTAATGAATCTTCATTCCAACCAGTGCTTACAGGGCATAATTGTTCTCTTCATACATAATAAAAAAAAAAAAGTACTCATTTCTTTCCTTCCTCTGCACCTCCTCAAGAAGACAAATACAAGTTTCCTCTCTATACAAAAAGACCAAAAAAAATATCCTCCCACTTCCTTTTCCCACCTCCTTCCAAACTCATGAAAACCACCAGTTTATCTCTCCTCTCCACCAGCCTACCGGAAGGATACAGGTCCCCATCTTCTTACACTTGGTAAGATTAGCTCCTCCCCTGCCTCTGAGGAGTTGGAATGCTCTTTTTGAAGGTCAGTGATCAGGCCTCTATCTTGAAAGGCTCACACAAAAACAAAACCCAGACTCCTTCAGGCAGATCAGCTGTATCTCACTGCTTTGTTCCTGCTCCATATCCCCACTACACAGAGGCAGCCCACATTCCCTACTATCCCCCTCCAGGAGGCCAGCCATGGAGCTGAGATGAAGGAAGAAAACACATGCCTTCAAACACCTCACTCAAAATGGATGGCAAGCAGAAAACTTTAAATAAAAACATGTTTTACAATACATGTAGATCTAAGTACTTCTCACAAGTAGAAGAGTTCATCATAATTAATCCCCTTGAATTAAATAAACCCAGGTGTTTATGTCTTAAGTCTCCATCTAGTGTTGCTATGCAGAGACCACTTTAGAAAAGAAAGACTGGATTTGGCCACCATGGATAAGGGATGCTCAGGTTGGAATCTGCTTGGGCTTCTGTTGCTTGATGGACTGACAGAACCCACGTGGCTCCTCCTTGGATGGGGTTTAAACAGGGTGAGAGTCGCTGTTAAAAGGGGAAGGTGCCAAAACAGGTTTTGAAGAAACACTCCATGGTACATGGCTAGCAGTCAAAGCCACCAGCAGTGCAGAAGCATGTCCTCTGTAGACATTCAAGTTTCTTACATCAGGAGAGAGAGGACATAACTACTGCATGGCTTGAAGACAGACATACAGCTGGGGGGGAAATAACTCTCTCATGCTAGCTGAGGATTCAAACAAAGTTTTTATTAAAATGGCATACAATTTCCTGTTTTGAAGGAAATTTTCATGTTTCCTTCAAAAGAGGAAGGAATTCACTGGAGTGACAAAAGATGTCTAGCTCTTGAAAAATGCAATTAAAATAAAAAATTCAAAGAGAAATGGTATGATTTCTGAAAATCATGAAGATAAGAACACGCTTTTTGAAAATGCTCTCTTTGAGAGAGCATACTCTTTCTTCAATAATAATTAGAATGCGAATACTAATTTTAAATGGTAAGGATTTTGAATTTTGAATATTAACACACTCTTTTGAGCTTTATTTAAAAAATTGGTACAATTTATAACTTTGTAAGTAAAAAGCAAAGTTCCTTCCATTCTTAGGAATGCTATTGCTCTGTATTATTCTTTATATAATAAACTATTTGAAATTAATTGTATCAGTGAAAAACATTACATTGCTGTTTTAACATTTGGGAAAGCAAAATAAATTGTATTGACCAACAAAGATCTCCTTAAAATCAGAGACATCTTAGCTCACTGGAAGAACACTGAGAAATTGTGCTGGTAGCTGCCACCATTTTGGAAGGCCTGCTGGATCCAGTGGTAGTGATGTACTGCTTGGGACGAACACAAATCAGATCACAACATACATCACAAGGGTCCATCATCTGCATGGCCAAATGCCACTTTTATGCCCTCCAAAAGCATTTGCTGTCAGATCATTTTGTCATGTCTTTGTCCACCCACATGTCACAACCCTGGCATTTATAAAGTTCAGAATTATACTTTTCTTTTTTGTCAAAAATGAAACTAGGAAGACTCTCTTCAGTCGATGCATTCTTGTCTGCTTCATATCAGACAGGAATATCCTTTTTTGTCAGTTCAAGGGATCACAATTCTTCACCCACCTGAAGAGGAAGTGAGAAAAGAAAAGAGAGAACAAGGGAGTTTTCCTCCACACCTGTAAGATTCTGTGGCTTCTTCTGAGCTGAAAACATTTTACATGTCAGATGTTAATCAGAAACTCTAGGCTGCTTAGTAGCATCTGTGCCTCCTGGTTCTACCAAGTTGCTCTTCCAGGTTCAGTTGATCTTTCATGTCCTCCAGGGGCTCATATACCATATAACAGGGCAAACCATCCATGTTTGCCCACTGGGACATTAGATTTAATAAAATCTGTGTGATATACATCCATGCAACATACATGCATGTGTACAAACTCCATATCCCCATGCACAGACAGACAGAGCAATGACCCTATCTGACCTTCCAACCTGTCAACTTTTCATGGAGCTGATAAAGCACCCTTGTGAGCTACCTCCTGACCCAAGGGTTTATGATAAGATCAGAACTGTAATTTAAACCAGGTATCAATCCTGACATAAGCAAGAATACTCATACTTTCAGTTCAGTGAATGTGACAGACTGTTCTTAAATGCAGTATTCCCATTTCTTTCTCTAGTCCTCTCATTTCTAGAGAACCAAAAGTGCCATCCAATGAACATAGAAGGAGACAATAAGTCAGCTGTTAGCTTGAAGTTCTATTTTGGCTCTAAAATCAAAGGCCTCTTTAAAGCCTAATAGAATTATAGACTCAAGTCTACCATTAATAGCATGCATGGCGCCAGTGTAAGAAGAAATGGAAATAAGTTGTCCAAGAAGGATTTATGAAGTCCAGTAATTCATGTCAGAGTTTCCACAACATCGTGATTCTCAAAAAGTCTCAGGTCCAACTAACAGTGCTCAGTTAGACATTCATCCTTTAATGAATGAGTGCACTTTACTGATTTTATTTTGGCAAAGTTACAAGTATGGAAGTGAGAGAGAAAGAGAGAGAAAGAAAAAGTGCAGTAAAATATTCAGCAATATTTCTAATCTGCTTGGTATGTGGTGTTTTTAGGATATTAATTTCATCTTTCCATCCTCCAGGATGAATGACTATGGAGCATGTAAATTTCTGAAAAAATGCACAATTTTTATATTGAGTTCAGCAGATTATATAAAAAATAGAGATGAAGAAGCAAATATCAGATTTAGGGATCATTTCAATAACAGGCCTTATTTCAGATCCATAATACACATAATCTATAAAAATAATGCATAAAAATATTAGTTGGCCTACTTTTGACCATTTGTGTCTCTGTAGTGCTATTCCAAGTGAGCTTACTGATTTTTTTTTAAACAGCGTACATTTAGTTTTAATGGTTTGGCTCTTCTTCAGTCATCAATAGGGAGCCTTGTTACCATGGTGACAGACAGATGGATTAATGTGATGTTTAGGGAGATACAGTAGTGCCAAATTTTGATATATATGGTAAGCTGTAATGTACTGCATACACAAGGGGGCATGCATGAAGAAAAATTCAGGAATGGTCTTCCATATGCACAGAGTGTCTTGACACAATATTCCCACTATCTTCTGCCAAAAAGTGGCCATCTATCTCCCACGTTATGCTCTTGAGAAATACCTACCCTGTTGGACTCACAGACTCCAGTTGCTCTGGAAACTTAAACGGAATGTCTGATGAGACCTGTTGGAAAGGGCCATGTTCAACACCTGACATTGGCTGCAAGTACTAGGCCATGAAGCTCTGGTCATCAGGGAGTGACTGCCTATAATTCACTCCTTGAAATGCAGCCTGATATCTTCAGCTGACACCTTTCCATTTGCCTGCTTATTCACTGCAGGTCTCGTTAATGAGAAAGAAATGCAAGATATACAAAAATCTTTGGGTTTTTACAGAGCACAATACATTGTGTGTGGAGTAATCCTCCTTAAAACTTTCACACTTCCTTTACTTTTAAACCTTTAATGACCTGCACCTTCCTCACCCATCTCACTCCCTTCCCTAGAGCTGTTAATGAGCTTTCCTGTTTTCAAAGTATTAGATTAGCGGTTCATGTCTCGCAAACACCCTCAGACAGAGATGAAATTAATACAGGAAGAAAATGTGTGACAGTCATGCTATGAATTCCTGTCATTCAGACTGTGAATCCCCCATGCTCACAGAGCTAGGAAATTATGCTAGTTGCATAGTTTTATTTTATTATATTTTACTTTATTTGCTGTCCAACCCTTGAATCATTCTGTCATTGTCAAACATCTTCAGTGCAGAAACCTATCATAAGATGCTACTGAAAAGTCAAGTAATTTTAAAAGACAATTTGACCTTCCAAGTAAAATTCTGGCACAAACTTGGTGCTCTTAAAAATATTTTAGATGTGAAATCAGAAGTGCTTTATCCAGAGCACAATATACAAGACTAATTTAATTAGAAATGTTTTCCATCCATCTACACAAAGTGATAATTATAATTCATCAGCAACCTAGCCTAATACCAGCTCTCCTTCCAGGCCTTTTTAGATTGTAATATTAAACTATACCAATTAAGCTCTGTGAATGATTGTGAAAAGGGCCTTTGGATATAATTGCACTGAAGTCAATTAGGAAAAATATACATCTCATATTCCTGACAATTAATTCTACAGTTGGCTTTCTCAGCAGGTGACATACTACTAGCATACACAAGACAAATTTATAGTGGCCACCTCCCCACAATAAATGAAATGCCAGTCCAATTTCTTGCTCTGCAGCACACAACACAGTTGAGGGTCCCCAGACTAGTGTCTCTGGCCATATGATCATGGCCAGTGGCACAGGGTGGGCACAGCAGCATTCCCATAGGTACATGCCATGCAGCAGCTTCTGAGAGACTCTCTGCCAGCAGCACTCCCTTCCCACCCTGCAGCCACCATGGTGTGGGGTCTTCCATCAGAGCTAAGCTTGAAATTACACATAATTGTGGAGGAGTCAAACCAGACACCCAGGTCTTGGTGCAACTTCATTCCCAAAGCAGGCTCAAGCTATGTGCTCAGGGCAGCTCACTCATGGCTTTATCCTTGTGAAATCTTCTTTGAAAAGAAACTGTACAATCTCTCCAGCCAGTCTGATCTCAGCCTGACTGTCTTCATGGGAGCCTCTTTGAGTCACCAAAAAAGTCAACTCCTAGAGCCACAGCAGGTAACACATGGGCACATAGGATGGACAACTCTGTCTCTGGGACTGTCACTGAGAGAGGCCTCCTTTGTCTTGCTAACCATAATTTTGAAAGTTTCCAGTTCTGGCCACGTGGGCCAGGAGCAGATTTTCTCTGTAGAAATCCTGTTCCCAGGCTGTCACCCACTAGAACCTGGTCAGATGGTCTGGTGGTTCAGGATTACTGCTGCTACCTCAGGTTGCAGCATTTCATTATGAGTGGCTGAGACACAAGTACCAGGCCATGCTCTAGTGACACCATGAAAATAATAATTAATTTTGCTGGTTTTGGGGGTTTTTTGTAGGTTTGGTTTTGGTTTTTTTTTTTTTTTTTTTTTTTTTGGTCTGTTTGTTTTTTTTAATTCGGTCAGAAATACTTTTTTCTCATGGACAACAGTAGAGGTTTTTCTAAAATAGTACAGCAAAGTAACTATTAAAAGTTCTATAATGAAATATAACATACTAAGACCAGTAAAGATGTGGTATCCAGTGAAATTCAAAAATAACTTGTAAATATATTTTCTAGGTCACTAAAGACAGTGGGAATACCACAGGAATTGGGAAGGGATCTGTGATTTTCCTCTCTAGTAAATGTGAGCAAAGCCAAACAGATATGGCATATTTCACTTGCCAAGAGAGAGTATTATAAATCCTGAGCAGGGAATAAAACATATAATTCAGTAAAGGATAAGAACAGAAACCAAATAGATCCAGACATATGAAAGAAGATCACACTTAAGTGTTCTCATATCTGCAGCCTCACCTGAATTCTGTCCAAGGCAGGCGACAGCCTTGATATGTTATCAACAGCTCTGAAATCTGTAGTGTGCCTCTGACCAGCCATAATGTCATCATCCCCAAATGCTAATTTGGGATTTATAATTGGAACTCTGGCCAGATTGCCAACGGGACTTTTACCATTTACTGAAACATGGCCAAGCTGTGGCCATAACAAACAGTGCTGCTGTGGTGTCTCTGCAGCATGCCTGCACCCCTAGTCTTGTCCAAAGTTATGCCTCACATGTGCTCCTGAATACCCAAATGTAGAAGTGAAATTAAGGAAGAGTGTTGCATATTCTGCAGAAGCAAGCTGCAGTTTAGAAAAGCATCTCTGGGGCTGGGGGAGGTGGCCAGAAATCTGGAGATTTGGCCTCTTGGCTCCAGGACAACCACAGCAAAACCTTGTGCAAAATGATTAATCTCCTCATCACCTCCAAAACAAAAAGTACCCCTCCATAAGTGGGTGAAGTTAGCTCAACCAGTATTTTTATGTCTTTTGATTCTTCAGTGCAAGGCTCTTCTTACAATTGTGAGTACATTTGACAAATGATCACTGCCTTTTGTCAGTATTTCTGTAATTAAAGTCTACACATCTCTGTTCAGTGATCAGATTTTTGCTGCAGTGAGACGAGATCTGAGGACAGACTCTCAACATGGGAATTTCAGCCACCAGATCCTTAGGAGATGCACAACAGTAACCAGCTAATTATAAAAACAGGGGTTTCTGCAGAAACCAAATCATAGCTGCAGAACACTTAATTTCTTGTCTAATCGACTAGAAAATTGTTTGGAAATATGTAACTGGTTTCTTCGTGCCCCTGCCTGTACACAGTGCTGATGCTGCATGGTGCTTTCAGGAATATCAAAGCTGCCATAAATAGAGGAAATGACCCCAGTGAGTCAGGCAGAGAATAAAGCTCAGCTCTCCTGAGAGCCAAAGGGCAGCTCAACTGCTGCATTTTTCTCTCTTTCCAAAACCAGTGTTCAGCTCTTTCCCAAGTTCTTTTACATAATCCAGTTCAGTTACTGAACACATCAGTTTAACCAGTATGCAAATCAACCTCCTCTATGTTTTGAATTGGATTTTCAAACTCCAAACAGGATTCTGTGTCTCAGGTGCCAACATTTTTTGCAGTGGCACTCAAGACTTTTGGCTATATGAATCAGACAGATAGTTATCTGTCTTAGTGAACACAACAAATTACTGCCTTTATTAAGTCCCAGCCAGCTTATCAACTAGCTTCTTTGCTTCTGAATACCTAAACTGCAAGCTTGGTGCTCAAGTGGGTCTCACTGTTAGTGAGACCAGATACCACTGTGCAGCCCTGCACCAGAGAGGAAGAAGAGCAGCAGACACACAGGCCAGGACTAAAATATCTCACAGCATTACATTAAGAAGTTTGCACACTGGAGTTCTATTTCTTGATAGAGCTGCTTATTGGCAGCAATGCCACGTGTTTGCAAGGGTTATAAAAATCTCTTAGGGAATATATTTATGCTAACTTATTTCTTCAGTTTTATTTTAAAATTTATTTTCTTCCTTGTGCTCTTGCTTACCCTCCACACTCCTCCCTCGCCAATACTGTACAAAAATATGAACTCCCATAGGAGAGGCACCATGTTACCAATTTTTCATTAAAACCCAGGGGTTGATATGAAATTCCTAACCATAACATCAGAATCACAAGTGGAGATTTACACATGCCTTGAAATGGAACACATTGGTTCCCTCTCACTGTTTGCTTTTGGTTTACAAATTTTTTTTGCAATAAAAAGGAAAAAAAAGCATTATATTATATTCAATTATACAACAAGAAGAGATTAATACTTTAACCTAAATGAATACAATTCTGCTGAGTATCTCTTGGGTTTTTTGAAGCAAGCAAAATTTACAACACTAAGAATTTTAAGTTATTCAGAGTGGATTTCAGGGTCTTTATGCTCTACTTTCAGTCTCTCTGAATGATCAATAGAGGCAGATCCGATCTGACTCTTTTAAATATAGATTCTTGGCATTGTTCAAACCAGGATTAAATAACACTATTTTACCTTTGTCTTCTCTTTCTTCCTGGTTCTGGAAAAATTTGAAAGAAAGTGATTTCTTGATTGATGTGAACTCAAAAAACTATTCTGAGAAGAAAATATGGGATTGTTATCATCAAAGACACAAAATAATACAAAAGACACAATAACCTAATTCTCTCACAGTTCAAGGATTCTTCTATCAGGTGCAGTGATGATCTGGACGCCAATTACAGTCAAAATGACATGCATGCTCCTGTTTTAGTTTTATGCATTCTAATAGATTTAAATACTTTTTATACAAAGTAATTTCTTCTTTTCACATTGTCACACTGCATTTTTTGTAAGATGTCCTTCTCTAAGCTTTTCCGGGAGGTTTTGTTATTATTTGTGGCAAAGTCCAATTCTATTCCAAAGCACACACAGGATTTTGGGGGTATTTTTTTCATGGGAAAAAGAAGACTAGAGGAAAGAAGGGGTAATTTGCTTGTTGCCCAGATTAGAAAAAATTGAGTTAGTGATGGGCTCTCTGTGTAAAATATTGCTTAATTTACACAGCACACTATTAGGAAACAGCTTTAGGTTGGTATTTAGAAGTATCATGAACAGGAAGTTTCCCAAAATACTCATTTTTTGCTTAGCAACCCAGTCCCTATAATTAGACCCTTAGACACATGCTATAAATTATATTAAAAGATACAAATAAAGAAGCTGGGGGAAAAACGCTTGGTTTGGATTTATTTACATTCACTGTTTGCTGTTGAAGTACTGATTGTTATGACTAAAAATTCACTTTACCTGTTCATACTGAATCTTAAGTTAGTGATAAAATTAGGCAGCACATCAATTTATATTCATCAGCAGCTGAGAATTAGAGTGGTGCAGAGATGAAAAAACTCCGATTGTATGTTCTCATAGTGTGAAAAACTATTTACAAAACTTGAAAGAATGACAATTTGGAATGAAAATATGCACTTTAAAGCAACACCGTTCGTCAAGATACAGCTTACTAAATTAGGAAGGGAATTAAGAGTGTCTCCTAGTTCTATATCGTAAAGTCCACTACGCGATCTGTCCCAAGGACATAAGAAAACCCGCAAAACCAAAACCCTTATAAGCCTGCGACAGAAGACTTGATTTAAAAGAGCCTTTGACAACTTTTCCCGATTTTCCCGATGCGCGGTTTGGGCTCTCGAGATGCTGAACACGCCCCAGGCTCGGAGGCCCCTCCTAAGGGGGCGGCAGCTCCGCCCGGCCCCCGCCGCCGCTGGGTCCCGCCGGGCTGCGCGGCCGCGGAGGGGAAGGAGGAGGAGGAGGGAAGGCGGCTGCGTGTCCCAGCCCAGCTCCCTTTCCTTCCGGGTTGCCGCCGCCGCCGCCGCCTCCTCCTGCCGTGCCCTGGGCCATGGGGGCGGCTGCCGGCGGGGCCGCCCATGACGGGGCTGTGGCCGCAGCGCCGCTGGACCCTGGGCGCGGGCTGTCCCTGCCTCGGGGGGCTGGGAGCTCTGCGGCATCCCAGGACAAGCTCTTCTTAATCAAAGGTGCAGACAGCCTTCCTCTCCTTTCCTCTCCTCCTCCTCCCCCTGCACGGGTCAGGGACCAGCAGCAGCGTGTGCGGCAGGCCGAGACCGTCCCCAGCCGTGCTCCCCTTGCCGCAGCCCCAGGTCTGGTCCCTCTCTCCCGCCCCTGGGGAGTAAGCCAGACGTTGGGAATGGCCTCGCCGCGGCTTCTGGTCACAGCGAGGAAGCCTTTGCAGCGCCGGCCGCCTTTCCCCTCGCCCTTGACGACGGCGGCGCCGGTCACCCTTCAGCCGCCCTCCGGCGGGGCAGCGGGGCGGGACGGGCGCCCAGCGCTGCCGCCTCCTGCCCGGGAGGGAGCTCAGCCCTGAGGGGTCCGCGCTCCGCGCTGCCGGGCCCGAGGCGGCAGGAGACCTCGGGAATAGGCGGCTGCTGCGGGCGCCAGGGAGCGCTGCGGATTCCCTAAGGGAAGGAGCCGGTGTCCCGAGCCGGGAGAACCGCGGCCAGGGCAGAGCCAGAGTCTCTGCAGCCGCACACAGCTGCAGGGCGGACGGTGGGCTGGCGGCGCTGTAATTTTTATCCCTAACTCCGGGCTGCTCCCGGTGTCTGTTCGGTCTCCCCGCGCCCCCCGGCGGAGCGGAGGCCCGCGCTCAGGCGGCCCCGTCCCAGCGCCGCCGGCCGGGGCATCCCGGGCACACCCCTGCAAAGGATGGACCTACCGCCGCCAGTTACTGTGTCTGAAACTGGGGAAGTGTTGGTTACCTGGCCTGGAAATGTAAAACTTAAAGGACTGCATAATTTGGCCAAGGTGCGAAGTCTTTGTGCTCCCGGGCAGAGAAGGCACCTCACAGATTTCACTGACAAAAGTCCAGGAAACTTCCTCATCACAGTAATCAGATCAATAACTTTTTAAAAAGTGAGCCCTAACTTAACTGTATTTTTGCTTATTTCCTATTCAGACCACTTTAAAATTACCTAACTGGTGTTAGGAAAGGGGAAACAGGATGGGTATCAATACCTACAAAGAAAGAACATGTAACCCCCTGAAATTTTTAAATTTTAATATGAATCAGGTTAGTTTCTATAGTGCAGTAAGTCTTAATAACAAGCCTTTTTCTTAAAAGTGTGCAGGTGTGACTACATGTGCCTTTGGTGCAAGAGCTAGAAAGGATCAAGGTACCTCAAGTGACTTTTGAAACACTGAAAGGACTGAAAAGCAAGGGATGCTTTCTTTCTTTCTTGGGATAGCTTTTGTAATTTTCTTTCCTTTTCTGATTAAAAGAATTCAGTTATTTTTAATTTTTTAATAGATCATTAAAACATAAAGCTGAAGAACAAGTGTTGCCTATGTAATGGTCTTTAGAGGAACTGGTGGTGGCCACTTGAAATCACAAATGATGCAACAAAACCAATGACATTTCCCATTTAGGGAAGGGTGAGGCATCACCACAGAATAAGATGATTTTAGTAGGCTGGCTCTGGAATGAGGGGAATGTCAAAGTACTGCAAAAAAGCATCCTGAATTGGAATTTTTGTGTGTGGCTTGAAAATACATACACATGCCATTATTTTCAAAATGCCCTGTTTCATAGAACTAATTCTTTGTCTTGCTATTTTGTCACACTGAGTTAGCACAAAAAATGTAGGCAACTGGGCCTTTCCCTTCAGCATGTGCTAACAGATATTACATTTTCAGATTTTATTTTATAAACAGGTAGGTTGGTTTTTTCCTTCCCCTTAAGTAACAAAGTCTTGATTTTTATTTTTTCAACTTTTCTTGGCAGGTGGAATTTTTCTAGGTACTGTTGCTACAGCGGGAATGATAGCAGGTTTTGGCACTACACTTGCAATGACAAAAAAGAAGAACCCAGACTGGTTCAGTAAGGTTTGTTCTTTTAAGCTTTTAAGTTTGCCAGTAGTGATAATGCAGGAAATAAGAATGCATTGAATGCTGTATAGACATACTGATATACGTGGAACTTGACAGAGTTGATGATAAGAGCACTAGATTTAATTGAATTCAGTATAGGTGTAGGATTAATTTAAAAATCTATTCAGAGTAGGCCCTGCTAAATACTTCAGTACTTGAAATTAGCTGAAATACGTAATGCTTACACTGTTTGCTGGAATCATACTTCTAGTCAGTGAAATGCAGTTACTGATCTCTCTTAATTCTGTGATGTGAGCACACTTTAGACATGAGCCTGCATCACCTCAGAGATCCAGTTCACCATGCAGTCTCATAGTGCTGCAGTGAGTCTGGAAGTGAGGTGACTGCATTAAGGATGGGAATGAGGAGGTAGAAGGTCTGTAAGCTGTGGAATATGTAAGTGGGATCATTTAGTCAAAATTAAAGCTCTCCACTCCCATCTCACTGTGTAAGGGGAAGGATGAGAACGAGTATGGGACTGTGAGATCTCATGGCCAAAATGAATCTGAGCTCAGGCAATTTCTAACTGGATCCACTTGTGCATTCTGAAGAAAAGAACTGCAAAGCAGAGCTAGCAATTACACCGTGCCGGTGTATTAATTTGAAACACAGCATGTTTAATGAAAGGATGCTTTTTTCCTCACTAATGCTTTGTTGTTGCCAAAAGCATAAAAATAGTCCCTTATATTGATCAGTCTCAGCTCCACCAAGCTCTTGAAATGCAACATGTATTACAGATGTTCTTAGGGAATTAAGAACTGATCAATTTTCTTTATTTTAAAAATGATGATTCACTAACATATCAAGTTAATTCAATGCATACCAAGATAAAAATTTTCTTCCATTGTACTTTATATCAGAACCTTCATTTCTGATCACTCGTAATCTCCCTTTCTGGTCAAAGAGCATGAGATCCTTCATTTGCTTTCCTGTTTAGCTCTGTAGGCTGCTGTGTTGTGACTCATTCGTTGCCTTTACAGAAACAATAAGCATGAGTTTCTTTTTTGAAATAGACAAAACAGCAAACTTAATGAGAAGTTATTTCACAAGCTGTGGAAATACATTGCAATAAGGAAATTGTTTCCTTTTTTGTAATTTTTTTTAAAAATTCCTTTCTCTTGAGTACTACATTTTTTCCAGTTTGCATATATTCCTGTGTGTCTGAGCTGTCCTGTTATCAGTGTGTCGTGGTTTGAGAGGAAGTAAGTTTTCTGGGATGCTGTGGTCACACCAATGGGTGTTCAGATTTGAATATTGGCACCTGGTGTGGCCACTGGGGACATTGGATACGCCTCTGAGAACACAGGGGTTAAAAAGCAGAGCACTGCTGGGGGAAGTTCCCTTGGGTTTCTGGGGGGGAAAGAGTTTGGGTCTCTCCCCCGTCCCAGCTGCTGCCGGCTGGGGGGCGAGAGGAGGCCATGCGGCCGTGAGGTAGGCCCGGGGCTTTGCACAGAGATGGGAGGCAGGCCTGGCCCGAGGATGGAAGAGTGGAAGAGCACCGAGGAGCATTGGGCAGCCCCCTCCCCGCCCCTCGGGAGAGAGGGAGAGAGAGAGCTTGTGCTGCCTTGAAATTTGATATCATGTGGTGGCAGCACAGGCTTGCTGTGAAGGGGGGAATGCAGAGAAGGTGTCCGCTTGTGGGAGCTTTAACCCTTTTTTGGACAATGAAAACTTCGCAGAACATTACCCTTTCCTGGAAGAGAGATAGAGATTAAATGGAAGAAGGAAATGTGCAAGTGTGAAAGTGAAGAATCTTAGGTGGGAAGAGATGATGGAGTGGCTTAGCTGGACTCTTCTTGTTATAGCCATGGACAGAACCGTGTTCCTTGTGACACAGAGACTGCGTCCAGGGGGAGGCAATGGCTCAGAACCAAGACGGTTCAGTGTTGGTACCCCTCGAACCCAGGGGGTGAAATTTGGGAGGGACAGGTGTCCCAAAGGTGAGACTGTGCTCTGTTTGGAATGGGTCAAAGCATCCTTAAAAGAACAACCCTAGAAGCAGCTCTGGTCCATGTTCAGTGGTGAGAGCACTGGACATGAAGGGAAGAGGTCACAGCGGCGGATGTACTCTGGGCGGTGCCACAAGTGACATGGAAACACGCAAGGTTTCAACGGTGTTTCCAGGGGAAGCCTGTCGTGCAAGAAGAACTCCTCTCCTCTTGATGAATTGAGAATTGATTATCTAAAGGGTGGTGATGGACTGAGAGGTGGAATTTGGGGGATGGATATATTGGAATTTGGTGGGGGGAGGAGGAAATGTTTTTGGAAGGTTTTCATTTTCCCTATGTGTTTTTTTTTACTTATGGTTGTAGTTTAGTTAATAAAGTTTTCATTTCTTTATTTCTGAGTGGGACCCTGCTTTGCTTATTCCTGGTCACATCTCACAGCTGACACTAGTATTTTCATGGGGGCACTGGCATTGTGCCAGCATCAAACCATGACACAGTGTGAAATTTATCAAGAGTGACTTTGCATTGACATCTGAGAATATATATGCTAGAAATGTCATCAAGTGATATATATCATTTCGACCTTTGCTGTAAACTGTATCTGCTGCTATTTGTGCAAAGGAATTACAGCAGTTTGCTAGAAAAAAAATCTGTGATATCCTGGGTTTCTTGACTTCAGTACTCCCGAGTGTAGAAAGATACTTTTTTGTTAAGGTACTTGTCAGTGAGCAGTTTTAAAAAGGAAAGACTAGACTTTGAGAATGGCTTAACTCTCTGTAGAAGCTCCCCGAGGTACCAATGAGGTTTTGTCTTAGCATTCTTACTTAAATTTATAGTTACTTACTGCAAGTAACTTTTAATCATGTATAATAATAACTTTTTGTCATGTATAATAATAGCTACAGAAGATTTCACCTTTTTTAGATGTTCAATGCCTAAGTATGATTTTTATCCATGTTAAAGTGAGGCCATAGTTTGACAGGTACTTTAAGCCAACATCAGCCAGCACTGGTGTTGAAAGAATTAATTCTACCAGCCCTCAGTTTTGGGCATTTTATTCCTTTTCCAGTGAAGACATCAATACATATGCCATTGAGATGGTGACATGATCCTGGTTAATTGATGGGGTTTTTTTGTTAAACTTAAATGCTCAGCTGCAACAGCCTCATTTTGAGAAGTGTCCAGTTTTACCAGCATTTATCCAGGTGTTTAATTTCACAATGGATTAGGTCACACAAAAGAGTGAACACACTGAATACAATCAACCAAAACAGTTGAAAACACTTTATTTTAGGCACTGCTTCCTTTTAGACATGCTCTGCACACAAAGGGGCAGTTACACAATCAAGGCCTGTGTCCGAATAAAAAAGCAATGATTTTTTTCCTTCTCCCACTTCCTGTTTATATGTTCCAGAGGAAAACAAAACAACAGCAACAACAAAATGAAAAAAGCAGGATATATTTGGAAAACAATTCTGTTAATTCTGCCCTGGTTTTTTTTTGGCCTGTTTTTGGAAAGACTCAATATTGTTTAAAAGCTCATTTTTTAAATTAAAGAATGTTTTCTTTAAAAATACATAAGAGTAGTCATGAAAAAAGAATTTGAACATAGAATAACAAGTTAGTGAATAAAATTCAATTAGCTTAATTTTTTTTTGTGTCATCTTTTTCTTCCATACTATTGTTGTCCTTTTAATTTTTTAGCATTTCATTAATCAACTTTCTTGAAGCTCTGAACACTGTATCTGATAATCATGTAACCAACTGTCTTGTTTACAGAAACCTTTATCTGTGTACTTAAGTACCCTGAGGAATCCGCCTGTGACTGAACCCTGTTTGACTGCAGTCAGTAAAACCAGATCAGTTGTTTCCATTTACCACTATTTTTCTGGGACAATCAAGCATTTAAATAATTGAGTTGGTTGAGTTTTTTTGCCAGCAATTTTCACAGATAATGACTCCTATTTAAAGATTCTGTGTAGAGGATATTTTTGTCCATTCATTTCCCGTCTTCCAAATGGGACCATTTTTTCTCAGTGTTGTTATATATGGTTAGACTATGGAAGCAGGAAAAATGTCAAAAATAATCAGCATTTCAATACTCTGAGCAGTTTCTACTGAAAGAGTTATAATAGTTCATTATCTGTGGTAAGGAGATAATAGAACCTGATATTACAGTGTGACTAGAGATCTCTGCTATTTGTGTGTGTTTGCTTACAGAGCATTGTTTTTGTTAACAGCTTTCACTTTGGGATGTCCAAATTGGAATAAATAAGGGTGAAGATGGGTTTTGCTTGTGCCCTTTCCAAGTGCATGTTTGTCCTTGGGTAGCTGTGCCTACAGCTGAATCCCAGGGGGGAGTGTCAATGCTGAGGACTGTCTAAGGATCATTTTAATATTTCAATAAATACGAAGCTGAGAGGAAAAAAACTACTGGCACCATTTGACTGACCACAGTGGTAGACATTAAGTATGTTTAATTGTATCTAAGAAGAAAGAAAAGCATTTAAAAAGAAGCATTTAAAAAGAAGCAAAAAATTTAAAGCTTTTTTAAAGCAAGAATACAAAATATTTTCCCCCTGCTTTTTGTGATGAGAAAAAAAGAACAGTTATTTGGCACGTTTTGGTGGAAAGTTTTTTTGATCCTTACAAAAGTTGGTTTTACTTTTCAGTATTTTAGATTATAAATGAAATAATTTTTTTGTAATTTTATGTGTGCAATCTCATTTGTTACCCCTGAGCTTGGTTGGGTTTTTCCAAGATACCCAACAGTTAAGTAGAACTGTTGAGTTGTGTAAGGACCATAAATGCCAATCTTTAACAATTACCATCTGAAATCTGTGTTTGCATGTGAACAACTGAACAGGGATCCTTCAGAGGGGAAAAAAAGTTGTAGCCCTCTTAAATTAGTCCCTGGGTCACTGCAATACCCTTTCTGTGTGCATATGAAAACTGCTCATGTTCTTGCAGGTTCCAGAAGTGCAGATAAAGACCTATAGGCCACTGGGTGCCTCCCATGAAAAAGTACCAAAATCAATGACATGCAGTGATTATGTTCAGGTGTTACTGGCATAAAGGCTTGTGACTGGTTTAGATTCAGTTTTGTATTTTGACTGGTGAGATAACTGAGTGTTGGATCCTTGTGCCCATGGAACAACTGACTCTGGTATTTCTGGGCAATGAAGGTCATTCCCAGGTGGCACGGGCAACTGTGAAATCTGTTCCTGGTAGGAAGGCACTTCATCCAGCCCCTTTCTTGGCCTTGAGGTGTGCTGGCAGCCAAAGGATGTTCTGTGGCCACACTAGTGCAACTGGCAGGTCAGGAAAAAATCTAAATCACCAACTTTCTTTGTTTTTATTGTTTTTTCCAATTATTGTTCACTTTGTCATGAACTTTTTATCTTTCGTTCTAGGGGATTACTGCCACAGCTGCACTACCAGAGAGTGGTTCCTCACTGGCCTTACGAGCCCTAGGGTGGGGCTCACTCTATGCATGGTGTGGAGTTGGATTGCTGAGTTTTGCCATCTGGAAGGCTCTGGGTGTGCACAGTGTGAGTAACAAGTATGATCCCCTCAACTCCATATTTTTCCTTGGATAATGCATCTTGGGATGGCATCTCTGTATTACCTCAGCCTAAGAATTACACCTTCGTTCACCACCTGTAGAATGACTAACCAGAATGTGTGCAAACAGGGAGGGGGTTCTTATATCTGCAAAAAATGGCATGCTGTGGGAGGAGGCAGTTTAGGGGGAGAAACAGTTTTGTCCTGCTTTCTGTTTATTTTCACAGATGTTTCAGATACCTCACAGAAGAGCCAGTGTTCTAATTTAGAAGCTAAAATAGTAGCTGCTAACTTTGCTTATTGAACTGAAGGCTATCCCCCTAAATCCTATTTTTAGAGCAGTGCATTTATTTGTCCAGGTTCTATTTTTTGCATCAGGGCAGAGGATGTAAGAAAAACTGAAAGGAAGCCAGCTTGCTTTCTAGAAGTGGCAAGGGCACAGAAGATTGAGTATCTTGTGCATTAGAATGGGGGTCCTTGACATGTCACGTCAAGGCAAAGAAGCTCGGGAAGCATTTGTACATCCCAGGATACCAGCCACGGCAATCTTCAGTAAATTGATTATGTTCCAGTATTTCACAGTGTTCAGTGTGAACATTAAAGTTCATGTGAGCATTTTTCTTTGTCCCTAGTAATGAGCCATGACTTAAAGAGTCCCCTGCAGCCATAAGTTTGGGAGAGCTGTTTGCATCCTCTTTAGGACTAGGAATGAATAGACTTCTTTTACCTTATATGTCAATTATTTATATATTCAGCAAGGCACATATAAAGGAGAAAGATAGTACTACTATTTTTTCCTCAGCATTAAATTGTGAAGAGTAGTAAAATTCTGATTGTAGGCAGTGCAGGTGTTTGATTTAGCAAACAAGAAGGATGCTTCATTTGCATGTAGGAGTACCTCTGCTCCAGTGCTCTCTCAAATTCTTTGCCAGCTCAGTCCCTGTGACTCTGTAGGTGGGATCTTGGTGAATAAAGGACTTGACTTTCACTTGCAGCGTTTGAAGGGGAGTTCCAAGTAGGACTGAATTGTTAAGTGTTTAATGGCTTGAGTCATCTGGAAGAGTGAAGTACGAGAAGCCTCAGTGGAAAATGGGATGTGATGGGTTGCAGAAGTCCCACCAAAAGGAGTAACAGAGCCAGCAGATCTTGATGCGGGACTGGCATGGCAAGGGAGGCCGTGGGGCAGTTCCCGTCCTGGCCAGCCCGCAGCACACCGGGGCAGGCCTGGCTGGGCCGGAGAAGGAGCAGAGCTGGTCACTGAGCTTGGGGCAGTGCAGTGCAGGGTGTGCTCGGTGCTTTTTGTGCTTTGAACGCTGCCCACGGCAGCCGCGCCCCGCCGCGAAGGCAGTGGGATGTGCAGTCGCTTGTGCCACGGCCGGGAATGCCTGGTGAGCGGCCCGGCCCGGCAGAGCCTCTCCCGCACACCTGGAGGGCAGAACTGAGCCAAGCAGGCGCTGCTGCCGCCCAGTCCCCCTTGGGTTCCGGGGTTTGCGCTCCTGCCCTCTGGGGTTTGCGCTCCTGCCCCGTCCCCGCGGCTCCCCCGGGGCCGGGCGCGGCCGGGGCGCCGCCGCTGCCCCGCAGCGACACCCGGTGGCGCCGGTCGGGAACTGCCGCGGCCGCGCCGAGGGTCCGGCTCATCCCTGATCCCGGGACTGCGGCTGTGTCCCGCAGCCAGCCAGGCTTTAGGCAAGCCGTGCTGCCGTGCCCCGCCGTGCCGCTCCCAGTAGAGTGGCCTCACTGGCCATCGCTGCCAAAACGCTTCTCGTGGTGGCATACATGTTTCCTGTAAGCATAAATTATTGATGGGACAGTGAGTCGTTGATAAAGTCGGTATTATCCTCAGCTTTGTGGCTGTTTAAATTATCTTCTCATCACTTCCAAAGACAGAGATGAAACGACAAGAGCGAAGTGGAGTGATATTTCCTTGATGAGTTGTAATTAATCTGTGTCAGTGGCGCGATTGCTCAGCAGTTTGTGGAAGGAAACTGAAACCACAGTTCAGGATGCCTCATCCTCACACCTTCTGAGACAGCCTGTGTTTGCCCTAGGAGCAAGATGTAGTTCTTTCCAGGCACTGAGGTGATGCACCAGATTTGGTGATTCTAGATTTTTATTTAATCTTTGTGGTTCATTAGTTCTTAAAACAGTGCTGTGACAATGCTTCCAGCTCTTAAATGGCTTTATTGTTAAAGGTGGTTCCCTATAGCTTTACAGTCCGCTGCTTTTATGCCAGCATCAAAACCCAGGGGTGAGAGTAAGTGGCTGATCTTTATGTCTTGGTAAGGAATATAAAAGATTTTATGTTGTCTCAGGTTAGGTTGTTAACATTCTCTGATTGCAGTTACCACTGTTGTAATCTGGTGACAGACTGCTAAGTAATAAATGCTGCTAAATTCCACTCAACTCTCATTCTGAAATGAAGAAGTGATGGCTCAATGAGGACTTCGTTGGATAATGGTTTAAGTTATATTTTTCAGTAGCATAAAAGCAATCTTTCTTTAGAACCTAGGAGATGGTGCTTATATACTTTTATATTGTAATTCTTGCAGAAAATAATCAGGTGTCAGTGATAATCAGTCTTTTTTAACTTGCTTCCTGCAATCGCTCGGGAAAATATTTAAATTTGTACCACCTTTGATTATCTGTGAGCACAGAAACTCTTTCTATATTAGTGACTATTATTGACCAGCAGCACTAGGGCAGTGAAACATTAGCAGGCTGAGGACCTGATATTCTACAACCGTTCCAGGAATTTTCAAACTTTGGACTGACACTGGCCTTGCCTCATGGCTTGAATGCCTGTTGGCAGTTGGACTATGTTAGGTGCACTGCTAGAATGCTTCTTCAGATTTGTGTCACCCTAAGGAACTGCTGGTCAATCATTTTGAGACTGTGCAGTAGTCACACAGACTCATGCCCAGGGAGCATGGACAACTTGGAGATTGGCTTCCAAAGGGCACTCCTGATCTGAATCTGGGACTCACCCAGACGTACCTGCAGCCTTCTTCTCTGAGACACCTTACCATGTGGAAAGACATGTGCTGTGTTAAACACAAGCTTGAAATAAGTCTGGCTTGAAATAAAATGGAACCATTATTTTCAATAAGTTTATTTGCTATTTAACAACTTCCACATCGTGGTATTATCTTCCATGGCATTACCTTACTGGTTTTGGGCTTGCAGTGTCCAAACCATATAGATGACCACTCCTGGTGCAATGGGATGGCTGTCTGCTGATGCAAAACACAGAAGTATTGAAAGAAATTGTGTACAAAAGGTTGGGTTTGGCCAATTTATCATTTCCAGTTTATTTTAAAATTTAATAGTTGAAGCATCTTATTTCAACATTCTGCATATGAGCTGTTCAATGAAATTTAAAATTTTCAGTTAAAGAATAAATGGCATTTTACTCAGTAAAAATTTTTAAAAGTAAAATATTCAAAATATCTTAAACCCGCTATTGTTACAGCTAAACTAAGCAAGTATTTTCATTGAAGTTTCCAAAATTTAACTTTTTAAATTTTATTTACCTATTCTGCTGGTGTTATGATCCACCACATCTTTTTATTACTGGAAAAAATTTTAGTGTCATAGAATCACAGAATAACTAGGGTTGGAAGGGACCACTGGAGATCACGTAGTCCAATCCCTCTGCCAAGGCAGGGTCACCTACAGCAGGTGACAATTTTCTAGACCTTTTCTAGAATTTTTTAGAAGTTAACTTTGGAGTTGTAAACCTTTCTTTTAAATTAAACTCACAGCTATAGGGTACTTGGCAGATACTAAAACATACCTGCTAATGTCTGATGTTCTTTTTTCTTTGTTTTAAGCTGCCTGCAATTATAAACCTTCTTTTAAAAGCAGAACAATGCCCTCAGCCTTTGTAGACTGAAGTGTACAACAATTAACAAACAAGATAAATCATGCTTTAAAAGCCCTCTTGTTCTTCGTGTCCTTAATAAATTAGGTTTCATTTCCTCAAAAATAAAAGCATTCTCTGTCCCGTAGGAAAAGAGCTGGGATGATTCATAGGTAGGTTTGTGAGATTCTGATTGTTGCTGTTCTGTGGAAAGCTGGAAAAATAGTTAGAAGAATTGCTTAGCAATTTGTGACTAATATACTTATAAAATATTAGTTTATCATTTTTATGGTGTCTCCTAATGAAATATCCTGTTTTTCATTGATCTTAACCTTTAAAATATTAAGAGTCTAAAACAATTGCATGGCCATAAAGAGACATCTAAAACAATTAAAAGCAATACAGAGAATATATGCTTGTTGTGGCTTTGATGGTAAGAACATTTCCTAAGTGAACTGCTTTTCTCCATAAAAAATCTAACCTCTGAATCACCATTTTGAACATAAAAATAACATCCCCCTGCTTATGTTGAGAGATACTTGTTATAATTTGTGAAGGTATAGTCATAGGCACAGTATAAATGCACAGTAGTATTGGCTTTAAGGATGGATTAATGTAAAACAGAAGATGAGAGCATGGAGACAGTTCTTCATATATGGCATCTGTAAATTGTACTAAGATTTATAAATCCCAGTGTAGGCATATTGCAGTGGCTGAAATTTTTCTCTATTTCATAAATGAATAAATGTTTTTATAAAAGCACCATATCTCCTAAAATAATTAGAGTAATCCTAGAGTAATTCCTAAGTATTTTAAGTTTTTAATTATTCTTGTATTTAATCCTCACAAAAATATTTATGAAATTTCTATTCTTTGTTGTGCTTGTTGTATGTGATAGCATAATAGAAACTTACCTTTTCCTTAATATTTCATGATCATGTATTTCTATTTAAATCAAATCTGCCCATTTTTTACTGCTCTTTTATTTCCTCAATGCTAATTTAAACTCAAGCTCTTAGAAGGAAGATGGAGTACTAGTACAAGTTAGGACTTCCTCCTCCTGTTTGTACTGCATTTTTCTCTGCTGCTTATATTGCCTAATTGGTTTAGAGAAGACTGGCCTCCCCACATATGTACTGCTAGTATTTTATTCAAGAAGGAGAAAAAATAAAACCAGTGGACATCACTGTTTACTTGATAAGGCAGAATGCTTATTCAAGGATTAAGATCATAATTTTTGTACTGGAAAGCTACAGTCTGCTTTATGAATAGGGCCAGCTGTAAGAATATTTCAGGAAATGGAAAGGCTGTGACTGCAGCTGTCTTGAGGAGTTTCACTGTTGTGTCCCGGGAGTGACTCGCAGCTGTTGGCTGCCACCAGCCCTTTGGGAAGCCTGAGGTCTGAAATGCCTCTGTGCCACCCTACCTGGGTGAGTGGCTTGGTCCCTGTCTTGGCCACGTGTAGCTGCAAACTGAGCGTGTACAGGTAGAATTTGAATCCAGGCTTCTCTGACAGCTGTGAGTCACTTGTGCTACATCTTGTTCTGTGGCATCATCCTGTGTGTTAAGTGTGGTCATGGCCACGGCTGAGGGCTGTGAGTCCTGCTTGCCTGGGGGCATCTGGCTGTCCCTGCCTGCCTCTGTGTGTCACACTGCCTCTGACAGCTTCCTGCATGGAATTCAGGCCCCTTTGAGGCGATGAGGCTGAAGACTCACCGAAGAATTCTGGGTTTTTGCTGGCCCTTTCCCCTGCCTTGAATCTCACTGGTGGATGGTATATAATTATATTATAATTATAATAGAATTCCTGGACATGTCAAGGAAAAAAAATTACTCAGGTTGCTCAGCAGACAATCCATATTTTGGAATTTAATTCAGAAATCCAGATTACAGCACAGAAGTGTTTATAGGGTTGGGGCAGTTTTCCTGAGATTTTGGGTCCATCAACCAGCTAGCTTTATAAATTTGGGTATTTAACTACTTTAAATTTAAAATTATTTCAAGAATAATTTTTCAAATTGCCCAGGGTGACTAGGGGGCAATGACTAATAGTACCATAATAGACTAATCATGTGGATGTCCTTTCCAGGCATCCAGATTTGAAAATAAGATTCTGCAGAAATAAGTGACACCTTCTTCACTGATAGGCACGCTCCATTTTTCTGCATGGCACAAAAGCCTTTACTTTAAGATACCATATACTACAAAAATTTAAGTTCTTCACATTTCTTTCAGAAGTATCAACATGGGAATGTATAAAAGTGAAAAGAATACTCCTGTATTTCTGGACCTAAGGAAATTCCTTTTTTTCAGAATCCAGTTTACAAAATTGCTGTCTCTGTGAA
The DNA here is from genome assembly GCA_039654755.1 of Calcarius lapponicus. NCBI lineage: Eukaryota > Metazoa > Chordata > Aves > Passeriformes > Fringillidae > Calcarius > Calcarius lapponicus. Next base: position 58,160,621 of record CM077465.1, read on the forward strand.
TAAAAAAATTGAACATAATTAGCTAACTATGTCCTTTTTTTTTTTTTTTTTCTTAAATTCAAAATAATCTAGCCTTAACCCAGAACAGTTTTACTTGCTTTGGGCTTTTTTACTGGAATAGCATCGCCTTCCCACTTTGGGATCTAAAACACATTTGCACAGAAATTAAACCAAAGGGAGGCTAGTAAAACATGTCTGTGACGTATATCAGCTCTCTTCCCATTTATGAATGAACAACATGTCTTCTGCACTCATGGAAAAGTAACATGAGGAAAGTCTTTCATGTCTTTTATCTCTTCATGTGACCCAATAATTGGAAAAGTGGCAACCTGACCCCTGTGACTTGACAGTTCTCTGTAGTTCACCAGTAATTCAAAGACAGAATATGGAGTAGCTGTGGGAGGCTACTGCATAGTTAAAATTGTTTGGGAATTGTGGCAGCTTTGCTCTAAACAATGATGGTCCTCTTCCTCTCTCCCTGTAAAGTTCACTTAGGTTATTTTCATGTTGGTTTTCTTTTAAAAAGCACAGGACATGTTTTACCCACTTACACAGAATTTGTGGAGATAAATTTGTGGGAAAATGTGTTTGTGTGTTTGTTTAATTTTAGGCACTGTAAATAGCCCTCTGATTTCACAGAGGGTGCTCAGCACTGCACAAGGTTAGGCGCGTGTGTAAGGCTCCATGAGATGGGGCCAGTATGAGCTCCTGACTTCTCTGGATGGTTTAACACAATTCTGCTGCTGTTTTTCTCTGTGTAAGCCCGAAATGCTGGAATTAGTAAATAGGTGCTGAACAGGGTACCGTGAGAGTACATAGAAAATATTAGGTTGTTTACTGCCAGGATTGACACTCTCAGAGCCATTTTCATAGACTTGTAGTTCTGCATGATCCAGACATTCATGATGCCTTTTCCAGTGAAGTGCAAGATGTAAGAATGTGAACCAGAGCTCTTTTTTCCATGTTATTTCAGAGCTGGCCCGGAGTGACCCTCAGTGAGTGCCCCATTTTACACTGAGAGAAGGACAATCACCTTGAGCCACCAAGCTGGCTGCTCTGCTCCTCCAGTCCTGCAAGGGCTCAGCACTTGTCATTTTCTACAAATAGCTTGCTATTTCTGTATGTGGCCCTTGGTAATCATTTGCTAACAAGGGCAACAGCAATCATTTTAAGATTTGGGAAAAGGTGGCAAAAGCAGTCCTCACTGATGCTTTTAAATCCAGGGCAGCCTGCCTCATCTTCATGCCTTGTGAAATGGATGGTGGCTGAGGAGAGGGCATGAACATGCTGCATTCTGCTGCCACTTGATATTCCAGTTCAGGGCATCTAACCTCATTTCACTTGGAAGCTAATGTAAGCACTTCTTACTGATACGAGTACTAAAATAGGAAACTAATAATTCCTGGAATCTACGTTGGCCTATTATGAATGTCAGACATTAAAGAGAACATTTCTTCCTAAAACTTTCATTCTAGGAATCAAATAGACTCTTTTAGCCCCTCTTCCATTCATTTTAATATGAACGGCCATGTAAGTGCTCTCAGTAATAGTGCTATCCCAATTTTTGTGTGACATTCTGTCAACGATGTACATTAAAAAGAGATTATTAAATGGAAGATGCTTTTAGGTCCCCATATTTTTGCCATCTGAGGCAGGATCATTAGGTTAAGATAAGAAAATAACAGTGATCTGTAGCTATTACAGATTATTTAATGCAGTAAGGTAGATGATACCCTTTTAGAAAGAAGCCTGACAGAGGTAGAACAGTTACTGTAATTTATTTGGTGAGAAAAACCAGCATAAAGCTCTGTAATATCTGTGACAAAAAATAAAATTCACTTGACTGAAATTCACTTCAGAGAGTCGCCTGCAGGAATGGAGCATGCTGGAATGTTAAGAAATGTGTTATAAATTGTTCATGTACCAGTAGGTTCAGGAGCAGCAGTTGAGAGTGGCCTATGGTACTGAAGGCAGCAGGAAGAGGTAAAATACATTCAGCTTTTAGTGCTTTCTTTACTGCACTATTAATTGAAGACATTATGAGTACCCCAGTGCCAGTGTGGCTGACAATAATAAAGAGGCAGCCATTGCAGTGAGTTATGCAAAATATTCCAGTGCTTAGTATGTAGCACATTAGCTCTTGTAATTAAATTAAAGCCTTTTGATTTGACACCACTGACGTGAGTATTGTGGAATCTGGAGGAAATAGAGGAGATTTCCAGGAAGGGAGGAGAGAGAAGAGACCTCTTGTGTTGCACGTCTGCTAAAAAGAAAAGGCAGGACAAGACAGAGATTCCTAATTGCTGCATTTCCCTCATCAAGAAGTGTGTTTGTCCCAGGAATTAAAGCAAGTAAAGACAAGGTCCCAATTCTCACACCTCAAGTGTTCACTATTAATAGAACATAAAGCTGATCAATCATCTTCACAAGAAGTTCACCACACTGCCAGAGGACTGGGCACTGGTAAGCCCAGTTTGTTGAAGGATTAACTTGAATGTTTAGTGGATAAATTGTACTTTCAGTGCAAGGATACTTTGAAATTGCAATGGGCCTAGTATGACAGTGTCAACTAAATGCAAGCAAGAACAACCTGGAAGCCAGTGTGAGGTACTCTGGAGGCCAAATTTAGTCCTAATTATAAAAATATATTAAATAGAGTTTGATCAGTCAGGCACAGAAGACTGAATTCCACGTCTCTGACTGAAAGGGTCAGAATCATTTAGACTGGAAAAGACATCTAAGATCATAAAGTTTGTCCACTAAGAAGTTACAGCCTAAAATGGAGTATTAGAATGGTTTGTAAGCAGGCACACGTAGTCAGTGGGAGAGAAGGGACAGGAACTTAGGGATGTGATTTTCATGGTTATATATGTGGGTATCCACCAGTTCTGTGACATCAGAGAATAGTTCTCTTTGAAAGCTTTCTCCATGGTTTCAGATGAGTTTTAGAGGAATGCTGAGTTCAGAGAAGACATTGACTGGGATTTGGAAGTGCATTTGGGAGAGCACCAAGCACAAGTGTGGAAATAAAGGAAGAAACTCAGAAGCTGATGTTATTAGTGGAACAGGAAAGAAAGGGGAAGCTACCTTAGAGGTCCAGATCAAAGCCCTAATGAAACATTGGGCTGCACTTTCTGACTGGCATGAGACAGGGGAATATAGGAGTCCGTGACTGGTACTAATTAAGTTGCTTATGTCTTAGTAGTGAGAACTCAAAACCTGTTGTGGAGAGAAATAATCAGGTGCAGTATCTTTTAAGGGCTATAAAAACGAAAACTTTTAGTAAGAGTTAGTAGCTGTGACATTTGTACCAGGAAGAAACTGGCCCTGTTTTAGACATCCTGTGAAGTCAGGTATTAATGAGGCCCACGCCAGTCGCTGCAGATAATGTTCTTCCTAAAGAGCTGACAGCCTCAAGTGTTACCCTGAGAATACAGTGCACAGTAGTGATCAGCTTGGCATTGTGATTTATTGAAATAGATCAATGTCCAGGAATCACAAAGGAGGAAAACCTGTGGAAAAACATAAACATGGTCCAAGTTGTGAATTGCCATGAAAAACTATTTTTGTGCAGAGCGGGCTTGTGGAAAAGGGCAGGTGGGAGAGGAAGTGGCAAATGAGACACTGAGTCTGGCATCACTTTCAAAGTCATTTTACAAATAAGCTTCAAAGTCTGAGAAAACAAGGCTGAGGAAATTTCTCAGGGAGTCTTAAAAGCAAAAGAGAGACATTGAATATTTCTGATCTGATCCATGTGTTATGGAAAAACTGCTTTCCCAGGAAATTAGTTGCTTTTACCTGCAGAACATAAATTAATGTCCTGAGAGGACAGAAATCTATCTAATATTCTTAAATCTGCAGCTGCTAGCAGTGTTTCAGTGCTGTCTAAATAAATACCTTTTTTTCTTTCAGAACCAAGTTGTAGTGTTTTATCTCCCAGACAAGACTGCTTTTTGCATTCAAGAGTTAGAGTTTGGCATGTTAATAATTATGAAGTGGTTGTCAGAGTGGAATCACTACAGATTTCTGAGTTGCTCCACCCATCATCTTCTTTTTGGAGGCTTTATACAATTTTAGTTTCCCTTTGGTTTTGTGCATCTTCAGTGTGGTAACAGAGGTGTCTTCTAGAGTTTATGATTGCATCATTTAAATTTACCACTAAGAGAAATTTAAGTCTGAGTTTAGAAGGAGCCAGAAAATCCACATTGCACCAGATCATTGGCTGGTGCTGAATGTTTTATCTTTGGTTATATCAACAGAGCTACAGCATTTTACATCAGTTTAGTATTCAACCATTCCTGTGTTCCAAACACCCAGATAATACTTAGAGTGAGATGAAAGAGTAGAAGAGTTGAATCACTCTTTAGGAAGCAAAAAATGTTAAGTAAATTGAATGTTTTCCACCCATCAGCAAGCTGGGATAACTTAATTACATAGCACTGGAAAAAACAGCTAAGCCAAAGCTCCTAAAATATTTCCTACTGTAAATACTTGTATTGAATTGGCAGCAATTGTTTAATGTAATTTGGGCTGTTCCTCTACGTCAGCTCTGATACTGATGTTTATTATTCTTGGAAACATTAGCTGTCTATGAGAGCTTCTCAGTTTTAAATGAGAAGCAAAAATGTTAGTTTAGGAACAGTTGTGGGTGATGGCCAAGATTTTTAAAAACCAAGAAGGAATAATTAATCAAAACAACTATCTCATCAGAACGAAATATAAAACAGAGAGTGAATTAGATTTACTTAGGAACAAAATCAGGAAAAAGCAAAAAGGATAATTTGGCTCTGAATTTTCTTCCTACTTTATATATCATATATTTTTATTTGATTAGCAGTACCCAGGCATTATTACACAAAAACTAGGGTTCTAAAATGCTTTCATCCATCATTGTTAGCTACTGTCTTACTAAAGGACTGGTAATTTATTTGTGAATGGTTTCGTTCTTTGTATCAGCTGTAACTTAAATAATTGTATTCCAGTAGCATGTCTGCAAAGAAGTACCAATTCTTTGTCAGAATTATTCATACACAGAAGGACTTGCAGAGAAAACAACCCAGAGGTATTTGTATAAATACTGATGACCTATAACACACAAAACATAGGCATATGAGAGTAGATGCCCGTGTGGCTCTTTGGAATTTCTAGATTTCCTGGAACCTCTCTGTGGGACATACTGCCTGAGACTGCATTTGCTCTTCAAGAGGTCATTGCATCCAGTGCTTGAATACCATATCCTGTCTTCTCTGTGTGAATGTCATAGATTCTGTCATAGAGCTTCCTAAAAATAGCAGTTCAAAACTTCCCCTTGTACATCCTGCTGTTTGTGTAACAGGATTTTCACTGTTCTGGTTTTCCATGTCTATCCTTTAAAAATATATATAAAAATACATGTAAAACTCTGAAAGAAAGAAGCTCACTAAGTCTAAATATTCTGATAGGAGTGATTTTTATTTAAATGAATGTTTGGTTCTGGCATTCCAGGACTATTGAATCACATATTGGTGATAAAGTTCTTTGGATAAATGTAAATTATAAATATATATCTATCTTTATCTATATCTATATAATATGGAAATACTTCCTCATCCAAGGCATTTAACAGCAGTGAAAAAAAAGCTTTGTCCCATATATTGTTATGAATCCTGTTTTCTTTCCTGCTGCTCTATACACTTGGATGAGAGTGTTTTGTCACCTTTATCCACATGGTGGGAAAAACCCAAGCTGTCAGAGCTGAACAGCATTTTTCTTTAGCCCTTGTTTTAAAATCCTTGAACAGACTACTGGACCTTTTATCCATTACAAGTGTAGAAAAAGGCACTGCAGTCAAAATAGGGGCACTTTCCATGGAGGTAATTTTCCTCAAGCAAAAATATTTTAAGAGTGTGTGTGTGTGTGTGTGTGTGTGTGTGTGTGTGTGTGTGTGTGTAACAATTCATGTAACAGCAGTGTATCATTCAGGCGAGCACTCCAAATGAGGCACTCCAGTGTGGTGCATTAGAAGGGGTGATTGTTGTGGGTCCCTTAATGCTTTTTTTCACTTTGTTAATTGAACTAACATAATTGGGGGAAGGTCCTAGTTTTCTGTTATTTTAAAAGCTTTTTACTTAATCTTTACCTCACACACATTGTTTTGTGGGATAAGCCTGGGGCTCATGGTGCTACTTTATTTGTTCCTTAGTAGCAGTTAACTGATTTTATTTTTAAATCTTTTTTATAGATGAAAGAATTTCAAAGTAAGATGCAGTCAATCTTTCCAGCAATTCCTAAAAATAATGAGTCCAGTGTTGAATGGGAAGACTTACTTAAATCCAAGTGAAAGACTCAGAGCCATTTGGAGATGTCTCTTCCAGCAAGAACAGAAGTGGAAGTAGCAGATGTGTCCCTCTGGAAAAACAAAGACTCAGACTGAGCAAGTTACTGACTGAGTGCACTGAACCTGGGAATGCCAGTTGACATCCAGGAGGAAGAGATTTCAAACCAAACCAAACCAAACCAGTTTATACTGTACTTTTCAGCGTGTTTGGTATAGTTGATTCATGAGAAAATGAACCCTCCAAGATAAGTTTGATTCAACTGGAAAAAAGACTTTTTTGAAGACTTAGAGAATAAACGAATCATGATTAATAAATTGAATATAATCCCAGTAAACTCCTGTCCCATCCTGCATTTCAACAAGAATTTTATGAAATTTTTCTAGGAAACACTACTTTCAGTGACTTGTCCTATAAGGAATATAACCATCAAGTCAATCATAACAGATCTCTTGCTGAGCCTGAGGGTAAAGCATATAGTACACTCTTCAAAATAAAGGACATATTTGAATTTGCAACAGAGGAAGTATCTGAATCATTTTTATATGTCTGAAGTGTAAGTTTAAAACCCAATATGCAAGTCATGACCTATGAGCTCCTCTGCAGTACATCAGAAGAGATCTCTACAAAGTTCACTGTTTTCTCATATTAACTTTTTAAAATTGGATCCCACAATAATGAATCTGATTGTGTGTATAAAAGTCTCAACTATATTTGTATATCAATTGAAATAGTAAGTGAAAAAGTTATAAAACAGTGAGGCACCAGTCAGTTCTACGCAAATGTTTTCAGCCAAGTGTATGGGCAGGACTAATTTTGTGTGTCCCAGTCATTTCTGTGGCTCTTCTACCAGGAGAAGCAATGTGACATTTTCCACACTGCAGCAACCTCATGAAGCGTGGGTGTAAGCTAGAACGGGTAATGTCTTACTCAAATGTTGTATTTGCAGAACTGAAGATATGTAAAACTGCAGAAATAAAAAAAAAGTGCTATCAGTGAACTGTCCTTTGTTGCTCAGTTACCAGATTTTCTTATTAATTGCATGAAGTCCAGTTAGTCAGTTGTCAGATTTAATAAAGTCCTTTTAAAACTTGTCTTTTGTGATTTAAGTCTTTATATTCCTAGGAAAGAATATAAAAAAGCTTTAAATGTCAGATGAATAATAGAGAAGTATAGCTTTCCTATGAAACATGACACTAAAATATTACCTTTAAAACAATTAAAGTGTAATAGTTGACGTCTTTTCCAGAGCTTGATACTTGTAATTCAATATTAAATATATTGTGGTGAATACTGCCATCATACACACATGAAAAATGGTACTATTTTTATATTTTTTTTAGTTCCATGTGTGTGGTGATCCCTGTTTTGCCTACATTTAAGCATATTGGTGCTGACTTACCAAGTTTAACAAGCAGCTGTGTCATTATAGCTGGTCAGAATCTGAAGTGGACTAAATAAATGCAAATCGCATGATGTCCTTAGGATTACTTTTAGTTTCTAAGGTGGGATTTGGGTCATCATTATCTGGGTTAAATAGCTCACCTAAATCAGTCATTCAAAGTGCCTTGCATGTTCAGGGGAGAAAGGCCAGCTTGCTCTGTACTGAAGTGAATGGCTGTCCCCGGAATTGTACAAAGCATGGGATCTGTCCTGCCTGCTGGCTGCCTCTGGAGAGAGCTGTCCTACCCTTGCTTACCCCCATCAGCACCGTGACTGCACGTGGACAGTTCAGGAGAAACTCAGAAGGAAAATGAGTGGTCTTCTAGACTATAGAGCTCTGAGAGTTAGGCAAGCATGAGTCTTGGCACAAGAGAACTGTCCCTTCTGGAAATGGTTAGCCATTGGATTAGTGTAACTGTATTATTTAAAAAAAAAATAAAAATCCATATGACAGATGAGATTAATTAAATCTGGGGGTATCCAGTAACAAGGACATACCAGGTAATGCTCTCCAAAAAATGCTCACAGTGAAATACACAGACAAATCTTTAATACAGAATCACACTTACAGGGTAAGTACAGAGTGATGACATAAATCCATGTTGAGGTATAAGGCTGAACATTAAATGTGTTTCAAAGAGAGAGGAATTCGTAGCTCATCGTATTCCAAACTTTATTCTGTGCTTTTGGATGGAAATGGATTTTCTCTAGATAAGGGTTTGTGTAGAAGAGTACAAGCATAAATCAAGTCTCAGTTGACATGAAAAACACGGGAGATCTTGGATATTTGTTACTGCACTGTGCATCTCTCCTCACTCTGAACATTCGGCTGGTTTTGTGATGGCTCATTTTTTCTTTCTGTGAAACTAATTGTCAAAGAGTTACTGGAAACCACAGCAAAAGAGGCAAAAGTATTTAATGTACCAATAACTGCTAGATACCATCGTGTATGTAGTTATTGAAACTGAGCAAATAAAACTAGGCAAAAAACAACAATAGACAGAAAATAGACATTTAAAAAAAACCCAAACCTAACAATTTTCAAAAGTGAAATACTAGAAGTTGATTCTGGTGCAAAAAAAGTTAGTGGGTCAGTGACCCCCTAATTGCTTTCTTTTATTTAAAAATGGCTTACTCTCCTTCTCTTTTGAGGAAGTATAAGAACTAAACAGAAGTTTATTTTCATCATCAACTTTTCCTGTGCAAATGTTACACTGAAGTAAGGTGCTGTTTGCAACACTGATACTCAGAGTGGGTAATACAGAATTGCCGCAGTGAATTCAAATTGTTACTCTTCAGCTGGTCTCTGTTTCATTTCCCCTGATTTTTCTCAACTTTCTGGTCACATTTAGTCATAGGAATAACAGAGGGCATGTATGTTCTTAAAATTAGCCTGTAGGCTAATGCTTAATAATCCATGAGCTTCCTCCATACTCCTGTGTTGCTTAGAAGCAAAGAGGAAAATAGGAAAACAAATGGTGATGAGAAAAGATCAGGAGCCTGCCCATCTCTGCTGTGCTCGTGATTACAGAGGGAGCTCCCGCAGTACCATCAGCCCCAAAGTCACTAACAGTGTATTTGCTCTAGAAGGTAGCAAATTAAAACAAACTGGGAATGTTTGTTCAAATTTGTCCACTGCCCACTCTGGCAAAAAAATCTCAGGGGCTTTTGCTGTGATTTTTGTCACCTATGGCATCTGCTGACTTAAAACAGGCTCCTAAGAGCTCACTTTTTCAGAAAATTCAGGTCACCTAAGATGCACGCAGAACGGAGTAGCCTTCAATATTTAGGCTGTCAGTCAAAACTCTCTAGAGAGTTTCATGCCTGAAATGCAATTAAGGATGAAGAGCTGAATCAACACTGCGAGAATCTGGGCTGGTGGTTGAAGAATTTCTAGATGTTTCAAACCTGATAGGCCAGAAAACAACCCCATCTGGGCAAATGGCCTGTTTTAGCAATTGGGAGAATAGCTGACAGAAGTTTTCTGTAATTTGTCTATTTCTTTTATAGTGTGGACATATTGTTAAATTAGTTAATGGGAAGAAAAAATGTTTAACAGCTAATGTGATCCTTTATGTGGCATGCCATCTGTGTATTGTGTGCTGAATGTCACTGGCTGTGAGAGAGGAAATCAAAGAATTTCAGCCTTGTCTTCTTTACTGTCATTATCTTGGGCAAGCATGATAAATAATCATATTTATGTTCTGGAGGATATACAATTTAAATCAACCTATTAACCAGGAAGACATTCTTCACAGACTTTGGAAGGCACAGAAAAGACATCATCTCACCATAAGCAGTCCATTTCATGGGTGCTGAGCACTAGAAACTTAGAATGAAGTGAACAAGACAAGTTATTTTTCCTTTCACAATAAATAAAGCTATTTGCAGAGACTTTATTCAGGCATATTTGGGGGTTAATCCTGAGGTTCTGGAAGGGAACAAATCAGATTTTGTAGTCTGTTACGCAGATAGTTTAAGAAATTTTCAATTCTCCACGTCCCAAAACCATCAATTTAATTTAATTGGACATGTGTTTCTGTAAAAGACTTTTTGCTATTAATTGGAGCTTCAAGAGAATCTGTTCAGTTATTCATCAGCCTGACAACTGTGGATCCTGCTCTCCTTCCCATCTGAGGTGTGAATCTGATCATCAGCAGAGCAGGGAGCAGGTAGCTGACAATGAGCAATTTGGGCATGGGTGCAGCTCTTGCCCTGTGACCTCTGGCTCTTGCTCTGGCTCACCCGCACTCACCTGCCTGTGCAAGGCTTTCCTCTCCCGAGGATGGAGGTGCAGCACTCACTCACTCACTCACTCACTCACTCACTCACTCACTCACTCCAAAGAGTTTGAGCAGTTGCCAACTGCTCTGCAGCACAGCCCACTCAGCCACAGGAAAGTTTCCCAGACCAAAACTCTGTTGCCATATGTATGGTTTAGGAACGTGCAGGGACAGCGTCTGCCTCATTAGCTCCTGCTGAAGCTGTTTCATGGAATGTAAATAACACAAGGGTTGTTACATTGGACAGAAAGAGGAAAAAACCTGAGGAGCTGACTGACAATTTCGTGGTCAAGCTATTCACTTGGGATAGGAAAGGGTAAAGTTCAAGAATATCTAACATAAAGGGGGAGCAGTTTTGACAGTGGAGAGGGATGCCTCCTGTGTCAGATATGCCCCAGGATAGCCTCCTGGGACATGAAGGATTTCAAATTCAATGCTTTCTGCTTTGCTCTTCTTTAAAAAAAAAAAAAACAAAAAAAACAAAAACAACAAACCAAAAAACCAACTCAGAATGGGAACATTTACTTTCATGGTTGGTTAGATTTTTCCAGTAGAAAAACATTTTCTGTATTCTTCCCTAGAAGAAACATTTTCACCACAAGACTGAACTTACTTTTATCGTGCACCACTGGACTTGATTTGCATTTGTCTTTCCTGTAAGGCCTCTGGAGCTCTTGCAAGCAATAGCAACTGATTAAACTCTGTTCCTGATTCCTATCCTTCCCCTTGGCTGTTGGACTATGACTTAAAATTGATAAAATGTACTGGACAGGTTATTGTTCTCTACTCTGCTTGGCTACGCAGCTTATTTATTATTTGGTACGACTTATCTCAAGAGTACTGTGGAGATGATTTGCAGAAAGTCTGGGATTCACTCATATATCTGGGTCTGGTTCATTGCTTTCATACTCTGTTGTTCTACAGAGACATATGTAGATCCATACCAGTTCTTTATTACTTTTCTTTCTCCTTTCGTTTAGGTACTTTTTTTTTTCTTTAAAAGGAATGAAGAGAAAATGAGAAATGGTTTTAGATGTGGGGGTTTTAGATACTCACAGTAAGAGCTTTATTGATAATAGAAAAACAGACAGTACTGACAAGTCCTTTTTTGCAGCCCTTTAGAGGAGAAGGATTTTCAGACTGGGCACATAGGGTTATCTGCCTTTAAAAAAATTGCCTTACTACATTAGGTATTTGTATTTGTAATGTCTTGGTGTGTCCTGTGGGAACACAGTGTGGCCCTATTATGGAAATCTGTTCTTATGGGTCACAAGTTTATTTTTATGTCATCTATTAGAACACACTGATGAGTTAAAGAAAATTTACAGCAGTGATCCTGTTGAAAAACAGAAGCTCACATACCAGGGATGATTTACTTCATGCCAAACATTAGACTGATATCAAAGTACATAGCAGTCAATCAAAAACAATGCTTTGCAGCCAGTTCTCTTCAATTAATATACTGGATTTCTGTTCCCAATTCCTACAGAAGTCTGCAGAAGCATATTTCACAATTCCCAATGTTTAACATTTAAGAGAAAAATAAAGGGCACCTTAAAAACTATACCACAAATTGTATAATTCATCTGAATTTTTAGGCCAATTGCTACTGTATAGTCACAAATGATAATAACTTTGCTAGCAAGCTGACAAGTCAAAATTGAAACACTTGGTTTGAGTTAAGCTGGTTTCTCCCTCTTTGTTGTTAAGCAGCATTCTTTCCCTCCAAACTTACTGCTCTGGACTCTACTTTCTCATTAAGAAAGACCAACAATTTTCTGTTTGTCAGGTTTTGCTACCAGATGGAGAATATTGGAGAAGAGCTTTTTGAGTCCATGTTGGAATCCTATGGCCCTTGGCTGGCCCGACCTCAAACCACCTATAACGTGGTGGGTTTTGCTAGGGTTTTCTTTTGGGTTTTGAGTTTCTTTAAAGCTGAAACTTTGAAGCTCAAAATCCTCAGAAGGAACAGAAAGAGAAACCTCATGCAAACAAATACCACTGATCTTTACACAGCTTTGATCTCTTATGTATCTATAGTGCCTTTCATCATGAAGAAGCCCAGTAAGATTTATAAACTGCCTTCAAAGGGAAATATCTTATCTCTGTGCCACAATGCACACCACTGAAAACCAGTCTTCAGAGAAGATGACCTACACCACAACGTGCACACCTGGAGCACGATGCACATTAACTGGCAGTAGGGCAAAAATTAGCAAATACAGAGGATAAACATTATTTGACAGGATCTGCAATGCCAGAAAAAATAGCAGAGACCTCACATTTTAATGTTGTATTTATCTTCATGGAACAGACTTCGTGAAGGATTTCAAACTCTTGGGTGCAACAACCCCTACTTCTGGGGATGGCTCAGCAAGGGTTTTTGTTGCACCTGTCAGCAGGTGCAAGTTATGCCAACCCACCTTCAGCAGAGGGGCTTCTGTATCTCCTCTCAGCATTCCCTGGTACCCACAAGACTTTTGCACAGAAAATTTTACAAGCACATTTCTCCTCTCTCTCCACGTCTCTCATGAAAGTCCTGGCCCTAGGGAACCCAGCTGAAACAGCTCTTCTCCCTCCTTTCCATTAGCCAGAATCTTTGATTAACTGAGCCTCTGACTGTCTGAAAATTGCAGGCACCCTTGAAGACTTTCAGGTAATTGCAGTGTCTACTGCCTTTCAAAGCTAAGGCTTAGGTTACTGAGCCATCTCCGTAATGTCTGATCAATGGAGTGATCAATTAGGAATGGGAAAATGAGCTGCAAGTGGAATGGCTAATGACCTATCATGGAGAAGTCTTTTAATCTCTGGGCCCATGACTGCGTGCCAACCTGCTCCCTCACAAAGCCAGCAGGGTCCTGCAAAGTTGAAAATTACCATAAAAAAGAGAACAAATGGGGAGCGGGTAAAAATCAATTAAAACTACTGGTATTGTAAGGACCTAGAGTGAGCCCAGGAAAAATTCTAAGTGTTTGTTTAACGGATATGTGAGCTTGTTTGCCCTAGTAACTCTGTCTCTGTTTGATATGTATGAGGTTCTGAATATTTTATAACTGTGATGGCTGTGTTCACTTAAAGCCAGCTGCTTAAAAAAAAAATTAAAATTCCAGAAACACTTTGTCTTTCAACTCAGCATTATGTAATGTTTCAGGCTTGATACCCATTTTCTTTGAAGGTTTTTTCCTACTGATAACATCAGAAATGTCACCCAGGAAAGATCAAATCAAATTTCATCTGAAAAAAAAAAAGGTTGTTGGGTCTTAAAGGTTTTGTTTTGTTTTCTTTTTTTTATTCCACTGACAGATAATGAGTGTTAATGCTTCATCTGAAGCAAAAAAAATGATAGCTGAATTGGAAGAATGCTGGAGAGGAGGGCACTGGGGAACACATTTGTGAGCCATCACATAAATTCTCTTAGAAGCCCAGGCAGAAACTCAGAACATCACATCTTAGCAGAACATAATGTATACTCCAGAAAGAGTAGAGATAATGTATCCTAATGTATTCAATATTTGCCTTTGATGTAAGCTTAAGCATTATTCCATATGTTTTACTCCATCGCTATATTAATTTTGGTTGGAAACCATCACACATTAATTATCAAATATGACTAAGCTCCAGCTCACTCATTTTCCTAGGTTAATTGATGTCTGCTGTGAGACAGTTACACTGCAGAATTTTGTTTATAAGAGCTGTGGCTAACATGTTGACAGTGACTGCCAGATTTGCCAACCATCAGGCACAAATACAGCTCAGCTGTCCAGGGCGGAGGCTGTATAGGAAAGGAAAGACCTGAACCTCAGCAAAGATTTTGCAGATGCATGCGTGGGGTCTTCTTTGAAACAAAATAGAATAAATTAAAATCAATTTTTACAGGGAAAGAATCAACTAATTTGGACTAAACATTTTATATATTGCATGGCAATTATCTCAAGTAAATGCTTGAATAATGAAGGCAAAAATGTTTTTAATCTTTTCCCCCAGTATTACAGACCACTCCCTGACCTAATGCTTTACTTTGTTTTGAACAGCTTTTATGTGAATTTTCAAGAACATTTTAAATAATAGATGTTCCATAATTACAGCCTGTGTTTCTTATGAGAGGGGGTTTTACTATTCAGATCTTGTCATTTTAAGATCAAAAGATTTCTATTTCAGAACTCTTTTCCTTGCTGAGCTCTAGACAGACAGACTAGTTCGTGAGTTGCCAGATCTTTAGCTCTTGTAAGCTCTATTGCCATTAAACTAAAGAAATGTTCCTGAAAAACCCTTTATTACACAAGCAGCTTATTGCAGTACTGCCCACGCTTCTTTAATGGAGAAGCCCACATCCCTTTGAAATAATCTAGGCACTATCTTGTGTAAGTGGAACCAGAATGGTTTTTATCTAAAGAAAACTATTAAAACATTTGAACTAACAGTAGAAATTAATGGGTTTTTTCCTGTTTGCTTACTTAATCATGGATGTGTGCAGTTTTTTTGCAATGTTTTATCATGTTTGGTCACCAGAGATCCCTGAGATACATGGCAAGAATATGTCTCTATAGTCAGGGAAACAAAGGGAAAAATGATACTGAAGGTTTTCTGAAGTTGTTCTTTGCTTATTCATCATCATAAACTAACATATAACCTTCTGTCACAAGCTAAAGGTTCATAAAACTAGTCTCTGTATGAAAAACAACTCATCCAGCCTGTTCTATTGACAAGATGCCCCTACCTACAGGTGGGGGAGGCAGAAGTGAGGAGGGAGTGTGCACAGCTTGTTTGGCTCTTCAAGTTCAAGGCTAAATGACAAAAGCATTCTGAGTACAGTAATGGTAAAAATCACACGAACTGCAAAAGCTTCAGCCCAAATATTTTCAAGGGCAAAAATCTCTCACGAATGATGGACTTTTTCCTACTATGTGTCATTTCAAATGTTGTTAAGAAAATAGATTGTTTCTAGGTTAGGCTCTGACAAAAGAGACAGTTTTGGCTAGAGTGGAGATGTATTTGTTCTACTTATGACCTGTCTCTAGTGATGTGCCAGCCTTGAACATTTGCTTATTCCTATTACAGCTGCTTCTAGCTTCACTTGGGGCTTTAATGGGACATTTATTTAAGAGGATGCTGTTGCATGAAAAAGTAGCCTGTAAGTCCTTTTTTCCTACAGCCATGTCCTTTGCCATCCCCTCAGCTCAGCTAGCAGTATCAGTAGTGCAGCTGAGTGACAGTTCAAGCTGAAAGATAATTTCTCCCAAAAGGATTATTCCCCAGCTCTCTGTTTCCCTGACCTAGTGCATCCCAGTTCCTCAGCTTGGGCTGACACGGTGTACAAGGTAGAGGATGGGGACCAGTTTGGGACAAGCAACCCATGATCTTGGTGAAGATAGATCTGTGACCTTTTATTGTAAAAATCATTACCTTAACAAACAGGAAAACTCATTACAGTTACTTTCATATCAAGCTACAGTCTTCAGGCTTTAATCATTTTTTACCAAAACTTCTGCACTCAGTGGAATCTCACCAAAACACAGGCAAAGCTTGAACCCGTGAAATATGAAACTTTAGAGGAAGGGTAAAGAGCAAGAAAGGGGGAAAGATATGAGAATGGCAGACATATTATAATTAATTTTTAGAAAAGGTTGAAAAATAAATCTGACCAAAATATTATGTAATGAACACCAGAATCTATTCTTGTAAGACAGTGTTTGGAATCAGCTCCTACTTTTTTTATTGTTCTACTGGCCATCTGTTAGCATTATGCCATTTTCCATTTAAAGAGCCATCTCATCTTTAGCAGATGTTCAGTTTGTCTACATGTATGTTTTCTAATTCCTCTCAACTCTACTAATGGTCTTTGTACTCTCAGAACTACAAGTTTTCTTATATTGCCTCCACAGTCACTGTAACATCCTCTTAAAATTTGAATAGAAAGCTTCTGTTAACATCTCCCTTCTTTGAGAAAACAGTATTCAAACATCTTCACAAAATAGCCTTTGCAGTTATCCCTAATGGGCAGTAGCTGTAAACGCCGAAGTTCCTATTCATTCTGAAATACAAAATTGAAAGCCTTGACTATATCTTATATAGCTCTAAGTTTTCACTAAAAGAAATGGTTGTCTGTTCAAAAGGCTGTGAAAATTTCAGCACAGAATATCTGTCTGATACTACTTGCACTTGGACTGAAACAGAGTTTTCCCACTATTTCACATCCCATATAGAAGTGTGTGGTTAATAGTAAAACAGGTAAAGGAAATATCCCAGAGGGCCATTTTGTGTCCTTCCAGCCAAATGATCATGAGGGATGTCTGCCTCTTGTTTGGTAGGCAAAGGTACAGAAGGTCAAACATTAGGATGGCATATATTGCAGTGCAACTTCTTGACATTTATAAGTTTTTCATATTCTAAAAGAGTCTCCTTTAATATTCCTGTTAGCATTTTCTCTTCCCCATTTCTAAATTCTCTCTTATTTTATGAAATAGTTGTACAGTTAGGCTTTGTACCTGTGACTGGTACAAGAAATCGGGGTAGAAGCAGCTGAGGAAGTAAGAAAGGGATGTTTGCAGTGGGTGAGGAATGTGGATTAAATTATGATCTCAGTAAGATGAAAATTCTTAGCAGGGCAGCAGGTGAATGTGAAAGATGATGAGACTAGGGACACTGAAAACTCACTGACATATTTAAAGGAAAGGTGTGCAAAGGTTGCTATTTCATACCAAGCTGCCCGAAACTGATATGTTCCATAGAACAGCTGCACGAGTGGGAGTCAATTATTTATCAGGTGGTGCTGCAGATTTCTGCAGAATACTGCCTCCTTGGAGGGAATATTCCATGGGGTAAATTTGAACCCAGCCCCAGAAGCATTGCACTCTTCCATCATTGCTGACTAACAATTAAGTTTTCTTTAAAAGAGCTCGCTTCCAGCCATCTGGAGCTCTTAGCTTCCTTATCTTTGCTTTGTGCTTCTGCTTTCCCAAACAGATTTGGTTTTGATTGTCTCAGTAGCTAAAATAGCACAGCCTAAAACACAGTTGGCATATACAAGCTCTCTCTGCCCCCTTACTTGCTAGAGGGTTTCAGCCTTCCCACTTGTTTCTGGATCTGTTTTTATCTCTGCTGTCACTTCCAGCAGGGGCATGAGGGAGGTGTGCAACCTGTGCAGAGCTGAGCTGAACACTCTAAGAGAAGTGATGAGGAGAGCAATTTTAGCCATGAATATCCTAATGAAGCTCCTGTGCTGACCTTACACACTTCTGATTAAGCAAATATGCAAATGCAAAGCAGTTCAGAACTGGATTAGCATTCAAAGCTTTTTAAAAAGCTACTGTGGCTACATGCAGAGTGACCTTTAGGCCTGCTCAGTTCTGCTAGAATGCAGATGAGGAAAAAGAAAGACATTATAAATACAGTAGGACTTGCAGTCACCATGAAATGTGCCACAGGAGGAAAATAATATCCAGATCAATGTTTTACATCTGGTCTGGTTATGGGGCAAGAGATTACTCTGCATCATACTTGGGGATGTTTCTTCCAGCACCTTCCAAAACCAAAGTTAGCTCAACAGTTGGTTTGGTCATAATCCTGCAGGTTTAGTAATTAAAAAAGAGAGGAAAGCTGATAAATAAGGAACCAAATCTGTGCCCCAACAGTGCTGTAAAAATTCAGGGAGGAACAGGAAATCCAGGGCAAGTAGGAGACATATCTCAAAGTAACAGGAGGGTCAACACTCAGGAATCTGCTGTTTTCACCAGCTGGTGATTAGGAGGTGAACATCAGGAGCAAAACCTTCAATTCCCTTTAATTAAAGAAAACTTGTGTAACCAGAAGATACTCCACTGTCTTTGTCAGGTGCTACGCTGCACACAGCGCTGCTCAAAACCACAACCTGGGCTGTGGTTTTAAGATTGGCGATAAAGATCCACAGATGTTCTAAGCTTGTGTTTCTGAGAGGAGAGAAAACCACTGGAAAGGAGGGGTTAAGAAACACCGGCCATTTACAGAGAACTGCTCCCTCTACAAATGCACACCTTATTTCTAGGGACACAGCACTGGAAGAGACCTCCTGGGTTCTCAGGACTCTGATTGCAAGGACCATGTTATATCCTTCATAAGTTGGTGGAATTTAGTTGCTGCTATTCTGACTCAACCCACTGAAAATCTGTTCCAGAATGAGCTTCCCTTATAACTGAGTACTTCCTTCTGGTTTTTCAGGCTAAGTGTATTCGTAGCTGCCTTTCACTCATTTTCTTCACAAAACTGACTTTGTTTAATTACTTCCTAAGGCCTGTGTATCAATATCTTTATTTTCTTGTTCTTGGAATAGTACTTGAAAAACTATTTTAACAACGAAATAATGCAACGGGGACACTGTAAACCATGTAAGATCCTCTACTGATATAAACTGGTATAAACTGGTTTAACTTTCATGCTAATGTGTATGGCCCTAGGAATTAAAAAGAAACTTTTCATTTTTTAAAAAGAAACTTCTGGGATTTTTTTTCCGGGTTAGACAAGATAAAAAATATCTGTGCTAAAATGCTATGAATACATCCATAGCAACCACACTTTTGGGTAATATATCTGTCATTTTTTTCCCTAAGAATTCTTTTAAAAGACAGAAAGAACACTGAAAGAAACAAACAAGCAAAAAGTTTTCTTATTGTGATTCCTTGGTCATATACTATCTCCATATCTTAATGTAGCGTGTCTATTTCTGTTTATTTTTGCATCAATCAGCTTCTTGATTTGGAAGAAATTGTCAAATGTATTTGTTTGCCCAACACATACTTGAGGTTCCAGAATGTCTTTATGCAGATGGCAGCAAAACATTATAATACATTGCTTTATTTCCTTGTTTTGGAGATAAACAATAAAGATCAAAATTTACCACAGCTCAAAATACAATAAAATGTCCACAATAATTTGTTTCAGTTACAGCTGAAAGGTATAAACTTGTTTTATATCTTAGAAACAATCACTTAGAGTTTTTGAATGTACTGATCTTTTGCATGAGATGCTTATTTTGGAGAGGTTCAAGAACTTGTTTTTCAATAGTTTTCTGAATTGACAGTAAACAAAAATTTTGATAAAGATAACAAGAACCCTTAAAACCAATATCATGAGACTGTACAGGAAAGTAGCAATAATTCTGTTTTTAATGAGGAAAGAACACATTTTTCCCGTGATTTAAACCCCATCAAGCTGTATTTAGAACTCAAATAATAAAAAAGCTCCATATTTTATGCCAGTTTAAAATGACAGGCTTCATATGGGCTCTGATGCAAGCTCTAAAATAGCTCAGGCTGGTTCAAAATCAGATCTGAGTTCCGTGAGAAAGCTGGCTGTTCTGTGCTTATCACAAAATGTGAAACTGAATTTTGTACTTTTACATGTAATAACTCTTCATACAGTAAATATCCTGCTTTATTTCTGCCCAATAGGAGGACTATGTATTGCAGCACCAGGATAAATGTGGCTGATTTCCTTATGAGACCTTATGCTTATGCAGCCTGCAAACCAGAATCAAATGTTCCTTTATGAAAACAACCTGCACTTTAGGAAAGAAAAAACAAATCAACAAAGCTTTATGAGACATAATTGGGATCAATAGAAATTACTGTAATTCTGAGATATATTCTGCAAGTTTTTAAACCATCCTTTAGTATTCTGTACTAAAAGCATGATTATACATTAAATTATAGCAGATGGCATCATGTAGAAGTATCATTTGTTAATATATTCTGCTGGGCTTAGCCATCAAGGTAGTACAAATTGGCATAAATTACACTTTCTTTTGGCTTTTTGGCATGTTGATTGCATTGCATGACGTTCTTTCACAGCTCTGTACTTACCCTCTAAACTATGACTAAAAAGTCATCTTGTATAAACTAAATTCAGGAAGAGCAAAATCTATGAATGTCAGAACTACAAACCCCAATGGCTGGCACTAATCTTACAGAAAAGTCCAGTCAGCTCCTTTTCCTCCTGAGCTAGACAGTCACCCTGAAAAGGATAGGTTGCCAAGAATACAGACCGAAGACAGGGGATAGATTTCAGAGAAAAAAATGAAAGCTGAAGGTGAAATTGGACCCAAGCAGATTGTATCCATGAAAGTAAAGAGAGATGCAGGGAAGCTGGGGTTTGGACCAGCTCCTTACATGGGTTTGGGGCAGAGATGAAGGTCAGGAGGGCTCTGTGCAGCGCCACTGCCGCACATCATGAGAGGTTCTTGTGCCTTGCTTTGTTCTTAGAGCCTTGCAGAGAAGCCAGGGATACTTCTCAGGTGTCATCTTTTCCAGGGGGACGGCAGCCAGGGAAACACTGTAGCTGGTATTTAGAGCAAGCAACCTTATGAATCGGGACAGCGACCTGATTTTGCCTGTGTCGCCTCCAGTGAGCCCGGGACGAGCCACCCGAGGAGCAAGGCTGGAGAAAATGAAGCTGTAGCGCTGCAGTGTTCCAGCAGAGAGCAGCATCCGTATGTGGAAAAATGCTGCTCTCCTGCAGCCAGCACAGAGCCCGGGAATATCGCCCTTTCCCCTCCTCCGTAGTTCATAGGTAAATGAACTTATCATCCGAACCGGAACACTTAATAAAACATGGAACGGTATGATATTAAAAATGTTAAATCAAGATTAAACTTATATTTTAAAAATCAGAATATCAGCAATGAAACAATTCAGTTTCCTGAAGCAAAATTGAACTCTCTCCATGTCTCACATTCTGGATGTTTTATGACACACACAGTATTATAACATTGATTAGTGTGACGATTAAACATAGATAATTTAGGAATAGAGAAATCATGCAATCCCATTCAGGGAGTAGAACCTCAGTTCAGAAGGTGTTGAATGCAGAATCACAGAATATTCTGTGATTTGGAAGGGACCTCCAAGGATCATCGAGTCCAACGCTAAAGTGAATTGCCCATACAAGGATCAAACCCACAACCGTGGTATTATGGGCACCATGCTCAGGCCAACTGAGCTAATCCCAGTGTGTGTGTGTGTGCCTGTGTGCAAATAAAATCAACAAGTTCCAGCAGACACACACCTCAGCAGCTTTGTTAAGCTCTAGGCTCTTGGGTTTTAAAACATGGGGTGAAAGAACAGTCTGCCATGAAAAAGCAGCTAAATTAGTGGTTCTTGGAGCCTAATATTTTACATTATTTTTTTATCATTGCAGTTTCATTGTCTCGGTAATTTCGTTGCATTAATATAAGCTACTGGAGGAAATTTGCCCATGTTGAGAGGCTGAGCCACACTGGGGCTGCTCTGCTGATCTGTGCTATTCCTTCCTTCTGGCTGTCCTTTTGTCTGAACTTGGGTCTTTACAACATGTTACTGCCTAGCTTCATGAACAGGGAGGTGTGATTCACTATAAAGATGCTGAAAGACCAACAAGTAGTTTGGATGATCCAGTCATAATTCAGAGGTAATTAATTTACAAGGCCTTTCTAAACCTTTCCAAATATATGACAGCTGTGATCAGGAGAACAAGAGTGTGCTTGGGAAGTTATGCTACATAAGCAGAAGTTCAAGAGACTGTTGGAAGTAACAACCATGTTTGAAGATGCTGAATTAACCTCTGGACTTCTAGAGTGCATCAGCAGCTGTGGGAGACACACCTGCTCTTTGTAGATGTAGTTCATGGTAATGAGTAGAAAATGGCAGAGCAGAAAACAAATTTGTGAATTTTGTGCATGGTTTGTGTGACACTGACTATCAGACTGATCTTGTGGGTTTTGCCATGCTGAAAAATGATAAGCCATGTAACATGGAAATGAGAATATGGTTTAAGACATATTTCTGCTCTGTCTCTTTTTGACAAAAATGATATTGACATGAAAAACCATCAAAAATTAAATTACCTGTGCAGGCAACCCTTCAGCATTCAGAAAAATAAAGATCTATGCACTTCTAGGTTATTTACAAGTCTTTCTAGGAGTTGAGAGAAAAAACCCCAAACCAACCAAACACAACAAACAAACAAACATAAAAACCCAAACCCACAACCCCATAAAAACAAACAAACAAAACCCCTCAACCTCCCACAAAAACAAATTAAACTCCCCACAAATCAAAACAGAACAACAGTAATACCCATCCAATTAATTCTGTTGAAAAACAACAGGGTTTAATAGTAAACCAGTGATACTTTATTCATAGTCTTACAACACTGAGTTCATGTGATAAAAATACATTTTATTTTAATGTGAACAGTTTTGTATAAGCCTTAAAAAGCCAGGTCCAAGGATGTATAGCAAAGGGAAAATTAGAAGTTTATTGAAAAGAAAACAGACATTATAGAAAGATGGGCAAAAAAAACCTGCAGAAAGAAAATGAAAGAATAAAGCAAAGTACTAAGAAGTGGAGAGAAAAAAAGAATGGAATAAAAAAGAGACAAATTTTGACTTCATACTTTGTGAAATGTAGACATTTGTCATAAATACTTATATCTATCTATGTAACTCAAAAAACTACATCCATTTCATTGCATTTTCCAGTTGAAAATGATTGTGGTTTAAGTGTGTAGTATTTGCAATCTATTCAAAGTAATTTTAAATCCCCCAGGAAGGATAAAAGTAAAACACTGCCTATTTGCTTTTTTCATACCTCGGTGCTCCCTCCCTGTACCTTACTTTTCCTTGTGCAAAAACTCCAGTTAAAAAAACAGAAAACCTATCATGTCAAATGTCAGATTTTCAAAGCTGCTCCTGCTTTGAATGTCACAGAAAAGCACACCGCCATCTGACTTGGTCCATTAAAAACTATAATTGAAATTGGCTACACCAAAATACCTGTGTGATCCAACATGACCTTCCTTTTTCCTCCTTGTTCATTTCAAAGTCTCTTACACTTTCCCCAGACCTTCCAGCTGCCCCAGTGACTCCATTCCTCACCGACATTTGACTTCCCTCTCATCTACTCTCAACATGGGTAAGACTGGCTACACATCCCAACTGCAGAAAACTCCACAGATGTTTGATAAGCTTGCCACATGGAAGGTGTATCCAAATTTTTGTTAGGTAGGGGATAATTTTGAAAGGCCAATTTATTTAAAAGAGGCAGAAATGACATAGTGAAAAACAAAATTGAGACACTTCAGTATACATGCAGAAAAAACTACACCAGCAGAAAAGGAGAGAAAGAAAAAGGAACTCCTCTGATAAACCTACTTGTCATTCTTAGCAGAATACGTTGCAAGAAATATCGGATGTTGTGCTGCCCAGAGAGCCTCCATACCCTGTGAAGGACATGGTCTTATTGATATCTTGTTTTCACTTTCACCTCAGTAATGGCAGAGATTGTATCAGAAAGTTTTAAAAGCAAAATAGAGGTTAGATCCATTTTCGATACTCTAAATTAAAAGAATAAATGAATCACCCAACTGTAGTTAATGGGCAATTAACATAATTCTGGTCCGGTGTAGCTGAAAGATAATGAAAAAGCTGATTGCAAATGAACCAGCAGTAATGTAGGAGGTCATAATAGTCCCATAACTCTGAATGAGAAACCAATTTCTCCTCTAACACTTGGTGCTTTGATTGGTGAAGGGCTTTATCATTCTATGAAATTTACCCGTGATAGTATGAGACATAAAAAAAAGGTTCTGCTGTGTAAATGGTGGATGGCTGACAGAACAGGTACCCTGAGCTGCTGCATGAGCCTGTAGTAGCTATCATAAACTAGAGGGTAATTAGAAGAGCAGTGGTGAATAGAGAGGAGAGGAGCATATATCTGAGTAATGAGCTCACAACTGTACTGCATGCAGCAGGGCAACAACCCACCAGGGGAAATGCAGGAGGGCGTCAGGCTCTGCTCCAGCCGGGAGACTGGATGTGCTGATGCCCTCTAACTCCACCCACCTCCTGGACACAGCGTAATATCTCCTCTGTGCTCAATTTGTTCTTACTTAAAGAAGGGGTAATGGGGTGGGATGAATTCCACCCACAATGCTTCTCTCCACTTCCCATCTATGTCCTGATCCTATTAAAACTTAAGATCTTGTTCAGCAAACTGTCATCAGATAAAGTAAATTACATTTAATGCCAGTGGTAATGCTCTCAAAATCAAGAGAACCATTGTGTCTAGGGCAAGGAGTGTCTCTTTTCCTAGAATTTTAAGTAAGTCTATATTTAGCCCTTTTGTGGCTTTTGAGGGGGAAAAAACGTAATCATGTTAGAACACTGTAATGGTAAATGAATCTACATTCTAGCAGCAGATGGCACATTAATAGAGTACAGACACATGCACACAAAAAAGCCTTAAAAATGTATTTTTTCCCTTGGTACTTTTCATCACTGTTTCCTATGTCTTTTCTACCAGGATAAATAAAATTATGGTAGATTTAACAGAGAGGACTTATTCCTAGTGCTATATTTATATCATGACAAATCAATAGGTTATTGCTGCATTACACAAAGTAGAAGAAGTAAATAGATAAAGTGACAGTGCTTAACACTCATAAATATTTAGCATGCACTCTAGGATTGCAAGTGACCTTTTTGGGGAGATTTTTACATCACCTTTCTCACCCTGTCCTGCTGCCAACATGAGTGACAGAAGTCACTAAGGCGTTTGAGATACCTGGATCTTCTTGCTGTGTCGAGATTCATGCAGGACTGACTTGGGAGCACCAGTGCAGATGGCTCCAAGCAGTGAGTGGTGTAGCAGACACCTGTAGTCCCTTCACACTGAGTAGAACACCCATCTTCGTGGTGTCCATCAGATAGTAGAGGACTGGGTTCAACGTGGAAAAAGCACATATACCAGGGAACCTTCCTGTCTAGACATCAAGAAAACCACTTTCCAGATAGTGTTCCAATAAATACTTGTTGGAATAATTATGAAGATCTCATATTTTTCAGCTGATAAAATTATTACTAGCCTAAGAAAGAGCAGGTAATAACTTTGCCAAACTTGGGAAAGCCAACGTGGCTTTTATAATGGACAGTCTTGTCTTCCAAAGTTTACTAGAATTCTCTGAAGACATCAATGTGTTAATGGTGTTAATTCAGTTGGCAGGATGGTGTTAATTCAGTTGGCATAATTTACTTGGATTTCCAAAGGTCTTCTAAAAATCCTTCATAAAAAGTTTATGAGAAAGCTGAGCAGCAATGGGATAAAGGGAAAGGTCCCCACATGTATAAGAAACTGTTTAATGGAGAGGAAACAGAGGAAAAGTGAATGAGTAATCCTTGCAATAGAGTGTGTTTCACCCTTTCAGTTCCAGTGGGATCTGAGCCGGCAACTGGGATAGTCACTGTATTCACAAGTGATTTGGGAAAGTGGGTGAATAGGGAATTCAGGAAGTTTGATGAGCATACAGAGCTATTCAAGACAGCAAGGGCAAGCAGAGACCAAATAAACCAGAGGAACCTTATGAGTCTGAGTGACTGGGCAATTAAGTGACAAATGAAATTCACTGTAGATAAATGGAGAGCAATGCACATGGGAAAACCAATTCTAACTCCACATATTAATATGATGGAGTTGATCATTACTACTTAGGAGATAGATCTGGGGTTATGACAGATAGTCCTATGAAAATGTCAACCTGATGCTTAATAGCAGTCACAAAGGCAAGTCAAATGTTAGAAAACATTAGGAAATAAATGAAGAACAAAACAGAGAACATCACTGTGCTGCTACAGAAAACCATCACTCAACCCCACACTGAATAGTGTGTGCTGAATACTGTCAGGTCCCCTTTTTTCAAAAATGATACAGGTAAAACAGAAAATTTCAGAGAAAAGCAACAAAAATGATCAAAGCAGTAAAGCAGCCATCATATTAAGGAAAGCCACTCAGCAACTACAACAGGAGCTGCTGGCACACGTTATCCTGGGAAGAAGGATGACCTGTAAGAATATGACAGAAATCATGAACACAAAGAGTAGGATGGATCTTGATCCTTCTTGCATGAAAACTAGGGAACATCAAATGAAGATTTTAAGAACCATATTTAAAACAAACATAGTGGTAGATGTGTAAAAATAATTTCCTGATACTGGGGATGCATAGACTAAAAGGGGAAACTAAGCAAGTAGATTGGTCAGGCACTGACCACCAGTTATGAAAATGCAGTGACCACATCTATTCAGGAGGAACATTTCCATCTGAAGTCTGGAAAGCAGCAAGGGCAAGTGTTATGCAGAAATAGGTGATGAGGCTTTGGCCTTACTAGTAATGGCTCTTAATATGATCTTACATTCTTCTAAAATATTGCTGCACCTGGGAGATTCAAAATGAGTTTGATTAACCAAGATGAGGGAATGAATAACACACGTGTTGTACCATTCAGACAAATCATAGATATCTTGAATTCCTGTCAATACACATTAAGGATAACTGGTCCTGGCAGAAGGCAATGCACACATTACAGAGGTAGGCCCTGTAAGAAAATGATATAGTTTCAGATATTTCTTCTTGACTCACATGAATCAATTTATTTTCTTTGATTACTTTAACAGGACATTTCTTATTCAAGAGGGACAGACTTTTCTTCCTTTTACTCTCAAATGAATTATGACAGAGATCACCTTATCTAGTGATCTGGGACTATTTGCCAGGATCTCCAATAATCTTCCAGTGTAGTCGCTACCTTAAAGAAATATCTATACTTTGTTCCCTACAATGAAATCTGAATTATTTCAGATAATGATGCCAACTGGGAAAGAAGAAAAGGATCTAAATTTGAAAGAAGGCTGGGAAGGCAGGGGAGCTATATAAAAGAGACTTAAATAAATTGCTATAAAGACGGCATCAGCAGATTGAGCTGTTACACTCTTTAAATTCTTCTCCACTGCATGCAAGGACCCTCTCAGTTTTAAGGCTTTACATATTGCCTAATTTTGGGAAATAATTTATGTGGTCCAGGCTACAGAAAGTAGCAGGAGAGTTTGCTCTGTCCTACTGCCTCTACCAGAGCTGCAATTCTGGGAACTCTTCAGTGCTTTCACTGGGCGTCATAATGAAGACATCACCTGAACCCTCACTGCTCTTTATTCAGAGCCTGTTACATGACAGTGGAAATAAAGCATCCTGCACAAGGACTACACCCTAATTTTGCCCTGCAATGGTAAGCAGGGCTCTAACAGTGAAGGTTGCTTTGGCAGAAAGACAAGCAGTTACAGCTGATCCACATATAACCTTATTGATTGTATCTCTCCTCTTCCAGGCTTTCCAGAGCTCTGCTTGAGATGGGAGCCTCTCTGCCATTTTTCTTGCTGTAGATCTGCTTATTCCTTCTGTTATCAGTGCTCCCAATATGCATTATCTCTGTACTTTATCAGCGACAACAAAGCCAAAAGAAGAAAGGCTTTTCCTGTGAAATATTTAACTTAAAACCCCAGTTATCTGATCAAACCCTTAGCTCTGTCCCAGGGATGAGAGCAACCTTCAGTTTATTGCCCATAGAGAAACCTATTCTTATTAATCAAGGCACCTCAGCACCTTGTTCAGTGAAAAGCCATGCTTGGTGAAACAAGCCTGATTGCTGCCTCTGTGAGTTGGTGGGAAGGAGACTGTGTTTAGAGAGGCTAGCACAACCTTGGCAAAAATTGCCTTCTCTTTGTTAAATTCTTGCCTGTACCAGACACTACCACAGAGCTTTAAATTCCACTCTGGAATTCTATTTTTAGAGCTCAAGTGGGATTTATATGGTGCTCCGATCTAACACGAGCTCGTTGCACAAGGCTGAATTTAGCCCTGCATGCACTCGCTGCTGAAACTGCTGACTATAATAAACTGAGAAGGGCTTGCTCTACATATGTCTAATAGGCTCCCATATACCTGCAATGTAGGACTTCCATGATGGCTTTAATTTCACCAAATGCTTGTAACAATAAAGATGACAGATTATGTTTCTAAGTTCACTTTTCCTTATCATCGGTGTCTGTCCGTCTTTATTGACTGTTATAGAAAAATACCAAACCTTTGTTTTAAGAATAAAAGAAATAAGATTCCAAGATTTTTTTACAAGTAAGGAAAAACTGCCTTTTCAGCCTGTTCTACAATCATGCTATAGTCAGCCCTGTCTCCCTTCACTTGCATAAATTTTGAACTGTTGGCCAACTTAAACAAATAGATAGAAGAGTACAGGGGAAGAGGTCTCATGGATATTAAACTGCTTTGGGCTTCATTTGGTAGAGAAGAGAGTACTAACATCCCAGTGACAGAAATATACTGAACCTGTATTAGACAGTAGAGAAGGCAGACAAGAGCAGACAAAGACATAAATATAATAGAAAATGAGATGCTGTTGATTCGGTTGCTCATGGATAACATATTAATGTGAGGGAACAGATATACAGGAGATCATGACCTGTGTGCTTACAATGTTGTTAAAGTAGTGTGTTTTGGTGTTTGTTGCTTCAGCTTCAGCTGCAAACGGGGCAGCCATAAACGAAGTCCTTTGATATAAAAATATGGATTGAAAAATCAGACCTGAGTGTCTTGCCCAAATTCAACCAGTAATGGGAACAATTATATATGTTGCTTCAAACTGTCTGGCCCTGATAAATTCCTGTTCAAAGCCTGGGCTGAGGTAATGAAAAATATTCCCAAGATGGCCTCAATTTCATAACTACACATTAGCTATAAGCAAAAAAAAAAAACCCAAAACAAAACACCAAATGAAGCCAAACAACTCACAGTAGTAGAATAAAGCAATGAAGAATGACAAAACAGATGAAGAAATCCACAATGTGTTCGCCTGTGCCTCACAGTAATTAATGCTTTTTGAGATATTAGATAAACTTTTCTTTGTTGTAATAGAAACAGATTTCCCAGATCTCCTATTTCAGCTCTCAAGCTCCACCTTTTCTCAGCTTTGTCTGAAATTAGCCACATTTTCTACCACTTTAATAAACGTGGAATACAATTTGGAAATTATCTGTTTGCATCAGCACTGGCAAAGAACAATAGCTCAAATTTTGAGAGTCAAGGCTTCAATAATAAGGCCTGATTTTCTTAGCAATCAGATGCATACACACGCGTACACACACACACGCACGCACGCACACCACATGTCTTTGTGAATAGGGCCCAAAACAGCTGCAACCTTCCAGAAATTAATTGGATTCTGGATCATTTGCATTTTTATATAGTTTACCAACAAAAGATGGAGATAGCAAGTTTATTAATGTGAAAAAAGAGAGACAAAGAGAGAGAGGGAGGGAAAGTGAACATTTTGGTTGAGCCACTAATCCAAATTTTAATACATACAGTGCCTATTCACCTTATAATACTGCAGCAGATCCTCCAAGGTGGAAATTGATATGCAGGTCTAAACTGCAGGCAGCTGTTAAGGACTCCTACTGATGCCTAGGGCCCTTACAGTTCCTCATCTGGGTAGACATTATGATTTGATAATGGCCATATTCAGACAACACCCAAGGCAATTCTAGGATTTGCTGTCACAATAGACACACTGAAAATAAAGTCAGTGTAAATAGATTAAGAAATTGACAGAATAACAAGGCAGAAAGAATTAGAATGAATACACAAATGGCAGATGACAACTCAATGCATTGTGATGCAGAGATGGGATAAGGAAAGTGGAGCTGGAGGATTTATCTGCTGCCAGTATGCCTCCAACCTGCTTCCTGCCTGCATAGATGCCTATTTCACTGAGAAGTGAAATCTTTATTAGAAGATTTCTTATCTCCCTTGCTGCCCACTGAAAAACTTCCTTTCTGTTCAGTCGAAAGTGAAAGCTCCTGAAAGCTCCTGGTCCATAGGTGTTCAAGATGTCATTTCCCCAGGGAATAGGAAGAGAATACTGACTCAATATTCAGAGGAGAGACTCAACTCCTCATGGGAGTTGATGTGAATACTGTGTGACAAGGTGGTAACCAGAACATTATTCTATGTGATTAATTTACAAATTTCTTAAAATTGTGCTGAGGCGTATGTGAGGTTTAGTGCATCAACTCTTCTGTGGAATCTCTTATTAGATATTTTTTGGGGTGGCAACATATTGATGGAATTCCATTTATTCACTTTTATCAGGATTCAATTGCAACTTTATCTCTGCCAAAAACTGCTCCTAGCTCTGCTCAGCCCAGTCTGAAAAACCAAATCATACCAGAGTAAAGAAGGTATCAGACCAATTCCTGAAATATGGAATGTGACTTCATGTGCAGAATAACTGTGGATAGTGAATGGTTTATTGGTTGGTCTCTGTATGATAGACCAGGGCATGTGCAGAGATGGAATATCAGCAGTGACATCTCCAGTAGGCTGGTGCACAAAGAAGGGACTAAAGCTGCTGTAACACTGAAAATGAAACTCAGTGCTGTGTTAGTGCTCAGCTGGATAAGGATCCTGTGAACTTCAATCGTGTGTTAGTGCAGCGAGTGCTTCCTGAGTCTGTCAGAGCTGGGGCACAGCTTTTCTCTGGAACGAAATCTGGGTGGGAGCACACAGGAAGGCAAGGCAGTAGCATTGCACAGGGCTGGCTGTAGCAGCAGGGGGCTGGAGAAACAATACACCAGGAAAATGCCAACTGCTTTGACTATGTCAGAGCTTTGGGCAACGAGATTGGACACCAAGGAGACACTGGAGGAAAAGCTGCTGCTGAGGGGAGGAAAAGAGTAACTTTTTCCCCCTGGGGCAACATGAGCACGAAGTTGTACCCTCCACTCTCCAGCCCAGCTCCACCTTTTCCTTCAAGCCCTTTCCTCCTTATTTATTTTGCTAAAATCACCAAGAAGCCATGAGATAGCTCTTGTGTTTGATCAACACAAATCCCAAACTCTCAGTGCAGAATATTCAACCAATACATTTTGAGTAATCTGGAGGAAGCTTAGACTCACTTTAGTAAAATACTTAGTTTTGCTTGACTTCATGGGAATTAACCCAGTGCTTGAGTGCTGTGTTGAATCAGGGACAAGATATGTGTCTTGCCTAAATAATGATTAAATATTTTATTATTTTATACATGCCTATTACCTTTTGAATGTAACAGTTCTATCAAAATTTGAAATATTTTGCAGTGGAAGAGCTTTGAACTTTAATTTCCTTACCTCATTTTCTTTCCTCCTGCCACATTTCTTTTGCCCAATAAGAAGTCTTCATTAATTCCTTAGATTTTCTCCATGATTTTTCAACATTTCCTACATTTTTGATTTGTTTTTCTTCTGCATGAAATTTGACCAAGTCTACTATATAAACTCTGATCACAGTCCCCACTTGAAACATGGTTTTTTTTTCCCTCATTCATTTGTTTTTCTCTTTGTTTTCTTCTTTTAGGTGTTATTTTAATTCTTTCTTTGGATGTTATCAATTGCTTTTGTTTAATACTCTCTCATTCTTCCCTTTCTCTGAATAATTTACCTTGAGCATCTACTGCTTCTCTTCCACTCCCATAAAATGTCCTTTAGTGTTAGAGAAAGAGACAAGACAGTGGCCAGGGGAAGGAGAAATCAGGCATCAAGAATGAAAAGGGCTGGACGTCACAGAGCCTTCAAGTATGAGGAAGGAGGAGACAGAATAACAAATATTAGAAGAAAAAGAGTGAAGGGAAAGTTTCCATAAAAAACATGGGAAAATGATTGAAAACAAAGGTGGTAAGGGAAAAACTGCAGGGCTGTTACTTTTATTCACAAGTTGAATGTTCCCTGATTTTTGAAGGACCCAAAGCTGCAAGGAGTAGAGAGCTCCATTTAGCCCTAAATCAATCCTGTTAAAAGGAATACCTTGATTACAGTTAGCTTGCCAGCATTTAGAAATGAGACAGGAACATGGCCAACATTCTTCTGGCTGAATACACAGATGGAACGAGACACATTATGGAATGATAAAGCATCTAAGTGCACCAAGCCCTTATTTATCTAACTTTTGTTAACCTTTGCAGAAAGCCTGCCAAAGTATTCTGGTAGGACTGAAAAGCCAAGCAAGTAACACTCTTATAACCAGGCTACATTTTGTATGGCACAAATAACTGTATTTGTACTGCCTAGGGACTTTGTAATTTCCTGCTTTTGAGACAGTAGAGAAATGTGAGCATTTTTAGATTGAAATCCTGGCCTCTCTGAAGTCAAAGGCAATATATCCACTTAAGTTCTAGTAGTACAGCCACTTTCCAACTAAAAGGGTGCTTATGGAATGTTGCCTGTGTGAATGTACCTAATTTAGATGGTTTAAAAAAGCACCAGAGGAGAAAATGCAGAAAGCTGGTGAGTATTAGGGCAGGAGGGATAGAGAAACTACAGGTAGAGCAAGATCATGAAAGGAGAAGGGCTGAAAGGGTGGAGGAGAGAGCATGCCCATAAGGACTGTTAAAGAACAGAGGAGGATGAAAAATGTCAGGGACTGCAAATGAAGTGGAAAGGGGGAGACAGGCAATGAGGACTCAGAGCCATTATAGGCAAAGCAGAAGCTGTTGCTACCAAGTGGGCTGAATTTTCTGCATGAGGCTCAGGATGTGTTTATGGAAAGAGAGAATTATCCTGCAGATGTGCTTGGGAACCCAACACAATACACTGTAGCTTTGCATTTGTTTATTTTGTAGCTATGAAATAGATTTTGCTTCAAGGAAGTACTAAACACATACACTTCTTAAATATTCAGGATTTATAGCCCTCCTCTTCCATATTTCAAGGGTGCCACACCCTAAACTCTGCCTAGAGACTGCCTTCTCCAGAATGAGAAACAACACCAGGAACAACTCTTCCATATGAAGAGATGTATTTCACCTGTTAAGAATCTCATAATGCTTCTCCAAGCAGAAATACAAATATTGGACTGCTGCTTCACTAGGCAATATAATTTTTTTCCTCTCTGTGGTAAGAAAATACTAATGAACCACTTATTTCATTCCCTGAGAGGAAGCAAGAGGGAGATGCTCTTACATCACCAAAACCAAAGCCTGATAACAGAATTTGATATGAATTTTCTATTGCCTTGTCAAAACTTGTTTAATTTCCCAATGGATAGGTCTTCTGCTACTCCTTTGGGGATTGCACTCCATCGTACTCCAAAACTAAAGAAGCTTTCTGGGTTTTTAATTTGCGTTGCAATATGGTAACTTTTCTTTCTCCTTAGCATTCACACCCTACAAAAATTTTAAATTTGTTATATTTCATCTCAGTTACTCTTTCACTAAGTTGCCTGTACTTGACTGGTTGGGGTTTTTTTTCATGCAAGTTCATCTTCCTGTTCCCATTCTCTGGATTCTCTGTAGTTCATCAGCTGCCTTCTAGTGACATGATAAATCAAAAATATACCCATTTTTCTGTTGTGTTCTATTCAGGCTACAACAGAACTACACAGAGAGGGCTATTAAGTTGTGGCTCAGCGGCGCGCAGCTTTTGCACAGGCAGCCTGAAATTTTGTTACGCTTCATTGCAACTGTGTCACATTACATGTGCATGCTTAATTTTCTGTTCACTATTATCCCTTTTAGAATATGTAAGACAGTGGCATAAAGCTATTCAGCTGGTTTACTCTTTCTCAGCACTGCTTGAATGCTAGTAATGATGTAATAAAAAAAAAATCTGAAATCTGAATTGGGCTCCTGTCGACTTTATCCAGAAATTACAATTTTATTTTATTTTCATTTTAAGCTGTTGTATTATGAGAGGTCTGATGTTTAGCAAAATATTTGCTTTTTGCAGATAACAGTTTCACATAACGAAAAGAGGTTTTTGCTTTGCAAAGTTTGAAGAAAGCTCAAAAACCATTATGCTAATCAGGAAACAATTCTAATGCTCCAATGGACATGGCTAATTCAAAGAGTACTTGAAGTAAAAGATTAAAATCAGAATAGTATATAGGCTTGGTAAGGAGTTTATACTGCGCCCTCCTGGGACATCAGAAGTAGTGCATCATTGCTTGCACAAGTGAAACTTGTGGTACTAAATGCCTACATAAGACCTTCAGAAATGCAATGTATCGGGAGAAAATACTCCATAAATAAATAAGTATAAATTATTTCAAATAGAGTGCTGTTGTTCCCTTACGCAGTAGGATCTGCCTGGAACAATCTGAAGATGGGAAACCTCCACTATAGTGTAGCATTAGTATTTCATTAGTAATTGTAAATCATTCTGAGGTGAAAGATGAGGAGGGGATAAGAAGGAGTATTTTTTGTTTCAGTGCCTTTGTGCTGGTTCTCTGCAAGACAGGGAATAATCTAGCCGTGTGGTTGATTGCCTTGAAAAGAGGAGACAGCAGCAAGGCTAAGTGTACCAAGATTACTGCTAAATTAGTTTTCCTCAACATCATGAAAAGCATGAGCTACTCAGGTTTGCCTGGGACCCACGGCATATTGTGAGATGGCTGGTTTATGTGGAAGTCTCATTCACATTCTGCTGCATTTCCTTGCTGTTAGTAAAGTTACGGTTGCTCAGGAAGCAATTAGTCCTTCTTGTTGCAACATGGACGCTGCAAGGCACAGAAAGCAAAACACATCACTTGATCAGTCCCTCCTCGATTCTTGTCTCACCCTCTCCTACACTGACTTTGTACCTTGAGCATTAAGGCAGGAGCAATGCCTTTCAGCTGTGCATTCTCTCCTTTCACATAAAGAAGATAGGAACAGCTTGAGATACTGCAGATCAGAAACCTTCAGTACAATGTCAGCTAATGCCATAGTGTTTATAAATAATTTTCAGATAATGGACACCATAGAATTCATATTATTCTTAGTTCTTTAATCTGGTTTGAAATTAATAAAGCTAACACGGCATCACAATCTAAGCCATACTCCCCACAGATTTAGAAACTGGGTTTGTATAGAAACTAAGCTTAAACCAAGTTTGACCCTGTATTGGCAGCTCAACCCACATTTAAATCAAAACTGCATGGAGTAGTAAGTTTTTACACCAAGTAATAAAAACTGTGACGAGACACATACATACACACATCCCTGTCACAACATATATACATTGTGTCCTAGGCATACTTTTAATCTATATCTAACTTTTTAGTAGTGACAAAGCTCCTTTCAGTCATTACTAGAACCATTAATTTAAGTATCAGCATTGTCTGGATGTACTGTTCTCCTACAGCGCCTAGGATGTCCACGCAAGCATTGATTTAGGAGACAATATCACTTGCTTCCAAGTTTATGAGGCAATAAACAGCTCCCGCATATTGATGAATGCGGAGGTGTTTGCTCAGCACATTTGCAGGGGACGTTTATTACCCAAGTGCTGTGCTTTAGAAGCAAATGAAATTGTAACTATTCTCACTTTCTTTTGTTGGGGGGGGGAAGGGAGAAAAATACTGTTGTGTTTAATTTGTTCTTGCACTTTCCCTCCTCCTGTGACTCATTAAAATGACTGACACAGGCACGGACGTTTCCCTCATCTGTGCAGTTGACGAGTACAGTCATTTTTTTCTTTGGTGGCTTTACACGAGACTGCTTTAGAACAGGGTGCAATTGTCAGAATACCAGAGAGACATGACTAAGATTATTCCTTCGTGCTTTATTACCCTATTATCCCCTTCCAAAGGATTAAGTTAGCTCATCAGCATAGCCACTTAAACTTACTAACTCTACAATAATATTCATTGCTCTGCCCATACAATAAAAGAATGAAATAATTTTTAATCTGCAGAATTGGATCACATGAATGTAAAGGATTAAAAGATGAGTCTTTGGCTTGTACACCTGGCAAAACACTGCTCAGAATCTAAACTCCTTTGAAGTATATTATGCTGGGAAGGAAAAGAGAGTGGAGGAAAAAGATGAGATTGCAAAGCTGCATGCCAACTGAGTTGTTATGAGGATGCGAGACAGAGAAAGCAACCCTGAAAATGTATTAAATTATCAAACCCACAAAGCTGATTTATAGCTGCTGTAATTTCTCCTTTGCTTTTTTTTTTCTCCCATATGAAGAATGTCAGGGGCAATATTTACTTACAAGAAAAAAGATGTTTCTAGCTGTTAATAAAACATATACAAACATACTTTAATTATTTTATTTATCTGGGTTGGGAATGAAAACAGAATGACAATTTAAAGAAAAGTTGGGGTACAAAATGTAAGAAGTAAACAAATATTTTCCAAAATTCTTAAGATGAATGAATCATTGCTTCTTCTGGCTTGTATGAAAAGTCTTTAATCTAAATAGCCCATTTGTTGTTTCAAGAAAATGATGTTTGAAATTTCTAGCAGAGCAGATGATTCCTTTCTTACTTTTACAATATGAGATTAGGGAAAAAAATATTAACTTGAAATATTTCATAATGCTCATTAACTTGACTCGTTTTTTGTCTCTTTTCTAACTCAAGACTCAGATATGCAAACATGCATTCATTTATATAAACATGTTCATCTGAGAAGTGTCATTATAATCGATGGGACACATTCTTAGGACAAGCCAGTCCGTAGCAATGTTATGCCAATAGGCTGTAAAAGGCCATACCTCTCCTTCATGTTTGAAAAATGCTTTCCATCCACCTAGAAGTGTAAAAATTATAATATTTAAGAACCAATCCTTGTATTTAATAGTAGAAGAACTTTAATTGGTTATGCCTAACTAGCTCTTAATTCTTTGTACTGTTAGGAAGGAATTTTCTACCACACCTGCTTTAATCCATATACTTGGACTTTTCCATTATAGCCCTTTTCTTTCTAATTCTCTTTCTGATCCTTTCAGTTGTTCTGAATTTTCATTTCTTTGATTTTTGTCCTTCATTCTTATTTGATAGAGTGAAATTTTTAATGGGAAATTGAAATGAATCATGTCCTGTGCTGATTCATTGCAAACAGCCAGACTCTGGTTTGCTCTTATTGTCCTTTGCCCTCCTGCTGCTGTGGGGCTAAAGGGAGTTAGTCCGTGGGAGCAAGTTGGACAATTGCAGCACCTCTTTCATTTACAATTCAGTTGACAAGACTTAGTTGGCATTGTTATCTTGGTAATATTAGGTTACCATAGATTTTGAACTATGGAAATTAGAAGGAACAAGCCTTCTGAGAAGTTTTGACCACCTCACTGACTGCTGCTAGGGGAATTTATTTGGGGCAGCATAGGGCTGGCTGCTTAAAAATACACATTTAGATTTTGCTTTAACTTAACTGGATTCACTGCAAAAAGTGTATTCCAGAAAGTCAAGAAACTGAAATTGATGTTTTTTCCATGCTTATAATTTTAAATAATGGATGTGTGGAATTTTGAAATTGGAATTACTTTAAAAAGAAGTCATGGCAATAATGGATGGAGCCTGTGCTTCAGTCTGGGAACTGTAGAGAATAGAGAAAATGTGTGTCATCATAAAACGGTTTAAGTTAGATCTAGTTACCTCAAGTGTGAAACAAAGTAATGGAAAAGAATGTTTACTATATAGAGGTTTTTATGTATCCTGTTCTATAACAATTGGACAATTGAGAATAAATAGAGGAAGCAGGTTCAGTTGCTCACTTAGGTTTACTACATATTTTGCTCTACTGTTACTAATTTCATCTGAATGTCTCCAAAGATGTTCACAGCAGCCTTGACTAAGGTCCATACATGACCCTGTTCTTTGGAGGTCTGGGTATGACAACAATCTGCTAAGAAAGAGAGTAGGAAGAAATGGCGGCATAACTAAAAATGAGCTATCCTGTGGAATTAATGGACCTCTGGAATAAAAGTAAATAGCAATATCTAATAGCACAGGGCTACATGGCCTAATAAAGGACTTTTATACTAAAAATATAAAATAATTCCCAATCAACGTAGTAAAAAACCAAAATCAAACCTGACAGTACATACAGCTGATAAAACGGGATCTTTTTCAAAGACATAGAATTAAATGACAGTACAGTATACTTTTGAAGAAAATATTTTAAAAAATCTTTTATTTCTTATTTAGGCTGTTACTGAGAAAGAAAACAGGGTGTAATTTTGCTGTTCTAGTTTTGGGGTTTCACTTTTTAAGGTTTTTCCATACAGAAAAGCTCAAGAATTACTTTCTTTTCAAAAGACGTTTTAAAAATTATTAGTGCATAATATTTTTCTTTCTGGTCACCCTAATTGATTTTTTTTTTTCAAAACAATGGGAACACAGTAAGGTTTCCTCCAGGAAGAATAACAGAAGCTTTTGTCACCACATGCCTGAGAGAAAAGTCAACAAAAAGCAAATGGGG
Organism: Calcarius lapponicus; assembly: GCA_039654755.1. Lineage (NCBI taxonomy): Eukaryota > Metazoa > Chordata > Aves > Passeriformes > Fringillidae > Calcarius > Calcarius lapponicus. Next base: position 58,199,226 of record CM077465.1, read on the forward strand.
ACAGTGACTAGTCTTTTTTTGTCAGGACTGTTACCCACATCCCATGCAGGGAAGTGGCTGATGACTTTGGAAAAGACATTCTGAATATTAGGTCAGGCGTCTCAGTCACACAGAAAAGCTAGGACATGGCAGTGATTTTGAGAGAGGATCCATTATTTTGATAGATATGATGTGCCAGCTTCTGTAGGGGGAAACTTCAGAAGTGCATACCAATAAATGAGACACTTTTCCTTCTATGTTTTCTCTGCTAATGGTCTCAGATGTGAGCAATCCTGACTGTATTCAGTAAACTTTAATAGCCTGGAAAGTGTTGACAACCTATAATACTTCGTGTGAAGATTATTAGGGGTTCCCCAAAAATCTCATGTTGAGTGACTAATTGCTAGCAGCAGACACATTCCTAATTAATTATAACACAAATTATTCAGATACTCTCTTTCATTGTCTAAGAATTCATAAGTAAGCTCTGCTATCTGCATATGCTCTTTAGCCCAAGGGACATGTTAGTGCTGACAATGAAAGGAAACCAAAAAGCACTTTTATTAAAAGGAGAAAGGAATGATGCAATCAGGTCTGTTCTCTGATGCAGTTTTACTGAGTTACTGAAAACGGAGCAATCCCGTGTCTCCAAACACAGAATAAACCTAGGTGATATTCACATTGACAATTGCCAAGGTTGCCTTCCTAGTCTGTTCTGTGCCCCGGGGTCTTTTCCTTTCTTCTGTTCCCTATTAAAGCCAAACAAGCACCTTATATCTCTACCTGTAGCTGGTGAACTTGGACTTTTAATCATTCCCTTACATGAAGCTTTTTGCTAGTGAAGGGAATTCCTTATCTTTCCAGCTGTTTCATTTGTACAAAGGGCCTTTAGTCAGATTTAGGGGTGTTTAGCACCCCTAGATAGAGATGCAATGGCCTAAAGATCACAGGCTTGCTTGACAGCAGCCTTCTAACACTTTTCAACACAGAAATATCATATCCAGGTATGATTTAATTTTAAATCCCTTTTGTTCCTGCAGGGGTCCTATCAAACAAAGCATATATTCAAAGTATAAATTCACAGAAAACACTGGCTCCCTATGTGGATAAGAGATACATGGTAAAGGGGAAAAATAAAAAGGAATTATATCTGGCCTGCTGCTTCTGTGTGATTTTCATATTTATTAGCATAATCAGAATTATCATTATTCTTATGTATCTCTTGAGAAGTAGAATTGCCAATTATTTAATTTCTTAGTAGTAAAGAAAAGCAGATCTCTTAAGCACCAGGTGACTGACAGGAGAACCTCAGTGTGAGAAGCACACGTGGATGAGCCAGGATCCATGAAAATATGTATATAGTGGAGTACACTGGACACCCTGAGTGGAGAGCAATTCTTTCCTTAAAGAATTAGTAGAGGCAAGCTTTGCATGCTGGATTTATTTACTCCCTCCTCCCCATAAGAAAAACACCACCACACACCTACTGAAAACGGCTGCATTTTTCATGTGTTCTGAATCCCATTTGTTATTTCCTGGGCAAAACTGAACTGTGGCTCACCCTCCAAAAAAAATCCCAGCAGACACAGACCTATAAAAACTATCTTGCTATAAAGGACTCTATAAAACAGTATGTTTTAATTGCTTCCTGGTTTCAGCAAACTGTTTTATATTCAAAGTTAACATTAGGTTGACACTTAACTTCCTTGGGCTTTTTATTATTTTAAGGCATAAATTATCAGAAGCTATTTATTTTAGCATTTGCTTTCATGAATGGAGGTAGCATTTGTGTGACTGATTAAGCACTTAAAAAAGCAGCACAACCCACCGCAGATTTAATTAGTTGCACAAATTATCACTGAGCACCGTAAATTTAATGTCATCTCTTTTACAATTAAAAAAAAAATACTGAGCAGGTAATAACACATTTGTATGGTTCAGCTGAGTATCCTGTGGGCAGGTTACTGTTATACTCATTTGGGATACAGGAAGATGGGATTGAAGGAGTTGCCCAGGGTGATACTCTCAAATGATGGTTTGGGGGGGCTGACAGTTCAGGAAATAAGGATGTTTGGATTTGTACAGAGATGACCAGAGCTACCCTGTCACCCACCTACAGAAAAGTTTAGGAATCACTAATATAATCAGCTGAGCAATTACTACCTTTCTTGGAAAAAAATACACTAAACACTCTCTGTTGGCATTGTACGTGTCTAACAATGTTCTGGTGCTCAGCCAGGTAAGTCTTCCCTTAATAACCTGTCTTCTCACAGATGCTGAGCCTATAATATGGCTACTAAAATGTATTTAAAAGGTTTATTAACTTTGAGACTCTTCAGAAATCTGTCTCACAACAAACTGATATCATTTTGGAGAGAAAGATACGTGGTAGTTTCTGTAGTGAGGCTCTGGCACTGTTTATCTCCCAAATGAGATACCAGCTCATGAGGTTAAAAATCAACCAAGTGAATTTTTACATTATAGACTCTCACAAGAATCAGATGAAAACTGGTGATGTGCAAGAGAACTGAAAGCATACCTGCTACTTACAGTAAAATCTAGTCATTAATAACCTGCTCCCAGGTATTGTGTGGTGTCATGGCTGATCTGTAAGGACAAGTGGGTCATGGGGTAGTTTAAAACCACCCAGTTTTTTAAAAAAAACCATTCCACATTCTTCACTGGGGAGGATAGGAATGCACAAAACAAAGCAGTATGTTACTTAAAGGTAAGACATCATCCTATGAGAAACAACTAAAATGAGACTCCACAATCTGAGGATTTAGCCCTCTTCTTGGAGCAGAGAAAATTTTCTAAGCCCCAGCAGAAACAACAGAGAAACTCTGCATCAGTAGTAATCTTTTTCTATAACAAGTGCTCTTCCAAGGTCATGCATTTAAGGGAGCTGATAGATGAAATCTGACAAACCTAGCTGCAGCAATTTGGGATGTAATTCCCAACATTACCTGGATTCATCTCCCCGCCATGGATTACCCCAGAACACAGTGCATGCAGCTGCTGCAGCCCATCTCAGCTTTGTTACTGGAGGTCTGTGCTGCAGAGGAGCTGGCTGAGATGCAGCCAGTCCCACTGTTGTGCTGCCCCTGCTGCAGGGGCTGCAGCCTCTGGCACAGGACAGGACAGCCTTGCTCTCCTTGGGTAGGTCTGCCTCAGCTGCCTGTTGAATTCACTGGGGTGCACTGCAATTCAGAGGCTTAACTGCAACCCCTGCAGATAAGAGCTTTCAGCTGCCAAATATTATGCAGGATCCCTGATGGGCTCCTCAGCCTATGTCAGACCCTGTGAGGTTGTAGTTGCCATCACGCTGCAATCATGGATCTGAACTGCGGGCTACAATTGCACCTTGAGAGGAGCAGCACTGAGAGAACACAGCAGAAATCTGTCTAGCGTGCAATGCTATCTCTTAACAGCAGATGCCTGGAGCACAATATAAGAACACAGGTACTTTTAAAGCCAGAGGTTGCATCATAAATTTCTCATGTACAAATCTAGCTAATTGCTTTTGGAACTCATATAAACTTCTACTTGAGGAGATCCAAATTACATTTCCTTTAAAAGCATTTCTTCTTGCTGCTTTCAACCAGCTGTTTCCTAGCTCCAGTGGCAGCACCTACTTCTTGGGTTGAAAAAAGCAATAATTCCTTGTTCACTTCCCCCTGTATCTCATAGATTTGGACTTTCAACAATGTTGCTCATTGCTTCCCCAGAAAGAACCATCCTAGTGTAGTTGTTTCTCATCTGGAAGACATTCCCTAACTTCTCTTGCTCTTGTCATTTTTTCCATCTTTCTTACTCCGCTAAGTGCAGGTAGCACACTGTCATCTTTGTGTCACAGGAGTCAGAGTGGCAGACATGAGGAACAGCTAAATAAGAGTTAACTGCCCAGCCTGGGGGATGGCCACCAGCTGAGCATCCCCAAGGGTAATGTGCACATCCACCTGTGATGTGCACCTCCATGCTTCCCACTGCAATCACAGGCTCTGGGTTCATGAAAGATTTTCTACTCCTCTCAGGCCTCTTCACCTCTTACTTTTTGCAAAGACATGAAAGATCCTTGCAGAGATGGAGAGACTCTCAGTAAATAACACCACTCAAGCCAAATTGTAAATGTGTGCTGATATCAGATGTACCAATAGTTAGAAAAATTCTAAAATTAAACTGTAAGTACTTATTCTGCCCTTCTGCTGCTTGATCCATTCAGTTAAATTCACTAAATTAACAAGGTTATTTCCACTCAATTGAACTATCAAATAGCAAACAAACACAAACAAACAAAAAAGCAAAGCAGAAGAACAAACAGCAACCACAATAACATCCAGGAGTACTAGGCTGGGTTCCAAGAAACTATGAAACTTCATTACAGATTATGAGGTTAAAAAACCCTGAATAATCTGGGATAAATATCTTAGTAAAGTAGGGATTCTGTTCTCATGTTCTGTCAGCAATTGTAAGATGGAAGAGGTTACTTTTACAAAGAAAGCTGCCTAGCTGATGCCAAAAGCCACAGACTTAAAATAAACCATTAAAAATAGTAAAACCAGTGAAGAAATTCTAGGTAATGACACCATGATTCCAGCCAAGGTCCAAGTCACGTGGGATTTCAGTTGGCTTAGCTTTTTTAGTTTGTGCAGATAAAACTCACAGATTCAGCTCTTTACCGTAAACTAGTGAAGCAAGGACAGTTGTTCAGTGTATTTTATTAGTTCAGGTAACAGATACTCTGGATGTTATATTCGCCTTCAATATATTTCATGTGTCTTCTTTTCTATATCCCCTGCCAAAAAAAGGAGAAAATACTTTTTGAGACTGGCAACACTCATTCTGCGAATGACTGTGCCTTCATCTTTACAGCCTCAAGAGGAAATTGGAGATGCTGGGGAATTTGTATGCAGTAAATTATCTTTTTAGAAAAAGAAATGTGGACAGATTGCTGCAAAAAAAAAAAAAAAAAAAAAGTACAAGACAATTTCACTACTGAGAATAAAACAGAAAAACCCTAACCAATTGACCAAAAAACAAAGCAAACCAAAGAAATAAACCCAAAAACCCAACCACCCAGGCAACAAATCAACCAAACAATCATACAAAAGAAAGAAATTAGCTCTCAAAGAATTTTAGCCAGATGCAATTACACTTAATACAGTCAAGTTACACTTCTCCAAAAACATTACTTTAGCAGTTTTCATAGTCATTATTGATCATTAATTAGCCAGGTCTGATTGCCAAGTTATTTTAGTGGGAACTCCTTGACCATCACAGGTTAAAGCAAGTCCTTACTTGCCACTTCTGTAACATTTCTAAATTAATAGATATGCACAACCTAGAAGTCAGGGCATGATTTGTCACGAATATTCAAAATGAGTCACACCTTTTCCAGATTAGAAAAGAGTATATTTGCTTAAAATAAGAGCTCAACGTTAACCACAAATTTATGCTCCTCCATTAAGTCTGAAACTGTAAAGAGCAGTCAATCTGCACTCTGTAAAATTTGTATATGGAGAAGACATAAGGTTTGCTTAATTCCTACCTTTGCCAATGCTATGAAGAAATGAAAATTGAGAAAACTCAACCTCTATTTTTCTCAAATTTCCCCAGACATTATAAAAGTGTATAAAATCATTATACAACAAATAATATTAACCATGGTACCAAACTGTATTACTGCCTTTAAATAAAATATTTATTTTGGTCCATAGAAAACATATAATATTTTTCATTGGAACTGGGAACAAACAATGCATAAAATACTTCTGAGTTTGTTAATTACTAAGGGAGAAATATAATTAGCAATAATAATTCATGGGATCACTTTATAGCCAGTCTTTCTCAATTAAACTCGCAATCTATAATTTTCCTGGAGGAGATACTGAAATGTCTCAGATCTCAGCAGGCTCAGTTCTGTGTATAAAAAAGCTCCATAAAAGGTTGTCACACAGCAAAGCATGGGCTCTGTTTAAACAGAGTAATAGTCACAGTAATAACTACAGTAATGTTCAGGTTTTGTGGTTTGCAGTAGAATAACTTTCCTGGAGATCTTGTGCAGTCTCTGCCAGCAATAAACTAGACTTGAAGAGGGAGTGCAAAAGGAATATTTTGACCCACATCCATCTCTACTCCTTGATCTCTGTGCTGGTGGGCACTTTTCTCTACATGTAGTTGGCTTCCTGGACTGCTGATAGTCTATGCCAGAAGAATTCACTATTTATATATTGCCATCAGTCCTAAGAGGAAAAATTCCTTTTTACTGCAGAAAAAGCAGCTTCATAGTGAATGAAAAGATAAAGTAAACCACACTGGACTACAGGCCATGCTATTTTTCAAAGGCATGGAAGAGTTAAAACCTGTTCAGCTTCAATAAATTTGGAGGATGTGTCTTTTATCCTGTTTTATCTGTAAGGTTTGTCCACCTAACCAAATCCAAGGAACATATTCTAGAAATGCACTTTACCCAGAGCCATATCTAATAATTTTGTTTACAGATGGGGCACTTTTAGGAGTATTACAGATTAAATTGCTTGTCTTGGTTCAGCATCCTAAAATATTGACATGTCGAGCAGGAAGGTAACATTGTCCTCCAGATGATGTACAAGACATTGAATAATGTCCAGTTTAAAACATGCATGTTTAAATGCACAGTATGGTCAAAGGCAACTATAGATGGAGTCTGAATTAGGGTACTATGATAGACACCATTTAGAGATGACTTTGTAAGAATTTTAAGGTAAATATGCCTTGATTTCATTTCAAAAATTTTATAGTAACTTTGCAATCGTACAAAAAATATTGTTGCAATCGCATACCATTTGTGCCCTTTGCCCTTGTTCTGTCACTGGGCCCTGCTGGAGAAAGCCTGGTCCCATCCTCCTGACACCCACATTTAAGATACTTGTGTGCATTGGTAAGATCCCCTCTCATCTGTCTCTCCCCCGAGCTAAACAGGCCCAGCTCCCTCAGTCTTTCCTAATGAGAGATGTGCCCAACACCTAGTCAGTTTTGTAGCCCACCACTGGACAATCACCAGCAGTTCTTTTCCTTTCCTGATCTGAGGAGCCCAGAACTGGACATAGCACTCCAGATGAGACCTCACCAGGGCTGAGCAGATGGGCAGAATCAATCACCAGCCTCAACCTGCTGGCAATGCTTTTCCTATTCCCCCCAGGATGCCATTGGCCTTCTTGGCCACGAGGGCACTGCTGGCCCAAGGACAGCTCCGTGTCCACCAGCTCCTTCTCTGCAGAGCTGCTTCCCAGCAGGTCAGCCCCCAGCCTGTGCTGGTGCCCGGGGTTATCCTTCCCCAGGGGCAGGACCCTGCCTTGGCCTTTGCTGAATTTCAAAGTGTTCCACTCCAGCCTGTTGAGGCACTTCTGAAGGGCCACAAAGTGCTCTGGGGTATTGGCCACAGCTCCCAGTGAGAAAGGTGCTCTGTTCCTTCATCCAAGGCCTTGATGAACTAATTAAACAATACTGGACACGAGTCAGAATCTGCGCAGGCAATATATCTGTGTGGAAACACTACAAGGGGAATTTTATTCCAAAGTGCCTCTTCTTTAATAGAATCTCAATTTTTGATCCCATATAATGTAATCCCCTCCTCTGGCCTCTCATTTTGGGCATTTAACTTGGAAGCACAGATTATCCAAGAATATAGATTACTTGAAGATTTTTTTCCCCCAAGGAACAGAATTTTTAAAATAGCAGTTACCATGTGGAAGGAAATATGGGTAATTCACTCAATCCCTCTATCAGTGGGCTTGAAGCCAAGGAATCCAATACTCAGCTCTCTTGGTCAGGTTGTAATTTCAGATACTGCTGGGCCTGAATCCCTATCTGAATCCCTTTGCATGTTTACGTGGCCTATCCCCACATGCTGACAGGTTCACACCTGTAAATCTGATTAGCAGACAATGTTTGACTTGATTAGTCAAGTGCAAAGCTCAATGCAGTCAGACATTTGAAATTCAAGATTTCCTAGAGCTGTGTTAATAGGTTTGAGACCTGAGCAGTGTGTAAATGAAGCAATAGGAGCCACACATTCTTCCAGACAGTGTTTCATTTCTTCATTCTCAGGGGGTGCTGAATCAGGAACTGTTTGGAGCTGATGTGTCCCTCAGTTACTAAACGCCTCAGGACAGACAGTGGCTGCCATCAGAGCTTTTCTGGAGCTTCTTCAAATGGAAAATATCAGGTTTGTGTAATATTAAATTCCAGTTTCCTACTGGTTACTGTCTGAACATTTGATGATCTCTAAAGGTCCACAGGCTGCTTTCAGATTATTCCTTCACATGAGAAAGAAGGACTATATTCTCCCTCCAGCTTTTCACAAGGGTTGTCTATTTGTAGTCTCTGAGCTCAACCTCTTGTTTACTTATTGCTCTTCCATTTCTGTGAATCCAATTTCTCCTCAAATTTTTGTCAATGCAAAACCCTCTTTCTCTTCTGAGACTGTCTCAGCGAAGCATTTCTGATACCACACATCACAGGTGCTCTGTGAAATCACATTCAGAGTAATGATTAGCTATACATGCTTACAAAGGCACTTATGTTTTCAAATATCTCCTTGCACTTTATTAAAGTTTGTGAACAAAAATGATGATTCATTCTGCCACCATACGGAGACCAGAGAAGAAACACACCTAAGTCCAGTCCAGTCCTAGTTAGTGTGGGGAAAAAGTCATGGAAATGTTGTCATCTATTATTTACACCTCCCCACTATAAGCATGATGTTTTACCAGTAGCAAGACATGGATCCTTGCTGCTTGATCCTGTAGATCCTGGAATATAAGAGAAATTACACTGCACTGGAGTAACTGCAGTATTGCAAACCTTTGATACTGACAGAGTTTGTAAGCAGCAAAGTAAGATTTATTTTCATGTGGTGCACCCAATAACACATTGCAATAGGTAGTCAGGAATGGGCTCTACTCTCTGGTACCACACCTTAATGTCTCTATTCAGACTCCCAGAATAGTGTCTTAAATTAGGTCAAAACACAGAACAAGCATACAGGACATTATGACAGGGCAAAGTAATGGTAGAGGAAAAAAATCAATAAATATTAAAAAAGGCTGAAAATTGCTTTGAGGTGAGTAGTTATTCCCACGGAAAGACTATTTGCATTGATTTAATTCCTGACATGCTTTGTTTTTAAGACTTATAATGAACTGTACTATTACTGTTTGTTCTGAAGCATTGTCAGAACAAAGTCATGAATAAGCAAGAATGGAAATGAAAAATTTTAGTCTCCATGCCATCTGTGAAGGGCAGGAATCACCTACAGGCACTAAAACATGAGCTGGATAAACAAGGTGGGCAGGAGGCTGGAGGAGAACATAGATCAGAGAGCAGTGACTGAGGTGAGAATGGGGAATTTGCTGGAAAATTATAGACACAGTGCTTTAGTAACCATTGACCTTGCACTAAACAGCACAGGAAAAATGTCAGTGCTCCAGAGATTTAACACAGGACAAACTCAAGAGGACCAACATTAAACTGATTTCTCTCTCATGTCCACATTGTTTCCCTATCCATTTTTCCCTAGCCATATTAGCTGCATCCTTTCTCCAGTATCATATCTACTCCCCTCCCTGCAGGGAGCAGTTCTCTCTCCCCCAGCCACCAAAACTCAGAGGCTTCTGAAACCTCCAAGGTAACATTTATACACAAACCCACATTTTCTTTGATATGAGATGATGAAAATTCATGATTTTTCAGAAGACATTTAGAAAGAATAGAACCAAACCCTAAACTTATAACATTGTATTTAAACCAGAAAGCCCATGGAATAGTTGGTTTTCATTGGATGCTTATATGAGTGTACAAATGACTATCAGAAGACTTTCCCCTGTACCATTTACTTTATTGCAAAGCAGCCATTGGGAAACTTCATGATGATTTCAGTGACTTTGCCTTAAGATCAATGTTGGTTACACTATCATTTGGCACAGCGCAAGGCACTTTGAGAATCTGTTTATTTTCAGAGCAAAATGTTCCTTGCTCATGGACTCTTTCAAAATGAAGCCCATATTTTTACAAAAAGCGAGTCTTGGGGATGGACTGCCCTCTGTCATTCACTTTCACGTGTTCTGCCTCTTTTCTCACATCTTGCAAGATGTGTGTGAAGGCACTGTGGTTTAGAAGGAGATGCCTCTGGTGCCTGCAGCCACAGAACAGGAAAGCAAATGGTGCACCAGTTCTGGAGAGCACAAGGTTGCACAACACCACAATCTCTGTCCTCCTCTCTTACCCAAGACATTGGACAAGTCTACTTGGTGGATCAAAGGATCAACATTCCAAGGAAGAGTGGGTGCTGTGTGGTGCTCCATCAATGCATGTCATGTGGCAATGTACTCTAAGTCATGTTTTCTATGAAGTGGAATATCTGTCTTAGACCAAAATACTGGTGCACCTTCACTGCTGCTTCCACTCCCCACCTTGTCTGACCCAGTGCTCATTATTCATTATTCATCTTTCTCCTTCTACAGGTGATGCAGAAACTTCTCTCACCCAGGGCTCCTCCCTCTCTGCTACCTGGACTCCTGTGTCCTCGTCTGAAAAATCCTGCCTCCCCCCCTGATGACATGCAGCCGTGGGTTGCACAGTGCACACACACACACACACACACACACACACACAAACACACACAGGCTGTGGGAAGGCATGAGGCAACCTGCTCTTACAGCCAGATCTCAGCAGGGCTGTAGCCTGTGGCAACCACTGACAAATGCCTAAAGGAATCCTTAGGACAGTATTTAACTCAGTGCTGTTATCACATGGAATGCACTCAGTGGAAATAAAGAGGACGGAGCAAATCCCAACTGCTTTGCAAAAGGGCTGCACAATCTCCAAGTCTGAGAATTTCTGCCTTGGGAAGCAGGCACTGTGAATGGCATTTAAATGTTACTGGAAAGGGGAGGGGAAGGCTGGTGGGAATGAATTTCTCTCTCACGACACACCACGGTCACCGAGGCCGGCAGTGTCACTGCTGGTCTGCTGCTGCTGCTGCTGCTGCTGCTGCGGTTTGTACGAGAGCTTGGGCCGTCGGACCAGGCAAAATCAGCCAAGGTGGCTGATAATAACCCATTGAAACATGCTGTGAGTTTCCCTGGCTCACTTTGTTTCACAAAAGCCGTGCCCAGCAGCGCTGCAGGAAAGGGGCAGCAACAGGCAGCTGGCAGGAGGGAAGGCTTGAGCCAGAGCCGTATGAAACATCTGTGGCTCGGTCATTTACAGTACAGTTGGTGCTCGTCAGCCTGGTCAATGAGGTCATTTGTCAAAACAAAACTCTGCTGAGTTCCCAGATGCCTCATTCTTTCATGTGAACTTCTCTAACATTAGTGCAGGAATAAAAAGAATGTACTTGTCATTACAAGAATAAATTCATTAAAGGTTAGAGCGAAATCCAAAACAATTATAAGGAAGCATTTACCTCTCCACAGACAACATCTCTCTGTTATTTTTGCCAGCAATTTGGAAAACTAATTAAAATAATGGATTATTGTACTCACTGTTTTAAACTAATCAGTAATCCTAACATGCTATGCATTTGCCATTTCCCATAAACACTATTTTTAAAAGCCTTCCTAAATTGACAATTTAAAATAAAAAATATTTTCTTTCTCTTCTTAGTTATTTCTAATCCAATAAATAATTAAGCTCATCTTGCTTAATATTTGCATGAGTGTGAGAAAGCACCCATTTGGCATGGGTGGCTGAGGAGATCCTAGATCCCTGTGAAGAGAAGATTTTCATAAAGCTTTTTAGACACCAAGTACAATATGTTTTAAAGCCATTGGCCTTCCAAAGGGTTGAACACCTTTCAAATGTCTCCAGGTGAGCTTTCCAAAGCAGGAGCTCACTAACCTAACAGGCAGGATTGAATGCCTTGCCTCAGGGTGTTTTTCACAAACAATACAAACACACACTCTCTGCTCATAGCATCTGTGTCTCCCACTTGCCTGAGAACTAAAAACCAAATAAGGGAAAGAGATCCTCAGCTGAGATATGAAATATGAATAGTTCCTCTGTGAACTGAACTTTGAAGCTTAAATAACAGAGCAGTAAAAGTCTGGGAAACTGAAAGATCTACACTTCTAATTTAATGCCACCCCAAAAACTCAGTTAAAAGATTTAAACATATTTCTTTACTTTAACTAGAATCTTCAATGGACCAAAAGTGCCTCTGGGGAATCAGCAAAGCGTTCTGCATGATCTGAAGAAGATTCGGGGGGAGGAGACCATGAGGGGAATTATCTGCACTTCAAAGGGTTTCCCTCAATATCACTATTTCAGATAAAGATTTACAAAATGTTTATTATTTATACATTTAGTTATTTAAACAAATGCAATGTATTACTCAGATGAGAACAAAAAGAGTTTGAAAACTTAATTTTTATGCTTTAAAAAAAGGCCTATTGGACTGAAGTTTCCTTTGACGTTTCTTTCTCTTTTTAAGGAGATTTTTTCAAACCAAAGACAAAAATAACGTCAAGTTCTCTCCTCTCTGTTGAGGTTCAAAGGATTTTCCTCCCTTCATTTTAGTATTATTTTGTATGGTAAGTCTCCTATCAAATGAAGGCTCTGTTTGCTTGAATTTCAATGAAAAATCAGACAGAATTAAGAAGCCAGCAGCAAGTATTCCACACTAAGTGCTGCTTTCTACACTTTTGATACAACTTCTCGAAAGAGCCTGCAGAAAGGGTAGAAACAACCATCAAAAAATGTAGAAAACCCTCATACTGACATAATTTTGCTGTTTCATTATGTTGCATCATTTAAAGTGAGCTTCAGAAAATAGGAAAGTACCTTCTAAAGTGATGTATTTAAAGGCATGGAGTGGCCATGGCTGTTACCTGTGGGCAGGAGGTTGGCACAAAAATGCTAGCCAATTTTTTGGTTTTATTAAGTTTCTCTGAGATACAAAAGTCCTTTAAGGATATTTTGAACTCTAAAGACATGTCTAAGTTTAGCTTAATGCTACATGACTTTAGCATGCCCTTGCACTGTCATAAAGTGGCTTTAAAATCAGCAACAACCTATCACAATTAATTTCTATAATCTTCATCATTTCCAGGCCCCATTCTGTACCTCCAAATCAATTATATTTCTTAGGCATCACACATTTTCTGATGAAGAAGTTTAATTCAGACTGGTCAGGCTAACCTTTCAAAAAACCTGATCAAGCCAAGTGAAAAATTCTTCTAGAAAAGTGTTAGCAAGCATCTCTCCTATGTCCCCACGGCCTTTGTGGGACAAGTCCTTTGAGGAGGTAAGCAGTGCAGAAAAACCATGTATATCATTGCTCTCACTCCATCTGTTTTCCATGCTCTCCTGGGCTGCCAGAGGTTCTGCCTGACACCCCCAGGTCCTTCAGGAGCATTTCTTTCTGCTAATGGACACCTGCCTGCACTCAGCCCCACAGCTGTGCAGGGCCCTGCCCCACCTTACAGCCTTGGGGCAGCACTGGGGAAAGCCAGCTCTGCCAGCAGCTTCCAGGCAGTGTGGGCAGCAGGGAAACAGAGGTTTCTGCGCAGCTTTTGGCTCTCAAGGTGAGCTCCTCCAGACTGCCTAAAAGGCAGCAGTGAACCAGAAGCATTGTAATGGCATGTGATGTATTTTAGCATAACTTTGGTCGAATCGCAGGCTATGGATTGATTTCAAGGCTGTATGAATGTTGCCAGCTCGACTAAAATACATGTCAGGCCAGGCCTGAGTTAATGTGCCAGTAAGACAAAGAGCTTTAGCCAGCAGGGAAATGTAAAGCTCTGAGTTCCCTAAGGCTGTAACTAGGTGAAGCAAAAGTATGGCTGGTTACCTACTGTTATGCTACTGTGACTTGTGCCATTCACACAGCTCATGAGAAACTCCTTGAAAAATGTGGATGCCTTGGCAATAGCGTGGTACTGAGAGCATTGTAAGGATTGTTTGCCTTCTCTTTGCTTGAAGTAATATTCCTCATTGTCTGGAGAGTACCAGTGGCAGGGAGATTTGCAAAGCTTCTCCAGTACACTGTCCTTCATCCCCTTCTGTTATTCCCATCCCTGCTGACAACTAGTCAACACACTTCTTTATTTGGATTAAAATTTGTATTTTCTCGACTGGGGACTGAACTTCCACTTCAACTGAGAAGTTTCAGAAAAGATATACTGCTTTAAAATGTATTTTTATTATGGGAAACATTCAGAACAAACCACTTGAATTTACTGATTGATTCACTGGTTGGAAGGAAACATCTAAGCAGAGTAACAGTGAAGTATGAAGACAGACCCAAACTGAGTTCATGATCTCTCACATAAGTTTTTGAGGAAGAAATCTGGATGGAAAGTCTGAATGATCTAAGTCTTACAGAGACCTTTGTTATATTAGGTAGTTTTTACCTATTTACCAAGAATATTTCTATTATTTTACATGTTATATGTTGTTACAGTTATGTTGTTTTCTTCCTAATGAAAAATAAAACTCCAGATGTGCTTGATATCTTAGTCTGCAGCCAAAACAATGGCTTTCAACCAGATGCCTCAAACCAGAGAAATAACAAAGTATTGCAACACTTTGTTTGTTGCTATATAGTTAATGGAAGAATGGGTTATTTTTTATTTGATTATTTTCAAAACAGCACAGAACTTGCAAAAAGATTCTTAAAAAAAGTGAAGATATAATAATACCACATGTTTTTAACTTTCACTTATCTACAGCTGATAATGCTGATACCAACACTAGTAAGCACCACTGCCTACAAACTAATTAGAAAACGAAAATTTATGCTTAAATGATTGTTCTGCTTGCATTTTTCATAACTGACTATAACAAAATCATTGTTTGATCTAGAGTATTGCATAATAAATGGTACCAGCTACTTTTTCTTTATCAGGCAATGAATTTTGGAACAAAAGACATTTTTTCAACTTGTTTTTCTGTTAAAATGAAGAGGTATGTCTTTAATATATTACCATGGCACTGAAGGGTCTTACAATACTGCATATTACTAGATGCTTCTAAACATGAGGCAAGGATTGCATTTTTTAAAATAGCTTAACAATGATAAAGTGGTCCTTTCAGTGAATGACTAGTACTCATATTTCTTTCAATATGAGCTGAAAGACCTTTTTTTGGGCTTTTTTTTTAATTAGAACAAGCTTATCTGCATGTGCTTAAGTTTGATACAGTATGCTAATTGCTTGGTTCCCAAAAACTGATGACAAACGCTGTGCTCATAAATAGAGCTCTCATACAAACACCTCCTTGTGAAATTGGAAAAAAATAATATATATATGTGTGTGTGCGCACTTTTATATCCACTTCCCCAGTCTACAAGAAACATGGAGAGAAGTTTTTTACAAGGGCATGTAGGGACAGAATGGGAGGAACGGCTTCAAAGTGAAAAAGGGCAGGTTTAGATTAGATATTAGGGAGAAATTCTTCCCTGAGAAGGTGGTGAGGCACTGGAACAGATTATCCAGAGAAGATGTGGATACCCCATTCATGGAAATGTTCCAGGCCAGGCTGGGTGGGGCTTTGAACAACATGGTCTATTGGAAGGCGTCCCTGTCCCTGGCAGGGCATTTGGAACTAGATGACCTTTGAGGTCCCTTCCAAGCCAGACAATTCTGTGATTCTGTGATTTTGAGCGCATCGAGCAGAAATTACCTCAATTCTGTTCTCAGAGCCGGGACAAAGCCAGAAAGCCAGACTGACTTTTTGGGAACTGACCGCCGGTGTTGGGCTGGCGCCCCGGTTGCGGAAGGCGGCCGAGGGCTGCGCGGCGCTGGCGTGTGAGGGGACGCGGCGGCAGGGTGGGTGCCGGGGGTGCCCGGGAGCTGGCTGCCACCCCGGGGGACACGGCGCCGCTCCTGCCTCCCCCTGTGCCCATAGACGGGGATGGATTGCAGCGACCCGCTAAGTATTGATTCTGCCAAGGCCTGGAATTGAAGTTCATTTAAATAGTACGTGTAAAGAGTTTTATTAATTGATTTCAAATGACAAAGAAGTATTGGAAAAGCATTAAACCTAAGCGCCATTTTAAACAATAAATTTAAGCTCGCCGTAATTGAATTATGTGTTTGCAGCTGGAAGGGCGGGCCGGAGGGAAGCGCAGCCGGGGAGCGGGGGAAGCAGGCGGCAGGGAAACGCTGTCCCGGCGGCAGAGGGGCTGTGCGAGGGCGGCCCCGGGCCTCCTACGCCGACTGCGAGGCCGCCGGGGCTGCCGAGGGGCCGGGGCCGCTCCCGGGGGCCCTGGGGAGCCCGGCGGGGCCAGCGCGGTCCGGGCCGGCCCTGCGCAGCCGGGGCAGCGCCGGAGGGAAAGCGGCGGGACACGAGAGCGGGTGTGGCGCAGGAGGAGCGGTGGAGTGGGCAGCATGGCGAGAGAGGTGATTGTCCCTCTCCGGACTGGTGAGACCCTGCCCGGCGGACTGCGTGCGGCCCGGGGGCTCCAGCACAGGGAAGGAAGGGACTTGTTGGAGCGAGCTCAGAGCGGGGACAGATCACGGGGCTGGAGCATCTCTCCTGTGGAGAGAGTTGGCGCTGTTTAGCCTGGAGAAGAAAAAGCTCTGGGGAGACCTTAAAGAAGCCTTCCAGTACTTAAAGGGTACTGGAGACCCGTGCAAGAGAGCTGGAGAGAGACTTTTATGAGGGTGTTTAGTGATAGGATGGGGAACAATGGCTTTCAACTGAAAGAGAACAGGTTCAGATTGGATATAAGGAAGAACTTTACTGTGAGGGTGGTGAGGCACTAGAACAGGTTGCCCAGAGAAGCTGTGGGTGCCCCATAACTGAAAGGGTTCCAGGCCAGGCTGGATGGAGCTTTGAGCAGCCTGGTTTAGTGGGAGGTATCCTGACCATGGATAACATGCCCGTCTTTTGAAGGTGTGGGATGTCAAATGTGTAACTCCAGGCTCTTTTCTTTACCTGTCCTTGGCAGATCTCGACCACATCTGCACTGTTAAGGCTGGGAGCCATTGTAGTCACTTTTCCCTACAGGATAAGAACATTTGGAACATGCTACTGTCTCAAGAACTGGTGGCTTAATTCAGCACAATGAAGAAATCCCTCTGTATTACTAGAAGGTATCAATAACAGAGAAACCCTGGCTATTTGAAAAATCAGGACTCTCTATTTGGTGCTAATGCATAGGGGAAAGGAAGGAAGCAACATGAGAGGTTTAGGGAGTAAATATTAAGAAAAAAATAGGAACTAAAGAGAAGAACAACTGCACTGTGAGACACATGCCAGTGAAATATGCATGACTGTGCAAATGGGTGGAAATACACTTTTAAGGTGGACTCAGGATATTGATAACAACTTGTTACAAGTCTGTCTTCCCTAACTGCGTGTAAAATGCATAGTGGTAGTTCTGCAGATGAAGCTTTATGTTTAAATTAGAGTATTTCTCAGGTTTTGTGTTTCAGTATGTACAGAGCTTCATCTTTCATACTAAAAGACAAAAAAAGAATCCTCTTGAGGGAGTCCACAGTAAGCTTCACTGGTGGTGATATATCCAGTGGAACATTGCTTCTTTCTGAAATCTCTTAGAGGGAAAGAAGTTTAATAGCTGATTTTGAAATTTGGTGTTATAATTTGATGGTAAAAGATGATTTAGTTGTTCTTCTTCGTTGCGGATGCATATGCAGAACTGGTAAGCAAATTGCTACATGTAAAGTAGAATTGCATCATGGAGCGTGGTAAGCTTTATCTAGCATGTATTTTTCATGTTAGGCGAACATATCTTTCTCCTGGCATGATAATACATCAACTTGCCTTTTAAAAAGGCTCTATAGTGGAGCAAAAGTCAGAATGTTTGTCCCTCAGGAGTCTCTTTGCAGACCTGAATAAACACTGTAGAGATGCCCAGGTCATTAGGGATTTGCTCTGCTAGCTAGGCAATTCCACTGCATCACCCTATCAATGTAAATAACTAGGCTTAATTAATGGAAATGCAATATATACTAAGTAATGACACAACAAGTAAATTAACAAATGCAGGGGAAGACATAACTCTGTTGAGGGCATCAGATGAAGATCTTGCTACTTCATTTGTTTATGCCAGTTAAAACAAATGTGAAGTATAAAACTACACTTTTTTATACTGTACCAAAATGCATTTTAGCTTGTGTTAGAATTAGTAATTAGAAGTACAAAATGAGTAGTTTAGGCACATATCAGGCTGTATTTGTTATGCAGTCCAGAACAGCTGTCTCCTTTATCTGGAGTTACTGACACTCACAGAAAGGATGGCCAGACTTTGCAAACCCATTTCTGACAGTGCATAAATAAACAACTGAGGGTGGATTTAACAATGCAGACAGTATTATCCTTCCCCATTCCTGCTGACTTGAGGTTTTGAAAGGTAAATGCAATTAAGAAAAACTTGAATTTACCAGTCTACACTTGGAGACTCATACTTTCCTTCCCTTGCTCACACTAAAAATAGTTTTTTTATTCCATTGTATTCATACCAGCCATCAATGAAATGCCAAATTCTCCTAGCTTGGTTTAATTGTTTCTTTGGAATGACATAAACATAGAGTAAGGGACATAGGAAACTTTTCTTTCAGCTTTGTGTTCTGCCTTTCTCCACATGACCATGCCTTTTCACCCTTCCCCCCCCACCCCTTAATTTTCCTCTCCCCTTTCTTCATGCTTAGTAATCTTTAAAATATTTTTTGAGGGATGGATGGAATTTGCCATGGGGAACTGTAAGATTTCATGACAAAACAACTAGGGAGCACCCTGAAATTTCACAAATTATCCTGAGAAAAATTAAAGTGGCATGGGGCTGTGTTCTAGATCTCTGAATTCCACTTTATTGCAAGAGTAGTACCTGTCTCTACTGTTGTTTTTGTTTCTATTTTCTCCTCTTTCTCTACCTCCAGTTACTTCTTCATTACTTGGAAAATAAACTTTTTGCAGCATGGACTGCTTTGTGGTGTTTTTTTTTTCTCTGAGCATGGATCCACATATTCGGTAATTCTGGGCCAAAGGTGAAAAGTCATCTTTCTCTGCAGTACTCAGACTCAAAATTTCAGACTGCTCTTAGTTAGAAAGACTGACTTCTGTGGTAGTGTTATTATTGCTGAGGTACATCACCACTACTGCCTGCAGAGTAAGGAATCTCCTCACAGCTTCTTGAAAGGTGAACTCACTGTGTGCCACCTCTGTTCACTTTCAAATTGGCTGAGCCCCTGCACTATATGAATGCTTACCATCCTCTCTCTTCTATGGGGGGGAACAATGGAGATGATGGCAATTTTTTTTCCCAGTTACATCTCTTTATTATTAAGAGATATTTTCATATTATTCATAAAATAAGAGGTGTAGTCTGAATTACACTGGTAAAGTGTTGTACAGGAATCATTAACATGTAACATGTGTATATGCTTTTCCTACAGCATTCTTCTAATTAAGTAAATTTTGCTTCTAGATGTATCCATGCCAAAAGATAATGGTCTTGTGGTGGTGATGACACAGATTGTGGTGTGAAACAGCAAAAGAAGATGGAAGAGAAAGTGCACAGGCTTTTGAACACAGAAGTTTTCATTTCTTTCTTTCATTTTGGGTAGTTGAAAACATGGAGTTTCTGAGCAGCACATTTTCATGTGTTGGTTTTTGTTTTGTGGGTTTTCTGAAAGAGTAGTGTAGGAAGTTATGTTAACAAGAAACAAAACCACTTTTTCCTGTAAAAGGGAGCAGGCATTTAATTCCTGAAGTGATTCTAAAGGTCAGTAAAGATATATGGATGTTCTTTCAACCTGCAACTAATTAGTTGCTTGGGTTTGCCAAAGAATCAGGTAGATTTATATACATGTATACAGTTAGTTAGTCAAGTATTTGTGGTTGATTAGTGCCAAAAATACTGTCTGCTTTCCCTTAAATAACTCAAATAGTCCATCCTGTTACTACTACTCTGAGCTTCATCACAGTGATCACATCTGCATAAAAATGTAGAATTTGCTTCCTAAATAAATGCCTCTTGTAAGAACAATACCAACAGCAGTTCAAGCTTGGTCAGGACTCAATCAGAACATGCTAAGTGCCCAAGTCTCATGAGCAGGTCGTCTCCAAAGGCCTAAGAGACATTGTGGCAAAAATGAAATAATACAAAGACAAGAGAGGGAATTGGAGCTCTTATGTGTCACCTTTCTTCTGATAAATGTGATGTAATACTAACCAGTGATTCAGACTGTTTACTGTTACAGAATAAAATCATGTTCAGGCAGAGTCCTTACTGTTAACCTTTTCCTTTCACTGCTGTGTTCCCTTGGCTAGTTCTTGGCCCAGCTGGAAAGGCAGCAGGAAATGTCACATACATATGGACATTATGTGGCTGGCTGGGTGTTTTTTCCCCCCCACATTCTTTAAGCAGGCTGGGAGCAGTCCTGAGGAGCCTTAACATGCTGCCTCTGACAGCTGAGAGTGTTTTGCCACAGGTGTAGTTTTCCCCAGAGGACTCTGGGTCTGAAAGCTGAAGAGGGAAGAGAATAGATGTCCTTTGGTGTCCTTGATCAGAAAGGGGTGCATAGCACTCTGCAGAGGGTTTATTTAACTGCTTGCTTGTATCCATGGGGCGGTATCAAGCATTAAAGTATTAGTAAGAAATATGTTTACCAGGGCATTCTACTTTCACACTGCCCAGCAAAAGGCTGTAAAAATCATCCCTGAAATATGCCTCCCTCTGTGATAAAGAGTTGCAAGTGGGTTATAATTCATCAGACATTTCTAAAAGCAGTGATATGCTAGAGGAAGACAGACTACTGCAGCAGATGATGTAGGAGTAGAGAGATTACTGGGTAAGAGAAGCTAGAAAGAGAAATTATTTCTTGTGACACTAGGGAGGCACGTTTCAAACTTGGTTTATAATTGTATGTACTTTACCTGTCTCTGAAATTCTCTTACATATATTAATGTTATAGCAATCTATATGAACAAAATGGGCAGTATGCCAAAGGGGGTTGTAATTTTCAAGTACCTCTGTATTGTTATTGGAGAGGGGAGGAGGATATCCACTAACAGTGTAATTATGTGGCAATTCCAGGGAAATTGATTATTATTAGCTTTTTATGATCACACTAACAAAGTCAATGATCCAAGATAAAATAGCAAAAATTAGTGCTTGAACAATATTCAGCAACAAGGTATCACCAGGTGAGAGTGGATGTATCTGAAACCAGCTAATTCCTGAAAGGGAAATGGCCATCTCCCACCAATTATAACGATGGATGTGCTCTATTAAAGCCTGATCCACTTTAACGGGGGACTCCCAGCATAAGAGGCCACGTAAGTATGCAATGACACATACAGTATCCAGAAGTGGGTGGGTGTTTATTCTAAATACCCACATCACTGGGGTATTTGCACCTTTAACCAACAGAGAGAATTACAGGTAGTGAATACAGATCGATTTCTTCCAGTTGGTTATTGCTTTAACAAAATCTTTTGTCACTTTTTCTAACATCTGCCTTCAGTCCCCCAAACACAGCATGGAGACTGGGTACCTGCATAGTCAGAACTATCACTTGTCAGCCATGTCTTCCCCTTTGAGGCTTTGTGGTTTTATATATAATAATTAAAAATGCTTCTCTGAGATGTGAGAAGGCTTTTCTAAAAGAAGAGCAAGTTGCTGCAATACAATAGCGTAATATTTTTGAAGGTCATAATAATAAAGTAGGGGAAAGAGAATAATCATTATTGCTCTTTCTTGTAATTAGTTTGCTTTCCAATATCCCACACTGTAACTAGAACACTATTCAAGAACACCCATCACAGTGCTTAACAAGATTTAATGTACATTTATTCTTAACATGTGGAACATATAAAGATTTTATACTGAATAAATGAAATTCATTAAGCCAGAGGAAAAGGAGGAATTTACATCAAGTTTTTTCTTTTTTAACTACATTATCTTGAAATACAAATGCAGATTCTTGTCACTGAAAAATCTTTGAAGTTGTGTTTCTTCCTTTTTTTTTTCCTGTATATATTTTTTGTCTGTAGACTGGTAACCATTTTCTTAAATCAATCCATACGTAACCATTTCCACACCTTGATTTATAAAGCAAATTGTGATCGGCTGCTCTCCCGAAATAGAGCATGACTTTATACATACAGAAACTTGTACATTACCCTCAGTTGTTGGTTTTCTGTGTTGGGTTTTTTCTTTTTTCTTTTTTTTTTATTATTTTTTGGAGATATGGCCCAAATGAAAGAAAAAAAAAAATTCTACTATCACTTTGTAGATACCACATCATGAAAAAGAAACTAAAAACTTTGTACTAAAAAAAAAAAAAATGAGGGTATGTCTCATGTACAACTTCTATATACATCACGGCCCTTAGGCAATAAAAAAATATTTTAAAAAATGATTAAAGGAATTGCGAAGAACTGTCATTGTGGAAGGTCAAAAAAAAAAAAGATGTAGACAAGACAGTTCTGGTGAGGAAGCAATTGATGTTTAACTTCAGGTTTTGTTGAAAAATCTTTTAACTTGACTTATTTTGTTTTCTTTTGCTCCTAGCCTAATATAACCATTTCTCCTGAGGGAGAAATCAGTATTGTTTTGGATTTTGACTACTGACTGACACCCTCCTTGATCCCCTATACCTACATCACTAGAATCTTCTATTGCACAGAGCTTTGGGTGATGGTATACAAGTTTTTTTTTATTTTTTCCTTATCTGAAAAAATAAAACACACAGGAACTTGGTATGTTGGTTATTTTTCACCTTTTTGTTTCAAAGTGGTGAGATTTTTTTCCCATCATACAATGGTTTGCCATAACATTTTTTTTAAAAAGTCACTAGTTCGCTTCCCAAAAAATATGCAATACAAACATGGAAAAGAACATTGAAAAGGATAATCTATGGAAAAAAAAAAAGTGTGACCTTTGAATGTACTAGACAGCAACTTTGGTTAAAAAAAATAAAATAAAAAGATGTACTTATACACATAGACAGCAAATATTAATTTCATAACTGTTCAAATTAATAATTTCTTTAATTCCCAATTGGTAAATAGTGAATGGGGCAGAGGAGCAAAGATTCTTTTTTTTTCCTTCTTCCTACATTGGATAAACAAGAACAGAAAACAGCCAGTTATATGTGACCCTCTAATCTCCACTCACACATGCTTGGCTTCTCACTTATGTCATAACTGCCCAATCTGAAAAAGTACATCACAGATGACAGATGCAACCAGAGAGTTCAGGACAGCAGATATTGAGATATCCAGCAAACGACCCTCGTGCAAAAGGAACTCGGAGCGGTTCTCGTCCACTCTCGCCATGGCCAGCAAGGCCTTGGCTGCCCTGCACATCATGTCTACGCTAGGCGGCTCCAGAGGCGGAGGCTGCATGTGCATGAGGTTATGCTGGCTCTGCTGGTACTGGGCCATAGTGACCCCATCCTCCAGGAAGCTTATCAAGTTTCCAATGCTTCCCTTCTGCACAGCTATTGCCCTTGCTGCTAATGTGTCCCCCTGGGCAAGGTTCGATAGGAGCGCCATGGACATTTCTCGGCAGACCGGGTTTTTGCGGTCCCCAACGTACCTAACTAAAGTAGCGTAGAGTTTCTCCTGACGGCTGAATGGGGGGGTGGCCAAGATAAGGTCCACATTATTGTCCTGGATACTGAGCTTACACAGGGTCTCCAGCACAAGTCTCTGAGGCGAAAGAACTGAGTTGGGCCCCACGGTTGGAAAAGGATCCTGTGCCTCTGCAGACGGGCACACCATCCAGTGCAGCAAGCCATCCAAAATTGGCAAACAGATGCTTTCCGTGTAAGCAGACAAGTCTAGCTGCCCAGAAATGTTGGCTAATGTGACCAATGTATTATCCCTCAAGACCTCGAGGCAGTCCCACCACCACTCATCCTTGCTGCAGGCCACCCCTTTGTCCTCCTCTTCCTCTTTCTCGTAAGTCTGCGGCGCTCGCTTTCTTTCTGGATGCTCGTGGTGAAGAAGGATCAGCTTTCCCAGGATCAGCACCAAGCCTGGATGTTTGGACATTTCGGTGTCATTGCCAGGCACAAAAGACAAGCTACGGACGATATTTGACACACAGATGCAGCGTTTGGCCAAGGAGTCTTGCCAGTGAGTTATGGTGCATAGAGGAGTCTCATCCCGGCTCCTTGGCTCATCCTCTAGCAGTTTAATATTCCGGTGGCTTTTGGCTTGATGGATCCCGAAGGGAAATTTACTGCTCTCTGTTTGGGAGCCAGAGTTTGAGTCTTCAGGTAGTGCTCCTGGCCGAGCCGAGAGGACATCATCAATGGTTGCTGTTATACTCTTTTCTTGCTGCTCCTCAGATTCACCTTTCCCCTCGAGGTCCTTCTTTTTGCTTGGAGAGTTCAAGGGAGGAGGGGCTTTCCTGCGTGGTGGAATCTCCATCTTGCTTTCAAAGTGAGTCTGGATATGCTCAGTTGTGTCACCGCCACCAAGCTGCCAGTGGAGAAGTCCACTATCAAATTCCTGAACGCGTCCAAGTTTGTCAGATCGGTCAACAACAAATAGATTATTTTTCTTTACAATCTTTATTGGCAGCTTGTCAAATTTACTGGCTTGTTTTGGCCTCTCACTTGGATCAGCAATGGCACCAGGAGTAGAAAAAACAATGCTCTTTTCTTCTCCTTCTACCTTTTCATCCTCCCCCTCCTCCTCATCTTCATCAAAATAGTCAATACATTCGTCATTCTCATCTTTTCCAGTATCCTCTGCCAAGGATTGACTATCATCTTTCTTGGCTGCTTTGTGATCAAGTGCTTTGTGGCCTGGATCTCCCACTTCATATTCCATAAGGATTCCAAAAATGTCAATCAGGCATTTTCTAAAATATTCTACTAAAAGCTCAAGAAATCCAGACAACTGAGGGAAGAAGAAAGAAAGAACATAAAAATCACATAAATATTTTTGTCTGCATGGAATTTTACTAGGAACACTGATGCAATCAAGTGTGAATATTTCTCTCATCCTGCTGCGGACTTGTAGCTAGGTCCTGCATGGCAGAAGTTAATCAAAAGAAATTCTTCTAGAGTCTGTCCAAACAGTATATAATGTCAAATTATCACGGCTCTGTTTGCTTCAGCTGTGAGAGGTACAGAACTTCATTAATGTCTCCTTTAAGCCATAGCAGACATCTGGATTAGCTATTCTGTCCTGTTGGAAATGCCTATTACTCTTCATTTTTTGTACAGAGTACTGAAGCTCCTAACTTGGCTATTTTTTCTGATTTGTACTTTTATTAGATATGAAAAGTTTGCAATTTTTCCTTTCCTCCTTTGTCTCTAAAACCAATTGTCATGTAGGAACCTGCAGTTCAGGGTCCAGGTACTGATATCCTAGATTAATATCTCATCTCTATTGGAATAGATCCATTTTTTTGTCTGGCAGTAGTTTAAAACTGTTATTGGAGGCTGGTGCTGTAAGTCACCCTTCAGAAACAGTTTTCATTTAGGTTTAATCTTCTTAATTAACTTGTAATCACTTTCTTATGGAAAGGCAGTACTTGGACTTGGTATCAATTTACACTTAGTGGCTTTATTATTAAAAATTCTTTGTTGTTATGATGCATTCAGCTCAATTGTCTGGCTTTTAATGTGTTTTTTTTTTTTAATTGTGGGCTAATGGGTTTTCAGTAAAATGTCCGTTCTATATTTTGTCCATTCTATATTCTCTTATGATTGCCACCTTCTCAAAGAACTAAGAACAAACTGATGCTTATCAAAACCACAGGAGTTACCAGGCATCATATGATCCTGGCTGCCATTGGAAACAGAGTCCAAAGCAAACATAACAAAAGAATATAAGTATTTACAATATGGCTGGTATTCTGTGCCATTTGCATAGGGTGTATTAATACAACTTCTGTCAGAATTCAGAGGAGATTCACCTCCTTTAACTTCAAACACCCACACAAGTCACACAACCTAACCTAATTGTCTTGATTCCTTTTATAATCAATGGTCTTTTACAGACCATTTCTAGGGTATGATTCATCTGACCTATTTTAGATCTCTTTTTCTGGGTGAGATAAATCATGCTATAGATATCCCTAGTTCTAAAGTCAGGTGGGATGTAATGTACCATTTGTGTCTGTATTTAAAAAAAAAAAGTCATTATATTTAAAAAATGATGAGCTACACTATTAGTAACCAAGGAATGAATGGAGGAGAGAAACTGAATATTTAATTTGTACAAATTTTAGATGATGTGAATTATCAGCATGCCATCTATTACTACCACCTAACAGGCAAATGATTAGAGCAGAGCTGAAAAATGCTGTGAGGCAGTGAGGCGAAAGCACACACTGTTAAATCCTGTGTTTGTATACTATGGATAGGCAGTGGATTTTAGCCTTTAAACTGTCAATTTGGTATTCCTGTGAAAACTTAATTCACTGGAAGAAGAAACGGAACAGAAAATAAGCAATTAAATAAAATCCCACAGTCTCACAGGGAAGTACTGAACAGGACAAGTTGTCATCGAAAACCAGTTTAATATAGTCTTGCAAAGTCTTTAAAGAAACACAACAAGATAAAGAAAGATTACTAACACACTGCTGTTTTGAGGGATTATACTATCACATGTGTGAGTTTACACATTAGGCTTTTGGCAGTGCTAAAATTCTTATATTCCTACATTCTCCTTTCTACAAGAAACATCCTTTTTTCAGGCTTCTTTATTTCCTCTATGTGACCTCTATCTGTCTCTTGTTACTCACTGTTGCCAATCATAAACAAGTGCAAGTTTTTCAATATTAAAATTTATGTTAATTAGAATAAATTGGAAAAGCCAGCAGCATTTTTGTAGGTGTCTTATTTCACTTTTCTTTCCCTGGAAAGTTGAGAAGTATAATGCTTTCCCACCTACCTGAGAGAGGTTGAAAGTAGCAACAGTGCTGTCATCATACAGAAGAATATTAATAGTGTCTAGCGCCCAGGTACTTTCAGCCAAAAGACCAGATTTAAGAGACATCATCACTCTCCAGGCCTCAGGAGTTACTGGAGAAAGAAAGAGAGAGAAGTAAAACAGCATTAGTGCATCCTTGGCGACTGTTAGTGAGTTCTGAAAGAGTAAACTGTGACATTCTGAGGACGCAAATTTAAATTAAGTGGCTACTGGTTAAGACCCTATTTTCACTGCTTAGTTCTGTTCAGTTTTCTGTAACTGCTGCTAAGCCTTACTGCTGGAGAATATCCTGGCAGGGCCCTTCTTCCTGACACTGCTGAGCCTGAAACAATTGTACAAACTTAAAGAGCTTGACTAACCCAATTAATCAGTAAACAAAGGCTGACACTCTGTCAGGAACGTGGAAATCTGAAGTACGAGAACTTGAATGGATGAAATGTAACCAAAATTTAAGATAAGGAAATACTGGGGGATCTTTTTAAGAAGTGGGGGAGAAACAAACACGACAAATACTGTGGAATGATTTAATTGACCATTCAAGGAAAGCAGAGACTCCAACTACAGAGCAGAATAGCATGAGCTTCCATGGAACAAAAATATAGAAAGCTTTGCTAAGCTAAATGCTGTACTGGTGATTTAACAGACATTCTAAAGGACCTTTCAACACATCTCATTTTGAAATCTGAGGCGAGCTGAATCATTTCTAATGCATTTGCGAAGACCTCAAGTCTCCATATAAAATATTGCTTTCATTTCATGTCAGATTGTCTGGGATGAGTTTTACCTATCATCCTCACTGATACACATTATCATATTTTTATTGAAAACAATCACATTGTAGTTACCAAAGTTCACTATTTGTCAAGAGTGTCTTAAAATGTGAAAAAAAAAAACCCAAAACCAGAATCAAAGTCCCTTTCCTCACAATTTATATTAGGGTTTTTTTTGATGCTTACCAATATCTTTTGAGGTAATCTTTCGTCTTGGTTTTAAGACTGGTTGGGATGCTTCTACAGAGCCTGGGGGGAAGGTAATCTCTCTCCTAATCGGTGGTGGTTGGGGTGGAGGTCCTGTGACCTGTGACACTGGAACTGTGGGTATAACCTTTTGCATCTTCATGGAGGGTAGGAAAGGAGACTTGCTTGGAGACATACGGTTTTCCAAAGAGCGCTGGAAGGACGCTGGACTTGGAGCTCTGGAGATGTGGTTTGGCATAGAGGGTGGTGTCTGGTAGGATGACTGAGGAGGTCTAGTGATAGGCTGCATGGAGGCTGAAGATGACATATAAGAAGGCTGCCGTTGGTTGACATGAGAAGGCCACTGACTCTCATGGTTTATCCTCTGGTCAGGTACCATCATATCATCAGTGCGATTCATCCCTGGATACGGAGGGGCCTGTGCAGGGCCTCCTGGACCTTGCCTGTTCTGGTAAGGGTAAGGCATATCATTTCGTGTTGGCCACATGTTCTGCTGAGGACCTTCACTGGAGGATGACGACTGCATGGGGCCACCAATCATCTGGGGAGGTATTCCATGCTGCTGCATTTGTCCTGGGCCCTGCATCCTTTCCCTGTTATATGGATATGGGTACTGTCCCTGCATGGGCCTCCTGTCAGGCCCTGTGTAAGCGTTGCCGTACTGGTTATACATTTCCTGCTGCTGGTTGCCATACTGCATGTTATACATATCCCCTTCGTGGCGTTTGGCTGGAGGCCCATACATGCCATCCATGTGTCTCTTGTAGTTCTGAAAGAAAATTTTGGAAAGATGTGTCACTTTTACTCTGCACACAATACAAATATACTGGATGAAAGCTCGTTCAAAAAGCTGAAGGCGCTTAGTTCTAGAGGGATTGTGCCGACTCCAGAGTCGGGCATACAGCGCTGTTAGGCTTGATCCGGTGCTTTCTTTTTAAGCCTCTGTTTTGCTGTGCTTATAACTGAATACTAAAAGGAAGCTTATCCTTGGGCTAAATTTTCTTATGCTTGCTCTATTTTTTCCCTTTCCTTCCCCATCTGTCAGACTAAATTCCACTGGTCATTTCAGACATGTATGAAAAGGCAACAGTCCTCACCAACTAAAATATTTTCACTTCTTTTTTTTTGCTTAGTCTATTAAGAAGAAAAATCTTAAAAAAAATTCAAAACCACCCAGTGAATCTTTTCAAGAGACAAGCACTGAATAAACTCTTAAAGTAACAAGATATGCTGCAAGCATGCATGTCTGAAACACTGAATCTTACAATATGACATCAGCTACAGACAATAAATTTATTAATAGGAGAAAACAATCTGCTGCATTTGATACTCTGCATAATTCCCAGGAATATTGTCCTCTTTGGGCAACCGTCCTCTTCCCAAATCATCCTAATCACATTTAATTTACTGTGAGATTATTACAGCAAATGGTCACATCCAAACGTTCTGTTCTAGTTTATGCAGGTTCTTACCCTGCTGTTCTGTAATGAATTAAGCAATGTAACTAACAGCTGCCACCTATGGTTTATTCCCTCTTTGTTTCTCACCCTCTCAAATGGGGAATGTTGTGTGAGGTAAGCTGTTTTACCTCGGGGAGAGCTGAGTGGTTTTTAAACCATACAAGCTTGAATGTATTTATGTTTAAGATGGCAGACCAAAAAAAAGACATGTTGCTCTTTGAGAGGAAGGTGGTAAGGTTTGCAGCGGTCCTTAGTTCCTATGGGAGTTTGTTCCACAGTTCAAACCACACTGAGTGTTCTGAAGCAAAAAATGTGAATTAAATGGGTGATTTTTGAATATATGATCTATGGCAAATTCAAAGTTACAGCTCCCCCGGAAACTCAGTAGCTCAGTAACATTGTACAATGTATACTAATGTACTAGAGTTAAGATCAGATAAAATTCTCTCTGTATTCAATATGGGAAAGTTAAAACAGCTCTGGGATTCATAAAGTCATCTTCCAACTTTGGTGCACATAAAACCACAACTACTGTATTGTAATGAAAGTATTTTTTTTAAACTTACTATAGAAGCTTTCTGGCTATCTGAGAAATACCTATTTCCAGCCTTACATGAACTACTTGCTGTACCAAATTGCACCCTTGGGGCCAATTTATACATTAAGAAATGACTTGGCAGCAGCCACACCTAAGAAGGTCGCGTTTGTTTTGCCACAGTGACTCAGTGCTCAAAGCAGACACTTGGGAATGAAGCATGTGCCTTTTTAAAAGCACTCCAGCACCCTGGTTCATGCAGTGCCACTGTGCCCAATGGTCCCCAGTGCAGAGGACAGTGATGCACCTGAGCTCCTCCCTCCTGTGGACACGCTCAGCAGGACACTGAGACTGAACAGTGTGTCTCTTTCCACTGAGATGTGGAATTTTGAGACCTCACAGAGGACAAAAAGCCACCAACACAGGGCACCTGCTGCGTAATAGCTCTTGGGATGTAAGCATTCATACAGGAACTGGAAAACCTGGCTCCAAGAGTTTCATTAGCCCCAGGAGTTCATGCTCCAATCACCTCCTTTGCAGGTCATTCCCTAGCCTTTGGGTTGTAGTTAAAGCTTTGAAAGGGTCATTTTTCACATTCCTCCTGAACCACTACAGAGTAAGATTTAGGAAATTGTAAATAAGCTACTGGCAACGGAATGTCTAGCTAAATGAAGAAGTGGAATCCTCTGGGGATGGGAGAGAGAGGCCGAGGCTAGTCAGGATCCTTGTCCTTCATTCTCCACTGCTTTTCTGCATTAATGCATTTTGCTTTCAGGAGTCATTGTACAAAATATATAAACAGCACTAAGGACAAGGCCAAATATATTTTTACAATTCTAGCTGTCTTCTCACTTAAAGGAACATATAGTAATATATTCCCTGCACACGTTAGCATGGAATATCACAAACTGTTCTGTTATATATCTTTGCAATTCCCCCACTAAATCACCTAGACTGCTAGCATATGCTCATCATAAAAAAAACAAAACAGTTTTCTGATTATGCCATCTTTGAGATGTTATCAACCAAAGAGATAAGAAAGAAATTCTGAAATTTAAATTTATGTATGCTTTTAGTACAGTGCAATCTAAGATCTGTTTTGGTTTCACCCCACTGCACTACCAACTCCTGACCCCAATTTTCTAGCAAAACTCTATCCCAAACTGAAAAGAACTATCTGAAATTGGCTCAAAACTAGTTTACATTTCAGTTTTTTTATAATAAGGAAATGCTTTCTATTCTGGAAGCCAACTTCAGGTATTGTATGACTAGAACTGAATTAATAACACAGATTGAAACTGATCCTGTTGAAGTCAGTGGAGTTTTGCTATTGACTTCTAATGTGGGATTTTGCTCACAACGTATTAATCATGCATGTAACAAAAAAAATCTTATTAATTAATATAATTTGTATTTTTGAGTTGTAGGAGTTGGGGAGACTGCAATGTACAAATATTTAAACTATTTTTAACACCAATAACATTCTCTCCTATGTTTTTGTACCATATTATTACTAGAGACATCATGTTGGAATATGCCCTTTGATCTATATTAAAGATAGGTATCTCACATGACCTACCACAGCACTAAAAATAAGTGAGAGTGTTGCTCATTTTACTTTGTTCCAGTTCTCTGTTGGGTTCACTTGGCTGCATGACATTAAGTTAAGGCCCTTGAACCTGCCATCCAAACAGCTTTTCTATTTGTTCCTTCACTTGTTACTTTACTTCTATTTGTCACTTCACTTAACTATGCTTTAGAGTTTCCCAGTCTACTGGTTATTAACCTGGGACAATCACCTGATGCACATCCAAAGCCACAGAACATCTGTTAGAATTTACATTCTTCCAGTGTAAGGAACACATTTACCTACAGCTGCACATACATTGCTTATCCATACAGGCTGTGACTTTGACCAGAATTACAGTGCTCCTCTGTGCCAAAAAACATACACTTCATAAACAAATTTTTCAATAGAGAATCCTGGGGTGAATTTTTTTAAACAAATGTTATGAACACAGCCATTCTCCCCTCTACTACCTGCTGCTGTGGATACATTCCAGGTTGATGTCCTCCATATGGTGGCTGTCCTGAGGGAGGTCCTTGTCCTGGATACTGCTGCCCATATGGTTCATGCCTAAAATAAAGCATTCAAATCAATACTTAGAGCTGCTGGAGTTTTCAAGCCACCAGGAAAAGTAAATTCC
Organism: Calcarius lapponicus; assembly: GCA_039654755.1. Classification (NCBI taxonomy): domain Eukaryota; kingdom Metazoa; phylum Chordata; class Aves; order Passeriformes; family Fringillidae; genus Calcarius; species Calcarius lapponicus. Next base: position 58,231,291 of record CM077465.1, read on the forward strand.
TCTGAAAATCTTGCACCTTGAAGGTATCTGCCACCTGGAAACAAAGTGAAGGTACAGTCTGGTATGGTCCTGAGTCTGTAGTAGTAAGCTCTGCTGGAGCTGGTAGTGGAAGGAAGGAGGTAAAGTAGATAGAAGAGAGGAGGAACAATGAAGATACAACAGAGAGATTTAGAGGGAGCAGTCAGGAATGGGAAGAGGGTATGTTCAGCAAAGAGGTAAGAAAGGCAGGTGCAGACATGGGGAGCCCATCCTTGGTGGGGAATTATCTGGTGTAGAGCTAAAAGTTTGCAGGTAAAAATTCTTGTGGCAAGCTACAATTTTAATACAATTCTAATAGCAAGCTACTTTCTGGATTATTCAAGAATATATCAATTTAAAGTGAGTAAAAACGGTACTCATAATTTTGGTAATGTTTGTGTAATTTTTAATTAAAGCTACATAATGAAGCATACACAATAAGAGACAAAGTTGTGTTGCACTGGGAAACTTACCTGGGGCCTTTAAGACCTCTGAGAAGCACTACAGTGCAATATTTTTAGCACATATGAATGAAATTTAGGTTGCTGAAATCAAGTACTTGGAAATCATTAGGACTGATAAATAGTACTGTATTGCAGGCTAATATGTCAGTAATTTCTCTCTGTACACTATTGGTGAGAACACATCAACAATTAGAGGATAATTATAGAAGTAATATATCAGGAAGAGGTACAGAAACAGAGAACTGGGGAACTTGACATGTTAAAAGAACTAATGGGACCTCATTTTTCCAAACGTAGAAAACTAATTTCTTTTAAAAAGAGATGACCAGAGAGAAAGAAATAGCAATTCAGTGTCTCTAAAATTATGACATGGATGGAGAGAAATTATCCAATGCCAGTTAAAAGAACAATCTAAATGAGAGGACTTGTCTATAGCTGTCCAAGAGTATATGCAGTAAGACAAAATTCAGCAAAGGTACGCATGTGTTATACATAAGGGAAGACTTTCTAAATGTTCAGTTTTTTAGCCACAGGATAACCATAAGCCAGGTGAAATTGTTGAAGCTTCAGAAGTGTTATAATTTAATGCTGCTCTGGAGAACTTGGGCCTGTAAACTATGTTCTAGTCCTGTGCTGTGCAGCAGATACACAAGGTAGGATGTACACTCCTTTTCTAACAGCTGATACTACTACTGCAGAAATCAACTCACTCACAGGAGCCTCTGCTCCCCTGCAAGAACTGAACCAAGGGTAAAAGCCTAAACAAGAGAGCAAAACAGAAGTAACACAGCGAGAGGCCACGTGCTCTGCCTGCATGCTCTCACAGGGGCTGCTAGCTGTTAGCTGGTTACTGTGGGTACTACAAACAGAGAAATCAGTGTTCACTTTTGCTGGCCAGGGTAACAATTAGGAGAGTACATGCTTGGGTCACTGTTTGAAGGCACCACATTGCCTTAACCAGGTGGTACCATACTGCCTTCAGGACCCAGCCCATGATCCAACCTAAAAAATGACAAAGGAAACCTCATTCTGTAAAAAGTACTTCCTTTCCAAAATTGCCAACCTAATAAAATAAAGGAAACATTCTCTTGACTTAACACCTTCCACTGGAGCCTTTATTCTCACCAACTCCCCAGGAATGTGACCTATTGAAGAGCATGATTATTTGTTTTACTTGACACATCTACTGGTTAAAACTACTGACTGAAAACTACTTTGCCCTTACACTTTAAAGACCCACACTGCACCGCTCTGTTACCATCTGGAAACAAAATGAGAAGCTGAGTACACAGCCTAATGAAAGTAAAAGCAGGAATATGGCCAGAGCAGCAAAATCTGCCAGAATACTTAATATAATCCAAACATTCCCAGAACATTCTGCTTGCTCTACCAATGCTTGGACATCAGTGATTTTACCACTTTTTTTGTTTCCAAAGCCTTTCCCCAGATAAACAAAAGATGACCAAATTTATTTCATGTACTTCACTGAGGGACAAACTTATGAGAATCCTGTTGGACACACTGCAAGACTGATGCTGTTACAGCTCTGACAACAGACTCCAGACTCTCCAAAGGCAATTCACTCACAGACCACAGATCAGACACATTTAGACTGTGCATTTTCTTTTTCATTAAAAGCCAACTAGCAAATGTTTAGGTAAAAACATGGCCAGGAGACCAACTCAAGTGCTACGTTATGCTATCACAGCCCAGCCCAGCTGCCAGCTGAAGGCAGCTGTCAAAGACACCCACGAGCTGATCTGCTGCAGCCTGAGTGATTTCTAAGATGTGACAATTCCTCCTTGTTAATTTCTGTGAACAGCTAGACTCGGTCATTACCAGTGGTTTGACTCCCAATGATTTAGTAAGATGCTGTAGGAAATGTAGGCTGCTATGTTCTCTGCAAAGTGGAATGGGAAAATGAAAAGGGAAGAGAGAGGATCATTTTCACTAATGGGCTTTGCTTTTTCCTGAAGATTGACTCACCTCCTGTCATAGCCACTTCCATAAGAGAACTGCTGTCGCTGGCTCATGCTCATGTTGGACATTGCTCCAGATGGACTCTGGTTGTACATATCTTGTATTCCACTGTTAGGCATTTGTCCAGGGGTCATGAAAGGCTCATTGCTTCCAGGCACTGCAACAGTCAGTGAAATTAAATTCATAATCTGGATGTTTGAAGTTCACTTTCTTTTCAATGAAATATTTTAGGAGAATGTTCAGATCCCTAACACTGCCAAGGAGAATTAGCAGGTGGAGGTCTAACAAGCTCTCTGGGGTCTAATTGGAACACATGAAGCACCACCACCACCAAGATGATGGGTATAAAATTAAGGAGCTGCAAGTAAGGAAAGAAATCTCCTCCTATGGAACTGAGCTATCAGGCACCAGGCAGCTGCTTCCCTCCCTTTGGTCTTTGCAGCCGAAGATGAACTTTACTCTTGTTCTTTTCACTGAAACAATGCTAAAAATGAACGCAAACATAAGCCTCACAAAACAGATGAAAGCAAATCTGCTAGTTTGAACTACAAAGCTGTCAGAATCAAGTTTTTATTTCCCCCCATAAAACCCTCATACACATATATACAATAATGTTGTTTTGGAAAGGATACTGTATCCTATTGTAGCTTCTCAAGTAGGGTGGGCATATTCTATGGGTCCAAGAAAAGGCACTATTATCAGATATAAATCACCGAGCAAATAGAAGAGACTTCAGTGCCTCATAGTAGATACTGAACAGAGACATTTTTGTTTCAACAGGATGAAGTGAAATGTATGACAAAGTACAACACACCCACTTAATCTCATATGGGTATAAAACCTAAAGTGAATCTAAAGCAGAGAGTGTTTTCCCTTCCTTCAACTGTGTTATATGTTAGTGTCCACAGTCCAGACAAAAAGGATTAAAAGGAAAGGCTTTTTTAAAAAGTCATATCCAATTAACTATCTCTTTTAAAGCATCTCCCCACTTCATCACATCTCTCCCCATCCTCAGTTTCAGGGCCTCTTCTTGCCATATCTCCCTTTTGCTCTGTTTGAGTTTACACTTAATCTCCTCCACCTGCTCTTCTCTTTACAGCCATTGTGAGCCCTGGTTGTGTTCTTTCCTCTTACTTTCCTATATCTGAGGCGTGCAAGATTGATTAATTTTAAAATCTTCTTACAATATCCACAAAACCAGCTGTAGGTTAAGTACCCAAAAGGACCAGAGTCAATTTTGAAATGAATTTTAAATTTTACTTTTTAAAAATAAGCAAACTTAGAGTGTGTTTATCACCTTTTATCACCTTTTGTGAGGGACTGCCCAAGTAAGAAAAAAATTACCTTTACTATTCTGAAAAATATGTAAACTGAGACAGAGAGTATTAGGAGGCTTGCTAAGTTTCATACAGTGAATTCCCAGACCAGTCCTACTACAACCAGGCATGTTGCTTCACCACTTCACATTCTAACAGTGAAGTCCAGCACTTGATTTGCAGAGTAGCTTACTAACCTCAAGAAATATAAATTCTAACCCTATGATTTATGCTATTTCCCAAAATTTATTCCTACAAACATTTTTAGGATTTTCTTAATTCCAAAATAACGGGCATGACTCTGAGTGGGGAAAATATGACCAGACCAGAAACTCAACTGCACTGCACCTCTCTTTTTGCTACAAGGACACCAATGGCAAAATCATCAAAGTGACAAAGCTGATTCTGACTACAAAATCTTGATTACCTAAGACACAGGGAAGAATACTTAAGCTCCCAAAAAGAAAATACCTTTTCTCATTCCACCGAAAGGATCTTTATTCGGCTCATATGGCATCCTTCCCATCATATCTGGCATGTTTATTCCCTGCTGGTATGGTGCATTTGGCGTCATGGAGTTTCGCTTTGGGAACGCTGAATCACTTACATCAGAAAAGGGATCATGCACACTGACTGCGCTGTTTCTGGCAGATTAAGAAGAACGAGACATTAACATCATCCTGTATTCTTAAGAAATGTGAAAACAGCCTAGACTACAATAAATGCTGTGGCAGTGATCAGTGCAGTATGCATGAAAGGAAGATGCAGAAGATTTTCACAATGGACAATCATTTAAAAGAATCTACCCACTTTTTCCTCAACCGTCTCTGTCTACTAACCTTAGAGATCAGGATTTTTTATTTAATTCTATTGTTTGTGCATTCCTATTACTCATTTAGAAGTCTAAACCTTCCTGAAATCTTACTAAACTGTTTTGTTATTTTTTACCTAGAAAACTCAAACTGAATTAAGATGATTAAAGAAGGTCCTTGCTATTCTTTCTGCAGCATTACAGATGGAGAAAAAAAGAAGTTGGAGTGGCTCCGCACACAGTACAGAGCTCAGTCATGTTCCTGCTGAAGTCATAAAAAACTGTTTTGCTGGACTTCAGTGGGCTAAGGCTCCTTAATGAATGGTGAGACAGCTTCACTTCAGATTAAACCGGTCTGTGAGACTTACAGAGTACAGAACTGTAAGGGATCTCTTGATCCACCCAGCTGAACCCTCTGCTATCTCAACTACAGTTACTGTATATGCTTTTCACAATTTGAATTCAAGTAACACCTTTAAACCACACATTTCTCCTTCCTGAGCATGATCTGTTGACCAGAGGTGTACAGGATAAGCGAGGAGGGGAAGGCAGTGGTTCTAAGTAGGTGCTGTTGGGTTCCATCTTCCTCCCCACTACTGACATATTAACATGCATTTCTTTGCACTGGTGCTTGTCTGATCCTTTTCTGGTGTTTAGAAAGCTAATGGACCTCTCTCTCCTCCAAAAATAAGTAGTTTTCTGCCACTTTTCAGGCTCTGACTGGTTTACCGCAAAATCCTACAAGTGCCAAAGCAGCTGGGAAAGACTGGATTAAACTGCTGTAGAAATAGAGCAATAAAAAATGAAGCAAAGCCCTTTTCATACCTGCCACCCTGCATAGGTGTCATCTGTCCATGAGGTGTGGATGCTGGTGTTGGGGGCTTCAAATCGCCTGGCACTTCTGTCATGGAATTACTACCAGTGGACTGTGGAGTCTGTGGGCCTTGCAAGGAACCAGAATTAGCTGAAAAAAAAAAAAAGTAATTATGAAAAGGTAGCAGCCAAATTCCTGTGGAAATAATAATCATCAAGGAAAAAAAAATGGTTCTTTCCTCCAGAAGCCTGTGTATACCTCAATCCATCTCAGTACTTCATAATTTCCCCCAAATCCTCTGAGATCAGGATACACTGTGTAGTAATAGCCATCATTGTTCCTAGAACCATGAATTTAATCTGCTGCCTGAAGCAACATGGATAGAAATCATCCAGATGAAGGACCATTTAAATCAGAGGTCAGAGATACAAAGTTAATTGTCTGTAGTTTACAACAGAGTAAATGAAGGCTGTCCTTTGGCATAGCTTCTTCATATAATCACTATCACAACACATGTGTTTATAAGAAATATTTCAGCCAGAAGCTTTTCATCATAAATTTAAGCTGCTATATTAATATAAATTCATGGTTTTATTTAGCACTAAAAGGCAGACATTTCCATGGTGAAACATAGCAAATGATTAGCAGCAGACTGCAATCCCGTGTCATCTTTGAGACAGCATGGCAAAAGATGGTATTTACGAAATGCAAAAGGCAATCTGGGATCAGAAGAAAACAACAACTGAAAGTAGAATTTGAACAGGACGCTACAGATAACACTCCTAAAAGAATTGTAAAAATTTAAATGGGCATCTTGACAAAATGTTAGTTAGGGTCAGTGATGGTAAAGTGTATGTAACAAGGTCAGGTCAGTTCTGCAAAGGATCTGTTTAATCAGCAAAAACTAATTTGTTGAGATCTCAGAAAGCAACAGAGTATCTGCACTAGGGTCCTCCTCAATGGAGGTAAATACCTTGATATTCTTGGTATAACAAACGTAGAAGAGCATTTTACCCTTGTGTTCCAATGTGACTGAGCAGCAATAAGAGCATTAAAGTAATACATCAGATATTGGTAATGGTGAAGCTAATGATACAATACACCCAGACCAGTCTTCCAGATTAGACACCAAAGCGACTATTTTCATGGGACTGCTGAACAGAAACATGCCCTGAGCCCAAAGCTCTACATAGCAGTTTTATGATTTAGAAGGTGGTAAGTGAGGATCAGTAACAGCACCTAAGCCTTGGATCTGACAGGTCTTGCAGCAGAAATCCTACGGAAGGCGAACTTCTAGGATTCAAGTCTTTAGATGCAACTGGGAAAAAAATTACCAACAGAAAAAAATTCACAAATCTAACACACTGAGTAGGACATGGATTTGACTTGAGAGGTCCTTCTTTTTTATGAATTGTCATGTAAGTGTTTTATTATGCCTGCCTATCTACGTTCAACCAATTAACAAAACTTTACAAATTACTGTTACAGTGAAAATTGGAAGAAGCAGTATAGGTTTTTCTTCTGTATATGAAAGAGAGTAGTTTATAATTGACTCAGAATCCTAGAACACTCATCATCCTGACAGGCAGAGCTTGTTTTTAACTGAAGAACACCTTTTTTATATGTGTTTCATATATATCTGTAACACATGTTCCCCTATCTGGAAATCAGTCCCAGTAGCAAGTGCATATGTAAAATCCACATTGTGTGGACCACATTGTTCTTGTTGTCAGCTTTCTGAGGCATTTTTGAATTATGCTTACATAGTAATGAGGTTCAAAAAAAAAGTTTAGGAAAAGCTCTCTGATTGCATTAATACAGGAACAAGAACATTTACAACTAATGTTAGTTATATTAGTCTACAGTTAGCTGAAAGCTTTAGTGCTATAATAAAACAAAAACCAACCATATTCACATAAAATGAGCTCTTTGTATACTTGACCCCCAAGCAGGTCAGGATCATTCTTCTCCCCTTGAGCTTTAAACACAATTCTATATTCTTCTAAAAAGCTTGAAAGCATTTCTGAGTTATGTCACAGATTGTCACATATTAGAAACATGTAAGCAAATATCATACTGTACCCATATGCTTACTGTAAATTCAGATATTGCCTAACCCTGCATATTTCTCTTATGCTGGGCTCTTAAGAAGCAATTATGCTTTTCCCTGTCCTACCTGAGCAAGAGCTTAATTCATATCTCTAGCAAACCTAAAGGAAAAAAGTAAAAGATTTTTCAGTATTTATTAATAACAATGTGTTTTATATCATATTCTATAAAGAATGGTTTAAAAGAAAAAAAAGATACCCAATTGAGAAGCTACAAGTCCAATTTCCATCTTCAGGGTGGCAGGTTGGTTACAAGGTTGGTTATTTTTCCTCTATCTTTCTAAATGACTGGTTATATACAACTGAAAAAATGGAAGGCAAATGCTGTCAAAATTTCTGGTACTGCTTTGTTAACACACTTTGCCTCTGACCTCCACTGGGTTAGGGACACTTCTAGAGAATAGGAACTGCAGGTGTTTCAATCTCTGGATTAGGACTCCATCTACCATGTACCATTTACATTTGCTGGGGTGCACTCTGAAATTTTTACATCTATTTTCGCAGGGATTTTATTATGTCAGCTGCCTAATTTTGATTGCGGACATTGTGAAAGAGAAACAGTATCTTTTTAGAGTACTTCAAGAGCTTCAGTATTAAACCAAGCTCTAAGAAGGAAGACAAACAACAATGTTTTTTTAGGAAAAGTAATCTCTGCTTACATGATTCTGCAGCTATCTTGGGGATGTCCAGGAAAAAACCTGTGGGTTCACAGATCCCGAATTCCTCATCTCACATCCACATCTAAGCAATAATTGTCTTTCAGTTATCATAACAGATTTGTAAGAATACGCTTTTCACATTACAAAATACATCAAAACTTAAATACAATTGACATCCTGGTCAGTGAGAAGGTGAGGTCTTCCACAGTTTGCTGTGGAAGCATGTGTTAATAACACATGATAGCACGCATTGTTCTCTGCAGCATGGAATTATGGTACTGGAATGCCTTTTGCCTTGCAAAGCCTGCATGGCAGTAAGTACTGTTTTCAGGAAAGACCCTTTATTTACCAGAGAAGAAATATGCAGCTAAAAAAAATATACTAAACCTTTCTCTTACCAGCAATTTTTTCCCTTTGAAAAAAAAAAGGAAAAGAAAAAAAACGAAAGAAGAATGAAACCTCTTGAAACTCCATTAATGTGAGGCCTGACATGCTCTCTAGGATATCCCTACCTTTTGCCAGAAGCTACAAATGTATACTCTAAAGTAAACAATGGAAAGGTTACTGAAGGTTAAGTACATTCACATACTTCAGAGCGAACAGCCAGCCACCACGCTGGGAAGATAATTTACACAGCACGAACCCAGCGCCCCAGCTAGGCTGGACTGGGGGCCGCTGGCTGCTGCAGGGCCCCCTGGGCAGGCCTGGATGCAGGCACAGGGCCACCTCCTCCTGTCCCCCCAGCCACCCCTCCCAAGCCCTGGCCCATCCATCTTCAGTGGGGATTCCCTGGCTGGCCTCCTGACACGCTCCATGACATCACCTGCCTGCTAATAATAGCCCTCAGTCAGCCACCGCCAGCAGAGCAGAGACGGATGGCTTTGGTTACAGAGGCACTCCCTGAATGGCCGTGTCCTGCCGTGCAGTGCATCTCCCCCCAGCACCCCCCTCCCCAGGTCTCCTTTCTCTGCTGCCAAGGAAACGCAGGCAACACACTCCTGGAGCCTTCTCGCTCCCTCCTTCCAGCGCAAGCTTAGGATTTTTCCAGGTTTGCTTTAATGAAATCTCCGTTGACATTAGGGCCAGCTGCTGTTACTCACAAGCATCCTCAGCTGGACCACTCTGGCCATCCTGTTCATTCAACACAGGATAAACTCTGAGCCTGTTATTTTGAGAGCTATGCACACATAACTGCACACTGCAACTAAGAATTCAGAGTGCCAGAGTACAGCAATGGAAGGTAACTCCTTCATGCTGATGCTCCTTTGGAATTTTTCTCCAGCATCCTTTAGTGCTTACAGTAATGCTGACCAGAATTCTTCTCAGTTTAGAACCTGCCACATTATCTGTGAGCATTTTGATCAAAACTATCAAACACACATGACAGGAAAAGCATTTTGTCTTTGCACCTGCTCCTGGAAAGAAGGAAGACCTACAATGCCTCTCTCTCTAAGGGAGTTTTCATGCAGCGAAAGTCATCAGCAGGTGACATGGCCCTTGGCACAGACCCAGTGATCAGGACAGAAGGCCATCAGAGATCCTCCAATAGTTAGTCTGTCATTAGGCATTTGCTGCTGGCCTTCACCGCTGATGGTTACTACCTGACCCAGGCAGATTTAAGCCGAAGTGAAGGCCTCAGCCTACCACAGACACGTCACCAACTTGCACAGCCTCAGAGCAGAGCAAGGCACACTAAAATATTCAGGCCCCCACCCCTCCCCAGGAGCTTTATGTGTCGCCGACATCTTTTTACTAAAAATCCTTATTGGGATTTTTGGTCCCTTCTGAGGAGCTGAGGCCTCAGAAGCAAAAGTAAACAATTATTATCTGCCGCTGTGGAATGCAACAGGTCCACCTGTGATTGGCCCATCTTGGGTGTTTGTGGTTAGTGGCCAATCAAGGACAGAGCTCTCCTGGACAGAGTCCGGGAGAGCTGGGTTGTTATTCATTCTTTTCTATTCTATTCTTAGCTCAGCTGTCTGAGGAACCTTTCTCCTTCTATTTCTTTTTAGTATAGTTTTAATATAACATATATCATAAAATAATAAATCAAGCCTTCTGATCATGGAGTCAACGTTCTCGTCTCTCCTTCACCCTGAATACCCTTGTGACCACGGTCACATTTATGAACCAGCAGAAGAGGCTCTGACAGTGATATGAAGTAAGAACAATTGAAATGAGCGCCTAATCCTAACCCTAACACCTTGGTTATTGTGCAAATCTCTGCCGATCAAGGTCAACCAGTCTGTCACTTTGCTGCTCTACTCTCATTCCTTTTTTCAACTTCTTATAATTGCTGACACTATTGTGAATTTCACTGTACATAACACTAAATTATTCACTCCTTTACGTACCATTTACCTTACTAATGATGTTGTAAAAAACAGAAGTGTTGGGAGAATCCTGAATATACAAGCAGATGGACATTGATCCCAGATCACTGTCTTGCAGTCCCATAAATTTGACTTACACATCACATCCTTTTCTTGACCGTGCTCCTCCATACGAATCTCCTTGCCATGGCTGTCTCACTGTGCTCCCTAGCACTCCCTCTATGGCTGCATTCTAAAGGTCATCTGTGAGGCAGTCACATACCCACCCCTTGGGTGTGAGATTTCTGCAAGAACGGATCTGCTCTAAGCTGCACTTCAGCCTGCTCCCACCTTGCATAACCACCCACCTGGAAACTGCAACGACATTCAAACTGAATCCTTCTCTGTACCATAAAGGCTGCCAGTCTTGTTGTACTCTTATGAGCAATTGAAATATTCAATTTTAATAGTTTTGTGAAGATCAGCTGACTTTTAAGATCTCAAGACCTGTTTCATGGCATCAGCTTGTTAGAACTGGACAAAATACAGCGCTTTGCCCCCTGAGACAAGCTCCTCTGCTTTCCTATCAGATTAACTTCAGCCCTAATACTGTAACTAGTTCCCTGCAAATGGATTTGGCTTCTAAGTGGCTCTGCCTACACTGAGCTAACTGCACAAGAGCGGCTAATGGTTAAAGTAAGGACCTTGGGAGGCTACTGTTTCTTGTTGTATTGGGCTCCTGTTCCCTCTGAATGCCAAAGAGTGACAGATTATCTAAAGTATGTCTACAACTCCGCTTCTTTTGTGCCTCTAAAATGTTAATGTTGGTATATACTGAAGGAAAAGGAACAAGAAAAAAAGCTGACTATTAAAGAGAACAGGCTTGTACTCTCTGAGGCATCTATACCTCAGCGGGATTTCATGTACTAAAGCTGATACACACTGGGAAAGCCTTTCTCCGTACAGAAGTGCAGTCCCATTCAGTGACACGAGCTCTTTTCTCTCCAACAAAACAAACCTTGAGATCCTTGCTTGCTTCCCCCTTTTCTAGTCTCTATGTCCTGCTGTGTTTTTATTTTAGAAAAATAGTTTCAGTTCTCCTCAAAGACAGCTTGCTTGAATGTTATGATAAATTTAAACTTGGACTTTGCCATTTTCATTCACAGCATCATGATGCAAAAGGACCCTGTGAAGTGGTACATCTGACACTTCCATTCCTTTGTTTCATGTTTACATATTTAAATAGCAATTCTTAATCTCAAAATTCAGCTGATTTATGGTGATCATCCTCAAATCAACTACTGAGAGCAGTATTGGAGAGAGAAGGTAAGGGAGGAGAGAACAAAGTGTAATGCTCTTTCATTTTTAGAGACAGATTAATTTATTCTTCACTGTCCTTAGCAAGTCTAACAATTTCAGCTTCACTTACCAGTCTTCTCAGGAGGCGATGGGCACCTCCAACATGTATTATTTTTTGCAGCTGTGCACACTCAGGACACTCTGTGCTTATTTCAGACAGATAAATGTTTGGACTATGGGCTTTACTTCTAGTACCAAGTGTTTTTCTCTATCTTCTAAACTTGAATTGCAAAGTAACCGTATCTCCTTTCTATTAAACCATCACCACTGGGGTACCTTATAACCCGAAGTTTTAACAAGGTGGAGGAAATATTTTAAGCTATTACACAGAGATGTGCTTAGGAAGATTTTAACTGAACACTCCCTCAAATCCTTACACTGAATAAAACAGGCTGAGAAAGATTTAAGCCTTATCACTGTTATCTTTTTCTGTACTGAGAAAGCACTATTGTAAGCGATAATCTTGGAAAGACCAGAACTTTATTATATGATTATAAAGGTCTTTGCAATTTTCTAGTGTCCATGATAGGGTAGTGAAGTCATGCAACTGGAAACTGTCTGCAGGGCTTTCTGGGTCTCTGACTCTCTACTTCCCATTTTCAGCCACTGAACTGTACTAACAGAAATTAAGTGAATTAATATTTTCCTAAAACTGTGTTCTACCGCAGGGAACTCCTGTAAACATTCCAGAAATTATATTCTCTTGGCAATAAGTGACAGTGGTCTGCCTAATAAGTAACTGGCAGTAGTTTGCAAATTCTGTCAAACTATTGTGTTGGTCAGAAAAACTAGTAACAAAAGGAATAATCCAAAATAATTAAAGGATTTTTTTATTCTTCCAAGGGTACTAGTCTCAAAGTCAACAGCTAGACTAATACTATGACTCTTCCTATGTACTTAAAATGTTTCCACTTAAGAATAGTCCTGCCTTGAGTATCAACTGTGACTATTAAATCTTGAGTATCTTAAGTGACATGAATTTAGAAAGATAACAGTGTTTTTCATTTACACCACATTGTAAAGGCAAGAAAGAACAGCCAAAATAAAGTAATCCCAGTTCCGGTTTTTCAGATGAGAAGATAAAAACAGTGACCCTAACAACCTACCTGACACACAGGATTAGCAACAAAAGAACGGAGAGCGTGCCTCCAAACTAGGATGTGTGGCAGTGAGGACACACCATGCTCTCAGCTCTCCATCTGCCACATTCAACACGAGTTGCATCAGAGCAACCATCTGAGACACGCCCATCAGTCCAGCATCTGCCATCCTGCTCCAACTGAAGCCTTGCTGATCAACAGTTGTGCTGAAAAGCAGCTTCAGTCACAGCAAGGAAAGTGCAGGTACCAGGGCCTGACCTTCAGGCAAATGCATGCTCCTGTCTTACAGCAGAAGCACATCTGTGCAGACCTCTGTTGTATGCCCACGTCACTGAATGTGAAGGGTATGCTGGCACACACATCTTCATGTGTTGGACTGAGGAAGGACAAACCAGACACACAAATGTGCTGGCCCTTCAGAGTTAACTCTGATTTGACTCAGGAGCTGGCTCCAAGTCTGAGAACAAAGATTCCAACAACAGGTTTATCCCTGTTTTTCCAGCATTATCGAGACAAGCTTATAAATACATGGGGTGCAACAACCTAGCATGCCTTGCAGTCAAAAAATGGTTGTGTAAGAAGGAGGCTGCAGTTTATATGACTTACCAGGAGATGGCGGCTGAATCTTAGGTTGTTTCTTGGTATCTCCAGTGCTGAAGACTTCTGGAGGGGGCTCCTCCCCTCGCTCAATCTTGCACTCGAAGGCAAACAGGTACTGAATGTATTGTTTTTTCAGGGAGCTGGCTGCGCTGCTCGAAGTGCCAACGTTCAAGGTGGTTGCCAGCTCACGCCACTTCTTGTTTTTATTAACCTAGCAAAGTAAACGGCAGAATCATTGGTTTGCAGCAAAGTGTTTTGTTTAAGTCAGGAAACAAAAAAGGAAAAAAAAAAGCACTTAATGTCTTGGTTTACTTTTTTTTATTTTCCTCTTTTAACTAATGCTCATTACTCCCACACGCAGTAATGCACAGACAGCATTTACAGTTATAAAGCCATTAAGGAACCTGCTGATAGCTTCATAAAAAGCTTTGCTTGTGGAGTCTTCTGCATGGTGCATCCTTTAAATGTCTTACACCCTTCCAGGGCCTATGCTCTTCAGTTAGCAATCCATCTCCGAGCAAATTCCTGCTCACTCTCTTCCTCCCTGACACCCACCCACACTCACCCCACTCCAATTAAAAAGCAGCTTCTAAAATATAATTTAGAAAGCACTAACAGTGTTTGCAATTTGTTTGAACGTTGATATGAAAAATAAATTTTTTCTCCTGAATAGCCACCAGCTGTCAAACAGTTCAGCTTGTAATTCCTGGTTCAATTCCTTTCACTTTAGTGCATCTTGCAGGGACAGATCAATGATCCTCTGGCTAGATGAGAGGCAGAGTGAAGCCAGGCCCCTTAATTAATTAAGGCAGACTTCAAACACTCACGGCTAGTCCAGCAATACTCTGTATTACAATGCTGACTGCACCACTCCACTGTAAGTCTTGTTTGCAGTGTAAGGCTAAGAATATTGAAAGACTCTGCTCATGAGTTCCTCAAACACAGCTGATCTGTAATAATAGCAAAGTTCATTTGTCATCCTGGGTGATGCCACTGACTCACTCGGCTGTACCACTCGTAGCAGCCACTGCTTTTGCTCCAACACCTGATGCCTTTGAGTTCATTCAACCAGATATACAATTTCTAGGTATGATCCAAGGAGCAGGGTCAGCACCAAAATAAATTGCCTTTAAACATCTGAGAAATCTCATCTTTTGTGGGTAGCAATTCTGATTCCATGATTGTCTGCTACTTGCCCTAAGGCCTGATATTTTAATGGCTCCAGCTTAACTTGTATAGATAGAAAGATTATCATTAGCCATACTATTCTTTAGTCTGTGTGCCAGCAAAGAAAACATTTTGTTAAGTTTCTCACTGTTTAATAACACTGTAACTGCTGCCAGTCAGCAAAGATCTTTTGAGGATGGCATTAACAGCAAGCAGGTTGGCATGGCTATGCTAAGTGTTTTTATTTCTCTGGTACATCCTGCAAGAACCCAGGAGTTAAAGGAGACCAGATTTTCATTAACTGCCCTTGTTGAGGCCTGAAATCCAGTTATACAGCTCTTTGTGCCTACTGGCTTACAGCTAAGTGGTGCGTAATGAACACATTGCATAATGCAAACAGAAACGTTCATGCCTAAATGCCCAGTATATTGGCATTTAAAGGAAGACTGCCAGCAGCTGGTCTGTTCCTGTTGGGACCCCCATCAAGGGCAGCTCCTAGACAGGGAATATGCACCACTGCTGCACAGCTCCACTCCCTGCCACTCTCCACGAGATGTGGAGTGCAGCAGCTAAAGCAACAGCTTTTTAGGAAGGCATCACACAGATGCGTTTAAATAAAACTCAGCAAGCAAAGCTCTGCAACCTCTGAGTAGCTCAAAACAGGTAAACATAGTGACCATTCATGTGGGCACACCAGCAAAACCAGGAGCCCACATTTTAGGTGTAAATTTTAACCAGTACTAAAGCACACACATTTGTAACTCAAGCTCTTTCAAAAATCAGTCTAAGTGAACAGCATCTATTCTTTGGCAAAGCATAATGTCTGTCACTGAAAATCAACACTGAATGTCCCAACATAAAATAAATTTCCATAATAAGCAAACATGAATAACTCTCTAGAATATCCCATCTGCCCCCCATCTTGCTCAATTTTTGATGCTAAGAGTCACACTGTGGGCACAATCATGCTGTACGAGGCAGAGCAGCTGCATGATACGATTTACCTGTAATAAAGTTTCTGAGCTAAAAGTAATCAAATCCCTATGATGCTGAGGGGCATGAGCTGTTCACTAAAAATGTCAGCATAACATCTCTTACCAATATACAGCATTTAACAACAGGCAGAATGAAGTATGTTAGGTTTCTCTGCCTTCCTTTAATAAGAATAGCTAAAATCCCTGGATTTGAAGGGCCAATGATCTAATTCATTAGTCAAATCCTGTGTTGTGAGGTGCACTATTAAAAATAGCTTTGAAATGGGTACTAATTGATGTTGGACATTCCCTTCTTGAACTAACCACGTACATTATGAAAATATGTTCTTTTTTGGAGACTCTAATTTGTTTGCCATATTTTTGAGTTCAGATTTTGTAATTAGTGGAGAATTGTATGTTTTAATATTACATTTTATATAATATTACACATGCATTTTTATCTACATGTTAGTTATGTTTACAACCTCATTTTGCAAGGCACTGAAAAAATGTTCTCATAAACACTGAACTAATGGATCCCTGCACTTCACAAGAGTGTCTAGTGTCTAGCCAGTGATCCCCTAGATGCAAGAGACGCTTTGTACAAGCATCAGGCAAGGACAGGTGTCAAATGCCAAATCCAAGACTGCAAGTTCTGACTGTTTTCTCCTGCTTTCCCTTTAGATGCTAAACAGTGAAACATCCCATTTTGCTCTGTGGTGAACAACCCTAGAACTCATGAATATT
Source organism: Calcarius lapponicus (assembly GCA_039654755.1). Taxonomy (NCBI): domain Eukaryota; kingdom Metazoa; phylum Chordata; class Aves; order Passeriformes; family Fringillidae; genus Calcarius; species Calcarius lapponicus. The sequence goes on from CM077465.1 coordinate 58,247,720, forward strand.
TTTCCAACATCCTTTTGCAAAACTTCAAATTAACTAGTGAGAACACAAATGAAAGCTTCTGTCTCCCATCTGTGACTTTTTTATTCTCAGCTCTTCCTGCTTTCATTTTTCTTCAACTCATTTAGGTAATTCACCTTTTTCCTTGTAATCGTTATATTAGCAAGGCAACCCAAAATATCCTGTAAGCATTTTCCAAACAGAGCACAGTCCACGTCCAAGAAACACATATACCATTTAGAGACACTCAGAATTAAAGGTTTGGGATGAAGGAGTGTTTTAAGAATATGTCTGTAGTTTCTCTGAGGAGATGAACTGAATTGTCCTGTAGGCTGTATCTCTATGTAGGAAAAATGGACATAAAAATTTCCTTTTCCTTTTAGCTCTATCATCTGCTTCTTACTCGTAATTTTGATCCTGTGGCCTTTTCCTATGTTTTTCTCTCAGCACCATTACTAGATTCCCCTGAAAAGGCAACAATTTCATCTCTCTACAGCAATGGTCAATCTTGATTCAAACTTTAAAGTTTTACGGCCATTATGCAGCCCAAAATGAACTCCAGACAGCTATCAAAGCATGAAACCATTTTCTTCAACAATATTGCTGCCTGGGCTGAAAACCTAATGATGTATCCACCAGGAATACTCTACAAAAAAGAATATCGACTTTTTGAAGGTTCACTTTTAACCAGTTCTTCTCACCTGCGCTAAACCTCCAATCTCCTTGACGCAGACATAGAGCCTGAAGAGGTCCAAGGGCTTCTTGCCCACAGCTGGCAGACTGGCCACAGGAGTGCCCCTCTCCTCCATGAACGTCAGGTACCGATCCACCCACAGCTTGCGCTCCGGCTCATTTCCCAGCTCATAGACTTTAGTGATCTTCTCTCCAGTTGTGGTAGAGGAACTTGATTTCTAAGTTGCAAGAAGAAAAGAAAGAGTTGGGGGAAGGGTGGGAGGGGAAGGGAAAAGAAAGTAAGAAACTCACAACACTGAAAAAGAGAAGATGTCCAACAAACTAAAGCTATCACACAACAGTCAGGAATGAAGGCTACTAGTTCAGGCACAAACAGTACATTCTGTCCATACACAGAAAAGTCAGCTTTATAAATAAAAGGGCCCAAACTCCCCATTCTCATATTTCTTCCACTGATCTGAACTTTGGATCCCAGAAGGCAAGTTTCTGATGTTGCCGCATGTCATTTTAAGAAGAGGTAGCTCTCACAGAGTGCTTCTTGTCCACTTGTCTCAAAGTGCTTTGCAAGCAACTATTTCGGTAAAATTAGAAACAAGTTTGTTCCACACAAGTTTAAAAACTCCTAAATCCAAACCAATCCTCTCCTCTTTGCCCTCAAAGATGGGCTAGAAAACCTGAAAGTGATCCTCCAGAGCAGGAATTGCACAAAAATAGCTTAAAGTGTGAATCATGGCAAACTAGTACATGGAGAAGTAGTCCTCTCTTCGGAGTCATAAATGGTTATGCTCTATTACCACTTCACACCACTGGTGGCCAAAAAGCAAGATGAACAGGAGTGCCTACAGTACAAGGAGATTGGTGGCAATACTCTTTGTGAACTGCCAATTAGCTGCCTGATCCAATAAGGCTTGTAAGTAGCAACTACTCTTCTCCCTTGCTGGAGCACAGATGATATCCACCTCTGCTGTCCTACCTTGCAAAGGGAATGTGTGTTATGACCTGGGGAAAACCAAGGATGGACAGCAATCAGAGCTGAGACACCACCAGCAAAAGCAGAAGAGGTGGCAAGAGCAGAATTCCATCTCTGTGGCAAAAAGGCAGGAGTGAACCTGCTTTATTTATTTTCTCCCTTTTTTTTCTCTCCTTAACGTAGAGACAGCAGAAAGCACTGAGGCTGCTACACAAGCTATAAATTCTCACCCTATCTTTTCTGTGCAATGTAACCCTGTGAGCTGGGCTCTGTGCCATGTGTGGACAGACCCTGTCACAGCCCCTACCCAAGCTCAGCTCTGACAGCAGAGAGGGGCTGCTGCTACAGCAGGACAGCCCTCCCACTTGCAGAAAGTGAACCAATTTGCACAGCAGTGGAAGATGGGAGTGGTTCACAATAAAATACAAGGAGAAAAGACTGACATAAAGCTTTGGGAAAGGAGCCAAATAAGTGAAGGGAAACATATCCTTTATGTCTGTATAGTAAAAGCCTAAACTTTGTTGTTGGTTGCAGTAGACACTTCTTAAAACTCATCTAGTCAATCACTTTTTCCCTCTTTTGCCTTTTCCTTACTTTGAACTGAAGACAGACTATTGTCAAGTAAACAGAAACTCATTCCTAGTTGAACATCTCTAAAAAAGATCCTCACTGTACCTCACAGATGCTACAGAACCACTCACTTTGTCCATGTCCCCACACAGTGGCGAGGAACTCCACTGCCAATGATTTTAAGAGCATTGCCACCATTCATCTTGCATGTTAGCCTGGAAAATATGACAGACTCTGTATCTCCTTCCAGCTATCAGCTGCAACTTGGCAAAACTGGAAAAGAGTCAGGAGAAAAGAAACATGAAGCCAAGGGGGGTGACCTAGCAGTTCCATGAGCCATTGCTGCTCTTTCCAGCGAACGGATATTAATTTTAATGAAATAAATAGCCTCCTTTAAAGTCTTCTGCCTTGCTGACACTGTAACTTCTTCACAGCAATCCTTCCTACAGACATATATGATTACATTTCTTAGCAATGAGGTGCATGCCTGAATTTACTTCAGCCAGACTCAGTTGTGTTACAACTCCTACTGAAGTGAGAGTCAGGGCTAAATTTGTTTTATTAATACTAAGTGGCTGGCAGGAAATACACTGACATGAATCCTGCAGATTATGCAAAGAAAGCACAAACTGATTCTCTAATAGCAACCAATTTACTGAAAGCATCACTTGCTATATATCTGAGTACTCAAGAAAATCAGTTTAACTCTTAGCAACAAATACACTCTGTCAAAGTTTGGGAGGGTTTTTTTGGGGGGGTGGAAAGGGGGAAGTAGGGAAGTCATTTTGCTACTAATTTGATGTTGTGGTGAGCACCAGATACATGATCACACAGGCTTGAACAGCTGAATGAACTGGAACTACTCCACTACCCTTTGCAGTAAGTACAAAGTTACTCTACTGCTCACCAGCATCAATTTTAATCTGACACTTAAGATGCCCCAGAACTCTAAAAAAACAAAGGTGGGAAATTCCAGCTTTTATGCAGAAAATTTTCTATGTGCTTATATTCTAATATATGAGGCAACAAAACAGTTTCTATTTCACTTTTGTGGTGAACCATGATTAAGAAAGTTCAGATTTACCAGTTTTAGGGTTTCATTTTTATATGTAAAGATTCACTTTTTCAAATCAGAATCAGAGCAGAAGGGAAACAGTTAAGAATTTTTCTTTCTGCATTTTTCTACTATACATCTCAAATGATGCTGCTTTTCAGCAGTGTGGCAGCAAGCTCTAAAATGACAATATAATCTGAAAACTTTTCACAGCTTACAGAAGGTAAGAAGTGTTTCTTACTGTGTGAGCTTTCAGGTTGTCATGCTTTGTAAAATGGGTGCAATTTTCTTCTAAAATGAAATGTTAACTTTAGAAGAATGCACTGAGGGAAGAATGCTATTCCTCAAGAGTAAAGATCTTTTTCTCTTCTCTATTTTTATAAAAGTAAATGGATAAAAATGACAGATGTGTGCAAGCCAGTCTATACACAAACAAACTTCAGTTTCACATGGGCAGGTTCAACTGGAAGCCTAAATTTACCTATAAATATTAAATATTAACCCTTATAAAGCAAGGGTTTATAAGAGAAAGAACCCATTTTAAACTAAAATGAGCGCATCCCAGGCAATGCTGGAAGAATACAGATCACAACCTTTCCTTCTGTTAAGTATGTTGATAATTTTGGTGACAGAAAAATGCTAGTGCAGGCCTATGGCACATATATTCACTGATTTAGTTATATCCTACTCTGCCTGCAATCACCAGCACTGTTTCACATGATCTGTGGAAGATGTTTAAATGGGTGATTAAAAAACCTCCACCAAAGTATGTGGATACCAAAGCCAATTCCCATACTGAATCTGTCGAAACCCCTACTTTCTTTTCAAATACACCTACCCACTATTAAAACTGTATTATATGCAGGCCCTTGTATGGTGAGTCTGCAGAATCCTTCAGAGCAACACAAATTTATGTAGGAGTTATTTTCACATGAAAGGCAGTGGGTAGTTGCTTCTGTACATATCTTTAAGGATCTATATTTATACAATTATCTACTGTTCCCTTCCCTGACTTCAGTGAAGAATTTGCCAATATTACACGTGTTACACAGATCTCTTTTACTACAGAACAGAGTGTGCATACACTGAGCTAAAACTGCCAAAATCCAATCCCTGGCAGAGGCTTGTAGAGGACACATTCCTTTGTCAATATTTTCTCCTGAAGGAGCCTGGAGACCCCTTCCAGCTAGCGCCAGGGAGGTCTAGTACTGTTCACTGTCATGTTCCTGGGTACCTATGGACAGTTAACAGCATTTTATGGGGTTTTTGTAACCTACTGTTTTACTCATGTTGCACTGGCCCTGCATAGTTTACAGCCACACTTGAAATGTCTCTTTTAAAGAATTTTAGAACTATCTCACCACTGTCAGGGATGCACATTATATGCAAAACTGGCAGAGCAGAAATGTCCTTTTCCTGACATACCCAAGGAAGCCTCAAAACCTAACGTTCATCAGTTCTTTCTCCCCATTTTCTCTTGCCTCACTTCCACATAAAACAGCTGAAAGAGAGGAACCACTTAGTAGGATCACAGGGATACCTTGAAGTGAATCAGAGACCATTCACCCCTGCTTTTATTCTCTACTGGAATGGACAAGTTGTAGCACATGAAACAGCTTTGGGATTTAATGAACCAATTCAGGCTGTTTTCAAGTGTAACGAAATGCCTGCAATCAATCGTTCCAGTCTATGTCAGGCTGCTCTTAAGTCGATGAAGTTATCCAATCCACTGGCCTTCATAGGTAAAAAGGGATCAGCTCACTTGCAGCACTTATTTTTCTATCATTCTAAAGCTCTGTATTTATCCATATCTAAATGAAGCTTTTGGAGAGAAGGACAATCAGAAGAAATTGAAAGCACAAACTTTCTTCATTTATTTTTTCCAATGCTGTAACTCTGTCAATAATCTATACTTTATTTACACCAAAAAAATCTCCACATATGTTCATGATGACTCTAGGATTTCCTATGCAGTTTATGCAATGAGCTCAGGAATACGTTCTTGTTTGGTTGTAGAGGAAGCATTCACTGTGTTTGACAGCCTGTGCAATTGCTCTCGCTTTCCTCCAGAAAACTGCCCAAACAAGCAATACCCCAAACATCACTACAAAGAAAACTAACAGAATTTTTGGTGTCACCCTTGCACAAATGTTTTTAAGAAAAAGATGAGACCTTGTGGGAACAAGTAACATCAGCTGCCTTCTGAGACTCAAAGTTGCTGTCAAATCAACATCCAAAGATATAAGTGGTGCATTTCATGCCATGCTGCCCCCTTGCTCAGGGGATTCTGTAAATGTCTGGGTTTTGGATGGTTACATCTCTTCCCCTCAGACAGGCCTTCCTCTGTTTGCCCTAAGACATACACTTTAACATATCACTTTGTAAAAATTGTTATCAAAGAATTATTGCTAATTTAAGCGCACTTTAACACTGGGGAAAACCCCCTGTATATCCTGCACAAGAAAATGTCACATTATTTTTCTACAGAGAAATTACAATAATTTCTACTTTTGATAAAAAGAAGTAAGAGAGGAAAAACATATATATTCCTAATTATTAAAAAACAAAACAAAACAAAGCAAAAATTACCAGATGGACATTTGCTCCCCATAGACCATATCATCTTAGGTTTGCATTCTCTTTTCTATATATGTATATAGATTTTCTATGTGTGTGCATATATATATATATATATAGATGGAAAGATGATGAAATCTGGTTTTAGCACCACACATTTCTCTCTCAGGTTCTTCTTTACAACCTGTATGAGACTGATTAAACATTACTCATCTAAAAATTAGTTTTCTAAAAATGTACATGCATCAGGATCTTTTTTCAGCTCACAGTCTGCGTTATTTCAAAATAACCAAATGAAGCAAATTAGAAACAATTTTGGTTTAGACTGTGCCTTGACAGCCTAATGGCTGTATTTTCAAATACACAATTCAAAATTAAAAATGTTTCATAAATATAAATGGCAACTTTTTTGTGGTGCTGAGTCTATAATTTAACTTTTGATGGCATTAGTTTCAATAGGGGAGAAGATTTCTCATTTTGTTTTGTTTTTTTTTCCTTTGTTCTTTTTCCCCCTAAATAATCCTAGTAAAGACAAGTGCAGCAATCAGAGTGAAGTCAGTTTTATGAAGGAGTTTGGGCCCAGGAACAGAAATGGAATTGTTCTTAACAACACAGTCGGCATGCTTGGAAGCTGATGCGTTACAGGAAGGACGTTTTCTTCACAACAACTGCTGTTTTACCAGACAGCACACTTGCATGATGCACACAATTGTACTCTTTCTTATTTCAAAGTACTGTTGGGACAAATTTTGCCCTTGGATAAGCATGCTCAGGCCCCACTGAAGCCAGGCAGTGGAACTTACAGTCATGTGTCCGAGAGCAGAATTTGTACCCAGTGTTATAAAGAAAGAAAACTGTTTAGTGGATAAATAATAAAGAAAAGGAATTTACAAAACAAACAAGCAAGCATTAAAATATAATTAATTACAAAAAATAAACAAAAATCAAAATAACCAGAGCCACTTACAGGGCTTGATGGAGTCTTTGGCCAGCCTGGGCTGCTAATGCTATCACTTTCATCTCCATGAAATGAGGAGATGCTAGCAGAGCTTGGGGACATTGGGGAAGGGACTGGCAGGTTGCCTGGGGTTGGGGGCTGAGAAATACCCTGAGAGCTGTAGCTATCCTGTGGTAGAGGAATACAAAAAAAAAAAAATATGACAAAGGCAGGGCAAACTTTATTAAAAACAAAACAAAAAAAATACATCCAGTTTAACAGACTGACCAATTTTTATATATAAAATATATATAAACAGAGAGACACATACAGAAAACACACACATACGTAAATATATTTATATATATATATATAAAAGGTATTAAAACAACATTGTTAATTAGTATAATTTGGAAAGTTTGCTGGATGCTTGGCTAAAGTCACTAAGCCACCATGCTTACTTCAAGCTCACATGAAATGCTAAGCATGGGTTTCCCGTTATGAAAGAAAGAAACAAAAACAAGCCATTCGCCTTATTTAATCAAATAAGGCAGGAAAGCAAAATATTAAAGTATGTTGCTGCTGCGGCCAAAACAGGAAGCTATAACTGAAGGCAGAGAGAAATGGCTGCAAGGATTGAAACCAGGCAAGATCCTTCTTTCCCACCCCCCTGGCACAGCCAAATGCCCACGCAACTTTTGGCTTGGGATGCTTTGCCCCCGCAAGTTAAAATGCCGTAAGAACTAGTAACTTTCAGATCCACACAATGAAGAAAATAAAAGAAACAAAAAGAAACAAATAGATTGCACGTGAATGGAAAGGCATGCGGGAAAGAACAGAAGTGGGTAGGCCAAAACCAGGAGATGAAGGACAACACAGCAGACATCTGCGGGCAGAACCAACACCACGTGCGGAAGGTGGTAAATACCTTTGACTTGCTCTCAGGCTGGGGGGCTCCTTCTTCTTTGCCATCTGCTTTGAGAGGAAGGGGAAGTTTGGACTCACCAGGTGTCATCATATCTGCAAGACCCATAGGTGCTAATCGAAAACAGGAGAAACAGTTAAGCATGACTATGTTTGGCTCTCTAGGAAAAAACACGCCTCCTGCTGCATGGTTGTGGTGCCACGGGAAGGAGAGGTTTTCCCACGTCTGTCCTGTTACTCTAGCATCCAGAAACCTGGAAACCTTCTTCAGTTTAGATGGGGAAAAAAGGACAACGAACAAGAAGAGAATACAAGCACCATGCAACAACAACCATCGCTTAACAGAGTAGAATTCATTCTTCATGTTGCTGGTGCTTTTCAACTGTCTCTGCATTTGACCACAACATTTTAACAAAATAAGTCTGTTTTAATTACTGCACTCTCCCTTTAGCAAGAGACAAATGAAATGAAAACAATGCACATTCTCCTTGCCATGTTGAATCCAAGAAAAAAACTGAATTTTCCAACTACGTCTGTATTAAGGCTGGTGTCCAGCAGATAATTCCTGCCCCTACTGCCTTCAATATGAATGGCCCAGACACTGTGAGCCTTAACTACAGGATTACAAGTTGTAAACCGTGCTCTGTTGGAGAACCAGCACTCAGCTTCTTCCTCCTGCCAAAACGAGGTGGGACTATAACGAACACATAAATGTCTTTGATAATGGCAAGCAGTTGCTTCCCAGGGGTGCAAGGAGTTTAAGTTTTTTTTTTTTTTTTATTTGAAGATGCAAGTGTCAAGTATAGTATTATTGCTGCAGAGCTGCTGGGTTCCTGGTTCCTGGATTTCTAGAAAGATGCAAGAAGAAACATTCAGACAAACAGACAGAAAATACTGGGCAGAGCAGATGCTAGGAGGTGCCATGACATTGAATCAATGCAAATAACCAGAAAACAGCAGCAAGACACCAGGTGATTCTTTGCCTGCTGAAAACCATGTGCACAGCATTTGTGAAAGACTGGATAACCTTCCCGTTCTCTCTTTTTAATCCCCCTCATGCCCTTCTTTCAAAGGATATGAGGTAAGAAAAATACAGAATAGCCTAAAAGACAATAAAAAAGAAAAAAATACATATCCCACATGTAAACATGCAAGAATCAGTAAAGCATCCCCGTCTTTATCAGAGTAGTGTGGCTCTCACAAAACGACAGTGCTGACTTGCACCAGGCAGCAGGCACACTGCACAGCGAGCCAAAGATAGGAGGGGGAAAAGAAGCTTTAAAAATACTTCACAGATTGCCCACTACAAAATGATTATTGCACATATTCATGTATTACTATGTTTTAGAAAATAATTAGTTTTAATTACAGCAGTGAGAGCATGAGCAGGACTCTAGCGAATACGCTGGCAAGCTCTGCAGTGCTAATTTGCTAATATCTTTAGCATCACTGCAGGTTGAGACTCTGGCTCTGCCAAAAAAAACCTACCCAGCCATGTGCCACGTGAGTTTACAACTGTATGTGCAATATTCAGCTTTGAACTGCCCGTGTTTTTCATGGGCACATTTTCTTGTTTTTTCAAAGCACATTTGAAGCCCAATCAAGCCCTTAAAGTCATCACAACACATAAATCATAATTGAGATAAAAAAAAAAAAATACTTGCAACACTTCAGACTTCAAGAATTGGAACAAAAAGCCTTTTACAAGTGATGCAGCTGCACAGAAAAATCTATTGGGATCAGCTAAAAATGCTGTTATTTTTATGTATGTGTGTGAAATCTCAACAAAACAGCCAGTCAACATGCTACTGGGAAGTCAGCATCCACTAAGCATTTGATTTGTATGCATTTTGCCCTTATACTCTGCTTGAGGAGCTGGGGCAGCTCGTGACCATTCTCAAGTGAAGGACAGTAGCCTAACATGTTCTAGTTTTGAATTTGCACTTAAAAAAATGACTATTTTTCTTTCAGAGATTTAAAAAAAATATATGTAGAAAATGGTCAAATATATGCCACAGTGTGGTTTCAAATTGGGATGCAGAACTGTTCTACAAAATCCATTTTAACAGATAACACATTTCATGCTGTGAAAGTGCTAAAAAAGAAGTCTTGGGTTTTAGCTTTGAAGCAAGCAAAGCTGACCCTTCCCCTGTAAAGCAATTTTAGAGAGGTCAAAGAAAGCAAAGTTAATGATAACGCTTCTTCACCAAAATTCTGCATAGCTAAGTCCTCTACTGGTATCCCACTTTTATCTAGTTGGCACATCATACTTCTCTTACAAAGAATTTAAAAATTGTGTCCACTTCTGGTAGCCCTGTTTCCATTAGAACTCCCTTATGGAATCTCTGTTTCAGACGGGTTTAAGTTAACGCCTCATATAAAGGGCTACTAACTCCAGTCTACAGATTACAGCACACATTCTGGCTCCATTAGTCACACTTAGAAATGTAAAAATACAGGCTATTTTGGCTTTTGACTATTTCTTGTTGGCTTGCACAAACGTAACTATGAGGAATTCGAGACGACTATGAAACAAATAATAAAATTACCCAAATTCTGTTTCACTTTTTGTTCTAAATTATTTAGCTCATCTACATTCTTTCTTTGTACCTCTAAGAGAAGAACTGCAAGCATTTCACTGCAAACTGCAAGGCTGTCTATTTTCCCTATAGCTTTTACCCAAGATGTTTCCACAGCTATTTTTCTATCTGCTGTTGAAATGCTGTTTCGTAACTTCTTGCAAACACGCTCTCCAGCGATTTGTGAGAAGACATTCCTGCACTTTTTTTAGCTAAGCGGTACAGCAAGAACATTGTTTTGACCCTTTCTGAGCAGTGAAATACTGTTATTGTCACGAAACTGCTAAAATAAGACACAGTCTCTTTCTACACAGGTACTAATAATTCTGCCTGTGAAGTGCAGACCAAAGGAGAAAACATTGTAGAGAGGAGGATAACAGGGAAATCTTGACTCAAGAAGTGTTGTGGCGTACTGTGAATAGGTTTCAAGTACTAGCCTCTGGCTTGTAAGAATTTAAGAGCTAGAATGATTTCAAAAAGCAAGTATAGGTCAAGGTCCTGAATTAGCTATTCCACACTGAATTTAATGTACTCAAAGGCAGATATTGACATGAGTAAAACTGCAGCAAAGAATTCTTTTTTGCTAAAGGCTGCTCTACCAGTCCCAGAAGATGATGAAATACTGTAGAAGCAGCAATATACAAACATTGTTTTTCTCTTTATTGCTAGTGTGATAACAAATCATGCTCTACAAAACAGAATACTCCCTCCTCTCTCCCTTGTAATGCACTATATTCCTCTCTCCCTTCCAACCCTAGCACTCTCCCTCTGTGGAAAAAAAGAGAAGCAAAAGCAAAAGCAGTAAATTAGTGACTGTGGAGTTGACGAGAGGATCCCCACTGTTTTGATGCCCTCTGAAAAAACAGAAGAGGGACAACAGCACTGCCCAGTGTCCTGCCATGGATAATCCTCCAGCTCTGGGCTTCAGTGCAGCCAAAGGTGGTTGGGGACCTTATCTGAAAAGGATGAGGGAGCCACCAGGAATCTCAGTGCCACACTGCCTTTCTGCTGACAAGTCTTTTCCAAGGAATGACAAGTACAAGCAGTTTGGGATGTGGGCATTTCTATGCCAGGTGCTGCCTTGATTTGCAGTCACACAGTCATCACTTGTTTATAGAGTAGAGGTGATGGGACATTTCAGCTGTTACCACCTACTGACAACCTCCAGAAAGTTTGTCTAAATGTGCATTAATAGCTCCTACAAAGATATGTATTACAGTAAAAAAAAAACTGAAATAAATTGAGATATCCATTTTTCAGAAAAATGCTGCAAAACAAAAAAATCCAAATAAAGTTTCTAAAAAATATTTCACCGGCAAAAATATAATTGGTTTTCCTGTTAGAGGTTCATCCAAATAAACACCAAGTCAAATATATAGCATATGTATGATTTTTAGTATTAAAGAGTGTCCCTTTAATTCCCTTAGTGCAAATGATTTTTCCTAGAATTTCACATTTTATGTGAAGTATTATGATGTTGAAAGTTATTTGGGAGTAATAATACCCCAAAAAAGAAAGGTTTCAGAAAGAGAGAGGTACTGAAAAAAGGAAAGTATCCTTAAGCAGTAAGGGGATTAATGCCTTTTTATTGGTTTGTTCATCTCCAGAGATAGCAGAGATTGTGAATGCCAGTTTCTATGCAAGAACAATATGAAAACCTGAGAGATATGAACTTCATATTGCCTCTTTTTAAAGATAATTTTCACTAGAATTAACAAAGCTCACAGCATGAGCTATATTGGGGTCTGTAAATTTCCTGTTTATTATATGGATTTTTAAAGCTGGAATTTGAAAAATAGGGGGAAAAAGTCTAAAATATATATGGGTAATGTGAATTCATACACAAAAGGACAGCAGCAGTTTTACAATTTTTCTGAATGGCAGTTTGTTCCATAATTGTGAAGGGATTCTGACACCTTTTTCCTGAAGCTTTTGTTATTGTTACGGACGGAATACTCTATTAGAAGAATCTGTCTTCTTTGATCTTGTAATTTCTGTGTTCCTAAACCACTCTGCATCAGCAGAAGCTGGTGATCTGCTGTTTGATCCACAGTCACTGCTGAAGTATCAGGATGCATAACTGCAGCATGATTTTCCTTTCAATTGTGACATTAATTAAAAAAAACTAAAGACAAAAGGATCAACTGGTAATGAGGAGTTATAAACACTACTAAAAATGGGTGACAAAACCAGTGTTAGACATAGCTGTGCTGAAGCTCCAACACCACATGAAAACAATTCCATCAGTTATCAGCAATTTTCTCCTATTTTAGAGTAAAACTTGAAAGTGCATTTTATTGAAATGAAAGACCTGCCTTCCTCCCTCACAACAGGCAACAAAACTGCCCCCTTCAAAACCCAGACAAATGAAGAAACCAACTTCTTATTGCTCACCTTAGGCTTTCACTGGCCTCTACCTGAAACCACAGCTGTTGATGCTCAGTGTATGTGCAAGTTAACCAATGCTTTCACTCCAGCAGAAGCCACTCAGCTGCACTGAGTGAACTGAACTGAACCCTGGCTTATCTGACAGATGTGTGATTTTATGGGGCAGGGAGGAAGGGGAAGCTAAGGAGCCACATAGCTGAATTGGTCTTCCTGCCACAGAAAATCCTCTTTTCAAGCTCCTAAAAAGGTATCACCTATAGGTTCTCCACCTCATCAAATGCAGGGCCAGAGCTGTCCTTAAAGTGCACCCCAAGCTCAAGAAATGATAATTAAAAGTACTGTTATTTACAGTTGCCTTAAGCTTCCATTTTTTTGACGCAAGCAAAAGGATGAGTTTGGATAGGGGGAAATTAAGCATTGCCACAGCACTTGCACTCAGCAATGTATTCACACCCAGTTTTCTCTTTCTGGTGTTGTGTGTTTCCATCTCCTCCCCAACAGTGTCTCCTGGAGGGCTGTAAAGCAATTCTAGATATGTGTCTGCCCCCACACAGACTGAAAGAGGTGCACTGAACTCCTCTAGCTCATCTCATACTTACTTTCCATTGGGTAATCTCTGAATTAATAAAACTGGAATAAAAGAAAACCTCACAAATGCAGAGGCAGAAAAAACCCTGATAAATGTTTAAATTATTAAAAATCCAATATTTCAGAATGCATAACACAATAAAAAGAGTATGACTACCCAATACAAAAGACTGCTAGGATAAATGGTCTTGCATTGAACAGATTTCCACTGTATGAAATAACGAATGGCTGAATTATCTGAACAAAAAAACCTCTGTGAATCTTCCTTTAAACTGGTTATTCCTTAGGAATACATAAATCTTCTTAGGCAGGGCACTCTGCCATCTGTTTGCTGTTGGTTATTTTTGCAGCTCTGGGGGCCAACGGAAAAGGGTGGAAAAATTACTTCTGCTAATAGCAAAACACAATTTATAGCACAGTTTCAATGCTCAGAAGTAATTTTATTCCAGCAAGCCAGACAAAACACATAACTACACAAACAAAACATAATATTACCTGGGACAGCTCTGGTGGGGAAAAAGCAAGCTATTATCTAATGCTCTTTTCAATAGCTTGTCCCTCTTCATCCAGATGGTGCAGTGTGCTGTCTGGGCTAGCCAAAAGCTTCCAGGCCAGAACTGAAAAAAGCCTTTTTTTTTTTTTTTGTTTGTTTTTGGTTTTTTTTTTTTTTTTTTTTTTTTGGTTTTTTTTAAATTTCTCTCTCTGTTTTCAAGAAAATCTTACTGATTAGCAGCTTCCTTTCTTCTGCTAACCAAAATGGCAACAATGTTCTTGAAATATAAGACACTGTTCAGTGTCTCAGCAGCTCCTATGCAGGGGAAAGAAACTCTTGACATACTAGACACTCACTGTGGCTATTTTCTTCCAAAGACACAGGAACATATAGAATTGACATAGAGAAAAGAGAGCAAAAGATGCAAAGGATGAAAGAATTATACAGGCTCAGAGGGGTAGAGCAAAAGATGTGAAAAACCTGGCTCTTGCTAAGACACCATTTAGGTAGTAAGGCAAAAATAAAAGTAGAAACAAAAACAACTAAGAAACAACATCATATTACCTTAGCACAACCTATTCAGCTTTCAGAAAATACTTCCAAACCCCCAACATTTCTAAAAGGGATAATGTAATCAATAAGGCATGCACAGAAACTCCATGACTGGAATAAGTACTTGGGAGGATCCGCTTCAGGGTCATTGGAACTCCATCCAAATACAGCCCAATCAAAGAATTGATCTTTGCTGAAGTATTATCTTGAAGGAGGATAATTGTTAGAAATTCAAGCTGAATATGGACCATGAAGCACATTTGTGCAAAACTGTCTTCAGAGTCACACACAAAGCTACAAGCAATTCTGAATTCATAAATCATGATATGAAGGATAAATCTAGGAGCTACATTGAATATTTTTTTTTTTTTTTTTTTGCAAGAGGAAGTTATGGTAAAATTTTATATACTGATACTAAAAGAGGAAACACTATATAAATTTTGAAAATAGTAAATATGGCCTGTGTTTTCCAAACAGAATAATTATGTTAAGGGCTCACCTTACAGCATCTTCAAGTCAGAGCAAGTGCACATATCTTTTTTTAAATGTCTCCCACATTAAATATCTGAAATTGCAACCTTAGCAAGTAAAATGCTGAAAACCAAAAGCAACCTTGTAAAACAAGAAGCTGTTCTCCTTCCCTTTCTTGCAGACACATACACACAGAATGCATGTGTTATACATATACTTGCTAGTCAACACCTACACCAAGCTGAGTCCAAGAGATGAGTGAACTGTACAAAACACTGTACTCATCTATGTGCTGTGCAGAAGGACTTGATGAAAAATGTATCAGTTACTGTAAAAAAAAAAACACCAAGCACCTTAGCCTAATTTCAAATCACTCCAAACTACCCAACAGGGGTGAGTGAAATGAAGAAGAATGTTCCTCTGCCAGCAGCCCAGGGCTGATAGTGTTGAGCAGGATTAGGAGGAAGGTCACGCTGGAAGGTTACTCACCATTACCTGCTGAGCTGTTCACCATGTTGGGTGCCATGCTGTAAGGAGGAGCCTGTGGGTTCATCAGGCCAGAGCTGTTGTTCATTGGCTGAGTGTAGGGGGAGCTGGAGCCCATAATCCCGCTCTGATTCATGGCAGGAAAATTGCCTTGCCTAGGAGGGGAAAGCACACATACAATATCTCATTACAGACCTCATTGCTGAAGATGCTGTGGTTTGTCACAGAGCACATCACCTATTGTTTGTAAGGAGAAAGCAGGTAATTAGTTCAGTTTACCTACATGGGGAGCTCTGAGTTAGTCTTGAGCTAATTATCATATATGTGAAACAGAATTGGACTGAAGACTAATTTTAAGACATACACAGAGTCTTTCTATGTCACTATCTATCAGAAGAAAAATAGAGCTCACATTATATACCCTATGACTAGACAGCAATATGATCAGGAGTCAGAATCTAGCATTAGCATAAAAAAGCCCCAGCACATCACCATTCTTACCATTTTGACCATGTCATAGCAATCCGCGCCTGCCAGAGCTTAATAAACAGTGAAATGACCAAAGAAAAATGGGTACCATAGATTCAGTTTCTGATTTCTGCATTTGTTGTTATTGTGTTGAACAGTGGTCATCTGTATGTCATCTATGCCCAACCTTTCAAAAACCTCCACACATATTCCACTTCATTGAAACAAGAAACCTTAGCAGAACTATTTTGCTTTTGAAAATTAATAGTACATTTGTATAATGCTTGTATAACCGAGACTTAAATTTGTCTCAAAAACTGCCCTAAATGAAGCCCTTGCATAATTTTCCACATGTTCAGACCAAGTATTTTGAAAGACTAAAACTTATCTACTTTTAAGTTCTAAGAAGTATCTAAGTATGCTTGATACCTGATTTGTCAAACTCTATAGACAAACTGGGCCACAAGGAAGAAAATAATCTAATTCAAGTAAGCATGATAACCCAATGTAATGCATGATACAACTTAAAAATAACCTTTCATTCTTTTAATACATAAAACAATTACCTACCTTTTCTTAGTATAGCTGAAGACTGCATGTATTATCATATGTATATGAGTAACACTTATACATATAATACATATGAATAAAACACACAGAAAAAATACTTACTTGTATAATCATAGGAAAATACATAGGAAAATATAAAACTCAGATCTCTTTCTTCAGTGTGCCCCTGTACATTTCTGCTGCTTTTCCAAATAAAAGAAACAAGAAAGCAACCACCCTTTTACACAGCTTTAGTACCTGTTAACTTTTATTTCCTTACAAAAAATGAAGCACTTAATTTCATCCTACAGGAAGGGAAAGCTGAATGTCTGGGTAGCATGATGAGAGTTTTGGTAGAAATTCTACTTTTAATTATTTTACAGTATTCAAATAAAAAAAGACAATTCCTAAATCAAGAAACCTGAGTAACTTCAATGGCTTCTTGTCTTCTCCAAACTCATGGCAGATTCTTAACACAATTGGTAGAAGGAGATTTCTTTTTTAGAAGGTACAGGAGGAAGACCATTAAAGCACTATTTGGCCTAATTTTTCTTGACACACTGTGAATTTCTTCAAAGGAAAAGAGAACGTGTTATCTAAATAAAGCATCTTTTTCCAAGTCAGTTTTGTCCTTTGCTCTCTGAAGACAAACTTTTCTTCACTCTTGCAAAGAGGCAAAGGCTTTCTTTTGATATGAAGGAGATAAGTGCCATACAATGTCATTTCCCAGATGAAGCTTGCAACAAGAAGTGGAGGGAAAAGATTTAAAATGCACAGTGGTGCAATGCTCCAAGGGAAATTACAAAGGGAAAAATGAAGAGTAGAACGATTTGGCAACAACTATAAATGATTTCAGTCACACAACCAAGCTTTTCTTATGTAAATACAGTATCTTAAACCCCTCCCCCCTCCTTTTTTAGCTGAAAATTGCTATATTTCAGCAAATGCAGTTAACTGAAAAATGCTTTCTATGCTGGATAAGCAAGGTCCTTTCTGTTCCTGGGTAAAGTTACTAGTGAAGATGAAAAAAGTGTGCAAGCTTATTTTCATACTTTAAAAAAGGAGTAATGGATTTTCAGAGGTTCTTTTATGGAGTAAGGCTAGGATCCTGGAAAAGGCAAGTCTCTACAAGTATCTGTCTCTTTAATGCCCTTCTTTTACTTTAAAAATACACAGGAGACACACACCTTGCAGGTAAGCTGAAATTGGTCCTTACCTACCAATATTTCAATAGTATTACTTCCTAGCATGTGTATCTTCTAAGCTGTGGGGCTGTTCATTGTCTCAAATTGAGGTACAACCTATTTCATGTTACCCACAATGGACATCAATCTCAATTGCAGCTCATGCAGGCACAGTGCTGTACAACAGCTTTAAGTCAAAAAGTAGGAAACTATTTCCAATTTAGATGGAGAGTGGAAATTAAATAAAAAGAATATACAGGCTTTGGCCAGGACAGCGAGAAAACAACTGAAGTCTAAAAAAATTGCTTCTGCACCCAGAAGAACCTGAATGGCAGAACTTAATTCTGAAATTTCATCGGGCAAGGCAATAGCTTTCCCTTTCATCCTCCTATGTAATGTTGCACTTGGAACAGATACAGCTCTCTGTCTCTGGAAAGAGCCCAGCAAGTGAAAAGACTCAGCACCATCCCTGGCAGGACTTTGTCCTTTCCCAGCCCCCTATCAAAGCCCTGACCGCAGCACGCATGAGCTAATTCAGTAACACTGAAAGGACATCCTGTCAGAGTAAATGCTGTTTTATTATCAGATTGGGTGCAGTGAGCAGTACAGAGCTCCTCCACATATTATTTTGCTCTATGATGGCTTGGAATGGAAAGTTTCTTTAGGGAGAAATAATCAGGTATTACTTCAGCCTTTAATTCTCACTCCACAGTAGGCCTCCTTTGAGTAAAGACTGCCGACTGTGACAAATTGTGCTGCATCAGTGCTGTAATATGAAGTGGAGTCCATTAAGAACTGAGCTGAGATCACCAAACTCATTTTGATTAACCTCCAGGTCACTAAACACTTATAAATATGTTACACAGCAGCTGCTAAACATATTTATATATGCTTAAGGTCACAGCATCATCTGTTGGTTGTTGGAGTTAAGTCAAAAATCTTATGTTTCCTTCTGTGCTGCTTTCAGTTAAGGCATATCCAACATACTACAGTACCAGACTCTCTCCTGCATCTCCCAATTCCCTCCTCCATTTTTCCAGGATGCTAAATAAAAATCAAGCCTTTAAAAAAAGTCTGCTGAACACGTAGTGACATCTAATGGCAAAAATTCAACTGGCCGGCTATGAATTTTATAGCAGTACAAACCCAGCTAAGTATACAGTTTTACAGTATTTGCCACATAAACACCAAGGGCTGGGTTGCTTAGGGATGATGCAATTAGGAATAATAGGAAGAAAATAAGAAAAGATACACTTAAGTTTAGTATAATCAAAAGATGTCTTCCTGGTGAGATACAGTTACCCTCCAAGGGAATGAAGGAAACCTCAGCTCCTGACATTTCTGCATGCAGGCAACATATACAAATACATATACTCTGACAAAATGTATTGGTCAGAGAAGCCCTGCATTGTGCATGAACTAGAATATCTGCTCTTGCAATACCTTGATCCCAGATAATGTATTTTTCCCCATTTAGAAGAACAAGCAGCCAGGCCAATACAAATTTGGGATTATGCTATCAATTTAAACACAATACCTAAGGCTACAATTTTTTTTTCTGCTCTACTGCTACAAGTAGGTCTTGAAGAGTTTGGCAATTGTAAGAGATTTAAAGTGGAAGAGAGGAATCTGCTTGCTTTCTACGGTTTATTTACTCTGCTGACAATTTAGCAATGCATCATGCCAGAGCCAGTTGTTATGCTTGAGGAAAGGGCTGCCACCTCAGGGAACTTGGAGAAGCTGGAGGAATGTGCTGACAGGAACCTTGTAAAAGTCAACAGCGACAAGTGCAAGGTCCTGCACCTGGGAAGGATGAGCCCCCTGCAGTGGTGCCAGCTGGGATTTGACCAGAAGGAGCAGCTTTGCTGAGAAGTCCCTGGGCATCTTGGCAGACAGAGCTGGGCGTAAGCCAGCAGTCTGCCCTGGCAGCAAAGAGGGCCAACATCCTGGGCTGTGTGACGAGGTGCAGAGTTGGGAGATGGAAGAAACTGATCATCCCCTCCTTCCTCAGGACTCACTGGACTCCATCTAGAGTATCATGTTCAGTTTTGGATCCCCAGAAAAGAAAAGATGATGATAAACTAGAGTTAGCAGACAACCCCTTACACAGCCAGGGCTTGAGCACTGACCATGGAAGGGCTGAAGGATGAGGCCTCATTCAGCATGGGGCAGGGACAGCTGTTGAGAGGAACCTACAGCAGCCCCATAGCACCTAAAAAGAAGTCAGCAAGAAGACAGAACTGGCCTTTTCAGTGGGCATAGTGGGGGGACAAGACACACTTGACAAGAGTGAAAACACATCAAGTTCAGATTGGATGCAAGGAAACCATTTTCTCAGTGAAAATATTGACTGACTAGATTTGGTGGCCAAAGGGCAATCTCTGCCTTTGGAGATTTTGAAGACCCAAACAGGGTAACACCCTAAGCTCGAAGATGAACCTGATGAGGAGAAGGTTGGACTAAACATTACTCCTGAGGTTCCGTTCCAGCTTGAATGATCCTATGATCTCAGCTTGTCAGCTTCACTGTGCTGTTGACAGTCTGGTGTACTACTGGGTCCAAAATACAACTGCTCAAATTCAAACCGTTCCCTTTTAAGAAGTTCTTCTTCTGATCTTTTGTTTTCCTTCATTTGCAATCTACCCAAAGCTTAATCTGCACTTAATCTCTTTTCTCTGCAAAACAAGTAGCATCAGATCTAATTGTGTCTTCTGAGCTAATGCAGAGGTCTGTGTATTTAAAAAGAGGAGTTGACATGCAAGATCTGGTCATGGTTAAAAAGCACAACAAAGAAATTGTTACAAAGAACAGCACTGCCAGTACACAGGAGCGCATATGAGTGATCACAGCTGCTGAGCACTCTCTTATACTGAAATGCCTTCCTTTAATTGGACCTGAAATCCTCAGTAAGTTTATGTGTTGTCTCCAAATGTGACACAGAAGTCACTCTACAGCCCTTGTGCTTCATAGAACTTCCTGATATGTGACTTAGTACCTCCTCAGTTTTCTCACCTGATGCAAGTCTTATACCGGCATCTTCTCTCTTCTTATTGAAAAAATATGAATTCACTAACAAGCTGAGTTCAGATGTGTATGTGGCTTACCTATGGACAGTGACAGAAGTGGATTTTGCTTCTCAACAAGGCAAGAAATAAAGACGTGACTTTTTATATGGAAATGTGTCAAAGCTCAGGGTGTTCTGTGTACACAGAGATCAAGTTCTAAAACTTTCTGTGGATTTCCTAAGAGGCACCTGATGCCTTGTACTCTTCTCTCAATCTACAACACCAGAGCAAAGCCCTTCATACAATCAGAAAAAGTGAACCAGCTTCTGTAATGAGCCCTGTGGCAGCCTGAGCACAAGAGGTGAGTCCAACATGGAAACGTATAGGGAACAGAAGAAAGCTTCAGAGGGGAAAGTATAGATGTGATGGAGGTGAGGAGATATTGGAGCATAGAAAATAGAAATGAAGGAGACAGTAGAAGGAAATTAAGAAGGAAAAAGGATTGGGAGCATTCTCCCCACATGCCAAAGGTTTTTAGGGCAAAGAGGATGATAGGTGCATAGGAGAAGGCAGATGAAACAGAGAGGCAGGAGAAGGAGCAGGGAGAAACTCACAGAATGTTGCTACTTCCAGGGTAAACACAGGTTATGGTCCTTCTAGCACAAGTGGAGCCTCTTAGCCAGATATGCCTGAAGGTAGGAAGGCCTTCACAGGAAGCTTGCAAAGCAGGGTGCTATGAGACATGTGCCTTCCCTCAGCTCCTCAGCTCATGCACCCTGCCCTGAGGTAGGGCCAGGCTCTGAGGTGGCCACCTTGGCCAAATGCGGGGGGGGCTCCAGTCCAAATGTGGCACAACAGGGCGATGCTGAAGGGGCAATGCTACAGGGGCAAGAGCACAGATGGGGCACAGAGCCCAGGTAGGGAAGAGCTGCCATTGAATCACACTGCACAAATCCCCGCAGTCACAAACTCCCATCAGTTGTTAGTTAGGCACTTGGGCACTGTGCCACTTGACACAGAGTGCACCTAATGTGGGGATTTCTCCCAGTTCTGCTGCTCTAAGTGCTGGACCTGACAAACTATGCTGTTACTGTGACCTGGCCACCTGAGTAGTTGGCTGGTGAAAAAAAAAGCCCCCAAGTTTGCCATTTCTGCTCCAGATCTTTAACCTACATCAGTTTTGCAGTGAATGCACTGCAGCACCTCAGGGGAGTAATTTGTGTAAACATTTTAAAAGGAACATTTTTTCTTTTAATGCTGACACACTGCTAAGGTGGCTACTTGATTACAAACTGTGAAAATGACTGCGTTAGGCTGCACTCACAAATCACAGTGTACTGACCAAATTGCCCTGTGCTTATCTGTGCCAGGTCTGCAGCATGACAATATTTCCTCTCTCTTTTAAATGTCAAAGTATGATTTGGGGGGTTGTTATTTAAACACACTGACCTGCACAATAACCAGAAGTACTTTATTTAAATCTGTCTTGAGCTGGGACTAGCCTTAAGCGCTTATAATCTGTCACACTTTGACACCAAATGGGTTATTATAATGAGAGTAATTCAGGAGTGAGACCTGTGAATGCTTTTTCCCTGGAGAATTTACACATAAACATGTGCAGGCAGATACATATGCTCTTTTGTTATGGATTTTCCTTCTTGCTACATTATGGGCTTCCTTGGAGAAGTGAAACCATTTCTATTGTCAGCGGATATGGGAGAACTGAAGAAGGGAGAAGAGAGCGAGGGAAAATAAACCCCAATATTGCTTTGTTCTGCCTGGAGGTTCACAGCACTCTTAGCAAAGGCCAAGACAAATGAAGCCTGAATATTGGCTTGAGCAGCTAGAAAATGGCATTGAAGGCAGTTCCCATGTGAATAAAACAAATTAATTTAACATCATTATATCTGAAAGCAAAGTATCTTCTTCTTGTTAGTTGCTACTGTAAGTATACTAACCTGGACTTATATGTCCTCCTCTGTTCAGTGGGGAAGTTCACCAATTGTAATAACAAAGTTTCAGAAAATCAGCCACAAAAGCTGCTGATGTGACAGGCATTAGGTCTGCCACAAGACTTTCTGCCATTTTTCAGGCTAGAAAGAAAAAGTTTTACATCTGTGCATATCTACTTGTGTGAAAATGGGAGGCCTAAGTTCTGAAATACACTGACAAAGCACTGTGAAACATAAATGAAAAAGTGGATTTGTACTGAGGGGTGTGTTTGTGTACGTGTCTGCTGACAAGAGGTACACAGAACTAACACAAAACTGTTCTTCTAGGTCTAAATGCTAATGTTAAAATGGGGGAATAATTCTAACATTGTAATTATGTGATAGTGCAAATTGCCTCGTAATCTACTGCAGTTGGACCAAGTACACTGCCCGATTTCTTCATCTGGCTGATCCAAATATTGTTGTGTAAGATACTTTTAAAAAGAGTAACAGAAATAGCCTTTCCAAATATATTATCTTTCCTCTGATTTACACAACTACTTGTGCCTTTACCATCATCTCATTGCTTGGATTTTACTAAAAACCAATCAAGGAGAGGGAGGAACTTAAAAATTAGTTGCTCATACTACACTGATTCAATGCTGAGCTACTCAGAAAAAGTCACAAAGACCTATTGCCGGTTTACAAGCTGTTGTGATCACATTAACCATTTTTCCAGTGAAAACATCTGCCCAATGGGCTACTACTCAGTAGTCATTTAAAGCCCAACAAAAAAGTAGTGTCACACCACATGGAACTCTGGAAGAGCAACATAAGAGGCACGTGTAATTCATGAGTAATAATGCTAATAACAACACAGCTACCCAACATTTGCACAGCTGAATGCATACTGGGATCAGAATAAATATCTCTACCCCATTTTACAGATAATAAAAATTGAGGAAGAAATCCTAGATTAATAATGGTCTAAAATATGGCCAAAAGAATAATTAAGTATTTTCATAGTGAGGAAAACACAGCACAAGCCTGTTAAAAAGAAAATAAATCCCAAACTTCATTTGATCCTAATGACAGAAGAGTGTGTGACTGAAAAGTATTTAGTGATAGTGAAATACTGTTTTGTTTGTTTAAGTTGCAGCCATTTGATTTTCTTTTTATAAAATTCCCTTTGTGTTAATTAAAGTAGCTTTGGTCTGAGTTTAATGGTGATCACAGCATTTGATCACCAGTCTTCAAACACACAGAGAACCCCTGAAATGCCATTATTGCACAGCATTCTTACAGGTGCAGCAACACCTCCATATCTGAATTTATCTGTGTAAGAACAAGCTAAGTTCTTGGTACTCCATGGATAAATACAATTATAATGCTGTGTGACAAAAACCACAGAACAATGGAAAAGTGGGCCAAGTCAAATGGCCTGGAAACCCATCAGAGCTCTGCTCTTGGTGACCTCTGTCTACCTTCCCCCACATATGGATTTCTACTGCAGCTCTAACAGCAACTGCTTGCACAACTGTCTCCCTCAGATGTGGTATCTGAACACTGAGGGGATACATTTCTTAGCCCAAGTGGAGTGTGTGATGCACAAAAAAGGGCTGCTTTAATTAGTCCAGCAAGCAGGAGCATGCATGAACTGGGTTTACAGGGAAAAAAGGAAATTTGCCCTGTATGGCATGATGCTGTCAATCTGAACCAGAATGTCAAGAAGGGTGATTTAGCCTGGTGTGACTTGATGTCAAAATGGGAATGACTCATATGACTCTCACTATGCACCTTTTATTTCTGTGCATGTTTATAAATAGCTGTATTAAAAAGTCGGAAGGCCCTATGAACTCTCTCCCAGAAAGATTACTTGAAAGTGGTTAGAGTCTGTGCCCAGCACTTGAACAGCCAGAAGGTCACCAAGGTGTGGTGCTAAAAAGCTACAGGAAACTGAGGACACACTTTGTGTTTCACCAACTCAGTTTCCTCTGGTGGGACACCGTCTTGGGAGAGGTTGGACCCCTGAGCTCCCCTGTCTTCCACCTGGGGATGCTGTCTGCCACCACCTTTTTACCATGTTCAGCCACATCCCCACGCTGCTTCTGAGCACCTTGGAATGCACTGTGCTAGCAACCAACTGAAAATCCAATAAAAACCTGAGCATTTCATGCCAGCTCTTCAATGTATTTTTTCATAGTAAAATGTCATCTGGCTGACAGCAGCATGCTGAATGCAACTGTGCATGTGCATCAGCATGGTGAGGAAGTTCTCCAGAGGGATTTTCCAGCAGACACGTTTGCACTCACCTATCTTTGCCCAATGGCCTGGAGCAGTTATATGTTTATTGATATTATTACCAGCACTGTTATCATCAGTCTCGGCTCTTTGGCACACTGGACAGTTTCACAAGAGCAATGTAGTGCACATGCTGATATGATTTCAGCTGCCTCTTTTCTTCATCTTTGTTTCAGATGCCTGAAACCTACTGTGGCCACTGCAACAGGTATTTAATGCGTTAGTAAGATTGCCAGCCATCATTAACAAAATCTCATGCTGTTAGGTTATTATTTTATATGATTCTTACAAGGCTACTTATATGTCCAGCTAGAATTGGTGTTTCCATCTGAACTCATCAACAAACTGAAGGGATCTTCCCATTTATATTTCCCCAGGCAGCATAGCTAAAACAAAAAATTGTTTATTTTTCTCTCAAATACCACCCTTGTAAAAGAACCCAAAACCTTAAACTGCCTTGAAAACCTGAAACCCTCCTACCATTTTTTATGTCCCTCCCTTTCTGTCACAAAAATCTCAGGCTGTTCAATCACAGTACTGTACTTGCACAGTGTTATGTGCCAAATCACACAGCACAGTCACAGAATTAGCTTTCTTCATGAGTCCCATTAAACAGATGGCTATTCTACTTTGTTTTGGCTTTTTTTTTTCCTAACTACTTCTGTGATTTAAACTAGTAGATCTTCTGACAGACTGTGAAAACTGTTTCCTCATCTGAAAAAGTTTTTGTCACCCAAGAAAGAGTATTCAATCTAAGGTCCTCCCTCACTTAACTTTATACAACATTAATTAATGAAGTACTGCATTCTTAATGTCCTAGAGATCATAATTTAAGGTACAGTACTAATATGTAACCCAGAGGCAGAATGTTAATAAGCTACACAAAGTCCTACACTACAATTTTGTTTCAAAATAATTAGTCTTTCTATAGAGAGCCATGAATCTCCCAAACAAACAAATCAAGCCAAAAATAATCTTGACACAATAATAATCGAATTAGAAGTGTCTCTGAGGTAAGTGAAAATTCTCATTCATGACTAAAAATCATGCTTCCTTCCCAACACAGTGGTTCTTCACAATTTAAGAATGGTTACACTCCGAAGGAGGAAAAGAGTAGGACTCTTGAGGTCTGTGGTTAATCTCTAATGGCATGAACAGCATACAGCAGTCTACTTGATTGATGAGTCCAAAGAAGAAAAAAATGCCTCCCCAAATCACTGGCTGCCTGCAAGAGCTCTGCAGCATGGTGACAACGAGGGCTCCAAAATGATGGATTTACCTTTTAGTAAAACAAAATTCCAGATAAAAATGTATTTCTCTTAGTCTCCCACAAGAAATGGCTTTGGTTAGCTCAGCATGTAAAGTTTTTTCCAATCCTTACACAATTTTATCAGCAATTTTGAGCTGATCCATAAAATGCATCTCCATTTAAATAAAATAATCACAGAAGAGTTCTAGCTCTCCTTTTACAATAATAAATAGATATAAGCTGAGCTGAACTTCCTCCCTCCCTAATACATTACAGAACAAACCCATACATGATTCTGCTTTGTAAAGCAAAATATGAGGAAAAGAAAAAGGAAATAATAAAAAAAAACAGCTTGGTACAAATGACTATTTGTCATGAAGAGGGAAGAAGCTTGGGTCCTTTAGAAGAGAAATATGTCAATGCTGGTTAATAGCTTCCTTAGAAATTACAGTTACAGTAATCATTAGTATTTGGACTTTTTACCCCTTAAATCACAGAGAAGCCTAGCATGGGGAGAAGATATTGCAGCTATTTCTGCATCTCCTCCAGCCTCAGGTGGAGCCAGCACTGGAGCATTTGGGGTTCACAGAGACAATACAACCAGTTAGGCCAAGAAGCAAAACCACTTCATCCTGCTGAAACTACACATGGACTTTATTTTGGAAGCCAAATTTTGTTTCATGGACTGAAAGTACCACCAGGATATTAGAGCAGCACTAATTGAAAGCAAAGTGGGGCTCATTTCAAAAGGGTGGCCCATCAAGATCTCTAAAGGAAATCTGTGATTGTTTGGAGGAGCAGAGCAAAGGGGAAATGACCAGACAGCTTGAGCCTGGAGAACTGTGAATGGCCTGAATTTGAACAGGAGCAACTCCTTCCGTGTGACTGAATGTTAAATAAAAGACCCGGCAGAAAGAGCCTTTCTTGCCAGGGGCTTATTTCAAAGGCAACAGATAACGCAGGCACTGGCTCCAATTATGGCTACCAGTCCTATCTTAGCCTAGTTTACTTTGGGGATTTCACAGCTGGCAGCCTTTCATCTAGAAGTATCCTGGTTTGAATAAGCAAAGAAACTTGAATGAGTACTTAACCTTCCTGCACTCCACCGAACTTCCCAGCAGAGAAGAACAGCACCTCCAAGCTTAAGGGGAAAAGGGAAAACAATGGAAAATATATACTCTCTCCAGGGATTAAAGATGGTAAGTTCTACCGAAGCGCTTCAAGACTTCCTGCTACAAAACTGCAGCTTTCAAAATCACAATTAGAATTTTAAATCCAAGTTTCAAGATCAAAAGGGCCAGACTGGAAAATACTGCACAAAACTGACAGGCACTAGGATGTAAAACACCTAAAACAGTTCTGGGTTTTATTTATATTATTATTCTTTTTAAAAAATTTATTCCCCATTTCCGCCTCCTTCTTTTTCCTTTTGACATTTTAATGCACCATGTCCATTACTATATTTCCTCACCAGTACCTTCTAGTCCATCAGCAGGGCTGCATTACCCTGCTGTTGGAGAAAATAATACGGAAAAAGTGCTTTGCTGGCACCAGCAACACGGGATTATGAATTATACATACATAGCAGGGGAGAAATGCTGATGGAAGGTTAGTGTGCCTGGATGTGTGCAAGTGTGCAAATGCATGTATACACACACACAGACTAAGAAGAAGACATCTAGAATGCACTTTAAAAACTAATTTACACTAATTGTGTTTCTCTGTACGACAGAAATTCTCTTATATCAGTGAGGCTTTGTTTGATCAGTTTTATGACTGATTAAAAACATACTAAATTCTTCTCACCACACCACAATGAGGCTGTGGTAGCTAACCAGTTGCTAAGCAATTTACAACCAGGACCACACACCAGAATGCCTAGAAGTATGTCAAAGCAATGCAACATCACACATTATTGTAGAGATTGAACACCACTTCTCAGGTGGGGATCAGCAGAAGATAATGTAAATATCCACCTCAATTTAGCAACCCAATGGCCAGAATTTAAAATGATCAGAGGCTGCAAATAGCAAAACTGGTTCCCAATTCCTCAGTTTAATAAACTACTAGGTCTGAATCGTCTCCTCTAAAATCAATGGCACTGAATTCTAAATTCACTCAATCTATAAAAAAAATTACTTCAATTTACAAAATTGCAACATGCAATCCTGAGAATCATATTAAGGTACATTGAGGTCAAAGGGGCTGCCTTCAAAGATAGGACTGCTCCTCATGTAGGCACATCAAAACTCATTTTGTTGTAATTAGTTCAGCTATTGATAACTGTAGTTGCACCAACAAAAGGCTCATTTTAGCATCCAGTTGGATGCACATTTTACAGCCAGCTAGCACCAAATTACATTTTCTAAGGCCACACTAACAGCATCCAAGCCAGCCATTTTACAACTATGTTTTTACCTTTCCATATCCTACAGTCACACTTTCAACTGCTAAGAAAACATGCTCAGAATGACACTCACTGCTAGCATGAGAGATGCTGGAAGTGATGGTGACAAGCATCTAGCCCTAAAGATGGCTGTTGACTTTGGGTGCCAAACTGATCATCAGTTTTAAATGGAGAACTTGCTGTAGGAAGCAAAAGCTCACAGACAGTGCACACATAGTCCTGCAAATGTTCAAACTCAGGAGCTCAACACTGGCTGGTACTAGAAGATATTGGCTCAATTTGCTGCCTTTCACATCAGCAGGGAAAACAGTACCTCATTTGCTTAAAACTGTTATTACTGAAGGCTTATTGTGATGCACTTTTGTACACACAGAAACATTTATCTATCACTATAAATATATGTGCTGTTCTAAGAATCACACTGTGATAAAACATCTTGTGGAGCCACCTGGTCCTTTAAGGTCTCCTCTGGGTTCTAATCTCCTGCAGCAGAACCAGCCCTTGGGGTTTCAGTCAATGCCAACTTTCTTCCATGGATGTATTGGGTCTTCAACATACAGTCCTCACCAGTCAATGGTTATGCTGAGACCAAGACAATACAAATATAAAAAGGCTTCAAGACTTCCTGCTTTTCTAGTTCCTTCACACCTTCCTCCTGAAAATAATGTGAATTACTACACAGGGTACTAGAGATTTATTTAACATTGCCTGCTGTGAACTTTTACTCAGAGCAAGCTTGAACACCCTGGGTAGCCTGAAAAAATGAAGAGATTCAATGAAGAGATCTTAAAAACACCTTTCTTTTCTCTAGCCTGATATGGCATTTGGGAAGCCCTGGCATGCATGCACAAGACAGCCTAGCACATAGTAAGATTTTAGGTTACAGGGAAGGTACTATGTAGTTGTATAAATTAATCTAAGCTCAACATAAAGCAGACCTCAAGAGGTCAAAGGCTAATTCACATGGTGTAAACCTAGTATCTTCCACAGCCACCACTTTAATTTATATGATTTTAATCTATTCTAATGAAAAGAGTGGTGGTCTGCTCTGAGGATGATACCTAGGTATAACTGGCTGACACTCAGATCCTGATCATCCTGCCCTGCTTAATGAACATTGATTTTGTGCCCCAGTGGAAGAGCTTTTTTTTTCTGATGCATGCCATTTAAATTCATTTTATGCTGCTGCTTAGTGTGGCTTGGCAAGGCAGAGACAAGCCAGCGTTCTGTGTCTAAATGAGACTCCTGAGCTGGGAAAGGACAGATCCTGTGGATTAACAGCTGAAGATAAATTTCTCTCCCCTATTGATACTTGGCTACTGAGTCAACAAGTTGACCTTGAAATGGATCACAACCAACTTGAACAGAAATACTGCTGTGTAACCATGACTATGACACAACCATTTGATTTTATTCTTAATTCTACACAGAGGAGGGTGCTTTATAGTAATAAGAATGCAACACTTTCTGAGCTCCACAGCTGAATCTTATGAACGCAACACATTTGAAGAAAAAGGCTGGGCACTATCCATGCATGTTGGCATACAGGAGTGGATGTCTTCCCAGTTAGGTAAAGTAGTATGGTGGGAGTGTTCTCCCATTTCCCTAAGTTTTGTTTTTTGAACTGGATAATCAGTAGACTTCTAATTTTTTTTTTCTTTCTGCATTTTCTGTACACATATATGAACAATGTTATTAAGGGACAAACCAAATTAGCAGTTACAGAAAACTGGCAATTAAAACTTAACTGCCATGACAGCAGCAATAATTTGGGTATTAAAGAATTCTTACAGAGGTAACAGCTGGAGTAACAGGATGGCAGGGAAGTCCATAAGAGTTAAATCTCAGGTGAAGATGGATTTGTTTGTGAGGGAGCAACAGGCTGGGAGCCAACATAGATACTTTCTCCCAGTTCTGTAACTTGTGATATGGTTACAGAAATCAGCGTGGAGGATTCTGGTGAGAAAACAGTGGTTGCACTTCAGGCAAATGTTTTGCAAAGGAATACTAAGTGCTCCTAAAAAATCTTCTAGAGACTAATTTTTCAAATACATGCACAATCAACTACAGTGTACTAAAACTTCCTTGCAAATTCCATTAAGAAGCCCTGTAATCACTTCTGCAGTACAACATCTTTCAGAAAAGGATCACACTTTGGGTGTTGCAGTTCTCTGCCTAGGCAATAGTGACAATACCATCAAGTCCAGAAAATGTGGCTGCACATACCAATGCAGACAAGAACACCAAAAATGAAGAGAGAAAACTGGTGCCTGGGTCAGGGAAGGAGACAGCCCATTGCTTCTCAGTGATGAGGTTCTTCAAGTCCCTTTTAGGCACAAGGAAATGGAGCTGTGCCAAAAGCCATGCAGGTGTGTTGAGTGAGTGACATGCAGATTTTTGTTGTACTGTCACAATGGCATTAGGAAAAAGAATCCAAAAAACTAAAATCCCCTCTACAATGAAAGTATTTCTGTATCCTTCATGTGATTTTTATATTCCTTCAGCAGCCAGATGGGATGTTCACAAACATTTTCAAAAAATGCCAAGGTCCCACAGCAAGTCCAGTTTACGCTGCTGCCTACCCATACTGGTCAGGCTGGAGCGCTGAGGGAGCCTGAGTGTTGCCATAGTTCAGGTGCTGTGAAGAAAACATGGTGTGTCTGCCAGCCCCAGACTGGATAAGCAGGTGACCTAATGTGTGGTGGCCTGAAGCAGAACCTCTCTGGATTTGATCTGTATCACAAATCTGAGTCAATGTCAAATACATTCCTTCCATATTCGCGGACTTGCAGGAATAGCCAACAGCCATTATGTTTTCTCCCTACACTTGACTTGAGATCAAAGAGGAAAACAGTGTGCTTGCAACCCCCTGGCATGAGAGTGGTGTGACAAGTTCCTCCCAATTTGCAGTGTAAAAATAACCCTTTTGCCAGTATTTGTGATAGAGATTCAGTGATTGTTCAGCTCTTCCATAGGTGCCAGATCACTGGAATGGGCAGTATGTGATAGGAATGCTCCGAAATGGTGCAGTTTTGCCCAGTCAAAGCTAGAAAGAAAAAGCAGTTCTACAAAATTTATATGGGAGGAGGATGTGAGATAGAAGTGGTAATCATTTAACCCAGTTTTTGATCAAACATCACACACTATGCCCAACGTGTAAGTTGAATCACAACCAAATGCCTTCCACTTAACAAAAAGTCTTTTCTTGCTGTCAAGACCAACAAACGTGAACTTTTCCTTTCATTCTATGATTATAGAGAAATCCTGTTCCCGCAGCTGCAGTGATGGCCTATTTATTCCTTCGTGCCTGACCTATCAGCTTATAGCTTAAACCAGACAGACAGAAGCAGACTTCCATAAATCCTACTAGACAGGTCTGTTAAAACAACCAACAGAAGAAAGGGGCTGCTGGAGTATGGTCTGTTTTAAGGGAGCCTGCTTCTATTTTACTGAGCAAGAACATGAAGTACACTAAATTAACTGTTATTGTTTTAAAAGTTTGCTGCTGCTTATCTTTAGTAGCCACCTGCCTTTTAAGCTCTCAACACAAGAAAGTAACAACTACAGGGACACACTGGCTTCCTATTTCTTGTTTAACACTGCATCTTGGAATAAGAGCAACTCTAGTATCCAAACACTGGTCTTGAATGATAAATATCTGGATGAATGTATGTGCATCTGTGTATGCACATGCATAAGTGCAGTGAGCAATACACACACATATGAACACATTCATCAGAAGAGTGCAACTAGATTTGTGTAATTCTCAAACATTATGGACCTTCTTGCCACAGAAAAAGGTAATAAATATGCCAGGAATTATTTGAGTCCAGGGAAATGTGGATGTTACTTAATCTAAAAAAATTCACACAAAAAAAAATTAATTGCAAATATTCAGTCATTTTAAGGATGACATGGACAGCAAAGTGTCTTTTACCAAAACCCATATACGAATGGCAGCATGTAGCTATGCTGCCCAAAGGGGAGACAAGAAGGCAGAGGAGGGCTCCAACCTCTACAGTTCTGTTTGCAGGTTCTCTACTATGGATGCACAAGTGGCAGCTATCAACTCCAGATAAGTACAGATTGTTTTATGGCTCCCTCTGCCTCTCCCCTCCAGCTGCTCCCCTCAGCCTGCCCTCCTCTCCCCTTCTGCAGGCCTGCTTGGGAGCAAGAACATCCCACAGAAGAGAACTGCCATCATCACTGCTGTTAAAAACATGAGTAGTAGATGCAACAGTTGATGGGCAGCTTCACAGGCTTCCTTACTCTCTGGCAGGGGTAAGGAAGGGCAGCTTCACAGGCTTCCTTACTCTCTGGCCCTCTCTTTACCAGAGATAAAAATTATAAAAACTCAAAAAAGTTTAAAGTTGCAGCGGGCTTATTGAATGTTACTGCAATCCTGTGGGTTTCCCTAAAGCTGTAATGCTAAGAACCAAACTAGAAGTGGCCATCATCACCATTGTCACAACTGCTTTTTGAGAGGATAATTCAAACAGGCAACAGCATGCTTTCTCCTCAAGAAAAAGAGATGATTAAGAAAAAGTATTATTTGGACACACCATCTCCTCCCAGAGATAAGGACATAGCTAGAAAATGTATTAATGCACACTCACACACCTCTACAGTGCTGTTACTTCAGAAATGACAAAGAAAACCTTCCTACTTATTTAGACTCCTTTCACCTGAATGCATACCTGCTCTGAGCGGAGTTGGCAGCAGCCTGCATCACTGCAGCAGCTGCCTCCTGTGCCTTACGGTTCACAGTTGGCATGGGTGGGCCCATCCCAGGGCCTCCCTGTTGAGACATGCCAGGAGAATTGGGGGTCATACTGCTCATGTTTCCAGGAAATGGTCTGCTCTGCATCCCAGCTGATGGCATCCGTCCCAGGGGCATGGAACCACAAGGCTGGCTTGGCCCCTGTCCATGCATCTGACTGTTGGCATTTATACCCATGCCAGGTCCTGGGCCGCTGTAACTTGTGTTGGGGACACCGCTGTACGTCGGTGGTCTGGAGTAGTTTCCTGAACAAAATGATAAAAAGCACAGAGAAAAACATTAAAACTTTTGAGCAAACATTTCTGTTTAGGAAGTTAGCAGCTGCAGAACTAACTCATGTGATCTAAAGAGACCCATGCTGGCCTCAAAGTCAGGACAACGCTTTTACACAAGGACAGAGAAGCAGTGACAAACTGCCCACGGAGGTTATGCAGACTCCCTGTATGGAAGTTTTCAAAACCCAGTTGGATAAAGCCAAGAATACCCTGGTCTGATCCTTTACCTGACCCTGATTTGAATACAAGGTCAGTCAAGAACAGCTCTTGAGCAACCCTCCAACATGAATGATCCTATTAATCTGATTTTCATCTACCCTCAAACATTTTATGACTAATGTATGTTACAAGGCAACAGGAAACAAAGAAAAGTACAGCCTCTAGAGGGTTAACAGCACAGCACAGTGTACACAACTGCTTTATGCAGTAGAGAGAGATGTGGCATGTAAGAAGCCCATTACATAAGTTCAAGGGAGAATCTTATTTTTGTAATTTCATGTTCTCGTTCCTTTGTCTTTCTGCAGTTTCAGCAACAGGCTTCTTGCTCCTAAATGTTCTGCCCATTTAAAACAGAGATGATTTGGTGTGGACTGGTGAGGATGACTGCTGGGGTCCAAGAAAGATTCCTACTCTGTCCTGTCCCATCCTGCTTTTCTAGTAAGTTCAGTTTGGCTATGTCAGCATGAGGAGTGGTAGACTACAGTACAACTCCTCTGAGAAAACTAGTCTTACAAGTAAGCAGCAACAGTAGAAAGATGCTCATATAAGCAGGTGCCTTAAGAAGGACAGCATGAAAACCTGGCTGAACCCAATCTGTGTTGTCACTAGAGTGAAGTGCCCTGCTTGCAGCAGCTTAACTCATTTGAGTGCTGATTTTCCTGCCACGTTGAAATCTCAAGAAAAATCAAGTATACAGCATGCAGTGTTACAGAAACAAACCCAGGCAGCATGAGAAAGAGGGGAAAAAAAAGAAAGCTAAAGATATGATGGAACACTATTTTAGGAAACGTATCACATTGCACTACTCAGTCATCAGTTTTGACTTGTCTTCATTTCCATCTCATCCAGATTAGTGGAAACATGACCCATTCCCTCCCTGTGGGATGCCACAAAGCAGAGTTTCCTCATTACTCTCAGATATTCCCACGCTTATTCGAAGGCAGAAGTCCTTGGACTCTTCCTGTGATTGTGCAGATCAGCCATGCCTCTCCTCAGGCCTCAGCTACCAGGCAGAGGAGTTGGTGGTATCCAACTCCCATTTGTATTTAAAATAAACATATTCATCCATCATTTGAATGCACACATAATTAATTCATATGCTTCTGCTGCTGTGCTTTTCTAATATTCTCCTCTCCAGTCTGTAACTGACTCACTCTACTACAAGGTCTCCTTGGTGAGAACATATGAGACCCACGTTTCCCAAGGAAATGAATCCTCTTCTGCTTTAAAATCCAAGTTTCTGCCTGGGGGTCCTCACAGAAGGATCCCCAATATGTGGTTCAGTGGATATGAAAGGCTCCAGATTCAGCTTTATGCTGTCTTAAGACTGCCCTGTCACTTCTCCTCCTCTTCTGGGCTTGGCTGCTGGCAGCTGACTATTCTCTGTTCAGTGAGCCATCGCCCCCAGCCAGAGTTTTAGTTGCTGAGACTGGCTCAAGGCATGCATCTGATCCAGCATAAGTGACTACAGACTGAAGGGCTGACTAGTTTCACACTGCTCTGCTATGTGTTACAGGCAACAGCACACAACTTGGATGTTGCTCTGGGTTTCCAGTTGCTTTGTGCAAAAGAAACATAATAGAGCAGGATGGTGTATATGTGCACTCAAAGATTATGCACAGCAGTTAGCACATCTTATGTACATGCTATTAGCAACACTACTTCCCAAAGTGAAGCAAATTTTCTCCCTAGACTAGCAGACCTGATATCCATGATCACTGGGAGCTACTGTCAGTCCAATTTACATAAAGCCAATTTGTTTTGTCATTTAGGGTCTACAAAGCACATTCAGCAGCATGTGTGGAGGAGCAAACACCAGTGCTAAAACACTACTGCTGTTTTCATGCTATTTTGAATTGGGACAAAAAAATGTAATCTTATGCGCTTTGGCTTTTCCAGCATACACACAACACAGAAAAAGCAGTGGAATCTTCTCCATAAAAATATGTGGCTGAGTTAAAATAGCTCCTAATCATTCATCTTCAGGGATACAAGATGCAAGGGAAGTTGTATCTTTTTAGTAAGGAAAATAAGTTTCAATGTTTTTTTCCATCTTTTTCTTTCCCTAAGCATTTCCTCAATACCTCAAATACTAGCTATTCTTATACCTTTCCCAGACCACAGGAAAAAAAAAAAGGGCAAAATAAAAGCCAAACAAAATACAAGAGGAATTGCCAGGAATGAGGAGTGCAATCTTATTTCCATGTTTCTCTAATAGATTAGTAATTTGTTGGCAGTGGCTTTGACAGAAAACAGATGGATGCAGCATTAAACACAATGAATGCAGCAGATGCTAGGCCAGCCCACATCAGCTGGACGTGTCAGGCAGCCAAGTTCAAGAGCCCACACTTTTCAAGTGGGTACAAGCCTGGCAACAGCGGCTGCACAGTACTACTGAACAACTCCTCCCCTCCATATCTGAGGGATTTTTGATTCCAACTCCCCCTTGGCAGAGTAGAATTGTACCAAGAGAGACAACATCTCTAATGCATGAGAAAAAACAATGCTGTAATAGGAATCAAGAGGGGGGAAAAAAAGTGTAATGAAGATAAAGTATAAAAAAACTGACTAACAACCTGCCAAAGACAGATGTTCATACTTACTGCTGAAACTCTGGTCTACTTTGTTCAGGTTTGCTGAACAAAGTGCTCTGAGATCTTGCCATTTCTAGGCAAACTAAAAAGAGGGAGATTGGAGAACTACCTGTTAGCTTTGCTCTCTGCTTTAGACATAGATCAGATTCACCGTATTAAAAAGAGCATCTTAGAATAGCTCTAGAATTTTTTACATGTGCACTTAACCATCAAGCTATTCTTCTACAGCCAATTTAAATGTGTTGTTCTGAATTCCTCTGAACTATTTCACCTAGGGGACTTCAGTAAGATACAGCTGATATTTAAGTCTTAGCTCCACAGACTTTAGCATACATGGGTCTGGATTCAGAGGTCCAGACCCTCAAGATGCACAGGGCATCTCATCCTTAAGTGCTACCATTTTAATTAAAATCTAGGATTAAAATCAGTGCGAACTAGACACAAAGTGCTTTTGTGAAATGAGTCCAACATTAAAAGCACAAATATTCAATTCATACTACTTTGTCACAAACAAAAGGGGGTTTAACTTACAGTGAAGTTGCAGTTCAAACAAATTCAGTACTTATTTCTCTCTTTGTCATACCCCAACAGAACAGCTTTACTGCTGAATTGAGTAGGAAAGGTTAGGGAGACAGGATGCATTTCTGAGACATTTTACTGATTTCACAGGAAGCTTTTCTCTGCTCCAGTCTTAAAAGATCCAACTGACTACGGCATCTGACTGCTCTCCAGAGTGCATTTAAGGGACATTTTGCTGTGGCAGCAGTCTGATGCTCAGGTCATAGACCAGAGCTTCATTAGCCCTTGAGCTAGATGTTGCCCAAATACAAACCAAAGAGATTCTTTCAGTAACAACCTCCATCCTCACTCTGCTTTTTTTTTTTATTTATTTAACTCCTGGGGACAGGAAAATGCTGAGATTTAATAAAAAATTAAAATTAATCTTCTGTACTGTATGCTCCTGTGTTGTATCCCAGACACACAGAAGTGTGGAGCCAAAGCCATTTATTATTTTTGTAGGAAATGGTTTCACAGAATTGGACTAGGACCCAGTACAGAACTGCTTCCTGGGAAAATATATTCTGCTCTTATTATAGTTCTAAGTGTCATGTAAACACACGAAAATCAAATAAATCAACCACAGGCATGAAATGGATCATTCTGCTTTCATGAACTGGGGGCTAATACTTCCAGTCCAAACTTAATGGTGTAGTCTTTTACTATGGTGAGCAATTCCACTGCACAGAGGACACTAGCCTTGAGCAATTGTTTTCAGGACAGCACATAGTGAAATCCAGTATTCAAAGCTGGATCAAAAGCTTAGTGTCCAGAATGCTTTGATGCATATATGAAAATACAAGTAGTCCTGTCAAACCCAGCCTAAGCTTAACAATATTCTGGAAGAAGGCCTATGTGAACAAAACATGGAAAGCAAATCAGATCTGTGAGAATTACTTTAGTTTAATAATTTAAGAACTTGGTTTCAACCCAGGTAATTTTTAATATATTTCCTATTTTGGCAGAAAAAGGCAAATGGGATAACATTATTATATATTCATCATTGCTGGCATATGATTATGCTTTGTAATAGGGTATGTTAAGAGTTGCAATTATGGATTACTTTCATTTAAAATTAAAAAATGCTATTAAAACCTTAAGTCCAGGTAAACACATAACTTGGAAATATCACTATCTTCAACCCTGGTGGTTAGATCAACCTGGTGTAAATGTAGTATTCTTCTGGTCTAATTGTTAC
The DNA here is from genome assembly GCA_039654755.1 of Calcarius lapponicus. Taxonomy (NCBI): domain Eukaryota; kingdom Metazoa; phylum Chordata; class Aves; order Passeriformes; family Fringillidae; genus Calcarius; species Calcarius lapponicus. The sequence continues at coordinate 58,285,717 of CM077465.1, forward strand.
CTACAGAGCTGACAGTCTGCAAGGCCCTAATTTTACAATGACCAGTGCATAGAATCACTGGTACTTTCCAAGCACTGGCAGAAGAACATGGTTTTCATCCATCACACTATTCACCAAACCCTTTTGAAATGGCCTGCTAATGACAATGATGCTCATTTTCTTCCTGTCCCTCAAGTTCACTTTTTAATAGCAGTTTCTTCCTGACCATGACCCATAAAATCATTACATAGGCACTTTCATCTACAGAGGGAGGAAAAGAACTGCTGAACTCAAGCAAAAAAAGAAAGTAGTATTTGGCGTGTTACTTAAATGCATTGATTTAGTACAAAAACCTTTCCATTCAATCAGTGTGGATGGCTAATGTTTTACTGCACTTGACACCCACTATTCCCATGGTTCAGAATCTCAGCAGCAGCAGTACAGCTGGAAGTCAGGATAGCACATCATAAATCCACTGGATTTTTTACCAGTTAAGCTAGTTGCTCACTGTGAGATAAAAATAAGCACTTGGACAGCATTTTATGGTCACAAAATGCTTTCCAAATAAAAGGAAAGCACCAGTCAACTGGAGTTAGGTAATTAATCTTCACACATGGCTATAAGGCATTACTAGTCCCATTTTATAGTTAAGGAAAGCAAAGCAGAGAAATGAATCTACTTGCCTAAGCTGAAAGATGATGCAAAAGGCAGAGCCAAAATTAGAAACTGGGAAATCTTGGCTTGTAGCCCTGTGCTCAGAACACTAAACCAAACGCTACCCAGAGATGAAACAAGAAAGGAGCATTGCATAGGGCAGCAAGGCTTCTTGCAAACAAACATCAGAACTGGTTCTCAGAAACTCAGGAGACTAAAATAACCATCCTTGCTAGCACGGGAGAGTCACTGAGCCCTACAGAAATTCCCATCGCTGGCTCAAGTCCTTTCTGAGGCTTTTAAGTAAGAAAGCAACAGTAGGAAGTGCTGAAATAGAAAAGCTTCTTTATGTACCTCTAAAGAAAATACTGACCCTTATTTATGCCATGGCTTGACTTCAACTTCATTAAACCCCTAAACAGATGCATACTTTATAAAGGTTATCCATTAAAGGCAAAACAATAGACAAGTTCAAGGTTGTCCAGGGGCAAAAATTGTGAATTCTATTTTGGTTTACTCCCCCACCAATTCTGTCAAACAAGCAAAATAAAAGGAACTGTCTCTCTTAGTCTGAAGGGTTAGTTAAGATTCACAAACCATATGCATTAGAGCTCAATATTCTATTTCCACAGTAGCCACTGTATTATTATGCTTGTTCTAAGATTTTACCCTCAAAGTCACCACGCAATTTCAAGTTGGCCTTGGGATTTCATCCAAGAAAAGAAGTCCTATTTTGGGAGTGGTGTTGTGACCTTTATTCCATGCTTGCTCAAATGCAGCTTCATCGCAGAGATGACAAGCTTGGGCTCCTAAACAATAGACCTGGCAATGCCACAGATTCTTCACTTCCTTGCCTAATTTAAGGTCACTATTTTTATACAGAGAAAGGTGCTAATAACAGAAACAGCTTCTTCCACAAGCTGCAGCTCCACCTCTGGATACAGCTTTATTTGCTTAGGATTTATTTTTTTTACAGAGAGTGTTGTGTGTGTGTTTTTGTTGTTTTTAACATACATACTCACATACACAATACATATATATATATATATTGTAAAAATATATATATAAATTATTGTATCTATCACCAGTAAGCATTTTACCTTGTGGTCCATACTGGCTCATCTGAGGTCCATAAGTACCACTTGAATTACTCTGCTGAAAGCTACCAATTCCAGGATGCACTTGACCTCCAGGTGAGGGGTGTGGTGACATGGAAGGTCCAGTTTGTTGAGGTCCATACTGTGACATTTGGGGGTTCCTCTGTATGCCTGCCATAAAACCTATAGGGAGAAAAGCACCAAAGCAAAAATTAATATTCAGGTAACTCTTTATTAAAAAAAATATTTGGCATAAAATGAACCATCCCTCTTTAGTTATTTCAGACTAAGAATATCCAGAAAACTACTGTTGTTCATCCAAAGAAAACCACACACATCTCCAAGTCAGCAATGATGTCTCAACCATCAAAACCTGTACATAAGGTTTGAAAACCTTTACTTGTAAATGAAGACAGGGCAGTCCTGCTTATTTACAAATGGGTGCCATCTTGAAAATTAAAACAACTTTTAGGGAGAAAAAACAAAGGCAATTATGTGCATTAGTTAATTAGCAGTACTAGGGAATTTGCTTGATGACTTGGGAGTATCACATCTTCAAAATTATACGTCGCTACCAAAATGCCTCACTTCAATATATAGAAACCCACTGTAAATACTCCTCTATTGCCAACAAACTCACCAGAGCTAAAATTTACCTCTATGTGGAGACTAGTCATACCAGCCAGAAATAAGAGTTGTTTTCTTATGTATTTGTTTTCTAGTCCTTCTTCTAGTCTTTCCCCTGCACATCCCGTTGCATTCTCTCCTTTTCCCCTTTTGTAAATGTATTAATGAATCCCAATTTAACTTAAGGTTCAAAAGTGACAGCATGAAACCTAGTGAAACAGTACAAAATTTAGAAGCTTCACATGAAGGAACAGAACTAAGCCTGTTAAATGAAGGAAGAAGAGGGTTTTGAGGTGGGGTTTTAAAGTTTTCATGAACTGGGAAAAATCCTGCAATCATGCCCATGAAATGTCTATGTAGGGATGCTGGTTTTCTGATGTTTTATACCCTGAAAGGTTTTAGTGCTGCTTTGAATGTTGAAGAGGATGTGCTGGCAAAATTTAGTTGCTTTTTTTTTTAATTTCTGGAGGAAATCCGCTTTCTTTCCTGTTCTGCTCACATATTAAATTTCATCTTTCCATTTCCCTGTGAGGCAAAACCCGCACATAGCACAGGCCAGCTCTGGCTGTGCTGCCACTGTGCCTGGAGGAGGGAGGAGGGAGCCCTGGGGTGTAGCCACATTTCTCTTCACAGAGAAAAGCAAGGCACAATTCTTCCCAAGAACATTTCTGGGATTCACATTCTCAGAACCTCAGAGAAAGAAAACACAGTTCTTATCATTTGCTGTGCCTCTGTTTGTGCAAAAGTAGAATGCAATATGGAGATTGTTTACCCAAAGTCATGGTGCTTTGTTTCCTTGGCCTATCAGGGCCAAGAGTGTGTGTGTTTGGACTGTTGGGTGACAGTCACGAGATTCAGTGCAGTGTGTGCAGTTGTGTGCAGGATTGAATGCTTGGCAGATTCAGTTTTAGATGCATAGAATGATATAGTATAATAAAGTACTTAATTAGCCTTCTGATATCCATGGAGTCAGATGCATCATTCCCTCCCCTCGTCGGGGCCCTCACACACAGCGTTGCTATACCTGGGTGCGGCACTAAAGGATGACTCTCCCACAGGGCCGGGGTGTCCTCCCGCTGGGTAGCACCAAGCATCACCCTCTCCCTACCCCCCTGACACTGCCTGATTCAGGAAGAAAGGCAATTTTTTCTGACCCATATCCAGACATATGATCAGACTCATAACTGAAAACACTGAGGTGCAGGTTGTAAGGCGAAAAAGCAGGAGATGAGATGATTTTGTACCCCTTAGGCACAGTTCTTTTGTGCTGTGAATAGCTCAACCCATATTGTGCTAAAACTCCAACTGCAAGATTTGCTGAATATGCATCAGTTTTTCCTGATCTTTGTGCAAGCCCCAAGACAAGGAACTTGGTCACACCTGCACTGAAAAGTCAGAGCCTGGCACTTGCTCTGGAGGTAGAGCAGACATTGACACATGACACAGCAAAAAACTGAGTGCAAAATGGCAGCTTGGAAACTGGTCTGTACTGGTTGGAAAACTCCACACTTCTGCAAAGGAGAACTTGCATGACCTTGTCCATTTAGCTTTATTTTGAAACAGACCCCTTGATTTTTAAAGCAGTTCCACTCTGGGCACAACTCTTATTACAAGGCCTATGTCTTCTGCTAACAGTGCTGTAAGTAATTTAGAAACCTAATACAATCATACGTCTGTACTAAACCAAAGCCTATGTTCCTGACACACACCATATATATCACTCTTGTGGGATCCATTTGAATGAAAAAATTTGTACTGGTCACACTAAGATTTTTATTATAAAGATAATAAAGTTACTCCTGTGTCTAGACTAGAAGTGAGGGGTTTTTTTTCTGTTCAGCTTTTAATCCATATGAGGTAACTTTCCAAACATTGTGCTAGTGATTAAGGTTTTTCAGTCCCATTATTATTGCAAGGAGTACTTTTCTTAACACCACAAGGAAGGGGGACATACTGAACAGCTACTGGTATAGTAATTTCCAGTAGTGATGCAGAGGGACTGCTGGTTGTTGAAGCTAATGGAGAACATGGACTAATGTCTAATGAAAAACATGGAGATTATCAGTTGTCAAAAAGGCTTCTAAAGAGACCAGAGTAATAAGTAAAAAATAGGTGTTTCTACTCAAATGACCTCTTCTTCAGTAAACTCTTCCTCATTAATTTTGGATGCTGTGGAATGGATGTGTACAGTCATAAATAAAACATGCCAGGAAGAGAGTGGTACACTTGTGTCCATCCAGATAAACCTTCCCACTCAGTCCTGGTAATCTTATCTGTATGGCTTCTGGGCACTGTCCCTTGTCCTGCCTTATCCATGCTCAGGGCTGTGGCTCAGGAAACACTGGCCAAAACCAAGCTGGGGGCATGCCAGTAACTCAAGAGCAGAGATAACTGTGTGATACCACTCAAACTCATGCTCTAGCCTTAGTTTCATAAAGATGTTGATTAAAACAACAAAAAAGGAACACACTCCAAAATTGCTTTTGAAGTGAGGCATGAGTTTGATCATCTCAGAGGGTGTAGGATTCCTCTCAAATCAAGGTTGGCTTTGCTATTTTCTCTTGAAGGAAGATAAAGAATTAAGGAAAAAGAATCCTGAAATTCAGGAAGAATATCTATGCTATACTATGCTCTGCTACTGTCTGTATGGTACACTGAAGCGTGATGTTAAAACAGAACATGTTCTAATTTCCTTCCAGAGAGGAGAGGAGTCCTTTCAGCTATAGATGAGATGTGGAGTAGCAAAGAACAGTTCTTACTGTGATCTGGATTCCATTACAATATAGATGAGCCTATCCCCATTCACATCCATGAGAGCCCAGTCAACATCCAGAGATGAGTGCATGAGTTTGAAGTGTTTTAAGTATTTGCAGAAAGCTCAGATGTCTTAGAGAGAAGAGGGTTCCCGGTCAATACATTAACATTCATGCATCATAAAGAAAAAAAACAACATCAATTCTAAAAATCTTATCAAAAATGAAAGGAAGCAGCTGGCATACATTCATTTTTCCTTATTTACACACATTTTCCCTAGTGTTCAACTTCATTTTATAGCTGATACAAAAAGAAATAAATTTTCTTTCCAGAAAATTAGATTTAAGATAAAGTTTTCTTCTGTAAAGAATGGAAGGAGGATTACATTAGAGGTGCACTGGAGTAATGGCAGTGAAGTGATTCAACAGCCAGACTGCATCTGACATGTCAACCCCTGTGACAACAAGGTGGGTTGTTTTGTCTTTTAAACTGCTAGGAAACAGCTATGAATTAAGCCTTTAAAATTGCAGTGGCAACATACTCATCAGTGAACAAATCTACTCCCTTCCCTTAATATTAATGATAAAAAGAGGTAGAGGTGATACTTTACTTGCCATCACAACAAAAGATTACTTATTGAAAAAACACTTGAGTGGGTTTTGGCAAACTAAGCTATTTCAGAAGTAGATGAATAAAGTGACCCTGCCAGAAGCATCCTCTTCCTTTTGAGTTAGCTTTTATACTATATTTACACACGTGAAGAATGACTGTATTAAAAACCATTTTAACATTGCAGAGTCATCTTTGCAGGTTTGTTTTTTTTTTTTTTCCTCTCAAGGGAAGAGTAGCATACTATTAACAATTATCACACTGTAACAATAGTGAAGTATGTTTGCATGTTCAAATTGAACATACATAGAGCATTTAAAAATGGTCAGGTAGCATTTTATTTTTCTTCTTTCTTTTTAGCAAAACACAGAGAAAAGTAAACCAAGCAATGCTTATGATGGAAGTATTTCTTCTCCTTTGATGAAGGAAAGGAAAAAATGAAGCTTCTCTTGTTCTAAAGAGCCCTAACACCTGGTAATGCCCATCATTTAGCTAATATCACCAATGATACCTTTTTAAAATAATTTAAAACCTTGTCCTTCCCTCAGGCATATGTATACACTAAACAGATACACAACAGTAAATTACTAACGCTTCATGAAATTGTGCACTAAGGTTATCTTAGTTACATCTGCACATTGACCAATACAAACCCATCTGTTTCTTGAATACTACCACCTTAGCACTACCCATGAAAAACACACACTGAACATGCTGGGCGCTGCTGTAAACCTCAGATGGATTCTTTTGATATTTTAAAATCTTTGCTTGAATATGAAAAAACCTTACAGAAAAGTAGAAGCTCAAACAAAAAGGAAGTGACTGCAAAGGAACAGATTATTGCATATCAGTTAATGGACAGCAACTCTCTACTGGCACACACTTTAACTACAGTCAATGAGAGGTCTTTTGATTTAGCCAGTCCATTGATTTTCATGAATGAATTAAACCTGGAAACGTGCAACACTTACTCATTATAAGCTCACAAAAACTTTGGAGTTTACAGTGATAGCACATCATCATTAACTTATGCATCTGATAAATAAAAAATAAGGAAAGGTACAACGTGCAACAGTACATTGTAAAAATGAACTTGCCTAAGAAAAAGGTACACTGGGCTACAGCTCTTTCTAGAGGGGCATGCTTAGTGACAGAGCTTGGGACCAAAACAACTCAGGAACCTTTCTGAGTAAGGAACAAGAAGTTTCCCATGTTCAAGGGCAGAGGCTAAAGCAAGGGCTATTACTAGCTAGACAGGCTTATTAGTCTGAAAATCATGGAATAAGTAAAGTAGAAACAGATTGGATGCACACACTGATGATCAACTAATTAGGGAAAAATAACATAAAATTGTGTACTTATGAATCAGCTCAAAAAAATTAAGTATGTGAAGATATGTTTTCCACTACCTCTAAAGGAAAAACTTGTGTGTGGGGAGAAACACAGAAATTTCCAATGCTTGGTATTTTAGCAAGACACTGGTCAGTACCCTTGAGAAAAAAGAGCAAATGTTTGCACACCCATGACACAAGCTTTTGGCAGACCTTCCTTCCTCAGACAGTGGTTCGTGTTGTATCTACTCTCTCAGGATTTTCACCAGAGTACACAACAGAACTATGACGGATCTAAAGCAGTGACTCCCAAATCTAGTTCATCTGTGGATAAACAGCACAGACATGTCAGGATAAAGCTAAAAAAATGAAAAGCATTATTCTGTGATTTGGCACCCTGTTAGCATGGCAGGATGCTGAGGAACATCACAGTCACACTGAAAACTCCACCTAGCCCACCTGTTTCAGATGGCAAGGACAGCTCAGAAAGGCTTCGGACTGGTGAGCCATGTCTGGGTTTTTGCCCAGCTAAACATGTCCATAGTCAGCACCTCAGAGCACTGCAAGGAAATATCCAACAGAACACAACTCACACATTAATCAAGTGCTCTAGTAATTGAAAGAGTTGGTCATTCTCATGTAAGCCTGTGACACCAAAACCCTAAATATGCAACCAGGCTGTCTACAGATGGTACTTGAACAAACATCTTCACATGGTGTGGTCAAATCTGGGGATGTGTGGCTTCCAGACAGGAAGAGCTAATACTCTTGTACCATTGCTTATGGGGGGTCAGCTCTACCTGGCCACAAACTACTTACTGTCACTGACAAAGAACGGCATGGTACGTGCCCCTAAGGTGCTACTTAAAATACACAGTGAAAAGGACACAGTGAGAGAGATTTAGGCACTGGAAAAAATCTAAGCAGACAAAAATGTTATACAGGTCTAAACAAATAACAGCAATTAAGAAACTGGTGAAGGTTTGACCCATGTACCAGAAAAGAAACTAAGTTAATCAAGTGAAATCATGTGACATAAAAAAACCTGGTATCTAGAGCAAGCAGGCACAAGATTTCTTTACATTCAAGATACCTCAGATCCCTCCTTTTCATTTTCCAGAAAGCAACCTTATTAACATATGCCCAGCTAGACATATGTTTGACACACACAAAGCATCTGACTTAGCAATACACTCCACAGGGTGATGGGTTGGTGAACATGAGTGCCTGAGCTTGCAGTGTCAATTTCATTTAGATGATGCAAATACTAAGTCTCAATATTCCTGTCCAGTTAATAGGCAGATAAAAGAAATAAAAAATCAAATAAATAAAATACCTGCACTGCACCAATACAACATCTTTGGACATAATACTTTATAAAAGCTAAAAAAAGTATTTTAAAATTCTTATTTCTTTCTCCAATCACATTCTCTTTAAAAAAAAAAAGTTCCAGAATGTTTTTAGGAGAAAGTTCTTTGAGAAAAAAGAGCAAATGCTTGCACATCCATGATACAGTTTTTGGCAAACTTTCCTTCCTCAGACATTCACTCTCTCAGTTCTTCTGAGAACTCTTCTTCTTCTAATGAACTGCTCTTCTTCTAATTAGAAGTTCTTCTAATGTTTCTCCGTTAACCATGAAAAAATGTAATCAAGTTTCTACACTGAGCTCTTTTTTTCAGCCCACATAAAAACCCACACAAACCTTGCCAGTTTCTCCAAGTCCATCAGAGCACCACTAAAACCATCTGAACTTATCTAGGCTAGAGTAATACTGACATGATTTCCCTTTGGTATCTGGACATTTTATCTTCACAATGGCATCTGTTAATATCTGCAGTACAACCACCACATTTCTTCACATCCATTTAACAAAAAAATGTTTCTTTGCTTATGTGAAACAGCAGTAAAGGAAAACATCATCATAGCAAAATTAGGATTTCCTGCAAAGATCACTGCAGTATTTCTCGTTTCCACAAAAAGACCAATGTTCTGTTTAAGAAAAAGTGCCGGACTGGTTTTATTTTTCTTTAAAATTATTTTCTTATTATGCTTTAATATCTATCTTACAGTCTCCTCACTGTTTATTTGTGTGACTGCTTCTCTTCACAATGTGAATAGCTTTGGGGAGGATGGAAACTAATGACCTAGCTAAGGTTTTAACCCAGACCCCCTAGTGTTTTACCAGCTGTGCTATTAGGTTAACTGGCTGAATTTCCTCTGTTTCTCTCTCTGATATTACAAAACCCAGTCTATGTATAGCATGCAATAATGTTTAAATTTTTCCCACCCCTAAACCTCCCTCTGCTACTGCCTAGCCTTGAAATTCATATAATCTATCATTGATAAATTAGAATCTGGGGAAGGATCAGACAGATTACCCAGATGGTAGCCGGGGAAGAAATATCCAACCTTTCCTAATGCAAACCTTGCATAATGCTCTCTGATGCAAATTTTAAGTGCTATACTGAGGACAAAGAAAGGAAGATATTTGTGGAGATGTTCATGCACAGCCTAAGGAAAACCCATATTGCTCATCCACCATTTTACACATCATTTGTTACTGTAATATACCTTACAGAAGATGCTTTTACTATGGTGCTTGAAAAATCAGGGTCACAGTGACTTGCAGTACAAAAGCGCCCATCCTGCCCTCCCAGCTGCCCCCGAAGGGAATCCTGAATTTCAGTAGGCAGCTTGGGCTGCTGGAATTAATTTCAGCAGCAAAACGAAAAACCTGAGGAGTCTGTCTGCTTTGCACAATCAACATTTGTCTAAGTTTCCCTAATAACGTGCACACTTAGGAAAATCATGGAGGAGAGCAAGCAAGGAACGTCATTTTACAACATGTAATGTACAAAGCCTGCAGGCTTAATGGTCTAAATTTCAGGTTTGAAAATTTTACCCTCCCCAGAGACTGCTGTTCAAAGGTTCCCTGAATCAACTCAGATCTTCCTTTTCATGAAGTAAATATACTGAATATTGCTGTATATACTTTGTGGACAAGACTAAAATATACGCGATGTATCTTCTGTTGCACACATGTAAAATAAATCATATTCCTTCTTTCAAAAACACAAAATCAGTGTGTTGTCCTCAGTCCCAAAATGCCTTTGCCTCAGTCTTATTTTTACCATGATTTATGATTTGACTGATTTTTTCCTTTCCTTGATTTGCAGCTGTTCCCTGATGAGTGTTTATTCTTTTGGGATCATTTGGGATGGTAGGAATTATCCAGTGTTAGCTATTAATATATACATTATATAGATTTCAACTCACTGTCCTGTATATTAATTTAAAAGGACCTAAAGTGTCTTAAATCAGAGGTTGTTTATCTTTACAGAAGCTTCTTAAGAAGGCTGACTTAGGCACTGAGTGTCCTGGCAACCATGGTGCTGTTGAACAGGCAGACCACAGGCAGCTCCCAGTTTATAGTCCACGATGGGAAGCTCTCCCAGGGACAGGGATCATACCCAGTAACTTCACATCAAGCGTGTGACAGCAACATTGACTCACTCTGTCAAGTTCTTCTTCAGTAACTGCTGTAGCTTATCTTGCTCCCTGAGCCCAGAGGCAGGGAATTTGATGGCTGCCTAATGAAGTCAGTGGAAACTTTTCTATTGAGAAGTCTCTCTGCTGGCAACTATATGAACTCTCTCAGAATAAGTCAATTCTGCTCCCTAATCTCAAAAAGAGAATCCCCAATTTAGTTTAAAAAATGAAATAAAGATTCATCTCCAAGTCTAACAAGGTTTAACATCAGCAAGAAGAGTGCAATGACCAGCTGCTAGTATACAAAATTTATTTGTTGAGAACTGACTCTGGGTTTTGATTGTACAGATATTATTACCTACTTCACATCCGACTTCTGCAGTTTTGCTGTCTCCCAGTACGGCTTATCATAAGTAAATCATACCCCTTTGTCCTTTGGTTCTTCTTGCAGATGGCCTGCTGTATATTTAGCATAGGTCACAAGTAATCAGATCAACCTAAAGCTGAGACTGGCTGGTGTATGTCTGAAATCCAAGTACAGTCTGGAACCAGCATCCTGAAATGGTGATCGACTTCTTTAAGAATTAACCTGTTTTGGCAGAGTAACATAATTTCTAATACTTTCGGGCAAGAAAAGCAGGTTTTCCTGAAACATTTGAGAGACAAACACAAAACTATGCACTCCACAGCTCAGAGAGAAGAAGAGGAACTTTTCTTCCCAGTGATGTTGATTACTAATCAAAGTAGACATATTGTAAGCTTTTTTGCTGTGCATTGCTAATCAAAATAGCAAAGAAAAATAGTGTGCACACATTTCAAAAACCTGCTTATCACACTGACACCACACTTCAGTGCACTTCCACTTTTACAATCCAATTAAAAATACAGAGGTGAAAATAAATGATGGCCTGATCTTTTTTAGAAACTGCCAATAAATTTACCACTCACTAAGTTGAGAAAGTGATGTAGCTTTTTGAGTCACCAAAAAAGCTTGGTTCCTGGCTCTACTGCAAGGCTCGGCCTTCACATACAGACCTGCTCCATGTTCTCCTTGGCATCATGTTCCTACTTCATCACATGCCTTGAGACAAAAAAGGGATGTTTTACAGAGCTAGTGTGACAGTTTCAACTAAACCCTGCCTTTCCTCCTTACGTGATGCACTTTTTCTGTTTGTTGAGGGCACAGCTCCTCTCATCCCAGTTTTCTGGGCATGATTTCTGCCCAGCCTGGCAGAGTGCTCCTGCATACCAGACAGAGCTCAGCTCCCCTGCACTGACCCACTTGGAGAACGCTGTGTGCAGAAGAGGCACTCAAACATACCTGTGGCTTTGCACTCTATGCATGTCTCAAGCATCTTTCTTTAAGAGCCTGAAATACTTCAGTCTACATCAAGTAAACTTATTACCAAGTCTGATTTAACCTTAAGTGGTGTCATCGTTAACATGGCAAGCAGAAGAATGTTAATGACAAGAATCATTTTATTCTCTAGCTCCTCAGTGCTCTGAATAGATCCCAAATCCCCAAATGAGAGCAAAAAACGTATTCTCAGGGAAAAAGTCTTTTTAAGATCTAAAAGCAAACTACAGTATCTTCTTTGTGCAATAAGAATTCTTTGATCTATTTTCTTCCTTCTGGTTTCCCTTTTTAAGAAAAAAATAGATTTCAGGGAAAAGAATCTTTACCACCAAATGTCAGTATTAAGCCATAAATCTGATCAGGAATTGTAGGTGCAAAACACCTGATTGGTATTCTGTGTCTTCCACACAGCAAAGACATTTATATTTTGTTAGAAGAAAATGCATGACAGTGGAATTTATGTAATGACCGTGTACAAATAAGCATGCCCAGAAAACAGTTAAAGGGGAGAAAAATACCTATATGAAATCTAATGGGTAAATTAGGGAATTTTAGTTACAGGAATTCAGTTGCTACTTAGTGTTTCTAGGGAAGCACAAAGAGAACATCAAAATGTCTGATCACATCCCATCTGTTACAACCTCTTACTGGATAACATCTTGACTGCCAAAAAAGCTATTTAAATTTACTACATTGCAGCTACTGATAAATATCACTTCTGTGAAGATCTAATACTAAATAAGGACAAGATCTGAGGATAAACCTTACAAGCAACAGTGTCAAAAAGATCCAAATTTTGCTTAGTGTAACACCTGTTCTCTTAAGAGCAAGCAGTTTTCAGGGAGTCCTTGTGTCTCACTGTGATATGTTTTTAATAGAGCACACAACTGTACAACACTCCTCAAAAGCTGGATGTCAACAACAGAATGAAATAAAGGTAGAACAGAAAGAATGACACAAAAAAGAAAAAAATGAAAAGGTACTAGGAGAAGGTGATGGAGAAGGCGGCAACTTCTATTAAACAATTTTGGAGGTGATTACTCCAGGCACTGTCCACACAGATCTGACAGGCACAGAATGCTGCCATGAAACTGCCTCCAGCAATGGAATACATTTTCCAGCACATCACAGCAGCTGCAACGGCATCAATTCTGCTTGCAATCCATGTCCAAAAAGAAAAGTTCTCAGTGGTCCTATTTCAGCATATCTCAAGGACTAATTAAATCCTCATTACTATCTTCTAATTATTCCAGTGCTCTGGGATTTCACTCTGCAAGTCCCCAATGGTGCATTAGATGAAAAGGGTTAAATAACCTGTGTTGATTTTGAGACTCCAGATCTATTTCAGACCTTTAGCATATCATCAGCATTATCATGAATATTTAACTATGTACCGCTGTGAAAATTATAAGGGGAAAACAATTAAAGATTTTTTAAAAATTAATTCTGACCCATATACATTTGCACTAATAAATAAGGCTTCTTTAAGTATCCCCATTATGAGAGTGCTTGCTAGAGTAATAATGTGAAGTCATTAACTGTTTTCATTAAATTCAATGGTTTTCAGGAGCTCCCAATTCACTATTTTAATATAAGACTGAAACCTGACATCTACATACCCAACTGCATAGGCATGAAAATACTATTTAAAAGCAGGTAAGTTTTCTAAGCTTTTTCAGAATTACATAAGGAACCATTCATTCCTGCAGGGGTAAAAGTGCCTATTTCAACATTATTATGACAAATATTCTCCTAACAGTGCTTGCACAGGTGAATGTTCATATAAACAGACAGAAATCTCTGTTAGTTTACAAAAGTAAGAATGGGAATATAAGCTAAAGGCCAGAACAAAGGTTTCTTTCTCAGGCTGCAGCTTCAGGAAACTAATTTAGAGGGTCAATTGGGATGTGCTGGGCTTCTATTTGATCCCCAGAAATAACTTCAAACTTGGTGAACACTTCTGGCTACTAAGGACATCCTCAAACTACAGCTTCCAAAACCCAAAATAATAAATAGATACAGCTGAACATAGGGAACTCAAGTGGCTGTGTACCTCAAGTATTTGCTGAATGATTATGACAGCTGCCCTACCTCTGGGGCTGATGCAAAGAAAGTTTATAAAGAGCCTTGACTTCAACAAACACAAAATATGGAACCTCTCCTTTTGATCATATAAAGTCTGGAGGAGGTCTATTGGAAACTGAGAGCAAGATGTGCATCCTCCTTCCTCCCAAAAATGAAGCAAGTTTCAATGACTACCTTAATTAGTCATGACAACACTGTCGTTATGGTAGCCCCAAGTAATGGTAATTGTTGGGATTCAACAGCAGCTAAACACACTCTTGCTTCTCCAAGAGACTTCTGACACCAGTCTGTCTCCACACCTGACTCCAACAGCTCTTTAAGATGTAGGGACTTGACTTCAAGCCCCACTGCTTTCCAAGTCGTGTGAGCTAAAAAATAGGTTATGTACATAAAATAAATGCAATTTCTTATTTCTTAGATAGCCAACATGTGTTGGCAGAACTAAAACCATTTCACTGACTGCGCATCAAACAACCATGGCCGGCTGTGGGACAAGAACAGAAGTGCCTAGAACAGCAGGCTACATTTACACTGAGCAGGTCATGAAAAATTTAAAAATTATTTTTTAGAAGTAAGCATTTTAATGCTTATTACAAAAAGTATTAAATAAGCTATATAAAAAGAAACCTGAGGAGCACAAAAAAATCCAATCACCCAAGAAGCTCCTATTTACTGTATATATGCAGTACATTACTACTCCCCTACTATCAAACACAGAATGTACATGTAAAAGTGTGGTCATTGCCTCATGCTGCATTGTGAGACAAGGGATGTAGAGTCTTAGGCAGGCAAACATAAAAATCCCCTAAGGGTGCAGCGTAACCAGGGAAAGCATGATAAAATATCATCAAACACTTTCACAAAAAAATAAGTAAGTGTAGACTTAATGGTTCAAGGTAGTGGTTTAGCATCCTGAAGTGCTACAGCTCAGACTTCACCCATAGGTCAATCTTCATGATAGCTGGTAAATAACATTTTTTCAAGTATTCAGAGCAGAGAATTCTGCTCAAGCAATTAGTAGTCTTTTGTTCATCCAGTTCTCTCTCTAAACAAGGAAAGAAATGCTATACAAAGTGTGAAAACAAACAACATTACCTTATCCTATGGAGTGTCTCTGGGGTTTTTGTTTTCATTTTCCTTTAATTTTTTTTCTCTTTTTTTTGGAGTAAGTGTATCAGAAAGCCGAGAGTTTAAATTACTGTAACAGATGCCCAAGGATCAGGTGTCCTTAGCAGCAACGATTTTCTGCTCAGGTTTTTATCAGTAAATGACAAGCACCTTCCCTTTGAGTCCCCATCATTCCCCCTCCTTCCTTTCTTCAAGTTCTGTGGAAACCAGTTCAAGCAAGCAAAGGAATCAACTAATGTAACAGCCTTTTTAAAAGGTGAAGTTTTCCATTTCAAAGGAGCCTCTAATCAATGACAGGGCACAAAAGGGAATGCACGCATGTTTATGCGCATACAGCACAGACTTTAGAGAAGCTTTGGGGAACATGTTCTGCAAAATCAATATGACCTAGCTAGTTACAAATTTTGAATCTCCTGCATGAAACAAATGGACTTCTTGTACAAGCTGGGTCACAAGGATCATGCATATTACACCAGATTTTGCATATAAAGCATTCAAAACTTGCAACATACCTAAACACGTTTTCTCTAGGAACATACCCACATTTCTCAATGTGCAGATGAAAAACAAACTAAATCAATCTGTAAATTTTACTTCTTTCATTGTTACTTACTTGTTGACTTTCCAATTATGGCAGTGATGTTCTGTTTTACTTCTGAATACCTGTCTGCCTCTCCTGATCATACACTGAACCCCAGTTTTGTTCTACAGCAGAACAGAGAGGTTTGACCTTTCCAGTTCTGTCAGACCTGCCTAACTTGTCCCTCAAAGCCAGGTGAGGAACATACCTTGCAGAGCTAATTATTACTGGGCACTATAACATTTTATGCTAAGACCCAGTTGTGCCAGGAAATGCACACGTCTTTCTGAGATGTTGGGGTCTTCAAAGCCTTCATCTGATCCATTCTTGCTGCCTCATACACACTTCTATCCCACAAAGCATCATGTCTTTCCATTATGTAGTGAGGGCATTCTTTTTTCACCAAACATGTATGTTATTCTGAATTTTTTAATGGGAAAATATGTCCCTGCACTAACAACTGAGTAAAAGAATGACTGAAAAGGAAACAGAACAAATCAGCATGGAATTCTGTATTTCATGTTCTCATTAATCAGCATTCCTGGAGGAGGGGACATTCAACCCAGAAAAATAGCAAAAATTAAGACTCTCTGCTCTTCTTTGTGAGTCCTCTTAGCTCCTCCTGGATGCTATCCCAGAAATTTGTCATTCTGTGAGTTCAACTTGTTTCACTGTGAGAAAACTTCTAGTATTTATGGTATCCCCATATGGTGCTACTTGGGATATTTCTGGAAGCAAGACATTTTAGGAGGGGCATTTCATAAATAACTCCATGTTTATCACAGTTATCATGTGTCTGTTTTGCAAGCCTGTCACTGGCACATGTTAACCACTGCATGGACAGGAGGCCCGGTTTACAGCAGTTGATCGCACGTATGGCCATGCAACAAAGCTGTGACAACTGTATTCCATCAGCTAGGGAGAAAGGAGGTGAAAGGAAAAAGGTCTTAAAGTTTATAAAAGGCAAATTTAACCTAAAAATGCTCTGCTTATTTTTGTGAGCACACAGTAGGGAGCACCCTTTTAGAACAGTGCTCTTGCCTGCAAGGTTTTCCATGGCAAGATTTCCAAATGATTGAACCATTTGACCTAAATATTTGATTTCCCTTTATATTTTAAGATATTTTATCCTAGAACTGGCTAGAGGACTATTGTGTCCATGCCAAGATATTAGAGATGACAATTTTAAGAACAGTAGCCAAACTGCTCCTAGTTAGCACTCTTGGTCTACATCTTAATTCCAAGATAGAAAATGAAGAGCTGTATTCTCCAGGACATGACTCAAGTATTTACAGAAACTGCCTTTATACTCTGGGCTTTCATTGTATTTTGAGAAAACCTTATTTTCAATTATAGTTTGGTAAAACCTGCTATTCAGTTGCTCTTTCCTGGGAGACAGAAACCCCCCAAGCTTTTTACAATGAAGACTGTCATTATTTTCCCTGGGAAAAGAAAAGAATCTCACATTGCTAACATGCAACTTAAAATGAAGGCTGCATTTGGCACCAACTGAAAAAGCCCCAACACCTAACAAACCTCGGTCCTGTGGCATTGGTGACTGGCTCAAGGCAGGGTGGGAGCTGGATTCTGACTGGCTGCCAGGAGGCTGCGGTGGCATCTGACTGCCTGTAACACACAGAGAGAAAAGGGAAAACACACTTGCTTTTAGCATTCCTGTGCACAAAACCAAGCATTGCTGCATTTTTCAACCACTCAACATCAAAGAAAGTAGCAGCTGTATAAGGTAAAGACAGAGTTCAACAGGTCTAGTTTTTTTTCATATGTTTTTATTTTTTTTTTTCCTTTTATTTTTTGAAACCCATGGAGGAAACATGCACAAACACATTTAGCAACAGGCATGGCGAAATGTTCAATTTCGCACTGAGCGAGTTCCCAACCTCACCAACATGATCCAATTTATAGCTGCAAATCTCCTGACACATATTTCTGTTAGGGAGTTTAACAAAATCCAAGTCTGCTGAACAATAGGGCTCATCCTGCCTAGCTTAAACTGGCCTCCAGCCAGGCAGACATGGACTGCTGCCAACAATATTACCAATGAAAAATTCGGTCAATACAAAAATGACTAACAACAACAGTTTAAAAAGTATTTAAATGAATCAGTGATTTTAATATTGTTTGAATGTCCATGTAGAATATGGGAATAAAGAATAACATGTAGGCACGCATGGTGAAAGTGAATGTTTGAAAGAGATCAGACAGAAAAGGGGTATCTTATTATTCAAATAAAAACAAGGGGAAGTTATTTATTAAAATAACTAGCCAGAACAGACACATTCATTTTTATGTCCTTGTTCTTGCTGTCTACCCACCCAAACAAGCAGAACACTCCCAGTGCTGTCTGTGAGGCTCAGAACACAAAGCGTTCCCTTTCAGATGTAACGGATAATAAGGCAGATGCTTACTGCACTGATGCAAGTCACTCCTCTGAGTCACCATTCAACACTGTGTCAAGCAGAAAGGTCCATCTTACCACCCTCCCAATGCCCTAGGAACCTCAAGCTGAAGCATCAACCTGCCCCAGCCTGAGCAGGAGGAAGAATGAGACCTGGACATCCCCTAGGACTCTTCTTTGCTCTTGGTCTTATACATGCCTGCTCGTGACAGCCCAAGTGGCTTGAAGACCACCTCAGGTTAGGCAGCAAATATATACTTTAAGCATTTAGACACTCACAGTGACGAGCACGGTATAAATAGTAGCAGACAGATTTAAACCCCTCATCCTCAGAAACTGTTCAGATTGTTTTCCATTTGAAAGAAATGGAAAGAATAAAAACACAGGCAATAGATTTGTGCCTGCTGAGACTCATTTCCTCCTGCTCAGCAGCTGCCCCTCTGCAGTGGCAGGAGCAGGAATCCTGTGGACGGTGCTGGCGCTGAGGGCCGGGCTGACAGCGGGGCAGCAGGGGCTGCCCTTTAGAGTGACCAAAGGCCACAGCTTGGACATAAATGGAGGAAAGCAAATGTGTCCGCTCGGCCTCCTCCTCTTCCTGTCCCAAAGCCACGGGCTCTCAGCAGCAACTCTGAAGAAGGGCCAGACTGATACAGAACAAAGAGAAAATCTGTGAAATGTGGAGTGTAACCACTGCCTAGCTATTCAGATGAGGTGCTTTTGCACTAAAAACATGACAGTCAACATTACCGGGAGCAGCTGTGACAACTGTCTCAGAGATGCAAATGCTGGACCAGAGGCAGAATTGTTCCTCCAAAAGACCAAACATGCCACTCAGCGCCCAAGGCTTTGGGTTCCACAGCCCATTCACGAAGTCTGAGGCATATGACAATAATAATGACAAATTCCAGCTTATGTTTTGATGTCACTCAAGAGCAGGCTGTGGAGATGGTAAGTGCCTGCATTATAATGAAAGCTTTCGGGTTGACAAGAAGCATTCAGTGACTCAAGACTGTAAACAAACAGCATTTCCATGTTAACACAGGGCACTGCCACTTCCACTGTGTATGCCCCAGGCACTGCTATCAGAGAGAGCACTTCAGGTTGATGTGAACCATCTAAGATTTCTACAAACACTTAAAAAAAAAAAAGTAATAAAAAGCAGGAGTGGTTCTGACTGCACTGCATAGCTCTCAGAGGATGCACCTTTAGGTGGATGCTTGGCAACTTTGAGAGAAGCTATAGTGCAGAGAATATCTATTATAGGCAACATATTTTGCATATTATAGATGGTGTCTTGTTTTTTTACACTGATAGTAACATCAGTTATCTGGCTGGAACCTTATCCCACACAGGCAAATGTTCAATCACTGACCAGTAAAGTCAAAGTGTAGAACAGTACCTGTACAACTTTTATGAAGAAATCAATTTCATCCGCATCCTCAGTCAATACAGACTCTGGAGTTTTGCAGATTCACTGGAATTATCAGTCTCTGCAAACATTTATGCTATTTTTTCAGTGTACTTCTGGTTTTTTTCCCTTATTAAACAAACTGTCAAGCAAAGTTTTTGTTTTACAAAGAAAAATGGTTTCACAAACATGACCAACTCTGTACAAGTAACAAATTTCCAAGAGAAGTACCCACTACACTGATTATCAGTGGGTGCTACAGATTATCTAGGTGCTGGACATGAAGGTACTGCATCAGAGAGTTTTCAATCAAACTGCCATTTTATTCTTAGAAGTGATGTGAAAGGTAAAAGGAGGTTAAGCACCCCAAATACCTTTGAAGACTTGAACTGAACTCTTAATTTGGGTATCTAACTCCTATTGATTGGGAGCTGATGACAGGACTTTAAAACCTTTGAAGATCCTGTCTGCCATGCTTTTTAAGTTTCTTTGTCATGAAAAGAAATGACCTCAAAGATTTTCCGTTTCTTTCCTTTAAATGATAGTAATCCTTTTCTCTTTCAACCAGTATTGCTGTTGTGTTTCTTGGAAGACACTTTAAATAACACATGAACAGACTTTTCTATTTTATTACGGAAGGAAAACTTCTATGAAAGAAAAACAACCTTTTTTCATTTTTAACATAAGTTCTACAGCTATCCAAAAATCCAGTATTTTTCTTTTTCACTGACAGACTACTGCCTCCTTTGACCCAGTGATACACATAAGAAAGTTTAAACAGGGATGACCTTTTCCCATCTTTTGTATACCACTGTTGCCACATTGGTGAGACACTCCACCTGCCAAAATTTAGGCAAAGTGAATACTACAGATGTTTCACAATATTACTGTTATGCAAAACCAAAGAAAATGCAATAACACATGTTAAAAGGATAGAAGCTGCCATACTAGTTCTTTCCCCTATATTTAACAGAGGAGCAAAATGCCATACAAATTTATATAGCTATCTAGTAAAATTAGTTGTTAAAACTACTGAAAGCAGCAGTCTACCTAATATAGTATCTGCTATTTAAAATAAGAAAAGTCATCTAAAGAGGTAAGGGAATTTAAAAATGCATAATACTATATTTGTAAGTGGGTTTTCTATTTTTTAAATTATGTCAAATGCTTTTAGATTTTTTCACTTTGAAAATCGTCACTTCAAATGAAGTCACGAGAGAATGTGTACTACATTTGGCAAAGATGGACTGAGAAAAGTACTAAACAGAGACTGCATTATGGCTACAGCCTTGGAGTCAAAACTGTAAGAAGTAAATTCCTTAGGGTCAACATAGCAAGAAAGAGCAGACCTTTGATATTCTGCTGAGGAGGAGTCCTTACAGTCCATATCAACAATGTTATGAAAGATGCTGAGGGCTCTCTGCTCCCATCACTGTAATGACACTGGAGGATGCTCAGCTGTGATGCCCTGTACCAGCTGAACAATACCTTACAGAATTATGCCTGAACAGTTGAGTCAAGAAAACACTTTGGTGATAACAGGTTCCCTCTGGCAAATAACCAGTTAAGGGGGGAAGGAGGGGTATAAGCACAGGAATTTTAAGATGCATGAGGAACTGGAGGGCGGGGGACTGATCACAGCCTGTGTTGAAAATGGAACACTAGGCTGAAGGAGAGGCAAAAGTTACAGACCTTGTGAGTTGTCTTTGGGACAATTCCCAATCTAATTTAGGAATTGAGAGCTATGATGGGATTAATGACATTGATTGATTACAAAACAGGTAATATTAGTCAATACAAAAGATGATCAATGTACTACCTGAGAAACCCTTGGGACCACCTTTTGGTTTGGAGTATTACAAATGCAAACATTTATATACATGGATCAGAACCAGGCCTTTTATAACTGAAGAGCTGTAGGTTATCAGGCAGATATAGGAGGAAAAAAAGAAGGAAAAATCGGACCATATCTGTTGATCTAAAATGGTTATAGCCTACAAACAGCTGTAACTATGTCATGTGGTGCTCAAAGAAACAAATTGATCACTAGCATAAATCAGGAGGATTGTTTACAGTAGAAATAAGACAGCACAACATCACTGCTGATGTGTCACTGGTGGGCCTTCATAGAGACAAACCGAGAAAGCCTAATACAAACTGGAATGGGAATCAGCTACCAGCATGAAATGGCAGGAGGCTGAAAGTGTAAGTATTATTTAGTAAGACAAAAGCTAGAACTGGAATTTTGTGACTTCTTTCGAAGAATATATTTGAGGCCAAGTTTCAGGGAGGAAAAAGAGCATGATGTTGTCTAGGAGGATAATCAAACCATTACTGGAATTTGAAACAACTTTGTTTTAGGAATAATGAGGTCCTGAAAATCTAGTGATTAGGATGGAATCTGATAAAATAACAGGATAATCATCACACAGTCAATGTTACAATAAAGGCTTACAGACCAGAAGAGACATTCTGGGTCTCAGGTCCCTACATCAGAAATGAAAGAACATAAGTAGGCTTCTATATGGGAGTGTTTCAAATGAGCTTTTCAGGAAATTGGAAGTGAGGTGCAAATGACCTCAAAGGAAAGAAATTTTTCTATGGGTAGCATAAAGGGAAACTGGTCATGTGTTTTGTGTTATCTCTTTCATCTTATAAAGCCTATGACCCCTTAAGAATAAAGATTATTTTCTTCCTTAATTTATGCATTGTAGCCAAGCTTCCTGTTGTTTCAACAGTATTTTTTAAATTACTTCATTCCTGTAAAAAGCAAGGGTTGTCTGCATATCCTCTCAAATTAAGACATGCAAAATATTAAAACCTTCCTCCTATCTATGCAGTAATCTGAGTGCAGATGTTTTAAAAGGCCTGGGACATGAGGACCCTTTCAGATACAGCAGCTGTGGCTGTGCTGGGGATATGTGGAGTCAAACACACTCAAACCAAGCCTTTTGGCTCTGCTCAGCACCACGCTGCAGCTAATAACCCCTTACAATGCTGGTAATCCACTGCAGCCTGCTTACCAAGACAATTTCCACAATTTCCCTGAGTCAGGAACTTGGGACTAAACCCAGAACCCTCCTGCCTTGGAATGCTTTTGGTGGCTGGCTGAGAGGCTCACTGAAGGCAGGACTGCAGGAAACTGATTTGTTCCATTGCAGCAACACCAAGCTTCTGTACAAGTTTCTAAACAAGAAGCTTATCAATGTATGCCAGATTTATGGATGCTCTGTATCATAAAGTGTTATCAAGATTGTTGTCAGGCCTAGCCCTGGTTTTCCTTATTACCTCTTAAAACAAATGTATCATGCTTCAAAGACACATGATTCCCTAACGTACGTGAATGAGTATCACAACCCACGTAAAATCAACAAGAAGCAAAACCCCCCACTTTGCTTCTCATGAAAGTGTAAAATTCTCAGACCACCAACACTTGAAAGTTACACTCTCACCTTCTTTTTCCTATCTATGTCACATTCACCATATCAAGAATGGGGTTTGTGGATGAGTTTCAAAGAAATCACTGTAACTTCAGTACTAAATTGCTCTCAAGCCTCCATTAAAAATGCAACAATGAGCAAAGTGGCCTAGAGAACCCTAGCTCTGACTTTTCTCCACACAAATGCAAAAGCATAAACATCCTAATTTCATGAGTAGAAGCTACTTGTTTGACATGATATAACATTTAACTCAAAGCAAAGTTGACACTGACGGGATGAGGTAGTTACTCAATATTTTGTTTCATTCTCATTACTCAGCGTGTAGTCCCCAGGTATTACTTAAGGAACACCATCCAAATGTCACCCTTACGACAGAATAATTCATTATATTATGGGCTTCAAAAAAAAGAAAAAATAATTAAGTAGCTGAAACTGGGGTCTGTCAAATTAGACATCCAAAATTTATTCCCAGATTGTGGAACCTCTGAGTAAGGTATAAAGACTGTAACAAATACTCAGGAGTATGAAGTGAAATAATTGTTAGTACTGCCTGAATTGACAACGGTCTTGGTGCCAAGAGGCAGGAAAGAAAATATATTGCCCTCCAAGACCAGAGCTCTTTTTGCTCTGGAGGGGAAGGGAGAGCAGCAGCAGACACTGCCAAGAGGTCTGTTTCATCCATGCCCCATCCAGAAGTCACCTCTATGTTTGGACCAAAGTGAAGCACTTTCTCCTGAGATTTTGGAAATAAGCCCAAAGCAAGCTGTCAGTTGGAATCTTCAGAAGCATGCAACTCACCCAAATACTGAGTGGCTTTCCAGTAGGTCACAGCAAGCCCCTGTCTGCCTGAGGACTATTCCTTTCCAACAAATTCCAAAATTCTGCTGCAAAGCAGGAAGGCAGTAGAGCCCCTCAATATTAAGGATGCATAATTTAATTACTTGTATAAGTGAAGGCATAAGTCAGTCTAAATCTAAGAATCTGCTTCTCTATCTTCAGTAACACCTACCCCAAACCTGTAATTTCACTTTGCAGTTATGAGAAGTTTCATCTGGGGGAATCAAATTCTTTCTGCTTTCACCTCTGCCTAACTCTGCATCCATTTAATGCATTATTTCCATTAAGCTTGGGAGAGTTTCCAGCCAAGGATATTTCTGCTGGAGGCCAGTCCAGAATGGTGCAGCCCAGGATAGCAACCAGCTAAAGCTTTTCTAATCCCTACATTCACAAACGGTGGCTCACAGTGGCTGGCATGCAGGAACTGAATAGAGCAGGCAAGCTCATATTTCTCTCACCAGGCCAAATTAATAAAAACAAAACCTGATTTCTCCTTCTCATTTTCCTATTCTTCCCGTTCCCCAATATTTTTCCTCTTTCAAACATTTTTTTTTTTTTTGTTTGAGAAGCCTAATGTTTGGCTGCCTTCTGAAGAAATGGGCACAGTGACAGATGAAAGGCCGTATTCATCGCCTAATTCAGAATAGGGAAAAACCGACTGCTGTGCATTTAAGATTCTAACAACCTTGCAATTTTGTAGAGCCGTTTTCCCCAACCCATTCTTTTGAAGAAATCTGCTTTTATTCTGTTAATAACTAACCACAGTTGCAGCAGCATGGATCCGATTAGCAGTTCTTACGCTACAAAGGGGGTTGGGGGGGAGGCTGTGAACAGGGTTGCCAATTTGTCCACCTGGGTCCCCAGAAGAAAGATTAGATGAGGTGCTTGCTCCTTTCTTCCCCACTCGCTCGCTGCTCTGCACTAGACAGACCTCTTCAAAGCTCAGCCACTGATTTAATTTCTTTTTTTCCCCCTCTAAAGTCTCCTTTAACCACCCCTCCACATGTTCTGCACTCTGCTGCTGCGTCCCTCCAAAGCGATGGCGTGAATTGGGATGAGAGGGGTTGGGAGAGGCTGCGGCCACACTTGCCAGCACTTTCTCTCACGCCTCTACAGGGCCTCTGAATTGCTTTTAGATTTTGAAAATTATATTTTCCTAAATTTTTTTTTAAAGTGCCTATGTTCTTTAGAGAATGATTCAGACCCGGTAGGCATACTGTGTTTTTTCATTCTGTCCTTTTAATCCTTCCATAAAAATGGTAGTTTTGCTTGCATTTGAACTGAAGTAGAAGATTGTAAAGGGTTGTATGGATTTAGTAATCTGTAATTACTTAGGACACATCATTACATGTTTGTAGTAATTACGTGTAATGCAAAAAGCATATACTTCAGCTAGAGGAAAACCATTCTCAAAATTTCTATAAAATGTCAATTAAACAGAATATAAAACTGCAATTGATACAAGTGCTAAATATCTAAAAGCTCCTAACAAAGGAGAGGGTAGTATTTCTTTTTTGGCTCATTTCTTCCTTTCAGAAATGAAACCTACCCTGCCACACACCTGAAACTTAAAACCTCAGAATTCTATTTACGGATTTAAACCAAGTTCCAAAAGGAAGAATTTTTCATTATCAGTGCTCATTCTCTATTTATAACTAGGAGGAGATTTTTTTCTCTAAGCTGCTCCTTATTGTGTCACCTGCATTCAAGAGCCTGAGAAGCACAAGAGAAGTAGCAGACACACATTTCTAAAATCTGCAACCTAATAAAAACCTTAGCACCTAACTTTTAACATTGCCAAATTTTAACCAAACCACAGATCAATTTTTGCTTATTATATCTGCAGAGTAAAAACATGCAAGATACAAAACAAAGGACGAATATGATGTGAAATTGCTGTTTCTTATCCATATTTCTTTTCCCTTGATCCAGGTAAGTTTAAGAATTTCTCAGAATCAGGCAGCATTAACTTGGAAGACCATCAGCGCTGGAGTTTGAGTTCTCCCTGCTCCTCCCAGCTCTTTCAAGTCTAGCAAGCAGGGAAATTCGAGCAGTGCTACGTGGCAATGAACTATTTACCTAGACCT
The DNA here is from genome assembly GCA_039654755.1 of Calcarius lapponicus. Taxonomy (NCBI): domain Eukaryota; kingdom Metazoa; phylum Chordata; class Aves; order Passeriformes; family Fringillidae; genus Calcarius; species Calcarius lapponicus. Next base: position 58,311,595 of record CM077465.1, read on the forward strand.
GCCTGATACTCCTCATGCTAGATCACTGTCTCTGATTAAAGAGCATTTTAGTAGCAAAATGTATGTGCTCTCACTAATACTACCCTCAAAAAGAACAAACCCTCAGCTAATCTAGTTTTTCTTATTGTGTTATATGGCATATTACACAGCCCTGGTCTCAGCAATTCTCAGGGATGAGGGAGAAAAGGGCAAGTTGAATGCACAAAGGATAAAAGCACCTTGAGGCAAACCTGCTTCCAAAACCCATTTGGTGGGTCTGATCTCCCTAGAAGACAAGATCTATCATGCCATATTTCATCTTGCCCGACAACGATAAGCTCCAAAGACCGGTGCAGAAGTGAAGCAATTCTTCATGTATTTTTAATCAACCGAGAACTTTCATCTGGCGAGCGAGCTCTGCAAGGTCACACGCACCACGTGCGGCCACGTGCCTCTCGTGCAGTTTGCAAACACCAACTACTATGTCAGCTTCTGTTTGGAAGGGGGAGTATTAACATTAGCAACTCCCGGTTATATCATTTATAAACATGCAGATGTGGATTATTAAAGATTAATGCATTTTGGGATTGGTGTCGGCATTCCGTTTGTCTCACGCCGAAACCAATTCTGTTCTTCATTAGTCAACGACAACCCACATCACCCTGTTGTGGAAGAGAAATCAAAGGTGCAAGCGTGAATTGAGAATAAGTGATGAAACTGATTACTAAGAAACTTAACGGCTGTAATCAATCAACACATCACAATAATTTGAGTCCAGTGTTATCTGAAAATGGGGAAAACACAGAAAAGCTTGCCGACAGAGTGAATTGTTCTTTTGTGTTTGCTTTCTAAAAACCCACTTTGCAATTTGACTTCCATATCTACCTACAGAGCGATGCTGTCAAAGGGTTGTTCAAATCTTTCAAGTCGCAGTTCCAGCTGCATGAATTTTGTCTCTAAGGAGGAGAAAGGATATCTCGCTTTTCATTAATTTTTTAAAAAATTATTATCTGGAGGTAGTGAAAATGTTCTTCTTTTGAGGCACAGAATTATTTCAAGCCATATTTGCAATTGCACAGACTCCTTCTTCGAAGGAGGGACACACCACGTATCTGTCTAGTCAAGTCTGACACTAACTATGAAGCATGAAGGCCACTTTAAATATCTCTCACGGCAGTGATACATAGTCCAATGAAAAAGTCAAAACTGCAGCAGCCTATCCCATCACAGAAACCAAATACCTTATGACATACATGCTTTCTTTTATCTACGTATAACAACCATCTGTCAACAACAACAAAAACACACTGATGGAGATGTGAGAGACTTTTCCCATTTGCTCATTAATCGCTGCTTAGTATTGCAAGGGACAAGGGAGTGAGAGACAACCTTTTAATTTATGATAAAACACAAATTAATGCCCTATTTGCCAGCACCAATAAAGAGAGACAATCTACGTTTGTGTAGCCAAATAATGACAGAGTAAAAACCTCCAAACATACAAAACCAAACACACACCACTTTAAATTTCTCGACAAAAACATAAGTGGGTCGAGAAAAAAAAGTTATTAAGAAATGCATAGGTTAATGATCAAATGTAAACAGTAGCTGTCCAAGGATGAACTTAGAACACGCAGCTAAAGCTAACAACAAACATACCTATCAAATCTTGGCCGCTGTGGTTAAGTATATTTGAATTTTGTTACGTGAAGCAGAGCACATGCATAATTATGCAAATATGTTAATTGGATTTCAACAGCCTTCATACTCTAGATGGATTTATACCAGCAGGGTGCTACCAGTGACTCACAGAGCTACAAGAAGTGGCCTGTGTACATGTGCTGCCACAGTGTCCACAGCAGCAGATGCCCCACCATGGGGGCTGCTCAGCCATTGCCAGGATGGTGGAAGCAGGCTTGGCAGGAATCAGCAAAGAAGACAAACCGGATATGGGGCAGAGCACAGCCATGGGGACGTGAACACCACCGATCTGGCCATCTGGGGGAGGGTGCTGGACAACTCTCAGTGCCGGATCCTTCAGGGTCAGTCCATAGGGCAGAAATGTTTGGCACTGGCTTAAGACAGCAATTAAACCCTAAAACTGCAATGTGTGACTGTGAAATATAAACACTGACCCACCAGATATTAAGCAAGTGAAACCACTTAAAACTAAACACCATAAACTACCCATAAAAAATAACCACCCAGGGCATGCTTTTTTGGGGGGGATTTACTGTTTTTCTATCTGATACTTAACTTTGGGCCAATAAAAAACCAGCAGGTTGATGCCTGTGGAAAATGAAATCCTCTGTCATCATGAAAACTGAACAGGAGGAACTTGAACAGCGTGTCTCTGTCTCTTTTCATCTCCTGCACCTGTTCTGGAAAGACCACCTCTGCAGAAAAGGACACCTCCCTGATCTCTGGCAATGTTGCAAGTATGACAGGAGTTTTTATAGTGCCTTTTGCAGCATAGAGTCTCCTCACAAAACCTGATTGAGACTATTTAGTTATTTCATGAAGCCTTGAGACAACAGATTATTCATCAGTTGTGACCTGGGCTGAATTCTAATAGGTATCACAGGCTGGATGCTCCCTGTGCTAGAAGCAATGCCTTGAGCTAAAGCGCTTTACAACTTGCTTATTTTTTCATCCTTTGAAAAGACAGAAACACTCTAAATGTTGTACAAACCATTCAAAAGAAAGTCTTTTAGACTACTACTATGTGAAACATTCACATATTTCATTTATAAGCATTCTAGATTTGCAAAACTGCTGATTAGATGTTTTGTGCACTAGAAGTGATTAAGAACATAGCTACGTCAATGGCATTTTGTGTTTTGGCTTTTTTCTGGTCTGGATGCCAATGAACAGCATGCATCTTCCTTGCAACAAGCTGTTGCAAGATTTTTGCCTCCGGAGAAGCCAAGGGAGAAACATTGATAGATGTGTTAAAATAATCTTTCTAGACAGGGGGAATCATATCCATTTTACAAGGATATAATCCCCTCTTGTTTTGCCATTACTTTAGAGTGTTTGAAACTTCAACAAAAAACATAGTATTACAGATTAATAGATTCATACATTTGTTTGGATTGGAAGGGATCTTAAAGTTTGGCTGGTTCCAACCCTCCTCCCCCCTGTCATGGGCAGGGACACTTTCCACTAGACCAGGTTGCTTAAAGCCTCATCCAACCTGGCCTGGAACACTTCTAGGGATGGGGCACTGACAGATTCTCTGGGCAACCTGTTCCAGTGCCTCACTACTCTTACAGTGAAGAACTTCTTCCCAATATCTAATATTAACCTCCCTTCAGTTTAAAGACATTCCCCCTGGACCTGTTACTTGTCTCCTTTCAAACAGTTCCTCTCCAGCCTTCCTGTAAGCCACCCGTAATCTGGAAGGCTGCCTGCCATAAGGTCTCCCTGGAGACTTCTCTTCTTCAAAAAAAAACAAAAAAAAACCTCAGTTCTCTCAAGCTGTCTTCCAGAAGAGGTGCTCCAGCTCTCTCGCCACCTTTGTGGCCCTTCCCTGGATCTGCTCCAACTTAGGTTCTGCTTGTGTTGGGGACCCCAGAGCTGGATGCAGAACTCCAGGTGGGGTCTCACCAGAGCAGAGCAGAGGGGCAGAATCCCCTCCCTCACCCTGGTGGCCATGCTGGTTTTGATGCAGCCCAGGTCAAGGTTGCCTCTCTGGGCTGCAAGTGCACATTGCTGAGTCTTGCTGAGCTTCTTCTCCACAAACACCCCCAAGTCCTTCTCCTCAGGGCTGCTCTCAATCCATTCTCTGCCCAGTCTGCATCTGTTGGGATTGCCCTGACCCAGGTGCTGACCTTCTACTTGGCCTTACTGAACTCCATGAGGCTCACACAGTCCCACCTCTGAAGCTTGCCCAGGTCCCTCTGGATGCCATCCCTTCCCTCTGTGTGTCAGCTGCGCTGCACAGCTTTGAGTCATTGGCAAACTTGCTGGGGGTGCACTTGATACCACTGTCCATGTCACCCACAATGACATTAAACAGTGTCACTTTCATATGGTAGTCTTCTCTCCCTCAAAAATATTTAAAAAGACGTCCATGCCATATAATATACAAATAGCGGTGGTTCACAGGGTAAGTTTGTAGAATAACTCAATCCCAGGGAAAATATTTTTCCAAATTCTTTTTTAAAACAAGATCTACAGTAAAACTATGGCTTTACTATAGTATCTTCTGGAAACTGGTTCAACAGGTAGGCTTCTCTTTTATAAGGCAGGAAAGAAAGCATCACTCCTATTCAGATTCTCGGAATACAATGTCCCTTTGGACTATGATAGACTGCTGCTCATGTTTTTCTTCTTGCAGTGTTTTAGTCACACACACTGACTAACAAGCACACCAAGACAAGATTCCCTGTTATTGTTCCATCTGGGTATCCCATTTTCCTCTTGCTCCTCTTTCTTGCCTGGAATGCTGGCTGTGATTCTGATGGATCCTGGAATTTAAGCCAGCTAGGTGTGAAAGACCTCCAGGTTTGCATAGAGTAGAGTTTTAACACTGAATGGATTACATCCATCGATTCACATAATTATCACTATTAAAATTTGGGGTATTTTTAATCAGAGGAGGAGCCTGCCACTGGTTAGCAAAAATTAAGAAGCTCGGCAATAACATTCCTAAACCAGAGTATCCACAAATGGATCTCTTTCTGAAAATTGTAATTTCATCTGTATCCAAGTTCCTCAGTGAAAGGAGACAACAATTGTAATAAAAACATCAATGTAGCTGATGATTAACAGAGTGAAAATAATCTTGTTTCTTCAGAAAGTACATGGAATGTCTTAAAAGCACAAGTCAAAATACTGATCTATTTAAGTGAAGTCAAAATACTTATCCATGTGAAAAAAAATCACATATTTCTAAAGGCAGCATTTGCTACTCATTATTAGCATAGCATACCCCTTCTCTTCTATGGAGATAAAAATTGCTGTAGGGGTTTAAAAATAATAGACTCTATTAACTTGTACAAAATCTGCTTGTCCATCATGGGTTAAGGGATTCCTGGCCTATCAGCAATCTTTCACAGAACTCTTAATATTAAAAAAAATTTGCTGCTTACACCGCAAGGGAGAAAGAGCTGACAAAAGCCTTTGGCCAGTGAGATCAAAATTGGGGATGGGGGGAGAAAGGGGAGCTTAGCTTATTTACATTTTTGCTTTGTTAGTAAACTGGAATTGTTAGAGCAGGAGGGAAATGGAAAAAAAAAAGAGAAAAGTGAAATTAACAGCCACTAAATCTTCTGGCAAGAGCAGTGCATTTTGATATATGCTGCGTCAGCTTCCACTAATGGTTTAGGGTTGAATAAGGCACAGTTCAAGACCCAAAGCAGTGCGGGGCACCCCGTCTCATTCTTTGGAAGAATATGTACCCTAATTATAAAGATGGCTACAAAGTAAAGAGATAAGAATTTCTGGCAAAACAGAATAATGATCTACTTCATAGGAAATCTTAATGCCATTTTGAATCAGTAGAAATCATGGAAAAGTAGGATTTCAGCCCTGTAATGAACATACATCTGAACAAGAAGTCTTCTGATTTTGAGAGAAAACTACCTTCCTGAACAAAATCCATCCAAGTTGCTTTTTCTGCTCTTAAGAGTTAATCTCCCTGGTCTATTCTGGTAATGTGAATGGAAACAAAGGCTGTATATGCATGTGCCACTTACCACACAAAATATCCATCCAGTATTTCAGAGAGCACAGGAAGGAAATGCCCACTGAGCTAGGGACGTGCCAATGTCAGTGCTGCCTGTGCCAGGCTGTTCCTGTGAAATTTGTGGCGTGCAGCAGAAATCAATGCAGGGTGGCAGGATTGCAGAGGGGTGCAGAGACAGCTTAAACAGGCAGTGGAAGAGAATCAGCCATTTGGGAGGTTTAATAGGGGGCTGTTTGTTTGTCTGCCCTTTTGATGTTAAATTAGTTTTCAATTTTGTTGCAAGGAATGAGCCATTGGGAAAAGGATGCTTCTCTTCCAGTAAACCCTGGGAAAGCAACACCTTTATTTTAACAGTCTTCCCACCAAGAACCCCCTGCAACACTTTGGCTTTCCCTAGCTATAGCTATCAGCAACACAACAGCTGCTCATTTTACAATGACTTGCTGGAGAGAGAATGATTGAAAGAGCCAATCTATGTCACATTGAGAAACTGTGGCACAACATCGCAGGAGGTAATAGGAGAGGAATGAGGTCAGAACAAACAAGGGTAGGGTGAGAACGGAGAAGAAAATAGCAGAGAACAAAATTACTAAAGGCAAGGTGCTGTACTACACAATCTATGTTTAAAAACGTCTACATCCTGACTGCTGCAAACAGCCACAGAAATGCAAACAAGCTCTGTGATACTTTTTCTTAGGGTCTCATGAATGCAGCTGATGATAAAAGCTACCAAAGTCCTAGTAATGAAGAACAATGATGTGAACACACTTAGGTGAAAGCACAGTCTAATTCATATGGCTTGAAAGCTCCATCACCCAGCAGCATCCCTCTATCACAGGGCTTTAAATAGCAGCCTTGCTTCTCTTTTTGCAGCTCGAGAAGCAGCAGCAGCAGCAGCAGCAGCAGCAGTGATGGTACCGCAGCTGCTGGGCTGCCCTCTGGAGAGCGCTGCCTTAGCTCACGTCTGCAAGTTCACCTTTAGCAAGAGCTGCAGGCACCAGAAGCTTGTCTATGACAGGGAAACAGTGCAGGGTGATTTTGATTTAGCACCATTCATAAAAATCGTTCCTGAGAAAGAATTGCTTTTGTGTTACTGTAGCAGACCAGAAAACCACCGTGCAAAATGGTGGCACAGTTTGTATGTAGAGACAATGCTTTTCACTAGGTGAGTAATAAAATGAGCTTTTGGGGCTCATCTGAAATGATGAAGTGACTCTGACTCTGACCCTGACCTCTGAGCCCATACCCCTTCTATTTTTACCCCATGGGGATTAGGTGGTTTCATAAAAGTTATTACTTTCCCCCTACACACTTATGCTCATCCTTACATATCATGGCTGCAATAAAGCTATTTTCAGCGTCATAACATTTTTTCCCTATTCAGCAACCAAGCTGCCAAAATGCCAATCTGTTTACTCACCTGAATCTGACTCTGGCAAAATGTTACCTTTCCAGCCAGGTGGACTATCTGGCTTCACTCAACAACAGAGATGGATTTCTACACCAAAAAAATGGGAACCACCTTGGAAACACAAAGCTACCACACTGCATATAATGCTGTCCCCACTATTCCTGCTCCACCTGAGCATGTGCTGCCAGTCAGAATGGCTGTAGAGGTATGAAATAACTGCAGGGCATGCACAGCACCAGGGCTCAACATGCTCAGGCCACATTTAGTACTAAACATTCCCGTGTGCACTGAGCTTACTTACCTCTGCTTATCTAGTTTAACCTCTGCAGACAAACAGGCGGGAACATTTTACACGGATACCTTTGTATCAAATACCAAAACACATTCTACTCTCTGAATTTTAACCAGCATTTGGTTTACAGCAACACTCAAATCACCTAACAAAAAGGCACTTCTGCTTTTGTTTCTTTTAACTGAGGTCCCATGTTTATTATTTTGTGGTTTTGTCAGCAACTGATGTTATCCCTAGGGTAATGTCAGCACTCTCCTACTCCTAGGAATTCCCCTAGTATTCAAAATGTCAGAAGATAATAAAAAAACTCGAGCATCAGAAAGAGAATAAACTCACCTGGAATACTAAATACAAATTGCTGCCTGACCCTCTGGAATAAGTAACATGCCAGATGGGTGGGGATAAGGTAAGAACTGAAATTAATGTATGCCATTTTTTTCTTCTGGGTATCTTAACAGATTTCCACAAATTTCTGAATATACATGACTGTGTGTCATACTCTAAATTGCACAAGAGAGCGAGCAGCAATCCTGCCACTGGTATTCCAATTACTACTGATGGGGCTGAATCCCGGTAACTTGCTAATCTTTCCAAATATTAAGAAATATCTCATACAATATTCTGTATTCATGTCCAAAATTACATTCCCACAATACAGAGTTGGAAAATCTCTGCCTCATCCTGCAGGTCTGTAACCACCATTCAAGCTCAAGAACCAAACCCAACAAAAATACAGAGTTAGAACAAAACAAGGACTGTAAATAATTGAGAGAAGTATGTGACAAATGACACACAAACCAAATACAAAAACTACAATTAAGTATTCACATTGGTTGGTGATAAAGACATTTATCAAACACCTATGTGGAGTCAAGTCAGAATTTTGAGTATTCTGAAGGCTTGGTAGCTGAAGTTTAGATTTACGTCTACTTTAAGTATGCGTTTTTTTTCAGAAAAAGGTCCTGAAAATGCAGGATTCTCAAAAAATAAGTTAGTTTGGAATATGGGAGTATTTATTTATGTATTTAATAAACCCACCAATTGGTTTAATTTTGTTTGTTAGAACAAACTTACCTGGAATACTCGCTGGAGAAATGGGACCAGATCTTGACTGGTTGCTTCCAACGGGTGAGCCTACAGGGGAAGGCGATGGGCCCCCAGGGATGCCAGAGAGATGTGGAGAAGCATGAGGGGAAAACGGAGACTGTGCAGGGTTGCTCTGCTCCCCTTGGCTGCTGGTGGAGCCTGACGCGCTAACAGCTGAGCTGAGGGTTGCTTCAGTTCCAGTCGGCAAGTCGTCAATGGATCCAGATAAATCCTGAGCAAAAAGGAAAAATGACCATAAGTGCTTGCATGAATACTCAGGCCACGGGACTGAAGAGCTGGCACGGCAACAGATTCATTTGTTTACTTATTGCAGCAGGTAACTGAGAGGTTGTCTTTAACATTTAACGTGTAGATAAATGATGGCAGAAAACAAGGACGGTGCGCACAATTCTCTGCTTAATCTCTAATTCTTTTGAGAAAAAGAGCAAGCAAGGGCAACAAATAAATTGGAACCAAATTCATTCAGCATTGAATTTAACCTTTTCCATCTGGATTAAGCTTTCAAAATTAATCCCACAAATTCTGCCTAAGCATACCAAAACTAATGAAAACGATACATCAGTCTCACTTTCACACAGTATTTAATTTTGGGGTTTGCTACCATTATAATCATAGCTTATACACTTCACTCTAAACCCCTACAATGAGAGAAGAGTGTAAAATACACGGCTCTGTAACACTCCCTCACAGGTCCTTTGCCTTGCAACAAGGAGATGAGAAGAGGCCCTGCCCTCAGCAGCAGCACTGGATCTGCTGGTCGCCAAGGAACAAGGAGCAACACAAGAATTGTATTCTGCTGCTTCTCCATTTCCACCAAATACCAATGTACAGCTCTCAGGTTCTCTTCAATTTCATCTGAATACACTGCTAAACAGTTACTCCATTTCAGCTCATAACCACTGCATTTTCAGTGAGAAATTTCCTCTGTAGGTCACAGCACATTTGAATTCTAACTATGAACTGTTGGACATACTCCCTGAAGCTGTAACACAGGAGTTATACCAGTCTTTGAATCTGTGGGAGTATTTAGGGGTTTTAAATAATTTTAAGATCAGATATGAAAAAGCAAGAATGCTGTGACAAAGCAAGCACACGCTCCCCAACTGTTACTTGGGGAAATGTAAAATAGAAAAAAATGTTACTTCCTAAGCATCACAGAAAAAACTCATACAAACCAAAAGGTACCAATATTGCTATGCTTCTGTAGCTATTGGCAGGTCATGAGGAACATGGTACTATGTTGCTATTTCTATTAGCAAATTCAAGCTCAAAAAAAGTGGCACAGATCTACCTCACATACAGATCAGGTAATGAAATGATCACTGAGACTTGAAATAACTGGCATGACAGGGTGCATTACTTTGACTCATCCTGACTTAATTTGTTTGGCTCATACAAGTGGTTGCAGCACAGACAAGCACGACCCCTTGTCCAAATAGCACAAAAAGAACTGGGTTCTGCCTGAGCAAAGAGCTCAGGAAGCGAAGCCTTAGTGCTGCCTAATTTTCATAACAAAAAATTAAGTTTTTTAGAAGTCTCAGAACATGGACAGAACTCACATGGCGTGAGTCAGAGCCCTGCCCAGTGATGGCTAGCTCCATTACAAGGGAGGCTCACAGCCAGGTTTCCCTAACAGACAGGACATGGTCAGTCCTCCAAGGCACAGGAAGAGGAGGAGTAACAGTTTAAGCACTGCTAGCACTCACTAGAGGCTGTAGAATGCTGCCTGTTATTCCTCCTTGTGCAATGATAGCTGGTATTCCTCCTTGTGTGTAAGGGCAGGGAATACAAACCACGCGACTCAGCTCTCTGCAGGGCATCTTGCAGGCCTTATTTCCAAGGAGTTCCCACAAATACTTCAAGAACAACTCACCACAGTTAAATTTTGCTTTTCTGACAAGCATGAAATTGTACCCGTATGCCATTAGGCACATGAAAAGCCAAAATTAAGGCCGAAACTTCAGTCTACGTTTAGATGCTGCATTCGCTCAAGAGTAGACTTCCAAATCTGTGCAAATGTAAATTTAATTATGAAGTGGGCAATAAACTATTTTCTTTGGGGTTTTTTGGAACTATCAACTGCAGAAAATGTAAACAAGAAATAACAGTGCTTGGTACTGCATAGAGCAACACTAGATATTTTTCACAGTAGAATGTATTTGGCACACAGGTAAGCAATTACTGCTTTTCCATACATTATATGGTGTTTTTCTAAATGGAATCAAATCGCTGCTGTCATCATGTGTAACAAATGCTGCAGGAAGTGCTGATAAAACAAATGCTGCTGAAAAGCATATAATAAACCTCTGAAAACTGAATGTTGCAGAATAGAGTCTGTTCTAAAGGAATATAAATTCTGTCTAAAAAACAGATAGGCACACAACTGACAGAAGATACAGAAAGCACACAGGTTTACATTCAGAATAACAAAGGTTTTAAAAAGGTGTGTTGGCAAACCAAAGTACTTGAAAAAAACAAATTTGCCAGGATAATGGAAAAGCCATGAAAAAAATAGCGCTGTCCTTGATTAAATTATCTGCTGTTCACAGGCTAAGGCAAAACTTCAGGATGGAACTGAAGTTCACTTTTCCCATCAGGTCACAGTGATTTCTCCAGCCTTCCACAAGAGTAGAACAACTGGTGAGTCTCAGGCATCTTCTCGAGTGCCTGCTTTCCAGGCATTTCTTCACCCACCTGATGAAACTCCTTCACCAAGGTGGAAAAGGAAGAAAAAAGCTTGCATGACACCAGCCTATCTATTTTAATTGCCAAGCCATGCCACCACCCCCAAGCAGTGCAGGCTGAGGGAGCAGCCTGGCAGGCACAGCACACCCGCAGGGCCTGGCAGTCCCCAGGTGGGATTTTCTCCCAGGAATGGGGAACTTTGCAATCAATGTATCTGCTCAAGATGCAATAATAGTGTTCACTTATCAGACACATGAGGAAAACAGAGAAAGAGGTTGATCTCAGGATGGCACAAAAGATTGTGACCTATCTAGAAGTCTGGGCTATGCAACACAATCTCCTACATTGTCTTCAAGTGGGCTAAAATAAGAAATATCAGCTGTTCTGTACAGGGTGGTTTGGGTTTTTTAATTTGTTTGGGGGGGCATATGGGTTTTATGTTTTGATTTTGTTGTTTTTCTTTTCTGACTTTGAGGCCTAACCTAGTCTTCTAATGTGGAAAGCCTGAACAGGCAAGCAAATGGGAAACTTGCAGCATACGGAGGCTTTAGAAACACCTCTCTTAAATAAAGAAGCTAATTGGGAAATTAAAGAGAAGGAGAAGAAAGACTTTATGTGAAGCACCTGGACAGAAAGAGCAGAAGTCAACTTTCTATTCTCCTATTATCAGCATTTTAATGCTTTCTTTTGCCGCGTTTTAACAGAACAGTAGTGAAGTTGTGCAAATTTCACATCACAAACATTTATTTATATATAAAACAGCATACACATACACATTATATATGTCAATTACATGGATACACTTGCAATTACTTAGCATATCTACATGTAAAGCTATTAGGAAGCCTGCTAATAGGAGAAATTCACAGAGGTTTAAGCATATAGCCTAGTTAACAAAGAAGCTCTGTAACTAATACTCCTCTAGAGGACAATTTAGTCAGCAGGGCACCAAGTCTATTCTTCTTTTATAAGTAGTATCAGATCTATGATGCCTGTAAAAAACAGAGAAACCTTAACTTACTGCATCTCATTCAAACCAAGGCACCTTCAAGCTACAGTGCTTCCATTTATCTTGCTGGAAAGTTGGCAGGTTAGGTAATTGCTGGGATTCTTTTAAGGGCCTGAAGTCCCCATACCCTAAGGCATGCCTTAAATTTTGCCTCTTTTCAGAGGCTTTTTCTGGAATGCACTCATTTTTTCCAGTAAAATCTAGCAAGTTTAAAATTACCAGTAGTCTTGTGTTTCTTACAGACCTGTTTCTTGTAGAGTAATCTTATTATTCCTACCTACGATATTGTTATGACTCTATTTTCAAATCTGACATAAACTCTTAGAAAAAATGAAAGACAAAATATTTTCTCCCTCCCATCACAAATCTGTATTACAATTCTGTATTGTCTATGTTACCTTTATATCCTGTATTATTCAGGACATCCTAACCAGCTTTCGAAGTTCATTTCTACAGAGTACCTTGATTACAAACTGAAATGTCTCTGTGCAGGATTGATCTCTTTAAGCAAAGTGTTTTATCTTCAACTATCTTCAGTTCTATCCTCACCTTCCACCTATGCACGACCTTTTTTCTTGTCCATCTGACAAGAGCAAGAGCTGTAGAAGGAAGCAAACTGTTTATCCAGAGCCTGGAAACCCAAAGCTACAAAGAGACCACAGGAAGAAAACCCCTACAAACACCCATACATAATATAATAACATTAATTACTCGAGGAACACACCTAGATCCAATAAACAGCAATAGGGAGACTACAGTAGCTCAGCAGTGCCACCACAATTTTACACACCAACTGTGACAGGACTACAGCATTCACTGTGGAGCAAAAAATTGACACAGCATATACTTTGTGCAGTTGCAAGCTTTTCTTAACAATGTCTCAGCAGATACAAACCAAGATTTTAAGGGAATACCTTGCTAAATACTTACAGACGAAAAAGGATGAGCACCTTCTCTGAAATCAGCAGAAGGAGAAAATGTGGGCACCTTGCTGATGGAGCTCCTACACCACTAAATCACAGCCCAAGTTATCTAAGAAGTTACTGCAGTTTGGGGCTCTCTGGTGGGGATTATGCAGAGCACATACAATCTGTGGTTTATTTAAATTTTCCAACTCCTGCCTACCAGTTCCTTTATGCTCAGGGAGTAGAGGAAAAGCAGAGATACTAAAATAGAAGACATAGATATTAAAATTAAAGACGCACAAAACCTTTCTGTCTCCAAGTAGCTGAACCCCCCAGACTCTATCCTACCATCCATTGTGCTGGGATGAATCCCAGCACTGCACACAGGGCACTGCATCAACTGACTGGCTGCAGAATCAAAGCCTGCTCATTCCATTCAGGCCTTCCTGCAGTATTTCCTCAGGATGGTGCTGCTCAAAAGACAGGATCCTGCATGAAATATCCATCTCTTTAACATGAATCACCACTTTAGAAGCAAAATTATATATACAAGCAAACATATTTCACATGTAAGTATGTAAATATATTTTCAAACAGACATACACTCTGCTATTGTTTTGGAGCCATGGGGGATTATGAACAATATGCTCTGTAATTGAGATTAACTTTGAACAAATGATTTGGCTGACAAACACACATATGCACACAAAAGGAAAACCCACAATAGCTCTGTTTAAATTTCAAGATATTTGTAAGACCTCTTTTCATCACAAAGCAGCCTATAACAGCATGTTTCAAGAAGTCTTCCAAAGGCCCTGCTGGTCACATTGTGGAGGCAGCGAGCGAGCTAACAGCCTCCCAGCGCCTACGCAACCGGAAAAACGCATGGGCACAGCAACGACACTGGGACCACGTGGAAAATCCTTCTATTTTCAAAGGCTGCTACCCCCAACATGGGCATCTTCCTTCCATGCCAGCTGCATAATGACCCTCATCTAAGTACAAAAAATGTACCTAATGCACATCCTTAAAAAATTGTTTAACAGGAGACAGCAGGGCTGCCATTACATTTCTGCCAAAATCCCTTTTACATGCCTTACTGAAATTAATTCTGTGGGAAAACGAGGTTAATTCTCTGAATCTTGTTAAATCAAGGTCTGGAGCAGGAAAGTAGAGAAGACCACTTGTAGTACAAACACCTCCCTGAGGAAAAAGCTTGATTTCTATTGACAGGGCTAATTTCAGTTGCAAGACAAACACAAACTTTGACAACAGCTAGGCAGAGCTGTTGTGTTACCTAGAAATCTTACTAAATTCCACTTACTATATGTTTCAGCATTTTAAACTACATCTTTAACCTCTATGTCATAAACTATTAATGCAATATTCTAAAGGAAGGGAATTCTAAGTATATGATAAAAACATTAGTATATTGCACTAAATTTAGTGACAACATACCACTTGCCAGGGAAACATATTCCCGTCATTCTGTGGACCTCATATGCTTTCCAAAATAAGTTGGGTTACTGAACTGTGTTGCGAGTACTCTCTCTGATCAGTATCAGTTGCAAGTATTTTCTCTGAGAAGTTTTACAGACAAGTTTCTGAGGATGCAAAAATCTTTTCCCCAAAAGCCCTATATTCACTCAAGCAACAAAAAAGAAGTGCAATCAAACAACACAGTGCCAGTGCCCTGCCTGATGTCCTTCCAATCTATGAGATCCTGGAATTAGATCAGTCTTCAAGAAGTTATATCCTTGGAAAAACAGATTCAAATCACAGCTTACTACATAATTGCTAAGCAAAAGACTTCATTCAAAGAAAGAGTAATTTTTTTACTGCAAAGGATCTTTTTTTGTAAGACAAGCTTACCTAAAAATGAAAGTTTTTGACCTAGGGATACAGGAATCCAAGAACAGAACATGACTTGCCTGTATCTGTCACACATGGGATGAGAAGAAGTTGCTAGGATGGATACAATCATATTTCTGTGTATAAAATGATCCACAATGGGATCTTATTTTCTTGTCCAGACAAGAGCTTTACACCAAAACCAACTTAGGGCATGTAAGAGTTCAAAACTGATGAGGCACCAGATGAAGGCCCCACCAGTCACACTCCTCCCTGCCTGTGCCAGGTGCCACTCACTGCGGGGTCTGCAGCTCCCTGGCAGCTACCAGGAAGGGGCTCCTGAGTCCTACAGCTGCATCAAGTAACCTAAAGGCAAAAATTCACTGGTTTATAAACACTGACTCCTGTGTATTAAATGATAAATACTAATGACCCATGTGCCGTCTAAGCAAATTGACAAAGTCTAACAAGGACTGTAAAGCGTAGGACACACAGCCTGTCTGACAAGGATACTTTTTAACATTGAAAATAAACAGTAAATCTCCCGAACAGAAAAACAGTAACACAGCATCTCTCAAGATACAAACTTCCCTGTTTATCTCTGAAGCAGAATGCTTAGCACGTAGAATTTCTGGAAATCAAATTTAAAACCAAAAAGCCACAAACCCTTAAGAGTCATTTGTTTCTTCAGTACTGTAGCAAAGAAAAATTCCCAGCTAACAACTCTTGTAGCTACAGCATCAGTCATTTATCATCAATAAACCATCAACCTTTAAAACAACCAAATCAATGAAAACCACAACAAATGGCCTCTATGAAGAAGAAAGAAAAGTTGTGTTTGCATAACAGCAATCTAATAAAATTCAGTTTATTCATGCTACTTCCCATGCATTGTACCAAACTTAACCACTCCCAAACATAAAATTCCTTCTGTTAAAACTGAAGGGTTTTTGTAGAAAGAACAGTGAGGTGAGATGTAACAACTTCCCTTTTTTGTGTCTCTTTGGATCACAACCATTTTCTAGATCATGTAGCCTACAGTTGCCTCCACAGGGATAAGACAGACTAAATTGGCAGGATAAAACAGAGAGGACACTGAATTAAGCAAACCAAAACCATTACTGATCCAAAATCTTTAAAACTCTCTGGAACCTGGGGATGCTTCTCTCTCTATGCAGCAAGCCTAGTGATGCCATCCTGATGCTTAACCTGAATGGACACTGCGCCACCACCCTGCTCACCAGCCCAGACTGCTCTCCTGGTGGTGCTTCTGGCCATGCTGAATTCAGCGCCAAAAAGCCACAGGGAAAACACCATGTAGCTGCTACTCCTCCTCCCATTACTTACTTACTCTACTTTCACAGCTGATGTAGAAAGAAATCAGACTAAGTAAGGAAGGAGTACCAAATCACAGCAAAGACAAACACAGATTTGAGCAAAGGCATATGAGAAAGAACTAGACTTTATTAATAGAACATATTGATTGGTGGATCTGAAAGAGACCAAACATTTCAGCAAGAGCAGCAGCCATATGCATCAGAAAGTACTGCTTACTCCCTCTATTCCATTTACTCTGGCCATCATACTTTGGAAACTTGCAGCACATGCAGTCAGACATAGACCATCTGTCTTTGAGACTATATATTCAAAAATCTGATATTGTGCAGGTGTGGCTCAAGCAGAAAGGAACAAACAAAACTTCAGAATACCATAACATGTAATGTGGTAAAATTCACACCATGCCTCATCTGGACACACCCACGAGACTGCAGTGCAGAGATTCTCAAAAGGTCTGTGCTGGGCACCTCCCATAGAAGAAGCTCTTTGAACATGACCACACAGCCTCATGTGGCTGCATGTACCTTACTGTTTACTACTACAGACATACCCTGAGTCACAACACACCTATTTTGCAACTATTAATTGACATCTTTCTACATGTGCTTCTCAGACTATCCCATCCCATCCCACATGGCATCCAGAAGGCATTTACTGTGCTTGTAACTTTGGACCTACAATACCATCTGATTTGGAGGCTGCAGCTGAGAGAATAAAGTGTTGGTCCAACAACCAACTGCCCACTGATAACTGAAAGCAGATATTGTCATGCCTCAGTAAATTAGGAAGTTGATAACAAGTGAGCTGTTCTGCCAGCCCAAGGACACCTATGCATGGAGCACGATAAAGGGCTTAAACAACGCATTGAACCGATACACCTGTATGCCCAAGATTTAAAAACTCTTGATCTACAGCACTTGCCTTTTTTTTTTTTTTTTTTTCATATTAATACCCTTTGTAGAGTTATGGTTTGATAAAAAAGTCTGTCCCAGCAGGTTACCGTGGGAATAAGGATCTACAAAACATGGTTTTTCATTAGCTTAGGGCTTGTGCATGCATCATACTGCGTCTCTTTCTTCTCTCTCCCACAACACCCTGTAACCAAATACCACAATTCAATGAGATGGTAAATAAGCCCCAGACACATCTTAAACTTCAAAAACACAGGTGCTCTGTTAACTTTCCATCTCTTCCTCTTGAATCAGAGAGGAGAAAAACGTATACATCAAAAAGACTGATAAATGTTTGTAAAGGCAACCTTTTTAAGGAACTGAATAAAGTGACTTCCCTCAGAGAACACTATTAATTAATGAATTAAGTATTATTTAAAATACTGGATATGCAATGTTATACTGGGGTAACAGGCAGAAATGAGTGCTATAAGGTTTACCTCAGTAAATTTAGCTTAATTTGTCACTTCAGGCTCATTGTCTCATCCTCATGCAAGATCCTCTCATCCTTGTTCCTTTTTCTTCTCATTTTCACTGAACCCAATGTAACTCATTGGAATGTAGTATGACCATCAGTAGAGCACAAATGCGTGGGGCTGTGATCACTCTGCTTCTGCTTTGCTCCTAAACCCCAGCCACACACTCAGACTGCTTACTTCTTTCTGAGGTCTGTGGACCACAGCAGCAAAATGAAACAATTACTCTTCAAGAGCTACTCACTCAAACTCGCCCACATTTACATTCTCCAGTAATCTGGGAAAAGGTTGGAAAATTAAATCCAAGCACTGAAAAAGCAGAAAATAAACTTTCAGATTGTTTCTCACACATGCCTGCTAGAATAAGGCTCCCAAAACACCCCCGGCTCTGGAATTCACATTTCTTTGCACTAATTTAGTGCTTGCTGGGCATGCTAAATAATTAAGTGGCCAGGGAATGTGATATTTTGAGATGATACAGCTTTAACAAACTTATGTAGAACTCAAGTCTCAGAAACCTCTATATACATTTCAAAAGGCTTCTGAAATTCTAGAAAAGTGTCTTGGCTTCAGTTTTCTTTTTGAAATAATGCCTTGACTAGCCAAGTAGGAAGCATAACTTGAAGCACTACAACTAGGCATTAAGAAAAAATTCTGAAAGACAAATAGACCATTTTGGCATGGGAAGAGGTATCTCAAGGCTAAGATAATCCCATGGATGCCTTGATTGCTGGGTGAACTAAACTAAACATTAACCAACAGGTTCATAATTTCAAGTGCACTGCTCAAATCCAGTAAAGGAAGAGACACATGGACGTGTCACTACAGAAGTGTTAAACACTGTGTACTAAGCAATCTACCAAAAAACCCCAACAGATCAACTACTGTTCTTTAATTACTATATCATCCAAAGAAAAAACATTCATGGGGAATTTTGAGGGTTTTGTGTGCCTGAGCATGCTTCAATGTTGCAGCTTTTTCTTATGATATAGAGGATAGGGAGTCCTGACGTGTTTTAGATAAAGCTTGTAGTGGGCTGTTCTTCCAAAATTTTCCTTGTCTTTAAGGGAGCAGGTTAGTATTGCACAGAACTACCTATTCATTGCACTGCTAATAAAAGTGCTCTGAAAAAACTCCAAGAAAGCATGGGTAGGATATCCAGTGTACAGCAACTGTGGTTCTCAAAAATGTGACTGCCACATGGATGGTCACTTGGTGGGGCCTAACTGGGCAGGGCACCTCCATCTGCCTTTTTGTAAGATGGTGCTTTACCCAGACTTTCCGCGGAGCCGCCAACTGTCCTTGTCCTACACCTGCCAGGCTACGTCCCTGCTGCAGCTTCCTCCAGCAAGCACCACCGCAGTGCCACAGCCCACAGTGCACTTGGAAGCCACTTGTATAAAATATTTGTAAATATTTCAAAAAGTAACTCTTTTCTGTATTCTTGTTGCACTGAATTTTGAGAGTAAAATGGTAAATGATGTGGAAAAACACGTCAGGTAAAATGACAGTGGTGGAAAAAGAAAGAGCGGCAACTGGAAGCTTCTTTAAAAGAGAGTTTCCCAGGATCTTATAAGGCAGTGAGCCTTTGCTCCCCTCTCTGGCCACTCCTTTTCCCCCATGGGAAGCCAAAAGAACTGCAGCTCTAGTCAATGGCTGCTTCCTGGTCCTTGCAAGAGGAAGCAGAGACTTCAGCCATGCCAGACCTTCAGGTGCAGCCCTCCCCATTGCTGATTCTCCGTCCTCCAGGCCTGTCTGAGCTTTGCAACACAGCTTAGGGAGCTGGGCCAAGAAGGGTTTTGGGGAGTGCATCTGATAGAAGGATGGAAAAAGAGTCAAGTGTACCAAGGCATGGTTTGTAAGTGCTACAGCTTGAGGAGAAAACGGTTCTTAACCTTATGAAAGTTGTGCTTCTAAGGTAATTGCTGCTTTGCAGCAGTTTTGCCTGAGCTCCTGTCCCAGTTCCCTATTCACAGTCTTGTACGCTGAAGCCTACAAATGGGGCCACTGTTTATACACTGCTGCCTCTCTTTAAAAAGACAACTACGTATACCACAACTTCTAAGAAGACCCACCTGATGGAACTATCAAGCCACAGCTCATTTCAACCTTTAAGTTATTCATTAGATAGACCACCAAAAAAGAGAGAAAAAAGCAAATCAGTAAGTTAGATCTCTGCAAAGTCTAAAAATACTTCTGAAGGATGCTTGTCAGAACAAACAAATGTACCAAAGGAAGAAACAGCTTCATGAATTAAGTAAAAAAAATAAATAAAGGGAAAACATATGAAAATTTCAACAACCGTGCCAATCTGTTGCGAGCTGTACCCGTGCCAGTGGGCGGCCTCGGGGCACCGTAGGATTCCTCAGTGCAGTGCCAAGCTCCAGCAATATTGTTATGGTTAGAGAGGAATTTCTCACAAGAGCTAACAAAGGCAGAAGGTCATAAATAAACACAGCAGGATCGCCTTGTCAGTTCTCATTATTAGCGCTGCAGGCACTTGCTTTTCTATGGGCTGCTCACAGGTTCATTTAAGTGTAAGAGCTCCTCCTCAGAATTTCATGCTCATAAATAAAGACAACATTTCATTAGAAAGAAAGGCACACCTAAGTTATTTTTTATTATTTTTTTTCATGCATACAGGGGCACATGTGCTTGAACTGGCTGTGCTGTCTGCAGCTGCTCTATCCATTCACGCCCTGCACTGGCACAACCTTACACTCGGCTAACCCAGAGCTGCAACACTCTTCTATGCTGGCCTCTGTGAAGCCATGCAGGCCTCCCTGAGACCAGGGCCATAATGAATGAGGAGAGCCTTACTACTGTAATAATGCTCACCAGAATTACATCTGGCCAGGAAATGAAGCTGAGCTCCTAAACTGATCCTGACGTGCATTATACAACTAGGAAAGCACAGCTGTGTGATCATTACTGCAATTATAAAGTGACATTTAGTGTTAATTTTCTTTTCTTACTGAATTTTGAAACAGAATGGGGGCAGAACCAGTAACTCTGGGGGTACAAATGTGCAAAAAAAGGAAATTGAAGTTTTTAAGAGTGCAAATGTTGATTCTTCATCACCTGTCAGAGGTTAACAAACAGCTGAGTGAAAACACCTCTTATCTCCCATACACATACCCACTTTTACCTATATCCATACCTATAAAGATGAGTGAAAAGTAAGCTCTGTGTAAAACTAGACACATTTAAAATGAAATGAAATTCTCATGCAGTGCATGCTGATTTCAAGTTGCAGGATATAGTGCTTTTCAGAACATTAGGGGAAATCAAGAAATTGGCAATGCCATCTGGAGAGTTTTTATTTTCTACTTATTACTTTGGGATTAAGAAAAATAATGTAAAGATGTTAATAAAGCTCAAAGGTTCACAACCCTGGAAACACTGCCAATAATAATAAAATAAATAAAATAAAAAGTAAATTAAATAACAGGCCTTATGTCATGCAGGGGATGCCTAGCAATTGGAAAAACACTTCTTGGTCACCATTCCTTCCAGCACAGGATAGGTAATAGAGAATGTAATTGCTCACCTGCCAATCCCACCCCCCAAAATGTTGCTCCCTCTTATGAACCGTACTGAACACCAATGTACATTAAATGGTTGTGTCTATCTTTCTAGTTGCCTAAAATCTGACCAATGTTATTGTTATTATAAACTCAGATCCTCACCTTTTAAAGCAAACTGTATGACTGACAAGCAAAAATCCTGGTGCCTTGCATGCTTTGTGTGAGAAGCTTGGGAAACAATTTTCCTTCCAGTTTGTTTCCTATCCCATCACCTGCTATCAGAATAAGTCGGGTTGTTAGTCGTGATGCACTACAGCAGCAAAGCCATGTTCAAAGAACTGTTTCCCTGAGCTGTGCAGCCCTTCATTACACACCATTCATCATTATCAACACCAGGAACTGCTGGAACAGCCCTTGTGAATGAAAAATCTCCCTGTTTAACTTCTGGAGGTTGCCAGCCCACTTCCTTTGGCCTCTGTATTGAGGCAGGCTTTGCACCTCGGGCAGGGGGCTGCTGGCCATGCTGTGTGTGCCCTCTGCCCACAGACCACCCTGGCAGGAGGGCAGCACCCCTCCCTCCTTGTGCCAGCAGGAACACAGGAGCTGCTCTCCGAATGGCCGCCCCTAAACTGGCCTCTGCCAGGCAGAGAACCCCAGGTGCCAGGGAAGTGCTTTTTCTCTGCACACCAGCAAGGCTGTGCTTCTTGGCTCCACACTCCTGCAGGGGAAAGAGCTGCTGGAAGGGGAAGGAGCTGGAGGAAAGGACAACAGTTTCCAGCTGGTCAGTTCCTCAGTCTCACCTGATCAGTAGGCAAGGTGCTGCCAGGGCACAGGGCAGGTTGCAGCCCCTTCTGCACGCACAGACATGGAGATGCTGCTCTATTTCTAGCCTCTCCCCATTGCTCACTTTTTTCTTATTAATATTTTAAAAACATTTACGTAGCAGAACACATTGCAATTAATTTATCTTCCCTGGTCAAAACACATTTACTTTTGTAGAAACACTGTTCCGCCACCCATTTCAAAAGAAGAAATAGGGTTTCATCTCACTCACTCAAACACAGATTTGTATTAATTCTTGTGCCTCAATAATTATTTCAGAAAAGGAGAATTCCTCACAGAAGTTAAACAGTGACCTAAAGCTACTAACTGCTGAGTGCTATGAATGGCAGTGGACAGAGACAAGGAGAAAGATGTTTTTCAGGGCTCTCTGTAGAACTTTTAAATCACAGTGAGAAGAACTTCAAGTTTCACACACCCATCTTTTATTCTTCTTTCTTTTTAGTGCCATCTATTTGGTTCTTCAGCAGTTTTGGTCATATTTCAGTAGTATGACATCCATGGCTTTTTTTGACTTTTGATATCTTAAACTTATTTTACAAGTTACATGCTTGGATTTTTCTATAGAAAACATAGAAATATTTAAAGGATGTCAAATTTCTAAATTAAATCATTAAATACTTTGTCATATCCAGCAACATATTTCACTGCCACAGATGCACTGCTGCTGAGTTTTTCCTCTAGGAGTGCAAAATATTTATTTTATACAGCCTAAAAATGGTCATTTTACATTTATTAAGAGTATAAAAAATTATGCAAAGAACAGTTGAGAAAGGGGAAATAGAACAGGAGGTATATTCTTCAAAAGAATTATTGCAGGTATTTTCTTGTTACAAGATATCATTTGTTATTTTTCAACCAAATAAAACTGCAAGAAAACACAAAAAAAAGTTGAACCATCTACTCTAAAAATTATGAATGCCAAAAGATCACAAATAGCACATTAATGTCAGAGTGTTGGCTCTCATTGACTCTTCAGGATTTAAATTTTGCTTTTTAAGAGGAGAAAAGAGGAGAGAAACAGAGAAGGCATCATTAGACTAAGACCATCCTGCATTGCCCTAATTTTTTAAGCTAAAACCCCCAAACTGTGTCCATGATCTGTATCAGTTTGTACCTGACCACTTCAGCTGTCCCTGACACTTGACCTGCTTCCGAAAAGCAAGAAGTCCAATTTAAGTCGACGGTCCTACAGGGAGGTAATGGTTTGACCCTTGGTCCCTCCACTGCAACCGTTCCAATTCTCTAATGATTTCCCTGCAGGGTTCATTTACCAGTTCTGGGTCAAAGACCAGCACATCACGAAGGCAAGGGGCAGCAGAAGCACTGCATGATGGATTTGAAAATAAGTGCATCGTAAAGGAAACCTCCATCAATTAGGGATGGCCTTTGAATCCAAAACAAAAGGAAGCAAAGTGCAAATCATAATGTCTACTCTGCTCACTTTAGCAGCACACGATTTAGCAGATACACATGGTAAGAGATGCATTTTAGCCTAGGTGCAAAACCAGCAATCATCCTAGGGCAAACAGCTCATCCTCAGAAGAGAAAGCCTTCTGCTCACTCTGAGCAGCTGCGAAGTTGAAGGGATTCACTATTGGACTCCACACCAGCTAAGGTACAACTTAGTACTTCAATATGTGCACAATGACTTCCATTAGAAACATTAAGACCTGCTCTAACTATGATGCAAAGTATTACCCAGGTCCACTTCCACTTTCTGGAATCTGTGGTTTAACTTACTTTTACAGGGAACTGCAAAACGACCAGTTACATCTTTTCCATCTACTCATTGCCATGTATGTATTGAAACAGCTGCAAATTTCCTTTTTCTTCCAGTGCTCTTCAATACTGAAATGCACTATGTGTTTTTTTTTGAAAGAAAGGTATGAGGAAGTATATTTAGAAGTACAGAAGGAGATGCAGGAATGACACAAAAATATGAAGAAAATAAAAAATATCTTTTGCTTGTTCCTAGTGAAAGATTGAGAGGAAAAAAAGAAATACTGCTGGCAAATGTGCAAATTAAAAAAAAAAAAACACAAACAAAAGAGACAATGCTAAAAATAACTTTTTAAGGTCTCTGCTTTCCTGAGTGAAGTGACCAGGCAAAGACATGTTAACAACTCTGCTGATGCTAGAAGCCATGGTCATGACTAGTGGTCACTGAGCTCACATCTAATGAATTCTGCTTAGCTGAAACAATTAGGGAGCTATATCCTCAGATGCAATTCTTTTAATGCTACAGTTATAAGACCACCAAAATTAAAACATCAAAGAAATCCTAAAAGTTGTGGTTTTGTTTTTGGTGTTTTGTTGAGGGGTTGTTTTGTTGTTTGTTTCTTAATACTTTTAGTACATCCAGGCTTTGCTTCCCTATTTATTTTTGAAGGACAGGAGAAACTGCTTATCTGATATTCAAAATATGTTCATTATCAAGAAGCCTTGGCTTCTTGCCAAGGCCTTTCAAATTTAATAGTGATTGAGACCTCGTAAAAATACTTTAATTTTCAAAGAGCTGAAGAAACCTGGAAAGAAAGGACTTCATCGTGTTTCAGCATAGTAACTGAAAACTACAAATTGTCTTTTAAATTTTTGCTTGCCCATGTGCATGAATATCACCTACTCACTCCAATATTCTGCCCAATACTGGTATGTGTGTATTATTTTCTTGCACAAGAAGCATAGAAACCCATACTCTTGCTAAAACAGAGAGAAAGAAAAGTGTGACTTTCTCCAACAATACTTGTCTGAAAAAAGAACATGGCTGCTAAAACTAAGAACAGCCAAATT
The DNA here is from genome assembly GCA_039654755.1 of Calcarius lapponicus. Lineage (NCBI taxonomy): Eukaryota > Metazoa > Chordata > Aves > Passeriformes > Fringillidae > Calcarius > Calcarius lapponicus. The sequence goes on from CM077465.1 coordinate 58,336,450, forward strand.
TACAGGGAGCAAAGATATAAAATAATAAGGAAAACACAGCAACAAACTTTTTACATCACCTTCTCCTCATAAGTGTCAAACTTAGAAAATGTGCAAAATCCTCTGTATTGGACCCATCAAGTTTGCTGACCTTGAATCTCCTGAATTACCTCCCAAAGCCTTTAGTAACCTCACTTGTATTTTAGTAAAAGTGAGGGATGGGCAACATCCGCTGGGATCTGAACGAACGGGGTTTGTCTGCAACCAGGCTGGCTGAGAATAAGTTCTTGCTGCCAACCACACCATATGTGACAGGAAAACTTTTGTTAATAAAAACCATATTGATGTACTTGTTAACGACTTGAACAGCCCAGTAATTGAATTTAAACCAGTTAACTATTCACCAGGGCTTCATCAGCCCACCTCCTTCATCTCCTCTAGCCCTGTGTTATTTCAAAGCAACTGGAAGAATTTTACACCACCACCACCCTTCCCACCACAAGCCTTTCACCATTATGTGCGCTCGGGAAGCCTTGCCTTAGAGCAGCTCATTTGAAGAGCTCTTAACTGCATTTTTGAAAGAACAAAGCAGTTTTATAACTCTCTCTATACAAACAGAAGGCACTTATCTGAGGGGCTCTCTTATTTTCAGTCCATCAATAAGTGACACCGATATGTTACAACTGGCTACCACCACGGAGACAAAGTGTGTCCGTCCCTGACCTCAAAGGGATCAATCACATCAATGTTTCTATGAGGTTTGGGCTTTTTTATTAAAGGGATCAAGGAAAGAAACAAAGCTCCCCAAAGTACATAAAATGTTTTAATGCATAAGTTTTTCAATTTCCTCATCAGCAACATTATTTGAAAGCTGCATTACTAAAAGGTTGCAATTACAGAAAGATGGTTCTCAGTTTTTTGTTTTTTTTTGAAGTAGTAATTCTTTAATTTCTTTTCCCTCATTTTTCATCAATTAAGTTTAATTTTTCCTGTGAGCCAACACAAGGGAGCTGACAATAAAAGCCTGATGCAGCAAACCTTTCCAGAGGCCCTTAAGCCAAGTGATTTCAGCTTATAATCAGGATATGCTTATATTCATAACTACCCTCACTATGGCTCCACCTCTGCTCAAAAGTGTGGTTTTGCAAGATTTCTGGCAACATTTTGCTTTTGTAGTTGTATGCAAAGAATGGCTCACAACAAACACTACTAGAAATAAAGAACTTCTTTATTTTTGCTTTAATTAAATTATTCTGTGCAGCTCATCTCACACAGACCACAATTTACTATTGCCACTTATTTAAACAAGTTCTGCATGTGATGAACTCCTCATTGGTGAGCACCTACAAAAAATGATGAGATTTCTCCCAGAGAGACCTCCCTCTCCCTCCCTAAATTCAGGCAGGAATAGAAAAAACAGTTGTTTTTAACTGTACACCAGGTCTCAGACCATACAGTAATCATACACATTGTAACAGATTTGCACAATATTTGGGCAGCATCTCAATGGATTGATAGCTCGTCCGCAGAGATGTGAACTTATCAGGGTTCTGCTTAGTGTAGATATCCAGACAAGCAGTTGGCAGCAAGGTTTCTTCTGCACTAATTACATTCTTTTCCAAAAGTTCACCCTGCCTGGGTGTCCAGGTAATTGCAATTAAGGCAAGAATCTGGTAATTAGAAATTCAAGTGCCCTGCCAAGAACAATACACTTCCTCTTAACGTGCTGCCCAAAGAACTAATTCACTTGGAAACGACAGAAGCTGATGTGAAGTGGCAGAGTAGATGTTGATTAAGCAACAACCACAGAAGTACATTCCCTTCCCCCTAAAATCATTTGACTCTTAGAAAATGTTTCATTACCTTTGAAACATTTAAAATAAATTTAAAAATAAAAATTACACGCTTTCAAACAGCATAATCTTCTGCTCTCACGTTTGCTTAGAATTGCTGGAATGTCTTTCTCGATGCTGAAAATACAATGCTGGTCACACTCCCCTTCAATCTCCCACCAAAAGCTAACTTTGTACCATGACTCAGCAATTACTGCTCACAGCCATTACTGAGTAAGTATCAAATCACTCAGTAATTCCTGAAATAAGTTTAACACAGAGCAACAAATACATTTTTAAAGAAGTATAAAGCAAAGCCACTCACAGTTTAGTGCTCTCACAGGACAGAAAGATACTACGCTGTCACCTAAATTCCAAGTTTTTTAATGGTATTGTTAGTTGGAAACGAATAGTTATTTTTTACTCTCCCTACACATTTCTTTCTAACTCACAGCTGTTCTTGTCAATTCAGAATAACGTCTCTATCCCAAATCTTGGACCTAGCTTCTTACAGTTAATACTAGTTTTTTCTTTCAGGAAACACAAAAAGCCTTTTTCCACTGGGGATAAGAAAACTCTTACTGTATGTATATTGTGTATGTGTGTGTGTGCCTATTTGCACAGTTACGTGAACACAGACCTTTCTGTCCAAATCAAAGCCCTGGAATCACATGCCTGGCTTTAGACATAGCTGTGACTATTCATTTTTATATAGCTGAGCAATTTGAAATTCAAAGATGGGAGGTTCTGGGATGATGTTATTAAAACTGTTTGAAAAAAATAGGGTGGGGGAGAAATTCTCTCCCTCTTTCTGAATAAAAACGTATACCAGGTCCATATTCATGCTAGATGAGTCAAGGAAAGTGCTCTCTCCAGTCCTGAACTCTGTGGTTCCCAAATAGCTTCTTTTGGATGACATCACTACCTCTTCTAGTGTGCTACTCAGGCACTATCAAAGAAACTTCTGATGCCTTGTCTCATGTTTCACCCACTGGAGACTTCAATAAAATCCCATCACTGGGATTGATCTGGGGATCAAAAACCACCACAAGCATCACTCACAGCATCCAGAGTGCACTTCACAAACGGAGCCTAGAGTAGCACGCAAAATGTGTACAGAGCCCTGATGGAAAACTATGAAAAGGAAAGGATGCTTTGAAATGTTCAAGTTTTGTTGTTGGTTTGCTTTCATAAAGCATTGTAAGAGCAGTACTGCTCCCCTCCTGCCCCCTATGTTTTTAAGCCTAAAAAATTACTCCGTTCTCTCCTGACCTCTGTTTTCTATTGCCTTAGTGGGTTTCCAAGATTTCTTAGATCATAGCCAGACATAACTACTAAAGAAACAAGCTGAGATCATCAAAACCTCATGACTGAAATGCTGAAAACAAAATAAAATGTACAGTTTTCACCACCCACCCCAGAAGTACATCAAGTGCACAGCAAGAAAAGCCTACAGTAAGAAATTACCTCTCACGCGCTGCAGCAAAGCCTCAGGAGCTAATAATACAAGAAATAAAACCGCTGTTTTGATTGATAGATCTGTTAAAGTTTCTTATCGCTTATTTCCAACAATGTCAGTCAAATATGTTTCATCTTTTATCAGTAACAAAATAAAGTTATTTTTGCCTGAGAATCTAAATTATAGATACTTATATGTAGAGAAATAGCACTAAGCCAACTGACAATTGGGGACTAATATTTTGCAATTGACCTAACAACGTATTAAAGAAAAAAACCCAAAGATTAACTCCTACCATCTAACACTCTATTCCTTCCTATAATTCATTTCAGCTGATCATAAGCAAGTTGTTTAGTTCAGGTATATTGGGTTATAACCAAAGTAATCTTCCCCTTTACATCACGATTCAATACAGAAATTAACTGTATGGATTCTTTGTTCACATAACATATAAATTTTACATATGTTACACAATTATTTACATATATTTACATGTTTATGCAAATACACACACTTGTATATACACAATACATATAATGTAATCTTTGATTGGTAAAGCTGGGTAGTGAAAAATGGCTCAATCTCAGCAAGGTTGCTGCTGTATCGTAAGTGATTTTTATCTTCCTAGGCAAGTTAAAATCCATTGTCCAAGGAGTATGAAAATCCTCTAACATGAGCACTGATTTCCTAGCTACAACATTCTGGAAGTCTTTGGATGCTTTGTACATGGCATAAAAGTGAAAGCAGTGCTTTGCGGGGAATTTGGACTAGAAAAGTCTGAAAAAAGTTAGGAACCTTATCCTCCTTGTATATACCCAAACCTTCAGAGAAGCAGATGAAGAGCTGTCTGTGTCCATGCAGTCAGATAAGATCATTTACCAAGGTGCTGACACTGTCTGCACACAAACAGGGCTGGGCCTCACTCCCTTCTTCATTGCAGGGGTACATCGCAATCCAGAACGAGAGAAACGAGAGAAAACTCCAAGAGGCCACAAACTACAAAGAAGAGTTTAGACCAAAAGAAAGGGATTTTTCATCTCAGAAGTTACCAAATCCCAGCCTGGTGCATGTGTGGGTTCATCCTGCTGCTTCTGAACACCTGCTGGAGTGACCCACTCCCATCTGGGACCCACAACGACCAGCAGCTCCCCTGCTCCTTTCCATTGCCTCTTCTCATCTGCGTGCTGCTGAGCTAGGATCACAACTCCTACTACACTAGACCCCACTGTAACAAATGTTACCTCCACTGGCTCTGCACTAATGTTGAAGACCTCAACAGTGCGCCAGGCATGGCTCATGCTCCCCAAAGCTGATTGCTGTCAGGGGTATCCCCATCTCAAGAAACAAAACTGCCTGAGTTTCTCTCTGGACCACAAAATCAATTTCTTTTACACTGAATATTATATCACGAATTAAGTAATCTAGAATAAACTTTCTCTTGTAACATCCTTTAAAATGGTTAATAAGGGATTTTTAAAAGTTAAGATTTTTCTATATAACAATCCATAAAACAATAATAGAGCATTTTACTTCTTCTTTCTTCAAAGATGCACAGCTTTTCTGAGAGCTGCATCCATTCAAGTAATGGAAAGAAGCCAAGGTGCAACGAGAGGCACTTATATTTTGAAATCCAAATGGTCACTTTAGAAAAATTATACTAACCAGCACATAGCAATATAAATTGCTCTATAAAAGCAGCAAACTGCCTTATAAACTGCTCTTTTAAAACTAACTTAAGGAGGGGGGGAAAAAAGAAAATAAAAAGAAAAAAACCAAAAAGAAGGTTAACATTGGACTACATAGCTGTAAAGTAAGTTGCCAGTCCCCAGACAAGATGATGAAATTCAGCCATGAAGAAATTCTGGCAGAAAGAACAAGCTGATGAATATATCTGGGGGAGTGATCAGGCCTTGCAATCTCTACTTCAGCAGCAGAATACATGTACAATACTGCATCCACCTCAAGCTGGTATCCAACTATGCAGATATGGTATTCCAGACAAATTCATTACCATTCAATAATAATGACTGAAGACCCACTATTTTCTAGAAAAAATGAATTTACTACAAAGGACAAGCAGCAGACTGCCAGCAGTTAGACAGGTCTGGGGACAAGTCAACCACACCACAGATAATTTCCTCCATTTTTTAAAGGTTTAGTTGTAACACAGACCTTATTATCTTAACTTCGAATTGGAAGTCCTTTCCAAAAACCTATCCGATGTCTTTGTGCAACAGACTCCAAATATTTTTCTGAACCACAGGCAAAGGCTTGTGTAAATGCAAAGAATGACACAATGGGAAAATTACTGGACGCCTTCACTGTTTCTCATTAGCTATTTTATTTTTTTTAAAGAAGATACAGTTTCTAATGACCTTCCCACCCAAAGGGTAAGAGCTTTGTCACTTGTGAGTTATTTGTATACTCCTGCTAATTGTATCATTACACTCCTCCAACCGTTATGAATATTCATTTTCTCTCACTTCTCTCTCTGTGCACTTATTAACTGTATAACACAAATACTCGAGAGATTTTGTGTGTGTGTGTATATATGTATGTGTTTGCGTGATATTATTTATGTAAATCTATAGCTGACCTGTGCACACAAAACATTATTCACCAGTGGTACCACAGCCCTTAGAAACAAGGTTTTAAAGGTCTGAACCGCAACAGAAATTGCAAAGGTTCCAAATAACCAAATTTTACCTCAAACAAAAACAGTTCCTTTTACAATGATTTTGTTGGCAAGGATAAGAACTCACCAAGCATTTCTTACCATTATTGTTACTATTATTTACTGAACACTAAACCGTGTTTTGTCTTATATATTTAAATTACGAAAGTAAGCTGCCTAAAAGACCGCATCTTGTCGTGTTTGCTTCTATCTGCTGCTACAGTTTTAAAGCACATTTCCCTTTATTTCACTTTTCCACAAGCCATAAAAAAACTCATTTCTAATTCATCCGTTCGTTCAGCTTAACCTCTCTTCTCAGCAATTAAAGTACTCTGCGCATCCCTCATCTATCACACAGCCAGCTAAATAATGCATTGCGTCCTCCGCTCATCTTTTATCATCCCAAATGACAGGTATTAGCATATCTCCCCAGTCAATTACAGTGCAGCGGAATAATCACAGCATAATTGGGCGAAAGCCACTCTAATCACCAACCCTGCAAACTCGCAGAATAAAAACTGAGTGGCAGTTCAGACAGGCCTTGCTCTTGTCCATGACTCCAGCCAACAGGCTTGGCAGGTCTCCATTTCCTTCTGCCTTTCCAAACTTGTTCTTTGGGGCTAAACTTCTCAGCACATACACATGCAACCCGTTTGGGTTTTCTTAAAGGAAGACCAGCGCATTGATAAATATTACCCAAAGACTATTTGCTAACAAATGCCAGCCTGGAATACAGCACAGCTGTTTTCTGCCCTTCAGATCATCCAGCGGGGCTCTGCTTTACAGACTAGCTTTGACAGATGGGTTTGTTGCTTGAGGTACAAAATTTTACATTTCATGTTAGAGCAAGCAGAATTTCTTTTCCTTTAAGTATAAAGGATTTATGAGATCTAACACAGTGAGGTACTGCTTTAGATGGTGCTGCTTACTGCAGACATTAGCCTTCTGGTTTTCAACACTAGTGAGATGCCCACAAAGCATAATTTTTATTTGTTGTCTGTTTAATACATCTAGATTAAAATCCTACATATCTATTTGAACATAAAACAAGTGTTTCACTAGCTAAACAAAGAGACAAAAGTAAATTAACATCACATTGCAATGTCCTGTTTCAGTCTGAGCAAATGAGAGTACCAACAGAAATTCCCCATGGTTAATGGGCTCCTGTGCAGCCTCCCCAAAGCTCTCAAACTGGTGGTGCAGGACTAATCTCAGGTGAGCTACTTGCTCTGAGACTTCCCCATTCTGGGATTCAGAGCCATGTTCTGATGGAGGAGCTACCCCTGCATGCTGGTGGGACCATCCCAGGCCTGGGTGTGCTCCTGGGATCTGCTTACCCTACAGGGCAGGAGTACATCAGCTCTACAGTCTGAGATCTTCTCAACAGCTGGCAGTTAAGGGCATGAACAGTGCCCTGGGAAATCAGGATATGAACTGAATTCAAAAGCAGATTTTCCAGTGTTACGTCAGCACAGTTGAAATTTTCAAACGTATTACAAACATGGAAAGTCTTCTGAAATCTAATAGCCAAATTATCTTTGAAATTCTAAGTGAGATGTACTAAATTTGTGCTGTTGTCATGACTGGTAGCAGACTCAGGTTGAGCATATTTTCTAGTTCAGCCCCAAAGAGAGAAGAGAAGAGTGAAGAGAAGAATATGCTACTGAGGAAAAAGAACAGTTAGACATATAACCAGACCATTAGCGTAGTGCATTCCTGCTGTTTTGCTAACTCTGTGCATAACTACAAATTTTACCCAGTACAGGGTTAAATAGCACATAATGACAAAAACCCAAGATTTTCTGGAAGTAAAGTTTAGCAAGCTATATACCTATTTTGGTCTAAAGGAAGGGGATTGCTTTTACTTCCTTGTACTAATTACTTGAGAGCTTACACATTGTTTCAGCCAGAATGCATCATCATTTTAAAATAGCATTTAATGTTTCATCTTCTTCCTAATCTTTTTGCTCCCCTACTATTTTCTCTAAACCACTTTCAAATTTCTACCCCAGCATAATTTTTTTTTCATTGGCAGATTTAATACCAGATACATTTAATCAGTGGTGATCTTCTCATCCTTACTTTCCAAAATGGAACTGAACAAGATAGGGAGGATTTTCTTTATTTATTAAATTCATTTTGTATAACTTCTCATTATATAGTTCTGTGTACCAGTACTGTTCCATACAGTGCAGCTATGGAACAATTTGGCATTAAACCCCTTTTACAAGGCTGAGCAGGGAAGAAAACAGCTTGTGCACTGGACAAAGAGAAACACCTTCCTTACCCCCTTGTCTTCTGAAGGATCAATACTACTGATTTTCCACACGCAAGCTGCTGTAGCCACAGCACAGGTGAGAAGGGCAAAGCATGGCTTGAGACATTTCACAGTGGAAATACTGGTGGAGGATCTGTGCTTCTGTCCCCTGAACAGACCTGAGTGTTTACAAAGATGTAACTATTCCGCTTTCTGTGCTGCTTCTTTCTTCTGTGCCACCACAGGGCCAGAGCCTGCTTCTTCTGCTAAGAGCCACAGAACAAACAACCTACCACCTGTACCCTTCCACCACCTTTCATCTCAACTCATTTCTCATTTGAACCTTTGAAACAATGGCATAGAGTAGTTATACAAATAAAATTTTCACTGTTTTAAAATTCCAGTGTTACTCTGTTGCATGGCCTTCCAAGCTGCTTACTTCATACAAATAGATGGAGAACACTTTCCAAATTCCAGCTTATTACCTTTTATAATGTTAGGCACCGTGTCACTCTCAACAGATTCACTGAAAACAATGTGACTTGGGGCAAAGCCAATCGACAAGAAAAAAAAAAATTGGCTTTAAATAATGGCTTTCAAATGATAGAAAGACTTGAAAAAAATTTTAATTTCCCTCCTGCAATTGCTGATTTCACTCCTGTTCTGTACAAAACCCAGCAAAGTGAATGAAGGCCAGTCAGCTAGGTCATAACAGGTTACATCGAAAAAACCACTAAGTTAAACACTGTTACAGGAACCTTTATAAAGCTCTACAGACACTGCTTTTCTTTCTGCACTGCATTTACTGCTCATAAGAAGTGTTCAAGAGCTCCTGAGGTTTCTTCATTCCTGCAATCTAAAGGCACAGTGCATGTCCCTGAGCAAGACCCACAAACACTGTCCTTTCACATTGCCCTGTGCTAAGAAATGAATCTGCTCTGCTTTTCTTCTTCCTTTTTATCTTTCCTTTTCCCTGAACAGCAGCATCCAGCTTTATGAAATTAATGACTTCTCTGTGAAGAGGCAGGCTAAGACCAAATCCAATTTTGTAGAGGTACACAAGTCTCCTTAACTTCTCAATGGATACATCTGGTAAAGCCAAAAGCTGAAGGATTTGGCAGCCTGTAATACAAAGCCTGCCCAGGAACTGGTGACGTATTTTGAAGTGCAAACAGCCTTGTTAACAATTTGTTTCACCTCCAGGGGCAAAGGTTTCTATAGCCCTATTTCAAAAGACCTTGCTGGGGCAGGTTAGAAATGGTTTGGGTTGGAAGGGACCTTAGAGTTCCAGCCCCCATGCCGTGGACAGGGACACCTTTCACTAGACCAGGCTACTCAAAGCCCCATCCAACCTGGCTTTGAACATTCCAGAGATGCAGCATTCACAGCTTCTCTGGGCAACCTGTTCCAGAGCCTCAACACCATCAAGTAAAAAATTTCTTCCTAACATCAAATCCAAATTTAGTCTTGTTCAGTTTGAAGCCATTCATTCTTGTCCTGTAACTACAGTTCCTGAGAAACCGCTAAGGTTGAACGATGAAGGTTAGGGCTCTTCTTTCTGTCTACCTCTCTGCTTTGCTGCTTTTACAGAAAAATCGTAAGAGAATGTAAACTTGCACCCATATACTGAAACTCAAACCCAGTCCCATGGTTTAAACCACAACTGTCTGGACTGCTGCAAAATGTGTTATGAGGCTTCTAACATCTGGTAAGTAGCTAGGCGTAGTTAACACCTTTTGCAGCATCATCTGTCAAAGAACCTCCTGATAGACACCTAATCGAAAGAATGCAGGGATTATTCTTAAAATCACAGAACTCAAATTCCACAACTTTATGCTTTATACGATTTATACCGGGACAGCTCTCAGCAGTTAGAAGGAAGCAAATAAAAAGCACACTCATCACACAGAAACATCAAAACCTTGGCCTAAGTGTTGGATTTTGCCTGCTTGATGGTACACCCAGACACATACTGGAGTTCATATTTTTGAGAAAAGGACAATTCATCTAATAACAACATCCAAAATCATGTGCTAATAAATAATTTCTCAGGAAATATGAAAGACTTTTAAGCAGCTTTTAAGAAAAGGTCCCAGAATTTCAGATGGAAGGAGAATATGCTATAAAAACTCCACCAACACCTGGAACAAAATAAGAGCTTAAAAAAACCCTTTTAAATCTACATTACTTGGAACTGAAATTCAGGAACATTATTTCCTTTCATTAATAATCAAGATTCTGCAACCAACAAACAGATCAAGTTCTACCAAGATTTCCTATAGATACAGTATTTTAATGCCTCCAAGCTGCATGCAAATTTCTACCCAGCAAGGAAATTTCTGTGTTGATGTTTACAAAGTGCAGATGTGACATGCTTCAGCTGCCTTGCACACTGAGACACAATTTTCATAGTCCTGGACAATGCCAGTCTGCAAAACTGTAAAGATAGAGAAACATAAACTATACAACAAGGTAGCCAGTGACACAGCAGAGGAGGAAGGGGCAGGGGAAGCACGGGTTTTTAACACCAACCTCAGCTCTACAGTGATGATGGAGAATTCTGTAAATTAGTCTTTGCTTCTCTGAACATTAGTCTGCTCACAGTGGACACTATCATGGTGTCTGAATGCAAAAGAACAATCAGCAGAAAAAGCATGCAAGATAAATCCAAGAACTGATGGGAAGATGCATCCTCTGGAGTAATTCTCTGGTTAGTAGGGAACCATAAACTACTACTCTTTAAACTGGCACCCAAGGACTGTTGAAACCATACAGATTTGCAAAGTTTAGTCACACAGGAACTCTCTCCTGGATGCAAACTCTTTATGTTCTCATTAAGGACAGTCCTAGGGAAACAGGCAACAATACAGTCCCTTCCTTCACAATTGCACTGGTTTATGTTTCAAAAATTAGGCAGCAGTATCCCTTTATCACTGAACTTTCATCAACAGTTGCAGTACTATAATTTATTTGAAAGTCAGGTTCAGGCTTGTTTTGTGGATCTTGAAGGATGTTAAAATACTGACATTTTTATTAAACTACTTTTATTCCAATAGATCTCACAGTCCTAACACTTATTTATCTTTTTCAAGAATGCTCTAATACTGTAATAATTATGACCTATGTTCAATTGACTTGATGACTAATGAGCCTTCTGTAACCCAAGTAAAAATCCCATAAGCTTTGATAAATTGCACAGATGTAATGTCGTAGCAACACTCAGTCACTACTTTTCCAGAGTGAAACAGAAGTATGAAGATAAAGCTGAGAGGATAATTGCCTTCCCTAGAACGTTGTTTTCTCATTTCCCTCTTTTCTCCTGGGGAGTGGGAGCATAGTGAGAAAAAGATGCATTATGTTCCAGACACAAAATCCTTAAATCAGAGAGGAAAGTTAGGAACCTCTTTTAATGTAAAAGACTTCCTACACTACCTGGATTCTACCACTAACAGGAATGATGCCTTATTTTTTCCATGGATCTTTCAGCATAGCCACACCTATGCCATGGGGATACAAGTGTCTCCAAAGGAACAGCATTTTCCATTCAAGAGAAAATACAGTTGAGTTCTTATTACAGAGTATAATACTCTGCATTTTAGTTACTGCTTGGAGGATTGTAAGAAAAACATACATGGTCTCAAAAATGGGATTAGAGCTCCCTTATCGCAAAAATTAAGTCAAAATAGATGGGAAGCAATCAGTTCCATGCATAGCTGTTCTCATTCCCTTGCTCTATGTGCATGAATGAAAGCAGGCACATGTGCTTATTACATTTCTTAGTATATGTACAATATCAAGGAAATGATATAATCTTTGGTTATCTAGGACTTTCAAATCCACATTATTAAATAACTTACATCATCCTACAGACAGGTTAGTAAAATGTCAAGGTTTTCTTCTATAAATAATGTTAAAGAAATGAGATAAATTAATAAAGTAACTGCATTCAGAAAATGGTTGCAAAAAGTGCTTTCTCTAAGTTAATTATTAAAACTGCTTATGACTCTCTCCCTGAAAAATATTCCAAAACCTGGATAATGTCCAAATAGTATTTTGGAATTAGACATCTGCTCATCACATCATCTATCTTATAATTTCCTCACAGACTGGTTCCAGGTACTAAAAAGCCTTTTTAAGTCTGGAATAACAAGATCCAACTACAGAATAAAAATGCTAACATATATGCACTTTAAAACAACTTCTGTTTTAAAATATTGCTTCCTTTCTGATTTGCGAGAACATACGTATGTAAGAATAGAAATCATTTGCAATCCCTTTATCAATTTACCACAGAAACATAAATATGAATTATTATAAAGCATTTTGAAATCCACAAATACTATACTGCAATTTTGAATAATTCAATGCGCAACTACCTTTCAAAATTCACTTTAAAAAACTGTCTTTCCATTGTTACACAATGACTTGAAAAAGGGAACGCTTCCCCTTTGCTCAGCTATGGCAGATGCCACCTCTGGGACAGAGGAGCCGAGCACCAGACGTTTGTGCAGCCCTTTTGAAACCGAAGACTGGCACCCGCAACACTCCTCCTAAATTTATTATGCTCTTTCTTATAGCTCAGCAGTGACACATAGGCAACAAGCAGAGCTGAGAGCAATCTACAGTGACAATCTCAGGCTTATTTTATTTTCACCAAAGAGTCTACTATTACTGCCATCCATGCTGCTAGAGTATGCACAAAATGGACCCAAGGTATAGAAAATCTTTGATTTTATTACCTCCAATTGAGCACGTACAGCTCTACAGATATGCAGTCAGAACTTCATATGTACATAAGCCCTTTGCAAGATGTTCTCAACAAGCACACAAAAATTCAGAGTGTATGCATTAAGAAATCTCAAAATTGACAGAAAGTGAACCTAGCTTTTCCACTTACACCTCCTAGCACAAACTTTACTGTGCAGTAGGGAGCTGTAACTTTGAAATAATAACAGTTAACATTGCATTTGAGCTTTATTTCCTGTTATTTGGGGCCTCTTGCCTAATTTTTTTTTTAATACTAAAATGACAAGGGGGCAAAACCAATTACAGAAACAAGGCAACCTGCTCTTAAACTGATTAGCCTAGATGTCAAAATGGTCATATTCACTTTTACTGAACATCTTTCCAGCAAAGCAAATCTACTCTCTTCTAGACCAAGTGTCATATACAAGTGTACATATGCAAATATGTACACTTCAATCTACCCACGGGTGTTTGATCAATTTACATAGTCGAGTGGCTCACTCAGACTCTCTGTGCTTTGAGGTTACATGTCCCAGGATGTACTGAGCTTGTTGGCATTTCGAAAATTAAATTTAGAAAAAACGTATTACTTCACAGTTCTTTCCCCTAAGTTACTAAAATATTTAAGTGTAAGATATTCTACATCTAGATAAGGGGATAAATCAAAGATCAAGACAATGAACTTCCAATCAACACCGGCCTTCTTCTGCGCCTTTCATCTCTTTATCAAAACACAGAGAGATGAGCCTTGAGGGAAGCAAGCCTTGGAGTGAGACATTCCAGGCTTGCCGAAGTATGCAAGGAGACCACAGTGCAATGGTTGCATGTATTTGAGTGTAGCAAAAACCATCTTTCACTTTTAAATTAGAACATGCTGAACTCAAATAACTTTGCAGAGCAAAATTGGAAGTGCAAGACTAAAATAAGAAGAGAATTCTACCAGAAAAGGATCTGGAAATTTATCCAGCCCTGACAGGCCTTATTTTTTCCCCCCACACCTTAAAGATGTGCCAGTAGCAAAGTAAGAAGGCAAATTCTTCTCCTCTGCTGAAGCACAGCAATCATCTGGCCCTCACTGGAAGTTCATTTCAGATTTTGTACACCACGGCACCTGGCTCTGGGTAGACTTTAGGCTCCACACAACTCTGCGTTTTGGGAAGACCTCTAATTGAGGGCTCTTGAGATATTTATGGTTAAGCAGGAGCATCCTGCCCAGGGTGGCACTGCCCCCCCCCCGGTCTGTGGCAGCCACCCACAGAGCACAGGGTGTGATGGGCTAGGCCAGCTTCCCCAGGAGCAAGGTTCCTGCTGCAGTTTAGCACAGCACCATTTGCACAGTGGGGATGTAAGGCACCAATGACCCGGCCAATACCACGAAGTGACAGGCATTCTCAGTAGGTCTGTTTTTTAAGCGTGTGCACATTTGGGATTTGAAATGTTATTTCATCAGATATCATAGCAGAAATGTATATTTCATCATCTTTCATAGCAGAAAGATGCCAGAACACGATAAAAGGGGGTATGTATGGAATGCAATCTCTAAATTACACTGTCATAGTTTAGATATGATTACTTTAACTCACTGCAAAATATTATAAACTCACTCCAAATCTTAGTGAGCAGTGCTCTTTGGCAAAATGTATATTCACAGCAAAGATCAACAAGAAGAAACTGTGGCAATAGATGCAGCAGGAAAAAAAGAACCAGGTGCTGCCATATAAGGTGTTGTTTTTAATTACTTTCAATTATTTCAGAAGATAATCCAGTATTTTAGAAATTACTGCAAAAAAGACTTTATTACATACGTTTGAACATATGAAATGTTCAAACATGTTCAAACATATGAAATATTTCATTCTGTCTAGTCTGAAGGAAATAAGTGGCAGGGAGCAAAAAATCCCAACAAACCTCTTTGGCTTCACTTACTGGGGGATTTAGTGATCAGAGATTATTAAAAATACATAACCAGTCTTTATCCAGCTCCCCACAATTTAAGGCAAAATAAACAGGATTTAACTCTCAAATGTGGAAAGGACATGGTTTTCTTTTTACCTTTTAACACTGGTTTTCCTTGTTTTACTAAGATCTTGTACTTCAAATCTGATGGCAATACGATCATAGCACGTTACCCATGCACAGCTTCTCTCCAGTAATCACAAAACACTATGAGCACAGCCCAGACAAACAAGGGCACACATTCCTTCCAAGGATGCATTCTAGTATCTAGTATCTTCAAGTCCTAGCTCAATCCCTCTGAAATCAGAGAGGGATCTGCCCCACACTGTTCTCCTTCTGGGCCATGGAGTACCAACTTGATTCTCTGCACAGTCCTATCCAAGATTATTTTTAGTCCAACTCTCACTTGCTGTGAGAAAAAGGTGTCTGAAACAAATCTTGAGAGCCCACCAGTTCAAAAAATGCTGACTCCCTAGTAAAGCCAATGGAAGAGTGGTGGACTATTTACAAACCAAATAGTTCTGCACATCCCTACCAGCAGCTGGGCCTGTGCCAGAAGTGTGTGTGTGTGTGTGTGTGTGTGTGTGTGTGTGTGTGTGTGCACATATGCCTGATGATAATGTGATCCACACAATTCTCTGTTAGTGTATTTTGACTTTAAACTTGTGACTTCCATTTTGGCACCAAAATGAAATGCACAAAAGGAAAGGCCCAGAAGGAGCTGGAGTACCTGGGGCTGGTACTGGTTTGCTGCAGGGAGGAGTGCTGCAGTCACACTGAGCTTCTCCCAGCTGTGGAAGGCCCCATCAGCACCTGGCTGACAGCAGGGAAGGAGAGCAATTGGAGGGGAGCAAAAAGTCCTGAGAAACTTTTTGCAGACATTATAGGAAGATCTAGTGCCCAGGTATGATAGAAAACCAACTTAAGAAAAAATTACAAGACCAGCAATTATCTCGTTTGAAGCCATGCAAAAATCCTGCCAAAAAAAGAGGAAAAAGCCTACATAACGCAACATGGATACATAAGAAATAAAATTCTACGTGTATATTTAAATACACAGCTTTGTCTATATATATTTTATATTTCTGCATGCATGTATAAAAAACCAGTTTTGAGTATTTTAATAGAAGCAAGTGCAAATTGATTTAAATTAATCTCTGAACATAGTGGAGAGCCAGCAGAGTAATTAACGATGTTATTTATTAATTACTATAACCATACCAACTGTCCTTTCTCTTCATCTCTCCAATAAAAACAACTCACTGCTAATCCACTGCAGCTGCAGAAACTTCTATGAAATATTAGTTAAGGTAATAAAATAGCTCCAGTTTTAGGTATGGAGGATCCATTACTGCCCTTGAATCATTTATGTCAGATTACAATCTTCAGTGAAGAATTTGATGTTATTTCAACAATACCTCACTGGCACATGCTAGCACACAAAACCATTTTTTAAAAATTACACAGCAATACAATCTGAATAGGAAATTGATCACTGAACAAGCTGCATGAAGAAGAAAGACTGGAAATGTGGTATAGAGGTGGGAGGGTAGAATGCAGTGAGCAGTATCAGAAAAATGAACATATAAACAGGAAAGGAGGAAGGATCACAGAAGTGCACCTTAGTTGAAAAGATTTTTCCAATATCTGCTGGCACTTTCTTTTTATCTACCACTAGTTCCCTCTATTGCAGTCAATAACCTGAATGGGCATAAAATAGATTTTTCTCATGGTTTGGATCAACACAGGATATAAACCACAGCTGAAACACATTTCCACGTGCTAAACTCAGCAATAATTATTGTAATCCAATTGCCTATATATAGCATACTTTGACAATTGAGGTGGTAAGCACGGGGAATACAGAGCAAGGAGGAAGGTAGGAACACGTTGGTTCAGATTACTGCTTTCCAAATCTACTTTTGTTTTGCTGGTGTATTGTTAAATCCTTTTTGTGCTTCATAGGAAGCCACACATTTTGAAGACAAGTTAGTCATAACAACTACTTTATTTTGTTTTTGGTTTAAAACGCCTGTGATTTGCACACCCTGACACCTGCTGATTTCATGCCCTGCCTTTTCCCATCAAAGCCTCTTCTTGGCTCTCCACACGAGGAAATCTCATTTATCAAAATTCTGTTAGCGTAAGGGGAAGGGCTATGCTGAGCTGAGCCATAGCCTTCATTAAACATGCAGAACATAAACTGCTGACACTAAGCACAGTCAACTTGCAGCCTGGCAGAGGAGGGGGAAAGAAAAAAGGAAAAAAAAAAGAGTAATGAGACTGAAGGAATGATGTGATGGTGAAATAGGAATAAAAGTCACAGTTTTGCAAAGCATTTAAGTCATACTGGAGTCAGTGAGATTTAATCACAGACCTGAAGTTAAGCATGTGCTTAACTTTGCCAAACAGAAATAGATCACTAAATTATGAATGGAACAATCTATTTCTGTTCCCAGGAACACGGACACTTTGTTCCCCAGACCAGTCCCTCAGGGAATGAAAAAGGTGAGGGGGAAAAATGATAACAAAATTGGAGAAAACAATCCCTTCTTCAACTCAAAATACTGGTCTGGATAAGGAACTGTATGTTATATTTAACATAACAGGATTTAAAAGATTGGTATCCATCATTTAGGTTCCAGGAGACAGAAAAGAGCAAGTGCCATTATGGTCATTAATTTCAACACAGTACCAAAGGCCAGGGCTCTGAATAAAAGAAAAATTTGTAAATTTGGAAGAAGCAAGCATGAGAACAGGAATGCATTAAAAATCAGAATTAGGGCTGAGGGCGAACAAAGTGGCTTTTTGAATTTTCACTTCACTTACTGTTCTTCGTATTTTTCCTCCCTTTAATTCTCAAAGATAGCTGTGTAATGCTGCCTACAATAGAAACTTGAATTTAATAGGCACGAAGCAGAAGGTGTGTAGCATTTTCCTCTGATCACAAGGAACAAGCACTTAGCTGTAAGAGATCCACAATGAGTCACTGCAGGGAGAAATCAAATGCATCACAGGTACATGCAAGCCTTTTTTATTATTATTCTATCAACTGAAAATGCATTATAACATACAGCCCTAGGAAAAAAAAATCAATTTTAAACCACCTAGTCCTATAAAAATATATAATTTACCAATCATATATGCCTGCATTTACACAGTTCAAGGAAAGCTAAGGAGGATGGAGCAGGAGATAGGTGGAGAGGGATGTCAACATTTCCTCTGTAAGCTTTTGTTGGTATTTATAAGTAAGATAATAATTCCAAGTTCAAATTGTCTCAGTATCAAAATGAATAACTTACCATCAAGTTTCAAACAGCAGCTAAAAGTTATTTTAGTATTTCAGATATTATCTGAAAAATAATATCATATTAACATTTTCTGATACTTTCACACCTCTTAAAACACTTCTTCAAAGTTAATCTGGAAGTAAAGTACCATAAAATTAATGGCTGGATTTTGCCATCATTTTTCATTCTGAATATCATCATATTCCAAAGAGAAAGAATTTGTCTCTGATCAACTAACTTAGCATAGTATCAACTTTTCTTCCCTCTTCCAGGGTTCTATGCAGCTTTAACAGGAGAGCAGAAAACAGATACACGTGGAAACGAGGCATGCACCTTGACTATTCCTCAAAAGTGATTTCTGTAGTTTTTTAACAAATAAATGTATACATTTAACATAAATCAATAGCTGCTTCTATGTTGAAAAATTGTTGTTTTTCTTGAGGTCACCTATGAAATAGAACAGGACAGTCCAATTGTTCTATCTTTTCTTTCAACTTGTAAACAATGTGATATTATCACCAGCTTTTTTAGCTTTTATTCTGGTCAACAAGGCGCTGCAGTCTGCCATTTAAAGCTGCACACCACATGGCACCATTCAACAGTATATCTAGGTCAGCTTGCATTTTTAATGTGCTCCATTAGCTTTCCCTTGCTCACTGTATCAAGTTTGAACTTCTCCTTCTCACTTTTCAAACCTCTCTATAACTAAGCCAGACAACACACCAGATCCTAAGAGTATTGTGATCACCTTCAACATTTGCTCCACCAAAGACTGCAGTTCTAATCCTATTTCCTTAATTTCGTGCAGGATCCTTTTCCACAATACTGCTGGTAAAAAAAAAAAAAAAAAAAAAAAAAAAAAAAAAAAAAAAAGGTTACCTAAATAAAAAACCCCAATGCTTTACCCAATGTAAATTCCTTCCCTCAGTAGTACTTGGGGAATCTTAACAATTTTGACCTTGGCAGCATTCTGCACACACCATGGCTAAACAAACCTACAAGTTAATAAGCATATGAACAGCCTACATACCTACATTACTGTAAAGCTTTTGCAGAATCATATGTGCTATAATGGTATTTAGTTACTTCAATGCAACAAAAACCAGTTCCACATGATTCACTTCATTACTTTCCCTCATAAACAGCAGTTAACTCACTTCTTAAAATACATTTATTAATTTTTAAATTAGCATGTATTCTAACTGCTCTTCCCACAGATGATTTTAAGGTGTATATCCCTCCATCAGGGCACAGCCCTTGCCCAGGGATTGAAGTAGTAAAACCAATATAGATTACATGTACAAGGCAATCAGTCCATCAGCTCTGACACAAGGAATAGCGCTGTGAGGAAGTTTCACAGGAGAGTCAGGGAGATTCAAACAGATCTTGATAAGTGGGGGGTGGAACTGGATGATGGAATGAAAACAGACAGTCACGTTAGATTGAACGGTACAAATAATGCTTATTTTGCTTCAGATTAAAATGGTAAGGCAAGTTTTAGTAAAGAGACTGTAAATTCATCTGCTGTCTATTTCGTGTAGCAGCAAGGATTTCGTAGTGAAATCATAAAACACACAAAATGATTGTTGCACTAGAAATCTGTCACAATACTTCACATGTGTATAGTATAAAACAATGTAAAGCATTGCAACAGTATGAAAATCATGCCAAAATGATCTGTACTCTTGATCCTCCCATATAAAAAATATGAAAACACTGTATAATTAACTGTTCACCAAGAAAATCAAAGGAATGACCTAGAAAAACAAGATTTCCCAGTGTCATCCTAATTTAATAAAATTATCTGTCAATATCCCAATTCGCTAGAAAACCCCATCTCACAAGAAGAAATTCTTAAAAAGCAAACTGAAATAATTGAATCTTCAAAGTTAAAAAATTATGTCTTCTGTAAAAGAAATATATGTTCAATAAAAAGCCCCAGATTCTGCATTATTGTCATTGTTTTTTTCCTCTTGGAATCTGCGACACATCAACAGCACTTTTCCCAGCAAAGCACAGCTCTGAATGATGATACACACCTGTCCTTGTCTCAGGGAAAAAAACCAGGAGAAATTAAAACCTAAATCACATCTGTCTACCCAACAACTTTCTCATGCTCCTCTCTGTAACTCCTATTCCTCAAACCTGGCATTAGTTTTAACAAGCCAATTCTGAAATCAGGGGAAGCAGCCACATAGCAGAAATCTGAATCTTTTTCTATATCTGTATTTCATGCTGCTAAAAAGTATGCTATGAAAAAAAAGCGAACATATTAACAGTAGCTTAATAAAAAAATAAATACTTGTGGGGTTTTTGTTGTTTTAAGTCCCAATCTGAATGGGAGCACGCTTTCTGTAGCAAGGTGGTGTTGGTTGCTGGAGGGCATGGTTCTGGTCCCACCAGTTGTACAGTCAGGTAGAATTTACAGAAGAAGAAGAAATCTGGTCTAACTTGCTCAGCTCATCAAGGAGGAACAGCAAAATTATTTGCAAATATTCTGAACCGCTCTCTTCCCACCCCTAAACAAAGAGACCACCTGCCTCAACATTTATTTAAAATGTGCAGGTATTTACAAGCAAACTTTGTGTTCTGATTGTTAGATGACTTGGTAAATCTGATACTCCCTCCAAGTTCAAACCAGCAGTGTAAATCAAAGGGGCCACACGGAGCTGTAAAGGCCCTGCCTGATCCGGCAAGCATCACCCCCGTTTACGTGTCAACAGGAGGCAGCTGAGCGAGGGAGGATGCTGAGCAGCACACCCAGCCAGACAGCTCAGGCCCACCAGACTCGGGCTGCCTGAGTGTACCCACCAGTTAAAATTTAATGAGTAACAGAAGGAAGACAGAAAATAAATTCTTTTTCTCTGGTAGAAACTTAAGTCGCTGGTGTTAAATAGTGGGTTCAAACCTTTGAGGAGATGCATATTCCCACCATGAAAGCAGTACCAAATTTTGCATTCTTTTGTCATTTTTATGGAGTCTGGAAAGGGAAAAACCATACTATAGATTGCCTCTTCATAAAAGCAGCAAGGGGAAATATGGATTGCTGCTGCTGGTGCCACTACAAAAGCTGGATGGTACAATGTTGCAGCAGTTCATTTTAATATAGTGGCAATCTAAATGGGCATAGGACCACCCAAAGAGAGATACTCATCAATCAGAAAAGCAAACTTAGTTGCCAAGCCTTTACTGTGAGGGTCGTGAAGCACTGGAACAAATTGCCCAGACTGTGGATACCCCCATTCCTGGAAGTGTTCAAGGCCAGCTTGGATGGAGCTCTGAGCAACCTCATGAAATTGTGTGGAAAGGTGTTTCTGTCCATGACAGAAGTGTTGAAACTAGATTATCTTTAAAGCTCCTAGATGATCTTTAAAGTTCCTTTCAACCCGAACCATTCCATGATTCTTACTTACAGACATCACTTGAGCAAATACCTAACAGTTGCTTTGAACTGCATACACATCTTCTAAAACCTCCACATTGGTACTCTCAGAAAGGCAATGGGAGCTTTAAATTCATATCAAAATCCAAAATGTGGCCACATCCACACCTTGATAACCTATACCGTGCAGTACTGGAGAGGAAGGCTGTTCATCACATTTATGTTTGTCCAAAATAAAGATGATGTAGGAAGAAAGACAGCAGTTTACATTTTCTTAGCACTAATCCCAGCTGGTTGCAGGGCACGGGGCCAACCACAGGCCAACAATGTTCAAGGGTGCTGAGGAAGGCACGTTTACCATCTGTGCTCACTCCAGCTTGCCACAGAGTGCTTGGGAGCTTTGTAAAATAAATGTTACCATATACCCATGTAAACTGCCTAAGCCTAACCCTGAGGCCGTCAGTATTTATTCTGCAAGCACCATGAGATGCTTCATGCTGAAAAGGAACATTAAACATGTATTTATGGCTAGCTTGGATCACTGGCAGAAAAAAGGAAATATCCAAGAAAGCCTGACATGCTGTACACACACAGGGTACTGCCACAGGAGACAGGCCCTCCCAAATGCCTCACCTTGCCTTGTCTTTTCAGAGACTACAGGAGTGTGGACATGGGGCACAAGGAGGAGAGAACCAACTCTTATTATGTCATTTACCCAGCTGATCTTGACTTTCTGACAAGTGGGGCTTCTCAGCTAACATAGCTTTTTCCCTCCTATTCTGTGTATCATTTTGTCTTTTCTTCTTCATGCAGGATTGTCATGGAATTGTCCAGACCTACCTCCACAGCACAAGGAGGCATCACAATCTCCAGGAAGCCTGCACTTTTTTCCATCCGCCCAGAGAGCTTTAAAATCTTCTCCATACGGGAAGTGGGACAAAGTTCCACAAGTGGGTGTTGTTTAGAATCACCCTCCATACTCAAGGTGGTTAGATACACTCCTCTACTGCCTGCAGCTCTCAGGACAAAGCTGGACCACAACTGGGGCTGTATGATGGATGGAAAGGAACTTACAGCCATAAATCTCTTGGTGTACCTCTTAATTAGTATAAAACTAATTGGGAAAAAAACCCTACAAACCACAGAGGTAATTATTGAGACTAAACTTACTAGACATTAAGAACTATTGGTTATAGAGATGAAATTTGTAAGACATGATCACAATTTCTTGGTTTTATGTTTTCTTGGACTGTCACAAATAGCGTAGCAATGATATGCACAGGTTGTTCAGAAAGAAACCTGTTCAAGTTACTGCTGCTACTTAGTCATAAGTACTTTAAAACACTTTGATACATCTGTAGGGGGTCCCTAAAAATATAAAAACAGCACCTTGTTCCCTGCTATAATGCCATTCTCTACTCTTGGAAAACACCTAGCACGGAGGGCACTCAGGAGACTTCAGCAACCCCAAAACACAACTTTAACAATGAGTCAAAGAAAAGAGGTTGGAAAATCCTTTTAGTCATCTGAACACCTCAGGTGAAACAAGTCCACAAAGAAATGAAAAACAGAACTGGGGACACATGCAATCCTAACTCTCCTCTGAGTAGCAAAACAGAATTTACTGGAGGTTAATATGAGTATCTATTTTTTCTAAGCTAAAACAAACCCAAAAACTTATTTACAACTCCCAGGTTCCTAGCTAAGTCAACAGTGCAAAGACAGATGTAAATGAGGACTCATTTCTCTATATTTTCCCATATACTAAGCACACACAGACAATCCAAGTGTCAACACATCAAGACAGAGATAATTCTGACCCTTGAAAACATTCTCTTCTGAAAAGGATTAATTGGCTTTAAAACAATTTAATTTGGCTTTGAAGATGCAACTGTTATTAGCAACCACCAGATGGCAGGAGCAAAGGCTGCTTACAGTCTTCAACAAAAGAAAGCTGTCTTAAACAAGGCAAGCATTAGAAGAGAACAATTTTTTACGTCTACTTTTTCTTCTCTTTCAATTGGTTATTTTCTTTTTCTTTCCAAGAAGTATTATTTTATTGCAATCAAACTAATATATAAAAAAAAAATCGTCTCTTGAGAACATGTCTCTCAATTTTATTTCATGCCATCTCCATCTCATAGCTCAAGAGTTCTGTTACAGATATTGCAAGAACAATAGTTTCTTTCTAGGTTTGCACAGTCATAACTCACAGTCAGCCACCAAATGTATTCCCTTTGATGTCCTATGCTTCAAACCAGGAAGCTGACACATAGCTACACTGTGTAGCTCAATTTACCCTCAGGATTTGAACTTCTACTATCTGGGATATGAAAATAAGTGCACTACAAAAGATGCACCATGATGTGCTGATGGTTGCAATAGTGCAGCATCTACAAGGTGGAGAAAAGCAAAACTCCTCCCCTAAAAGTATGAACCTCCCCACTCTGCCCAACACTCCCCCACCAAAGCAACCCAAAAGACACCTTGATAAACTGGGGTAAAAGTAGTATGTTTGGGAGGAAAAATATTTTAGTCCTGGGCATATTTGATTCTTAAAACATGTATCCTGTATCAGAGAAAGAACACTTTAAAAATGCAATCCAGCAGCACATACTTTAAAAGACTTAGGAATAGACTCTCTAAACAACTTCCAGAGTTACTAAATTATGGAGACAAGGTCATCACTTTATGTTGTGTCATAAAACAAAAATTACAGCTAGTTCCATGAACAATGCTGGAAGCTCCACCATACAGACACATCCACATCAGAAATACCACCCTTGCTGCATTTCTTTGATAGACCTGTCTCTCCATTATACTGATTTCTCGATCAAAGAGAAAGCTTTACTCCTGTATTTGTCTTCCGCAAAGGAAACATAAAATCACTCCTACAGTGAACACATCCATCGGGAATGAGACTCTTTTTCCTCAACCCAGCAGCACACAGTCCCAGAAAAGAACAGGTGAAGCTCTCCCCTACTTCAAACCAGTGTGAGATGCAGTTGTGTGGTTAATTCTGCCGCTGTACATAAGCAAACATTGCCACTTGCAAAATATGAAATGCTTTCTTCCCTGCTCCATTTTTAAATGACACCTGCAAATCACTAATCCAGTTGCCATTTATTTCCATATGTCAAATTACAATCTTAACTTGTGCAAAGCAACATAATAGTAATGATTAAGCCAATTACATCACAACACAGCTTAAAACGACACACAATGGAAGGATTAAAGCTCACTACCAAATAAGAGAGTCCTGTTCTTGGTGGAGCTCCCCCACTGTGGGAACAGAAGTGTCTCTTTTCCTGTTGCACAATCTTGTGAGCCTTCTGACATGTAGCTGCTGGACTGCCATTAACAAACATTTATATTAATGCAGCACAAAGCTGGGATCACTGCACCTCGGCATTAGCTGCAGAGGGCGGGCTCTGTGGCCAGCGCTGCCAACACAGCTGATGGCACTCCACAGCTCCACAGACAGGTTGGGACACGTGCACCAGGTGATCTCACCAGGCTTAACTGAATGAAGCCTCCCTAACCTACGTTATTTGGGTCAGGCAGATGCTGACAGTAAAAGCTTTAGGGAAAGGGAGGGAGAGCAAACCGAGTGCAGATATTTAAAAAGTCAGGCATTCTGTTCTCAAGATAGGGCCAGACACCCTTTGCAGCCTGTATGAAGTGTGTGCTACTGCATTTGACACCATAATTCCAACTGATGCCATTATGCAGCTCCTACAACAATAAAATGTGGGTTAAATCTTTACATAATAACCAACCTTTCACACTAAGATATTCAATTCTACCTCAGGGATAAAAAGGTTCTAATGGAAATTGAGCATCTGAATCTCTTAGGAGGATTTAAAAAAACTCCCGCACTCCTATTTTTATTTGTTCATTGCCTAGGTCTTTAAATGAGCATTATTCAAAATGGTTAAACATTTTACCTTTTACTTCTGCCCTGGGCATCTTATTTTTTTTTTTCTTTCTTTTTCACATCTTTGTATTTCTCCTATTTTCTCTGCCATCTGCAAACACTGGTTCCATCTGCTAAAATATAACTTCCTACTCAGCTAAAATAAACACAAAATAAATCAGTACTGTTAGTATTTTACAAATCATCATTAGGCTTTAGTAAGATTAATGGGACTCAAACAGCTTCCAACTTGGAAATACATTCCTGTGTGTTGACTGCAGACTTGGGCAGATATCACTCCATCTATAGAGTAAGAGTGAGCTCTTACTCTACCTTACTTTCTTGGAAAATACGGTTTTGAAGGAACTTATTATATATGTAAGTTTATCAGAATTTGAATAAACCAGGCAGAACTGTCAAGCCTGTCCCAGATCACCTATCAGCTGTTCATGATTTGCCACGTGGTCATTCCTCCTACATCTCTCCATGCATAACCACACATATATTACAACCCTTCTAAATATTGAAACAAAAGAACCAATCAAAAGCTGGAAGGTTTTTTTTTTTTCTTTAAAAACAAACTTGCATTCAAGCACACACACAAATAAATGTGTAAATTAAACTGAACACCATGTGTACCATCTTTGAAAGAGCTGTTACAGCACACCAACAGCTTCCTCCTGTAAAATTAATTGCACAGAAAGTTGAATGGGTTTACTTCACTCTATTCAACAAAAAGAAAGCTTTGGACAGCAATGAAATCAAATCTGCACATATTTTACATATTTATAATTATCAAACAACAACTTCTTTTTTTTTTAATTGATTGAAAATGTGTGTAGATTTTTATGGCCTTTTAAACAGTACTGGTCTCACATATGCACAAAATGAAGACAAGAAGTTCATAATAAATGTAATTCTTACTCTAATAAATGCCTTATGTCCAACATTTGTTTGGGGAAGACTGTTTACTTATTAGTAAGTTGAGGGGGAGGGAGGAAACATTTTTAAGGACTGCTATTAATGGTTTGCAATTTGCACCTGTTCTACCCTTAAGGCGTAAGGACAGGATTTGGTACTTCAAGATGCCTTTTCCCTGGGTATTTTGAGAGTTTGACACAATTTCTTTTGTTTTCATTTTATTTTCTACAATAAGAATTATTTTGTCTAAATCAATATGCATAACTTGTATCTAAAGTATCCTGTCGCTGATTTCTACAAACACTTATGAGGATGATGATCATCATCCAAGACTCGGCCGTTCAAGGGGCCAGATCTGCATCAGCCAGATCTTCACTTTGCCAATGATAACTACAGCAAAGCTGAACAATGTTCTGATGTCTCATTCAGAACCTTCTCCTGAGAAACAGTCCCATTTGCTGCCAGTATGCATATTTACCATGAGACTGAGATCATGGAGATTTTAAGAATAACAAATGACATTGTACATTCTTTTAGTAGTCTACAAATATCCTTTTTTTTTAAAGACACTATTCTTGTATGTATCTACAGGCAACGCAGCCTGTCAACAGCCTAAAACTAAGTGGCATCTAAGGACAGGTGGAATGGATGTAGTCAAAAGAAGAGTCATCCCCTGCAGCAAACTGTACTTCTGCTCCTGCATACAGAGGGGCCCTACAATGTTTCAAGCTGAGACATATTCTACACTCAAACCCAAAAAAGATAGCTCCCCTCAACAGTCTTCAACAGCCCTGGAGGAAAATTCAGGCTAAAAGCAGGTACCAAGGAAATCACTGCATGGTGCAAATTTTTAACCTCACACCCTTCTCAACTGTTAGGTGGCAAACTGTGTTATCATATCAACTTACTTCCTAATTTATAAAATTAAATATTTTTCATTTTAACAATTTATACACATTCTCTGTTGGCACACACTCCTCTGGTAATGTAACAGAAACACTGGCATTTATTTGTCATTGAGACAGACAGTAAGGAAAGCATCTCAAGGGAGAGAAGGGAAGAAAGTGCTTTTGCAGCATCTCTAAATAGACAGCAAAAATAAATTCTGGGATTAACAAGTTTTGGATGATACATTTAGCTTTCTTTTTGACTGATAAAAAGTGCATGACATTCCTAGGCATAGATAGTTCACTGTATAACATAAAGCTACTATTATAAAAGAGTTTAAAAGATCCTAATTGTTCTGAAGGCGAGTTTTAGGAAAAAAGATGCTGGGTACTCTGGACATTGATGGTCAGGGCTAGCAACAAACTGAATTCAGTTCTGCAAAACAGAAGCTTAGCAACAGAAAACTCTTAAAACATTTTGTAATAAAAAGGAGTTTCAAAGGATGTCCATCAGGATGACAAGACATAAAAACACCTTGTAAATCTAGCCATGAAAAAAAACTCATATGCCTCCTCCACAGTGCTTTTTTTTAGCTCTGAGAGTGACTGGCGAAAATAATCATCAGTAATATTTCTTTTTACCCACCTAGTCTGAAGGATTATGGAGATGAGCTCACAAGAGCTGACCCTCCAGGTTTATTAAATATTCAATGAATATTCTGTATGCTTGCTGGGTATTAAATAAAAATCAGAAAATACTGCAGACTACCATATATTATATACTTCAAATAATACCAGAGTAGCTCTGTTTGTTTTCTAATAATTTATTGAAATCATTTTATCACATATCAACATAAAAATGTACAATATAGACACAACGTAAATTCTGGCATCATGAATATTTACGTACTTTTAAAGCTTTTTTTCCCCCTGCTGGTTAATTTTGCCTATTGTATTCCAAATAAACCTGGAGAACTTATTTAATATTTTCTTGCTTTTCCTTTTTACCTTAATAGTAACAGCACTGCTATTTTTCCACCTGCAGTAGCATCACAGCATATGGGCCTTCAACAGCAGGAAACTCTTCACTGTCATGATTTAGCCTACTGTTCCTACAATCTCCATTTTCCCTTCTCCATCCACTTTTCTTTGCTAAATGGTTATAGCCTACACACAATCTGCCCTGATTAAAATCATCTGCTATTAGTGCTCAGTTAAAACAATGGTCACTGCCACAATGCGCACTGGCCAAAGAAACTTGAGCACTAGGTAGGACACAGCCCATCCTTGTAGCTGGGCAGGTCTGAAGTCGTCTCTCCAACACACCCTGCCAGCCACACGTGGGTCTACAATTGAACACAGGGTGATGCAGCTGTTCAATGCACTACTTTCTACTCGAGATGCTCTGTGGAAAAGGGCCTGAACAAAGTGGCTTACTCAGCAGACTGCCAAGCAGACAACAAGCACAATTTCTGAGTTGCAAATCTATGGAACAAGAACAAATTCAGCGTTTGGGCAAGTCCAATCTTAAAAACTACTGCTAAGCTGACCTTACACGGGTCCACGTGGGTTTTTGCAAGTAAAACTTGCTCACAGGTTTTATACCAAGAAAAGGATTAAGACAGCTTGTGTGCCATTCTCAGATTATCACACACAAGGGAAAGTTTCTGAATTGATGGATGCAAGTCCCTCAATTCTCAGCTGAACACGACCCTCAATTCTCAGTTGAAAATTGTCATTTTCTGTGGCATCACATCCAACAATTCATATTGTTGGGACCTATATAACAAAACTGCACCAAACTACACACCTTGTGTCCAAATGTAGCATCCTCGGAGGCCAAGACTTCAACCTGAAATTATAAGGAGAAAGATAATTTCAAATTTAGCCACCACCAAGAGCCTCTCTCTCCTGAGCACAGCACCACAGTTCAGGAAAAGAACTGATCTGTAAATGAAGGTGCCAGTCTGGATCGACCCTGGGAAACCTGCACATGATAGGATGTGCAAAACTAACAGCTGACAATAGAAATCCTCAAGTGAAGAAACTTGGGAAAGCATCCCTCATGACACAAACAAGATTTCTCCACCTTGAATGACATAAAGAGTACCTGCCAGTACCCCAGAATGTACTGTACTGCAGCTGGAACATTTTTCTCCATACAGAATTTTGACTACACCAAAAAGCTGCCTGAGCACAACCAGAATGATCTGCTATGGTAAGTCCCTGCAAAAAAAAAAAGCTGGAAACCCCTGACCTCTTTCCCTCCTGTTACCTTCTAAGCAGGCTGGGTACTTCTGCACCAGCACAAGTGGAACGGCAACAAGGGGAAACTCTGCAGCCAAGGTTTTCCTTGCAGGCTCCTGTCCTGTCTTGCACTACAGAACTGTTTGAAAACTAGAATTTGGGGAACACAAGCTCCCCAGGAAAGGCTGAGACCAACTGGCTAAGAGATACAGAGAATGTCTGAAAGTCTGAGAAAAACAAGCTCTCAGGTCATTGAGTGGTGCTCCAGACTAAAGCCCTTTCTTTGGTTTGGCCATACACTGATTGCCATACTGGTGGCAAAGCCTTGCTGGTTGCCACACACTGCCCAGCTCTAGAGTTGATACGTGCTACACTACACAGGAACAGCCGTAGCAAAGCAGGCACACTGATTTTTCATTAGACTCCTTAAAAATGCTTCACACTTCGGCACCTTTCACCTGAGAATCTTGGTCTTTTATGAATTCTAATTAATTAAGCTTCCCAATACACCAGTGAAGTCAGAAATGTCATCATCCCAATATAGAGAGAGAAGAGTGAGGCAGAAAGAAACTGAATAATTTTTTAGTAGTTATGTGCCAAGCCAGGGACACACTCATGGAAAGAATCCCAGATCTGTCCTCTCAGGCTCACAGTTTAACAACTAGGAAATTCTCTGTTTCTCTGATTTACATCCTATTTAGAATGCCTACTGCTGCATTATAATTTATACAACTAGTATAACTAATGTATCTAATCTCCAGTTTAACTTAAGAAGAGTGAAGGATTTAAAGCAAATCAAAAGGGAAAAAATGAATGTGAAGTTTCACCCTGAAGCACGTTATAATGCCAGAGTTATAAACCCCTGAACAAGAGGGTTTATAATGGAAAGGCTGATAAACTAACAATGATGGCAGCACTTAAATATATTTATGTCATGATCCAGCAACATATGGTATTTCTTCATCTCTAAATTAAAAAAGGGAGGAGAAAAAAAAAGTGGGAGGGAGATAAAGCATTCATAGGAATTAGGAATAAATGAAGAAAATGAACCTGGAGTTACCCAATTATGACCTGTCCAGCTAATTAGGAATGACAGCAAGAGGCTACAAAATAGCATCTCATTCAAGAGGAGGTAGGGAAAAAATCCAAGTAAATAAAATCAATCTAAAATGATATTATACATATTAGCTACTTATATTAAGCTTCTAATCCTTTAGGCACTTTATAAATATTAAACAATCAGTCCTGGTGAGACTGATAAATATCCATAATATATTTTACAGATGAAGAAACAGAGGGTTAAGTGACTTGCCCAGGGCCAGAAAGAATAATCAGCCATTGGATTGGAAATAACTGTATGACTGCTTGTCACAATACAGTGTCCTGCTCAGACGCTCAGGTGGCTTCTGAAAAAAGTCATTCCGCTATCAGAAGCATATTGGTGAGGGGTTAGGGTTATGGTTAATGTGGTACACATCTGAAGTGTCAATGCTCATTTTCACTAGGCTTACTATTTTGGTACAGCATCCGGTTGTCACTAGATAGACCCCAAAAACTTTTTCAAACTTACTCAGTTTTGTCCATCCAGTATTATGTAGTCATATATGCCAGATGCTATCTCCAGTCCCATTAATCATAGAATCATAAAGGTTGGAAAAGAGCTCCAAAGTCATCAAGTCCAACCTTTGATGGAATACAAGTGCCACATCCAGTTGCTTCTTGAAGACTTCCAGGAATAGTGATTCCACCAGCTCCCTGAGCAGCCCGCTCCAATCCCTGACCACCCTTTCAGTGAAGAAATTCTTCATGATGTTCAACTTGAACTTCCTCTGTCAGAGCTTGAGGCTATATCCTTCCGCCCTATCCATCCTATATCCTTGCTGCCTGGGAGAAGAGGCTGACACCCACCTGGGTACAACCTCAGTTGTTCTACCTTTCAGGTAGTTGCAGAGAGTAGATGCTTATTACTGTGCTACACTTCTATTGTGGAGATTCATTAGGGAAAAAAGGAGCCTTCTTTGTGCCATAGGGTCCTTCTCTGACTCCTCCTTGAATCCATCAGAGATGCTGATGTCTTGCCAGCCCCAGTACATTCTGTCTTCCTTTCCCTGCTGTCCCTTTCTCTTCCCTCTCCTTCCCAAGGGTCCCAGCTGGGTCGACAGCCTCTGTCCAGGGCTGCCTGTCCCCTGCCCTGCACCAAGCCAGCACAGACCAAGCAGAGTTTTAGTTTGGGCTCTGCACTGCACTTCATCTGCAGAGAGGCCACCTCACATGCAGAACACAGGCATATTGTCAGCACCTGGGCTCTGCTGAGGAAGCTCCTGCTCAGGCCCAAGAGAATGCTCACAACTGCCACAGCTTCAAAATGTATTAATTAACACAATGACCAACACATGTGTGAAACTCAATCGTAGTTTCACTAAGAAACTGAGAGGAAGAACAAACTGTGACATCAAAGAGTAAACCAGACATTTAAGCTAGTTTAACATACTCTTTAGTCTCTTTCACAGATAGAAGTATTTTCTTTTATGCTTAGAAACATAAGGCTCACAGAGACAGTAAAATGGTTTGGAGTGAAGATAGATAACAATTCTAATTAAGAATGTTATTGAACAGGTCTGATAAAGCTGCTTCTACTTTTCCAAGAATGATCACCCCACTTCTGTGATAAATAATTGTCCTCACCTTGCAGATGATACAATGAAACATTCTCTGTATTCTTTGTTACTACTGTGTTTAACAGTGCACTAGCGCCTTAGTCCTTTCATTTGGATTTTCACCTCCTTGTATAAAGGCCAGTTAAGCTAAGTAAGAGACAAGTAACTGCTGACACTGTAAGATACACAACATAAAGGACTAAATCAAGGTGTGAGACTACATGTGGTTTTCCTCATGCTGAGCTTCCATAAAACCCCACAAAAACAAAATAAAACAAAACAAACAAAGCCAAAATAAAAACAACCAAAACAAAACAAAAAAAAAAAAAGCGCACTACAACCCAGGCTGAGCGGACCCCCCTCTAGTGGGAACGCTCGTGTACTTCAATCAGCACCCACATCACCCCAGCAAAAGACATTACCTTAAGAATCAGGCAAGCACCATCTTTCTCTTAATTGCCTTCAGAATATATCCCTTCCATTCCAATACATAAAAAAATAAACAAGACATTATTGCTTTAAGATAATCTGACGTTAATTAAGAACTTCCCATTATATACCTATTTGTGGCAGCTAAACATTTTTTATTTTAGTTGACTGTTCTGAGTGCGTACACATGTAAATATCTTGGGTAGGTGGAGTGTTTTTCTTTTACAGTGAAAAATTCACTGCATCACTAAAAAATGCAGACTTGATTCTTAAATGAAGCACAGTTGATTTCATGTACATATTTATATCTGTATCAGATACAGCAGCTTTCCCCGAGGCACTGCCCTGAATCTTTGCTCCAGTCCACACTTACCACTCCTTCAAAATACAGTGCTACAGTTGTATGCTGTTTGCCTCCTATTTAATTTCTGTGTAAAAGAAATTTTTGGTCACTGTTCTTTGGTCAGTTTTTTCCCAGATTATCTAAAGAACAAAACAGCCTTTTTTGCTCCTAATTGCACAGTATCCTCTAATTCAGGGATAGAAGACTATTGCAAGTGGTAAGGGGCAAATGAAGGGGTAGTATTCTAGGGAGTGTGTGTATTAACCATACACTGTGGATCAATTACACGAGACACAATCAGTGGTTTAAGCAGGAGTATCCCACAGCTGAAGCATGCCTGTTCTGCCTGGGCAGCTGACCCTTCCTACAGCCTGCTCCCCGCTGCTGCCCTCAGCCCGAGCGCAGCCTTCTGGGGCTGCCCAGGATGGGGTCCAGAAACCTCCCCAGTGCCTGGCAAGGTGAACTTCCCGCCTCTCTGCACAACCTACACGGACTCCAAAAATGGACAGCAATGGCCCAGACCACTACTGTTTATGCAGTATTCTATGATTAAATGGTCAACAAAACCAGCATTTAGTATTTTTTTGCAAGATGAAAGAATTTATGTCATGTCAGCCAGAAGGACCTAATGAGTAACGTGTGGAGTACCCAGAAACAAGACGGTGTGTAGCCTTGAGTCTCTTTTTGTCAGAAGTAATGAAACTTTGTCAGTAGTTCTATTTTGCTTCCCAATAAATGACTCATACAGACCCCGTTCAACAAAGAATATTGCAGCGCAACCAAGAGACTTACAGTAAATTACATGCAGTCATTTTTACCTCCCTGTCAAAGAGAAAAGGAGTTGAAACATAGATAGAACCCTTGAGGCACAATGCTGAACATGGCCTTTCTGGAACAAAGTTGTACAACCTAGTGATCAGATGACACAAAGAATTATTATAATTTGTTCTTCTTCAAAGCCATGTTCAACATTGGTTCAGTCCTCAGCTCAGCCCAAGTCCTTCTTGGCTCATCAACACACTGTTTGAGATAGGATTAGGTGAAACTAAGCAAGAGTCATGAAAAGTGGAAACCATTAAGAGGAGGAATTAAAGCCACACTTAATGCCCAGACTGCTATCCAAACAATGGAATATGAAATACCAACTACACAAGGACAAAATAACTCACAAAAAACAGGTTAAGAAAGCCCTCTCCATCTTGTTTGGGGGAATCTGAAAATAAGCACTAATAATAATTTCTGATGCATGCTGATTCCCATGTAATACCCTGTTAACATTCATGCTGAGAAGGATCATCGATCTACATTTAACTACCCAGGCAAAAACTTCCAATGCAGCACATACTTAAAGCTGCTCTGAGACTGGGGCTGGAGCTCCTCGGAGTTCACCCAATGGAGCCGCTATTTGCAGCTGGCAGGTGAGGGGGTTACAGCTACTCTGACAAGGGATGCAGTAGACTGGAGCAGCTCTGATCAAGACAAAACATTTTATATGGGCACTTACAGTTTCTGTGGTTCACACATGAGAATTTGCCCAGCTGGCTGCAAATTTTATAGGCTTTCTATTGTCATTTGTTTGACATTATTATTCTAGGAAAATTATAGCACAGGGCTTCTCTGATACCTAGAGGGTTTTCGCCAACTGCCTGCTTACTAAAAAGGCATGCCTCTGGCTCTTCTAAAATATGCTCAAAACAAAACAAATGTGTAAGTTAATACTTGCATTTTGCAATACTTTTGTTTTCCCTGTTCAGTAACGATCAGTCAGTTTAGAAAGAACACTTTTCCCTGTGATAACAAAATCTAAAAAGAATGAGGAAAGACAGGTGCATCCTCTTGAATTACTACTGCCAAATCACCTTCTTGCTGTTGGGGTGCACGACTTGCTCAATTGTGCCAAGAAAAAAACACATCAGAGTGTCCAATTCAAACTGTGTGGTCTTGTACCCGTTTTACCCTCTGACTTATGCAGGACTTGGTGGTGACTTTTTCCACTCCTGGGGAGGGAGAGGCTCTGTAGTCCCAACAACTCAGTGGGTCTCATTAGCCCAGGTGCGGAGCAATGCAAATGTAACTCCAATTACTATTTTCACATACCAATCTTCCTCAGCTGCCTATAGAAAATAGCATGGATAGCATGGAACACGGAGGATGCTGTAGTGCTTGGTGCACATACACCCTCATAATCCTTTTCTAGCGTAGATTTTCAGCTTTTAAGGCTTTCCCATCAGCCCA
This sequence comes from Calcarius lapponicus, assembly GCA_039654755.1. Taxonomy (NCBI): domain Eukaryota; kingdom Metazoa; phylum Chordata; class Aves; order Passeriformes; family Fringillidae; genus Calcarius; species Calcarius lapponicus. The sequence goes on from CM077465.1 coordinate 58,371,660, forward strand.
CCCACCCACACACCGCCAGTTCTGAACACATCTTTTAAATGAAGGTGAAAGGAAGTTAATCCAGTTTTCATTTTTCAAAGTCTTTAGTTTATTTTAAAGATGAATATGGCTATAGTCATTAATATCTTTATGAAATCCAGTTTAACTAGCTTTAACATCTCCTCCCTTTGCCATCCTTTTCAAGTAATTAGGATTCAGTAATTGTGGCAAATAATTGTCCTTCTCATTTGAGCAGGGACAAACCTACGTGACACACACTAGTTTCTGGCAGTTTTCAAGAATTTACTGAGGGTGTACGCAGCTTTAAATGCACACTGAACTGTGATAATAAACTTTGGTAATTGCAACAACCCTTCCTTCCCTTTTTCCTCTGCTACCTGCCAGCAGTTTTATTTTTAATTGCAATCATGCATGTACTTCAGGCTAGGTTTCAGATCTGTAGCAAGTGAGTATTGGGCATGTTCCCTGGGCAATTCTTGAATAAATACACCAAAGACACACCTTTGTTATGACCCTGAATCTATGCCTGAAATAAAGGTGTGACAGTCACATAGTATAAATCTCATGAACTAAGGATTGATCAGCTGAAATTTCCTCACTCTCTATACAAAGGCTGTTGAGACTACTTACTCAGGCCTTTCCGTTAAGTAAATGCTATCGCCTCACAGTTTGACCTATGTAAAAACTGGAAACCATGTGACCCAGTTCACTGTAATTATTCATTAAATCTGGCATCCCCTTTTTCTTAGGCTTTCTCTTTCATTTATTGCTTCTTCTTTGTAGTATCAGTCATTTATCTCTTAGCTCACTGGGTCTAGCAATAATAAAGATCAACGTTCTAATTTTTGAAGCCACAACTTTTAGGTTGAAAAATACAAAATAAGTAACAAAATGATCCCTCTTTAAATGATAGAGTAACTTTGTGTGCTACTTTGTGTTAAAAAGGTTTGAAAAGATGTTTCAAGAAACTATTCTGCAGTTAAAATTGCTTATTAATTCTCCTCATTCTCCTTATTAGCATGTACAGACAACACAGTGGCTCAAGGACACAGCTCACTAAAGCAGCTCTGTTCTTGGTAAGCCATTGTTTGAGATAAAACACAATGATGCATCATATTCTTAAAACCTGGTTAGTGGAACAGACCTGTCCTGCTTATATTTTTGAAGTTTTTCTTAAATGTCAGTGCTCTTGGGGAAGCTGATTTATAACAATAAAAAAAAATCATTCACATCTTCAGCATTGAGTCCAACATAACACTGCTGGATTTGCTATTGACTGACCTGCTGGTTTAGTCTCCCTTTGCAAATATTTTGCAAAATCCTGAGAACAAGGTCAAGAGAAGAAAATATTAGTTAACTAAAAGTAATAACAATCAGCCCCGTGAGATATAATACAACACAATTAGACATATCAGGAGTACCTCAGGAGAAAAAAAATTGTGTGCTATGGGGCAATTTCTGTAAAGTCAAGAAGATAGAAAAGTACAAAAATATTTAGGTTTGCACCAGGAAATAAACATTACAATTCCCAGAGAAACGCACATTTGAGATTGTGCAGATCTCTGCTCAGTGCACCCTCACTGATGGGGAATCGGTGAGACTTATCTGTGGGCACCTTCCCATCCCTTACAACTCTGCCACACTTTACTGCTCCGTAGGTCCCTTATCAATACTGGATCATCAGTAAATCCATGGCAGTAACATGCTCATCTGCTCTTGTCATTAGGAGATGAAACAGGCAAGATATATATAAACACATACATACCCATGCACGTTTTCCCTCTGTAAGCATATATTCAAATTCTATTTTCCTGTCATACTGTTTTTCATATATATATGCAAAAGATGTGTAACATGCAATTAGTTCTTTCACACCAGAACACTGCATGAAACAGAGTAACTGCACTAAAAATGCTTTTGATATTTATTTGTTTGACAATGTAGAGATCAAAATGACTGTTGTACATAACCCAAAATCTCAGAGCAGTTGCTGTTTAATTTCCCTTAAGAAAGGAGTGGTAGGTATCATAAAAACAAAATTCCAACCTCATGCATTCTAATATGTGAGAAATCCTGAAAAACTGTCATTATACCATGTGACATAAGCAGTAACAATTACTGCCACCAGTAAGTCTTTTATTTAGGTATTGTGACTACATCTTTTCTAATCCATTTGTATTTTTTGCTCCCTTGTTCCAACACTGTTATTTCATTTTGATTTCCCTCTTTCAAAACTGAGCAATATAACACCTTGCCTGCAAAGGGTCTCTACAACTCTTGCCTTTGGGGACTACCATGCTGTGGGACTGCAGAGGAATCACTATGGTTGGTGGATTAACTGCTTTAAAAATTATGGAAAACCTCAAAGAAGGGTTAAATGTTGCTGCCCTCTACTAGGAGGGCTGCAGCTTCCCACTGCCACAGCTCAGCAACTCAAGGGCCCATCTGAACAGCCCCAACAGCCCTATCCGCACAAAGCTGGGTTCCTCAGCCTGAATACGAGATGCCATCCACCAGCAACTAGGGGGTGGTAATGAACAGCTGCATTGCCATAATGCTTCTAAATATTCCAGAAACTTCCAGAAAGGCATATTTTAAAGCCACCCTCACCAGCGGGAAGGGGTTTTGCAGCTTAAGGCTGCAGCTGGAGTGTACTCCTCTGTCCCCTTTACCTACATCTCTACATAATTACTGCACACAGCACCTGCAAAAGTGAAAACAAACACAGTTCCAGATAAAATGCATGTCTTAACAATCTTGTCTAAAAGAAGTTAAACACTTTGCAGTGAAAACTGAAGATAAGTGACCAAGGACAAAATCTTTACAGAAACAAAGCTTCAACTCTACACCATTCTGTCAGCAGCTTTCTTATTTAATTGAGCCTGTATACAACTAACATCAAAGATACAAAGCTATTTTGTGCTGAAAATATTGGAAGCATGTTAGGAAGAGGTGGCAAACAGAAAGGATCTGTCAAAGGTAACAGATGTATCAAGGGCACCAAGCACTGTGAAGAAGGCGTTAATTATCTATGCTGAAAAAGAAAAGGTGTTTGAAAAACAGAAACTGTTTTCAAGAGATTCAACATATTCCTATTGTACTCAGGAGAAAAAGATTCCTGCACCTTAGAAAACATTATTTTGAGTATGTGGGTTAAAAAGAATTTTTAGGTGAGTTTAAACACAATGTAGTGAGCACTCCGTTTCAGAGAAAGGATTTTAATTTCAAAACCTTTACTGTGTCTAACAACAAACTGCAATTGTAAATTGCATTCTTTATTCCTGCTTTTAATGGAATGGGTAACTTACACAACCTAGTGAAATCTCAAAAATAACAGGAAAAGAAGAACACCTTTTTGAGCACCTTTTTGTAATTTAGCACCACTTCCCACAGTACTTTCAACTCCCACCCTACAAGAACTGTTGCATTTTTCTTCTTGCCTTATCTTAAAAAAATGGTGCTTTAAAAAAAAAAAAAAAAACAGATCACACCATGGCAAAATTTATCACTGTAAGATCTACCCTCAATACGTCTTATGTATTTCTATACTTGTTTTCTAGATTGTGTATGGTACTACTTGCTCACAACCTAATTCTGAGTCAGAAGAAACTGATTCTTTATTATAGCTCTGCTTCCTCTCTCCGCCTTCCCTTGTAGGACCAGTAAATTGGGACTTTCTAAAGCATGATTTTGAGGAAAATGATCAGTTAACATAAAAATGACCCTTTTCATCTTCAACAGAAAAAAAATATCAGAACAGATCCAAAAGGAGATGAGCAACACTTAAAAGCAAGGAAAGCCTATGCTTTTATACAAAAAGGGCTGAGACATATTTTTCTGAAGATGACTAAAACATACTAAATGCATGTCTGATATTGCACACTCAACTAAATTAATGTTGCTATAGGAGTGTGATACAATTAACAAGAGAACCATGGTGCTCCATGAAACTGTAAATTATGTGGGGAAGGGATAAAGGCAATTGCCAGCAGAATGTAACACACTCTCAAAATTTGGCTCCTAATTTCCCAAGTAGATCAAAGGCACTTCCTGATGTCCCCTTCTCCCATGTATCATGCCATATACAAAGTGGCTAATGCTGACAACATCTGGGCAGCTCATGTGGGCATCAGGTGGGTATTGCCAGATCCAGTGTACAGGTTTAGAATGGATGGTTTGCACAACAAACTATCCACACACCTGCCAAATAACCGTGCAGTAGGAATTCACTGGGCGGTGTTCTATGTTTACATCTTTAACTTGAAAAGGTAAATCTGTGGACAAGACTCAGCTGAAATACTTGATTTTTGCCAATGACAAGAGCTTTTCTTTTGAATTATCTTAGGACGAGTCCCCGTCATCTTCACACGTGGTACAACGATTGATAAACACGCTGACTGGATTAACTGCTTTAAAAATTATTCAGATGTCACAGCTGGCAAGTTTTTGACCCTTATGGTATCAAGATTTAAGAGGTGACTGGGAAAGAACAAGTGTTCCAGTCAGTGCCATAACTCCTCCACACTCCTCCAGCTCACAATAGCCATACAATTCCTCAGAACTGAATGAAAAACTGTCTCTCACATCTAGCCTAGCTTTACACTGAACATTTCAATGGGGTAGGCAAAAATACCAGCATTCCTAGGAATCACTTCAGTCCTAAGTAGGGTGCATAATAATAAAAGCTTAGAACAACCAACAAAGCGCTTGCATTTTTTTTTCCATTTTACTTGAGTTCTCTAGACATTGTACTGAAGAAAAGTGAGCACAAGCCCTGAAAACATGTCCTCCAAAAACACACGTTCCATAATTCACATACACAAAGCCCAAATCTGCATACAGGAATCAAACAATTAGGTTTCTCAAATGCCTGAACTACTTATACAGATCAGGACTTTTGCTAACCCAGGCAAATGCACAACATGTAATTTTGCTGACCACTTAAGCATTTCACTTTTTTGTTATAGCCACAAACAAACAAATACAGTAATTTAAGTCCAAATTCTTCTCAGACTTACTGCTAGCAAATAGTGGCTCACTTATAAAAGCCTGATTAATTGCAGAATCTTGGCTTCAGAATTCAATTACATGTTAGAAAATTAAAAATTCTAGAGTCTATAAACAATGACTATGAAACTCTTTATAGCATTTTTAACTATTTTATTTGCAATATGAACTGTAAATGCTCTTCCCCCTCCCCCATGTTTCTTCTCATTTGTTTGCTGCAGTTTCTTCATGCAAACAGAACAAGAACAACATTGAGGGAAAGAGGAGAGGAGAAGGGATGTGGCAGGCTATTGACACACCACCTCCTCACAAACTCTGATTCTTCACTCTGCTTTATGCCTGTTCTGTGAGTTGTATTCTGGGTCTACAAGGGTGCTTCTGGATAATTACAGGATACAAGCTAGCATTTTTTTTCCCAGCCTGTCTCAGTTTCAAAGTAAACCTCCTCTTCATTCTTTTATTGTTATTCAAAGTGAAACAGCAAAACAAATCAATTGCTAACAGCCTTGTGCAGGTTTCCAAACTTAGCATTTCTGTATGACAGTGCGCATATAAGGTAATATTCAATGTAGCAGTACATCTGCAGGCATGAAAACCTGGTATAAATCCTCAAGTTCAATGACTGCTTTTGTAAAGATTTCTTCTTTACACACATATATATTTATATATACAGAAACATATACATACGTATTTTACAAGCATCCCAGCAAAGATTTTGTTTACAACTTTTCCTGAAGAACTAGATCTTGCCAGTTTTCCAATTAGCTTATCTGCACCAATTGTAACACTAAGCTGGCAATCCCAAGACTACTTTTTATACTTATTTTAAGCTCATTTTACTCAGAATGTAAAGAAAGACCTGAACTACAATTTCAAAGGTGAAAGGCTAGGGTTTTAATTTCTGAACTGTGCAGTCCTGGCAGGGCTTTTCAACACTTTCATGTTATGTGGAGTCCATTTTATTTCTGTATTCATTTCTACTAAAGCTCTGCTTTTCCCTTGGCATAAAGAATGTATAACTGTATTTACAAGGAAGCTAGTCATGGACAGGTTTGCTGCAGCTCATTTGTTATGTCTCACTCTGAGTTTACAAACAGCTGTCCCATGCATCTCCGCTGGATACAATTTTAGTCTAGACAAGGGAAATCCAAGCTACTACTGCCCAAACAACATAAACACAGGAAGATTTTCAATCAATCATTTCATTAATAGAAACACATCTAATAATATAAGGGGAGGGTGTTTTGGAAGAAAGCCCATTTCAGAGCCTGAAACAGCATAATTGTGTGGTATTGTTCTTGTGCTAGGCAGGGCTATGGAACGACACTCTCACAAACCAGATTTTGGTGCTGTGGTACATTTCAATAAAATAAGCCTTGTTTCTCCAACACAAGTGGCTTTCAAGACCACTAACAACTTTGAAATAAATGGTAAACAGACTAAGCAAGACTTGCACAGTGCTGGCATTCATCTCTGCTTTGATACAATCAGGTCAGTGCCCACACAAACTGTATTTCTAGCATGACCATTATTTCTGGTTTTCTTCAAGCTGTTTTACCTGGGAAACAGCATTAAGCCCAGCAACTACTAACATACTAATACCTTTCTCCTGTTCTCATCTGTGCGGCCTGTTGTCCTTCCTCAGTCATATAAATGTCTAGAAATAAGCTGCCTTGAACGCAGCTATTCCTATGTTGTTATGTTTCTTAGAGAAAACCACTGCGGTCTCCCTTGTTATGTTTGGAACATCTGCACATTAACTAGTCAAAAAAAAAAAAAATCAAAATGAAGACCATTGCAATGCTTTTCCCCCAAGAGGAGGAAGGGGAAAAAAGCTATTCATCAGTCCATGTTTTATTTTTTATTCCTGAGTAATAACTGTCCCTTCATCAAGAGGCTCAGTTTATAGTACCTGATCTCAGATCAACTTTTACCAGTGGGTGTCAGTGTAACAGTGATAATGATATAATGGGGGGAGGGACAGGGAGAAAATGCATGAAAAAATAATGCTTAAGTTTTATTTTTAGATGCTACATTTACATTAAAAGTAAAGAAAGAAAGTGTTTCTTTTCAAAACCGATTTCACTGCAGATTTATTCTGCAGATTCTCCAACTGTTTGTTTGTGCCAAGTAATTAATTTCAATTTTTGTTTTCCAAGTCTATGTATCTTCTCTGTGTGTACACACATGCACACAAACATGGACATACAGTAAATATTCGGTATAGAAACCTTTTGTCAATGTTTTGACAAAGTGAGACTGTCTCTTTAATTCAAATTTCACAGTGAACAGTTAAGAGGCTCTGTGGACCCCAACTTATTAACCTGTGCCAATTTAACTAGTATTACTCAAGAGGTTTGAAAACCTAAAAATAGGTGTTAATCTGTGCAGACTGACAGCAACTAATCAGTACCCGCCCTGCCACAACTTCTGTCCCTCCTACTCCTTGAAGGGGGGCAAGTACGGCACATGGGGAGGCAAGAAAAGGACGGTCCCCATGGTGTGGTTTTTGTGTATGTGTGTGTTTTGTTTGTTTGTTTCCGCTTGTCTTTTCTGAAAGGAAAAAGACCCACCAAGTGTTAATTTAGTAGAGCTCGGCTTGAAAACTTGTTTCCGTACTAGCAAGCAATGGCTTCCTGAAATCAAAAACTGCGTGAACGTCTACCAAATCATTCTGCTGAAGCGATAAAACCCTTTCGTTTTCCATACCTTAAAAATAAACATGCTTTTAAAATCCAGTTGCCTTAGCTCCAAGTCTAGTTAGACACCATTTCAAATTTTAAACGTGCAACTTTGTCTTTTCAAAAGCTATTACATTAATTAATAACCTAGTTCGGAGTCTCTCTTCACCAAAGCACAAAGGTACGTTCCTGTGCCTACGCAGGTACGTCCTCTTCTTCCCTTGCTCGCTTCCCGACCATAAGCCTGGCACTCCTGTGCCATGGAGACAACCCTGAGCTGTGTGCTCACATCCCCTGTATTAAACACAAGAAAAATTAAATGCTACGTGAAAAGCAGCCCAAGTTGTGGCTCGCAGCTGTAGCGCTGCCCCTCGAACCAGACCCTACAAAAGGGAGTTAAAATAAAGAGCCGGCCGGGAGAGGCCGATAACTGAACTGTCAGATTAAAAATATGCAGCGAACTAGGTTAGGTCTTTCCGTATATAACTCGTCCTGCCCGGGATATGCCGGGCTGTTAAAAGGAAAGACCTATCCTTCCGAGCGAGTCACTGCGGGGCAGATTTGCGGGAAGTACCAAAATACCGTACAACAACTCTGCTGCAGCCATTGTTAGCAGAAGGAAGTAAACAACACTGGGCTAAGACGCTTGTGCGCGGCTGGAACGGAGAGAGAACAGAGGAGCCCCCGCCGGGCCGGGCCGGGCGGGCTCGCAAATGGCGGCGCCAATGGCGGCCCGCGCGCCCCTCCCCCGGACCTGTTTTTGTGCGCGCTTGCCCCCCCCCCGGTCCCATCCCCCGGCCCCTCGCAGCCATCAGCCGCTCGTCCCAATTACGCTGAACGAGTCGCAACTCATCCAGGCTGAAAGTTATATATTAAAAAGAGAGCGGGCGAAGCGTGGGGAAAGAGGTCGGGAGGGACGAGGGGGAGGGAAAGCGGAGAAGAGCAGCTGAGAGTTGCGGCCGGCGAGGGCACGGCAAGGGGCGCTACCGCTGGACATGCGACCTTTTATTTTGGGCTCTCTCCCGGGTCAGCAGAAACTTCCCCCCGTCTGTGTTTCTCCCGCTCTCCCATTCCCCTCTGGAAAAGATCAGTATCTTGGGAGCTCATCTCTTTAATACGTCCTAAAAAAAATTAAAATGGGCAAAAATGTCCCCAAGGGCCAAGTACACCCCGGCCGCCCGAAGGCGCTCGGCCCCGTGTACAGGGGCGGGGGCAGGGCCGGCCTGTGAGGAGCGGGTCCTCTCTCTCTCTCCGAGTTCCAAAGTTTCCCTATTTAGGTCGCCTCGAGCTTTCGCTGCTCTTTGAGCCACTCCGAGGAATTAAACAAGGGCCACTAATAGGCGGGGGCTGGGGGAGGAGGGCGGCCTTGGGCAAGGAGCAGCCGCCTGCCATTCGCCTCGGCCCCGCGCTCTTGCCCTCACTCGCCATCCTCCTCCCTCCCCGTCGTGCGTGTGGGTTCACAAAGGCACATCTGTGCGTGTCGGAGGGCCGGCCTGACGTGTTCTCCGCTCGCAGCAGCTGCGGTTTCTGAGGAAACAAGGCTGATTTTCTAGTCAGGCTGGAAGGGCTTTTTCCCGCTCCCCCCCCCCCCCCCCCCTTTCCAAGCGCCTACGTGCGGGGGAGGGGGAGCGGGAGCGGCGGGGGGAGGAGAGGAGCAGGAGAGCCGAGCCGAGCCCGCGCCGCAGCGGAGCCGCCGGGGGAGGGGCCGCGCGGGGCCTGCCGGGAATGTGCTGGGAATGGTTCGGCGTTCCCAGGGCGGCTCTCGGTGTCGCAATCCCGCTCTCTCCTTCTCTCTCCGCGCTCTTGGCTTGTTTTCTTTAAGGCTACAACCTTTGTAATCGGCGGCTGTTGCGCGAGGGCTCGGGATCGTCAAGGGGCGCTTCGCGCCGTTTGCCAAAAATCCCTTTTAATCCTGCCAACTTGGGGGAGGGGGAACGGGAAAAAGAAAAAGCTCCGCTCAACTAAGTCCTCGCAGTCTCAGTGCTGCGGGGCGGGTTTTCACGCTCTCCGCTTCGACTTCCCCGGCTCCTCGGCAAGGGAAGGGGTTAATCCGAACCACTCCAGCTCTTTAAACCGGCTGCAGATCTGCGGTGCGATAGCGTCCGAGCAGGGGCTCGTCCTTCCCTCTCCCTCACACTGCCCGAGCCCCCGCTCAAAAGCCCGGCCCTGGCAACCAACACAAACAGATAATTGCCGTGCCCATGAACGATGAGCTCCGGCGTGACACGCAGCCCGGCCCGGCAGCGGAGGAGGAGAGGAGCGGAGGGATGGGGGGCAGCCAGCGAGGGGCCCGCGATGGGAGGCAGCGACCGCCGCCCACCCGAGCGGCCTGCACACACAGGATCGCCTCACAGAAATTTCGTGAGGTTTTCCTGTGCTACCTGCGCGTCGTGATAAGACACGCAAAATAATTAAAGGCTGTAGAACAAACCCGGAGCCAACAAGGACATGCCAGGGAAAGATCAAATGTTCCGAGTTAAAAAGGAGCGCAGCCCTTCAGCTTCCCCGTTCTAGCCGCCCGCAATAGCCCCCCCTCATAAGTAGAAATTAAAGGCTGGGAGGGAGGACGGAGGGTGGGAACTACTGGTGTTCTGACAAGGACGGGAAGAAGAAAGAGGAGACCAGAAAGAAATGCACATGGAAAGACTTTAGACGAGTTCGGTAAATAAAGTCGTAATTGACTGTAATAGGCAAAGGTGGAAGACAAACATTTGTGCTCTTTGTTCTGATATTAGAAATGTCAGATGAAACTTTAATCCCTTGTAGCTGTTTATTTGTAAAATGTCCCAACATCTTCCTGTGCACACACCATAACAAATTAATTTCACTGATGTTTAGCTTTTGAGATCACCGTAGACAAGCAAGGAAGCGATTCTGAGATATAAAAGCTAATGTTACAAATTTTTCAAACTTGATTGCCTGCTATTAGGTACCTATGTTCATATTTAGTCACTGAAATAATTGGCCTAATTTTCAGAAATGATAAGCACTCACATTTTCAATTAATTTCACATCTCTGAAAATTAGGCCATTACATATCTAAATTTGACCTAGGTTTGAAAATTCTGGTTGCATCTCTGAAACAGAAAAAACCCGGAGTGATTACAACTGAATTCTGGCATATAATTACTTAGCATTAAATATGGAGACACTAGAAAAAGAAAATACATTCATTGGGCAATGGTAACTAGTGCTAGAGAAGCTCTGTGACAATTGAATTAAAAACATTCAAAGTTCTATCTGAATCTGATACTTAGATTGGCTTCAGTTATTGCTGTGGAAGAAAAAATAAACAACTCATATCCCAACAGAAAATAAAACACACATTTACAAATTGTCAGGACTGACCCCAAACATTTGGCCATATTAATCACATTTAATGCACATTCTCCACAAAGAAATTAAAGGGGAAAAAAATCACTTCTGCTTTAAAGAGGGGAAAAGGCAAACCGGATAAAGACTGCGTGTGCAAATATTCCTCACTGCATCTAATTTAACTGCTATTTGTAACTGTACAAAGACTGTTTTTCCCACAATTTCAAGTGAACTTTTCTGCAAGTTTGAGCAAGGCACAGGGGTGGCTCTAAAGAGGAATATTAGAAACAGAGGGAAAAGAGATTCTTGAGAAATGCCAAAAATAATCATGTTTCTTGCCTTCTGCCAGAATTGGAGTCAGTTTTACCAAGCGGAAGCACTCAAAAATCCTGTGTCTGGGCTCAAAAGAAGGAAAAAAGCTTTACAGAACATGAAACTTTTAGGAAACAACTTTGGATTCGTTTTATACATCTTGTAGGTTTTGAACCTGTAGAGTAGGTGCTTCGATCATTATTCTCACGTCCCTCCCCCACCATTTTACAAGAGCTAAAAAATGCCCCCCTACAAGCACTGGAATGTCGAGGCTGAAGGGTTTTGTTATTGTTGTTTCGTTTTCTCAAATTATCCAAAAACCAGAAATCCAGTCCCTGATCCTTCCTCATCTCCTCTTCCCCTCTGCCCTCCCATGAAAGCCCTGCAGTAAATTTCCCGGGTCCAAACGTCCGGGCAGCCGGCAGCCAGGCTTCCCTGCGGCCGCTGCCTCTGCCTCAGCCCGGCAGGGCAGCACCAACAATGGCTCCTTCTGCCGTGCTCGCCAAAAAAGGTGACCTGCTGTAGTAACAGTGAGGGAGTATCTTCAGCTCGATCTAAATCCTTCATGCAGGGAAAAATCAGCTGCAGAGGCTTTCAGAGTCCTAGCTCTCCTTGTCAGCAGGCCCCTAGGCATAGAGATTGCAGGAGGGAATTCACGTCCCAGCCCTACTGCGGCCGGGGAAGGCGGCCGAGCAAGGGTGAGTTCAGCACTGCGTTTGGGATGGCCGGCATAAGGCAATTCTGTAGCTGAGATCCTTGGAGGAACCTATGGCATACGAAATTGTTTGAAACCCCCAAATTATCTCATCCTCATCGTATTACCTCATGGTAGTTAACTTGCTAGGAATGCTGTTCTTTGATGACAAGTGCTTTAAAGGCACAGTGCAGAATCTCAGCCACTGTACTTGCTTTCCCCTTAGCAGCTTTGGCAGGCCCTGCAGCAATGTTGAGCTGCTGCTCTGCAGGCTTTCTGTCTCAACTAACGGTCAGTGTGGAAGGCCAGGGGAATGGGGGCTGGGAGAGGGGTGTTTGAGGAACAGAAACACATGTCAGAAGAAAAAAATCTAGTGAGCTTCTCTGATTAAGGGGGACCACAAATGAATGGTCTGCAATTTATCAGTACTTTAATGTGGACAAGTACAAGCTCAGATGGAATGACCTGTAAGCAGCAGATGTAGCTTTAAAAATGGTTGAAAAAGGTATTTTTTTCAGTCTTGTACTACTTTGTGGACAGTAACAGCAACTGGAAAATGATGCAACTGTAACTCATATACAGAAAGCAAATGGTCTGTTTATATTTGGAAAAATCAAACATCTAATATGTAGATACAACCTTTTCAAATGAAAACACAAATGCTTTATATGTATTATATTCTAGAAGTGCCAACAAGACCATTCAGAGATACAAAGCCTAAAAAAACAAATGCCATCCATTTCAGTGCCTGTTAAACAAGAAAGCGACCCCAATTCCTTAAAATAAGGTTTCAAAAACTCTAGAAAAAGCAAGAAAATTCCCTTGCTGGTAACTAAATCTCTATTTCCAAATCTTCCAAGATCCAATAGCAACATTCAACACACACAATCACAAAGCTCTGAAAAATGCTTTTAAAGTTCTAAGACAGCCTGTACTGCCTCATAGGAATTATTCACATCTCTTTCCATGCTGTGGAAGACTTGAAAGGGAAAATAAGGTATATATGCATAAATATTTGACATACTGGTCCAAGCCTCTAAAAAGTATGAAAATAAGAACATGTGAAAGGAGCCAACCCAGACGAATGCCTGCATGATTAGATGAGTGCTGCCTTCCATTCCCTTCCTTTTACCACTAAATAAAATTGTCATTAGCAGAGTGTCAGTCCCAATATCATCAACTTAATAAAGCAAGATTGAAACAGGAGACTAAGCCAGTTAATGCAGTCCTCCAAATGCAAACCATATCAGAAGAATACTATTTAAAAGGCATGGTGCTGCATCTAGCAGAGAAACTAGTAACTAACAGACTGGACAACAATCCTTGAAGGAAAAAGAGCAAAGATACTCATTGCACTGTACAGAACACTGAAAAACTGTATCTGAGAAAGTTAGGGGTAAAGATGAAGCATGATACAGAAAATGGTTATTTACAATATAGTTTAAGTATCTAAAGACTCTTTAGTAATGAATGATCAGCATACAAGCAACAGATTGGTTAGGCAGATGCAACCTTGGGCACTTTAAAAGATTAACATTGAGATGAATTGCTAATGCTCCTGGATATTTCCCTTTTCCTCCCCAGTTCAAACTGGCATCATTACCACTGTTCAGTCGGGAGTGGAAGCACCCCAAACCAGAAATCATTTACATATTGATCACACCAATGCACTGTAGGCAAGGAAAATCCTTATCCAGACTACATGGACTCCCTAGCAAGGTTTCTCTGCAAAGAAATGCATTGTGGTAGACACAGGCAAAAGTGAGAATTCATGGTCAGGAAGTTGTCTTCTTCAGGGACTGAAAAACTAGGATTGTTTTAATACTATACAAAAGCCAAGCACACAAATCCATATGAGGAAAGCCAAAGAAGTTCCAGCCTAGTGATTCAACAGCCTACTGAAGTTCTCATCTACTGTGCATCAAGAGATTTACAAACGGAGTGCTACATGCTCCACAGCACAATGGGACCAATTTCTGAAACAAGAAACCTGTAACAAAGCTAATTTATTCCATCAGATTGAAACAACCTTCATTAGGTTCCCCACAACCCTTCATAAACACAACTTTATTTGAAAATGTTTGAGCGTAAGATTAATCAATAATTGTTTTTAACTGTGTTTTACAGTTTCAGGCAACTGTTCTTGTATAAATATTGTCTATTTATACATTCTCATTGTGAGTGAAGCCATATGCAAACACAGAAAGCCTCTGAATTTTATTTTCTCAACAGTATCTGTGAAGGAGGGAGTCAAATATGACCCCTTCCCCGTGCCCTGCATACAGCTATGAAATCAATGGCATATGTTCTTCCATCAATTCCTAACCTGAGAAGATTTTTTTCCTAAGGGACCCCAAGGAGAGGGTTTATGAAAATATAGGAGAATAACACAGTTTAGAGGCAGAATAGCTGTGAGTAAATAACCTTTCCATCTCTTTATATCCCTACTCATGTGAGCTTCCAATTGTACTTCACACAAAATACCATTTTCCTAAAGGGGAATTCCAAAGTCCACGGGAGATAGAAGCTATGCTCTCCCAAAATCACCCTGCTGAAGCCTGGTTTCAAGAGCTTGGTAAACGTGGGGAAAACCTGTCTAGGTAACATGTTGAAAAAAGCTTGAGAGAGAAAACATGCTGGCATTGTCCCAGCTATGGTAGAGCATGCCTGGGTCATCCCAGGCCTTCCACTTTCCCAACTGACCCTCAAAGCATCTGACACGCTCTGTCTTGAGAATATCAGGAACAAAGATTTTCTAATTAGATCCAGAAAGCCAAGGGAGTCCTCCTGTTTGTTTTCATTTGATGATGATGATGAAGATGATGAAGAAACCTGTAAAATGTAGGAGGAAGCCTAAAGCCCATAGAGGTGAACAAAAGCACATGAACTGCGGAGACTCAAATGACTGGAGTTGTGACATGGCCTCAGGGAAAACCTTAGTGTATCCTGGAAGTTACCTTGTCCTGAAAAGTTAAAAATTAACAGTCCACCAAAAGGCCCTCTCTCACTTTGGACAAGATTATACAGACATGAAGAAAACTCTGTAACAATAACAGAGAGGGTAGGTGGACACTGGCTGTAACAGGCGAGTAATCCAGAAGGCTGATTCACTGGAGGACCTCTTCCTCGGCCACAGAAGAGACTGCATGGATCAGGGTGGGGTGAATTAGCACTGAGAAAATCTCTACTTGGGAGTTCCAGGCAGAGAGGGAGAGCAAGTGCAACCTGAGAAAACTTAACAGAGGCCCACTTCTTTTCAGCTCAAGCAAGTAATCCAGAATACTGGGCAGAGCAACCTGAAACAGGGTCATGTTTGTTTTGTTCCTCTGCAGATACTGCTGAGGAAATAAAATTTTCTGGCTTTCTGTGCTTGCATATGGGTTCACTCAGAATTTCAGCCACCCACCAAGCTGAAAAATGTGGTTTATTTAGCCATATACATTCATTAAAGATATATTCCCAATCTTCAGTGATTTGTAATTCAAGACTTGCTGAAGCAAAGGTCACACATCTTTGTATTAAATAGCATTTGATGGAACTTTTCTTCTACTAATTTATCAGATCTTTATTTTGAGCCCACATACTTTTTTGGCATCTGTAACATCTTTCAGCAAAAATATCTACAGTTTAACATGACTCTTCTGGTTTACTTTCAGCATGCTACCTTGCTTTGAAAGAGACAGAAGGAGGACTGGACTTCACAGGTGTTTCTGAAATGGCACCCCAAGACAGGACTTCTGCACATGCACATGTGATCCCAGAATGGAAGAGCATGAATGGGACTTCTAAAGCGCTCAGTATTGTACACACACACACACACACACACACACACAGAAATAAAAATAAAATTGTACCTTTTATGAGCAGGGGACCTGCTTCTTTATAGATGTTAGCTGGGAATCAGGGGATTCTAGGTGCAGCACAGTTCCTGCACCTGCCACTTGTTTGCAACAACTGCCAACACTGAAACTGGCACCCCAACACAGCAGTGCTGCTCTTACAAGAGAATAGAGACCAAAACACATGCCAAAAATCTGGGGGAGGGGTAAGAAAACAACACTCTCTATATATCCAGAAGGTCCCTTACAGAAAAGGCAACCTTTCAGTCTTGGAGAGTACAGTTTGAAAGGTTAAATCACTTTGGCATTTGAGATAAAGAAACTATGTTAACTCTTCCCTTAACCAGCTCCCTACTAGAACTGGTTACAATGTCTAATTTAATGTGCCTTACCAGATGAAGAACATTTGTTGGAATACCTTGGTTAAACATGAATTAATTGACTATGTGCAAAATACAATTTACTTGGACAGTTTAAATCATGTTATTTCCCAAAATTTGAATTCAGCATTATTTTTAAGCTAAGGTAAACACCTCTTAAAGTATTAGCAAAATTTTGGAATGACTGCCAGTGTTTCATTCCTTTACAGAATACATTTTTCAGAGAAAAAACAACCTTCTGATGAACTGAATTAATTAACCTAATCCTAAAGGAAAAAAAAAAAAGCCTATCAATCCTATCAATTGAGAGACACAGTACAGGAGAGGTTGTTGCAAACAATTAACAAAGATTATTTTTATTTTAACTTTACTCTCCCCATCCCAGTTACACTTTCATCCAGAGTAACTTTAATAATTTTTAAATCTGATGGGTCAAGTTAAAAAGGAAGAAAACTTCCTCTGGCTCTTTATGTGTTGCTTGTCTTTAAGTAGGCTTTCTGACTATAAAGAAAATTACTTTACCTAATCCTATTTTGAAGGGGAAAAATAACTGTTGGGCTTTACTGCCAGACTTCTTGGGTTAATAATGAGGACAAGCCCTTCAAAATAGATGTAAAAATACACAGCAACTTACTCCAGATATTATATTAGTTCACATCCAACTACAACAGCTCAGTGCTATCAGCAGATGTATTCTCACCTCCACAACTTTCGCATCTGTGTATGTATCTATATATATGCACTTAAAAATAATTTCTTAACGTGTTTCTTTAACAGAAACTACAGTTCAACAAACTTCACGATTTGCAGGGTGTTTTAGGCCAGGAAGGATGATGACTACAAAGGTGAGGCAGATTTGTATTACATTTGGCTTTGGATCTCTCAAAACTACCTTTCAGCGGAAAAATTATCTCTGTTCTCCAGGGCTCATAATTTACTTGTCTTCAGAAAAGGCAGCTGACACTAACATTACAAATACAAGGCTCTGAGTCTCAATTACAGGAATTAACTCCATTTGGCCTGGCTGGATTTTGTTCCCTAGCCTTGCTGCACCCATGTGTCAATGCAAATTCTGAACTCAACCAGAACAGAAATGGTAGCAAATATTGGGTTATTGGTAAAATAGCTTTGTTTATGTACACACACATACACATAGAGTTCTTCTCAACAGAACTTAGTTAACATGATTCACAAATGTTCACTTTTCAGAAAACTTGTGTAGCATATCTCAGTACCAACTGTGCAAGTCCACATTCCCTTACTGAAGAAACATCCAGGCAAAATTCTCAAAACCACAAGCAAGCAAAATGAGATCCATGGAGTTCCACCATGGAGATAGCATTGTCTATAGTAACTAGCTGTAGCCTGCAAAGCGTGCGTGCCCCAGCACACAGTGCACCTCCTGGCCGCACCTCTGCAGCGTGAAAAATCAGAAGGCTGCACAAGATCTGCTGCATTTTATAAACACCAGCAAGTAAACAACGTGCTTTCTTTAGAGTTTGTATGATATTGCCTTAATGCAAGTCTAGGTTTAAACGGCTTCTGTTTGAATAACAGAGGAAAAAGTGTATTTCCAACTCATCTGAAAGACCCCACATCACCTAATCCAGTCAGCTTTAAGATGTAAGGACAGAAAAACGAATTTTTGCAATTATTCACGAAAGGTGTTATGTTTTAAATAAATCCTATTTTTGAAGTGGGATGCAACACATTAATGTTGTTGGATCTCTTCATACCTGGCACTGTGTTTATACTTCTGTATGTATTAAAGCAGTGGAATACAACTTCTTGATATATGTGATGATTCTGAATTTTCTGAGTTTCCTTCTCTAGTCCTGTGTGCGTAGGCACATGCATGCACACACACCTACTTCCCCTCCTAATGGTACTTGTACAGTTAAAGTGTTCCACTGATTAAAAGTCTGAAAAAAATTCTTTTTTTCTCCTCTGCTTTCACACAAGCACCTAGAAGAATAAAATTAGTAGGAATGGTTCTGCTAATGATTCCCTTTGCTCTAAAGTCATCGCATCAAGATGTCCATTTTCATTTCACATCTACTCCCCAGCTGGTGCACACAAGTGACCAGTACATGGGACAGTCCATTAATGAGAGGAAGAAAACAGAGAAAGAAAAGGTTAAGGGAAGACTGCAATTAATTTGTACTCACTTTTCAGCATTTGTCAGAAAATACATTCTCACAAACAGGGATGTACTAAAAATTGTATGCTTTCTCAAAAACAGAAGAGGACAAAAATACTTATTTTTGGTGCAAAATGACAGGCTATATAAATGATGGCTCTGTTTGTCTTTGGAATTAACAGCATAACCACAGTATCTCAGCTGTAAATATATGCAATTAATAAAAGAAAACTTGAATTTTCTTCTGAATTTTTTTCAAGTACTCTTCCTGAAGTCCTTAAGAACAATGTCTTGCTGATAGTTTAACCATCTGACAATATCTAGGCATGCAAACCTGTCCTATTGTACATTTTTGCTGTACAGCAGTAATAAAATAATTTTTTTTAAGGGCTAAATGCTCCTGATATTTGCCTTGACTCATATCTGCAGCTGCTACCGACTGACTTCTGTGGTACCAGTACTGGGAAGGCCCTGGTTAGCTGGGCTGAGAGCTCAGGAGAGCTCTCAGTTCAACACAGCAATCCAGTCTATCCTACATGAAGAAGCCAATATAAATCAGAATCTTGCTATGCCTTGGCATCTAGAGCCTCCACGTTCCAAATTTAAAGAAAAGCCAAACCTCTCTGTCCTTTATTAAGACTGTTTTTTGGAAAGCTTATTTACTTCAGTAACTAAAAAGAGAAATCTAACAAAAAATCTCTCACCTTGGTATCTCCTATACAACAGCCCCCAAAGAAGTGAATTCTACAGCTGCGTTGTGTCAGCAAATAGACAAGAAAATGAAAAGAGAATAGGGAGCCAGGCTTGTAAAACACATATTGCAAGTACAAAGTTAGCTCCTAAGTGGCATGTTAGCCTTCGGGGCTTCCTCAGGCCCTGAAAAAGCCAGAGCAATTAACAGATAAACGAGCTGAATTTTGTTTGCTTGTTTGGGGGATGCATTTTTCTTTTTTTTTGGTGGGGTTGTTTTCATTGATGTTTATTTTTTGATGCTCAAGAACAAAGATAATTCATAATTTGCAGATTTCCTAAAAAGCCAAGGCAGCCCAATAATGTAACATTGTTATTTGTACTTGTTAACAACAGCAGCAGCAGCAATAACAAAATACTGGAAGAGAAGAGACAGTAGGGAAAGGAATATGATGTTTCCTTTCTTCCCCAGCATTTGGAAAATAGCCTGTAGGGAAACACCACTGATTATATTTCATAGAAAAAACCAACAGAAACCGTGCTTAGTCCCCCACCACTGAGGATTAGCTGCTCAGAGAAAAGATTTTTCATTTTCACACATGCACACGCTTCTACACACGCTTGGTTTAGATAAATTTGCACAAGCTGCTTTAACTAAACTGATGGGAAGCTTGGCTGCATCTGAAATACATGGTAATTCTCATGGACAAGAGGGTGGGTACTGCATGCATGTTGTTCAGAATTAGACAGCAATTTAGGACATCAAATTGATCTGGGATGAGCAACCATGCTTTTATTCAGTGGCTTACTATGAACCCACCAATGCTGTGGCCATGGTAATAAACTCAGGTGCACGTGGGCACAGGTGAAAGCAGCAATAGGACAGGCTTTGATGATTTTCACCTTTTAGATTTTATTAAACAAAATAATTTTAATTTGAGCATGTATAGAATCATTTAATTCTCTGGTCTGGTTCATATGAAAGCATAATTTACCTTTTCTTCCTCCTCCCCCTTCATTTGTTCTCTCTTTCCATGCCTCTCTTATAGTCAGATTTGACAAAATGTGAAAAATTTATTATAACATCTTTCAGAAGTTGCATAAGAAATACCTCTGAAAAAAACTCCATGACTATGGAATCAGGGCTCAGGGGGAGATCATTTCACTCACCATGGCTCACTCTGTTTTAGTGTTCAATTTTTCATTTGTAACTACAGTTACATTTCTGCAACAATACATTTAAAAGAAAAAAAGAAAAAAAAAAGAAGAAAAAATAATTTTCAGCTCAGCAAGTGCCTTTTCTATTGTTTGCCGGACTTAAGCTAAGCTCAAAAAAAAACCCCAACAATGGTGGGTTTAGGATAAAGAGTCCACTCATCATCCACTGGTAGAACAAGTCCAGTGGGATCAAATTGTGGGAGAAAAAGGAGAAAAAGAATAATATCCTTGGAAATTCAAATATAAGCCTGATGAGTTCTCAGACATGACAAAACTGCATTTCTAAAGAGACTTTTACAGAGTTATAGTTTTACTGTAAGTGACATATGTTCTCTATTAAATGTAACAAAATAAGCTTTAATCTCTGTGATAGTAAAATGTTGTAATATGTGAGACTGTAATCTTCTGTAAGAATCTTTTTGCTATTATACACATTTTGAAGGTATTATACACTTTTTGAAGTACTCACACTTGCCTTCCCCCTCTTGACTACACAGTATGTACATTTTGCCTAATTTTAAAAGTATTCCTGTTTGCATATGGTATTCCCAAGGAAGATTAATAGATTCCTACAAAATACATAATTCAGCTCTCTCTTGCCATTCTGCAAATACTACCAATTATGCTACAGTACACAATTTCTGAATATCTTAAAACTCATATTTCACATTTTCCAGTTAAAAAAACAAAACAAAAATTAAAAAACAAACAAAAATACCACAATCCAAACCTGTTTTGTGGCACTCCATATAATTGTCTGGAAATTTTTAAGTTCGTGCAGCCTGTTATCAAATTTAAAGTAAGTATGTGAGGAAGGATTTTTCAGAACAGTTCCTATTGCTGTAAATACCATTTTATTAATTAATACTTTGCAATTATTAGAAGCAAGAAAACCTAGGTTCACATTAAATTCTTATGCAGGTTTTCTACAGATGAAGAAAGTGAGATACCAATTTTCAAGTGAAATGTTCTTCAAAGGAAAAAACTAGTTGCAGCACTTAGAACTCTCAGCGCTTAAGAGCAGAAAGCCTTCATCCTAGCTTCCATAAAAATGGCAACTGCTGTCCAAGCCCCAAAGGTGCTGTTCCATCAATGAAAAAATCCCAGTTCCCTTCTGGGATGCCCTGTGGAGCCCGTTTCTGCACACAGTGCTCGGGAGCAGCGGGATGGTGGCCGCTGCCAGGTGAGCAGCTGTGGGACTCCTCTCCAGAGTCCTGCAGCGCAGAGGAGCCGTGTATGACACACACAGGGGACAGAGAACCATGCCCATCTGTCATCCTACCTTTTCCAGTACATTCATTTATCAATAAATCTAACTTGGTTCCTGGGCAATCTCCAACCTTCCGTTCTAGTTTACTGTGGAACCTGTCACGAGTGCAAGTGTCCGGGACTTTGGTTTTACATCTCATCTGAACGACAGGGCCAGCAAAAGGTATATTGTCCCCTGATACACTGAAGGGGCATTGATTCTGCATGGGTTTAGAGAACAGTGTCACCTACTGAATCACAAATACCACTTGCTAGAGCAGTTTTTCTTCTATGTGTCACATCTAATCAGCATAGCACAATTCTCACAGCTGCTAGGAAGGCTGATAACATTTTCTTTCAAGGAACTAAAATTTAATTTTATTCAAGCAAGATACTAGCATTGCTGGAAAGAAAGGCTTTACTGAGATTTGGAAGAGCATTAACAAAATGTTATAGGGCCATATGGCCTTCAGTAATCTGGCCAAGCTAAAGACCATTTAGGGGTAGCTCAAGATGTGGAGGGAGTTTCATCACAATGGGAAGATCTCTTTGTGAGAGTGCAGAGCTGATGAATGCTGAGATGGGTGACACACATGCTGTGGCATATCCATGCTGCTCACCAGATCATTTCTTTATTTTTTAAATATCCAGGATTTTTTTTTAGATTGAATTTGCTATTCAAAACAACTTAACATGAATGTTCTTTTAGTATTAGCAATAAATTTGCACAGCCTCCGTGCAGCATGGAACACTGAATCCATGTGGCTAAAAAACTGGTTATGCAAGCAAGGCATATGCTTGAGAGGATGAAGAAAAATTGGCAAGATACAGCTTGCCAAGGCATGCCACACATTAGTCTACTTTAAAACTGTTAGGAAATTTCAGCGTTTGCAGTTCAGTTTTTTCTACACATATACAAAATGGGAAGCATCTTCCTTCAAGAATCATCATGAGATGCCCTCCCCTCCCCATTTCTCTCCTATTTTGATCACATCTTCTCTTTGAAATTAGTGGCCAGCTTTCTCAGATGGTGTTAACTCTCAGCTAAGGAACACTATGTCGTGTATTATTTAAAAGTAGGTATTAAACAGAAGCAAACATTTCTTTGTAGAGCAATTACTGCACATTTGTGCAGCATGTGGCATTGTTCTTGGAAATGGCTTAAGCCATTGAACAAACACGTAAGAGAAAGCTTGCACACATGCCATGTTATTTTAAAGAGCTGCTTTACCATAAATTGTCTTTGTTTTTTTCTGAACTTGGGTTCTGATTTTTTTCTGTTGAAATCTTGGGTATTGGAAGACTCCAGGGCAGAATGGATGGTACTAGAGATTTTAAAGAATCAATATCACCTACAGTGTATCTTCAGTGTATCTCTTACAATGACTAGAGAAAATATGTTGTGTGCTTATTGCACAAAAAAACCCCTGAAAAATATTAGAAAAATGTTATTTCCTTATTTACAAGTAGTACAGAATGTAAACATTAGGCACTGACCCAGTCTGTTAATGTTTATCATGGCCTGGTGAAGTAAAAACTTCTCCAGAAAAAGGAGCTAGAAAAAAACCAGAAAAGGAATAAAGGGGGTGTAGGACTTGTCTGGAAAATACACAGGCATTATAGTAAATGAAAAGATGAAACATGATATTAAATCCCTGAATATCAATATTTACATTCCTGTCTTTCTTATAGCAATAAAATTTCCAGGAACTTTTTTGAAAAATTGCAGCTTTTCACTACATTGAAAAATGTTAAAATTACTATCAAATATAATGGACTGTTAAAAATCCTGTTCAATATATCTAGACTGTCTCCTTCCTCCACAAGGTTATTAGCTTGCTGCAAACCTCCACCAATGCAGTTGGCATAATTACTGAATATAATTACTTTTATATTTTAAAAAAAGTTATTTTTATATTAAAAAAAAATAATTACTGAGCAGTGTTATTTTTAAGCTTCTGCTTTCAAAGTGACCATATACATGTAGAATGTGGCACCTGGAACCCTGTGAGCAAAATAGGAAAAACAAAACAAGCCCACAGTATTTTTGATTAAAACATTGCATTCAACTAAATTCCTGTCTCCCCAAGTTGCTTCTGTGTGATCTTTTTAATTTTTTTTTTAAGAGGTAAGGTAATTTCATTAACAGTAATGATGTAGATCTTATTTCTCCTCCTACTCTTCCATTACTATTCCTTTGAATACAGATGGACCAGTTACTATGAAGCAGTGGGTTTTCCCCAAACTTTCTGAAGTTTCACTCAACTGTAATTCCATAAACTTATACTCCATAAAGCAAAGCAAAGCACAGGGTATCTTCCATTAGGATCCCATTATTTTCTCTCCCAGCATTTGTTCACAGGAGACAAAACCGACCCCTATTTAACATTTTGGGGGGGCTGCAAAGCTATTATCCTTGCTAAACATTCAGCAAACATGTAATTTTTACTTGGCAGTATTAGACAGAGTTCAAGCTCTTGCTTGGCATGCAGTTAGCATCCCCAGCCCATGACATTTCCATGCAAAGCAGGCTTCCTGAGAAGTAAACTAATGCTAATCAATAGATCTGACTCAGTGAAAAGCCTCAGACTGATAAAAGAAGGCATCAAACATGAAGACAGATCATTATCTCGTCTAGCAGCTGTCTGTCATTTCCAGCGAGGTGCAAAACTTTTTCTGAAAACATCACTTCAACTCAGTTCAAACTGAAACACCATTTCAAATGCAAGCTCGGTGGGTTTAGTGCCAGTGTTTTACTGAAATTGGTCAGATCTCATTTTGCAACTGCCAGAAACCATTGTTATTAGCATCACTCAAAATACATCCACAAATGCTGTTTAAGTCTCCACAGAGAGACATTTGGATACCCCCTTTAAAGTCAGGTACTTTAAAGGTTAAAATAATAATTTTTAAAAATCTGTAAAAAGGCAAAGATTTTCTTTCTCTAAGTATAAAAGGCTGTAAAAAGCAGTCAAAACTGATGAAGTTTTCTGCCTTTGCTCTATATAACAGGTATTAACAGAGACAGCAGTTAACCCTTAAGCCCACATTCATTCCTGACAGAAGTATTTACTTCAGTGAATTTTCTGCAGCACAGATTAATTCAGCTCTCATTGTGAGTAATAGCCTATCAGTGGAATATTTAAGATATTTAAAATTTTTATTAAGAATTGAAAGGAGCTATATTAACATTTGGAAGGAAAGGAATAAAGCTTTCATTAAATTCTACTTCTTTTACAGATTTCTTTATGTGCCAAAGTCATACTGAAAGCTGGTATCGAGACTCATAGCTAGCTTTAAAAACAGTACCAATAAGTCTAATAATCATGTTGAACACCCAGCTTTGCCACCTTCCGAAAGTCTTTTGGTAACCTTGTTTGTTGTAACTTAAGCCTTTATGTCAGTTTACAAGCACCTTCACAGAAACAGCCAACCAAAACTGAAGTTTTGCAATATAAAAGTGATGTGCAGTTCTCATGAGGGAGAATTTCATGTATATGTGCTTCAGATTGCAGTAATTTTAATGAAGCCTTCTCTCTCAAAAGAAAACATATACAAACCTCAAGATGCGTCATGATTTTTAGAATATGAGCACTGGAGGTCATGGATGTTGAAGTATGTACTTGTGCAATACAGGCTGTTTTTGCAAATGCTCACACAGTAAGGATATTCTATGTTTTTCCAAGGTCAGGTATTTTTAACACCCCTACGCACACAGCCCTGTCTGTTAAAACATTATAGTAGGTCACAAAAATAGGATCAAAAGTTAAGATGTGAATATTGAGGTTGCTGATGTCAACTGAGATGTGGTCTTCTTTTCCTGACACCTCTCATTTGTTCATGTCCTACCTAGTCCTGCTACCTTTCCCATGTGATCTCTTGGCCTTAATCTCAAGGCAGATCAAGAGGTTTCACTCTCCTCTCCCCTCCTCAGCTGTAGAGACAATTTCTGTCTCTACAGCTCCCAGCCTCTGCTTTCCCTGCCCATCCATCCCTGGGGACCCAGGCCCTGTGCTCCCCCTGAGCTCAGATAATGTCCCCTTGTCCTCTTTCTTTCTGTCCAGTCTTGGCTGCCTTCCCCTGAAGCCAGCATCCCCTCCAGTGCTGATGTCTCGCTCACTGCTGCCCTACCACAGTGCAGCTCCAGCCTCCCCATGGCTCCTCAACAGACCCCAGCTTCTCCCTCCTGCTTCTGTCCTTTCCCTCAGCCAGTCATCCTCTCTTCTCAGCTCCATAATGGGCTTTGCTCTCTTTCTGCTGTTGCTGAGGGCCCTCCTGTGCCACATCCCCAGCTCAGTCTTGTGCCTCACCTCTGCTTTCAGAGCCGCCTGCTGTCTCCCTTGGCAGGCACAGCCCAGGCTGCTGCTAAAAGGCTCTCTCAAGCCTCCTGAGCTGCACTCCAGGGCTGAGCAGGAGGTGTCACCAGCTCTCACCTGCCAGGGGTGGTAACATGGGCACATCTATGGCAATGGCAAGTGTGGCAGCAGACAGTTAGTTTTTAACTCTCTGCTAAACATAATGGGACTCCAAGAAGAGTTTATGAAAAGAAGAGGTTATGCTATGGTAGGTTTTTTCTGGCATCTAAAAAATATTATTTAAACCCATTAAAAAAATTAGCTGGTTTTGTGGTATTTTTAGCGTTTTAAGAAACTATCTGTAAGCAAAACTTAAAGCAGGTTTTTACAGTAGGAAATGTTAGATACCCTGAATATTAGTGCTATCACGCCTGCCCATAATAATTTCCAAATCAAATTTAGATTCTCTTGTATATCTTTACCTAAACAGATTTCCATAACCACCAACCAGTAACTCTTCTTTTAATTTTGGAGTGCTGTGTTAGATGAATTTGTTCCCAGACTCTGACTATGAGGCTAGTATCCCAAGAGACACTCCCACCTCTTCCTGGGGATAAACAAGCCAGCCCTGGGAACATGAAACAAACAGCAAGAAACAGTATTTGACTTTTATAAATTTTAATAAAGTAAAACACAGGACTGAAATCTTGAGATCTTTTTTTATTTACTATTACCCTGCAGTGAAAATAGAGGGGAAAGGAGGGTGTGTGTTTTTTGCATATACTTTAAATATATAAATCTACGATTTTTGTCATTCAATACCCTTTCTATCTAATTTATCGTTTTTCACTTTGTTTTTTAAACAGTTTGACATTGGGCAAAAACCTAGTTTTCACACTTTTCTTTTTTCTTTTTTAATCTACAAGAGGAATATATACACAGTAAGGTTCATAATCCTAGCAGATATTTTTTGTGGTCATTCTTTGGTTCAGGAATCAGACAATTAGAAGTCAGTTGTGCCACTGCCATTTTGATCACCACACGTGAAAAGCAAATGTTTTACTTTAAAACTTATTCTGGAGTCTGCCCTTAGCACTGTACATCACTTTTTACTACTTCCCTTCTACCATTTTTTGCAACATTATAAACATTAATCTCTATACTATATGTCAGCTAAGTAAGCATTTTTTTATGTTCCCAAATACTTAAGTTTACAAAGGACATTTGTAATTAAAAGGGCCATTTTAGCTCATTTTATCATTGTATTACTAATACTTCTTTCTAACGTACAGTTATTTTACACAAATATGTAGGTAATGTATGTATTGCTGGATGGGAGAGGACAAAGGGGGACGTGTAAGTATCTTAGAGACAGTAAAATAAGTAACTTGGAGACAGTAAAAGACAATGGATAAAAAATAAAGCATATATTGTTGAGAATAGGTTTGTATCCATTTCTGAAATCGAGGAATTGCTCTGCTCTATTATATATATGGGAAACAAAGGGGGCTGCGGATTACAATCGCTCCTCTGACCTTCACCTTCCTGGTTTTAACAGTCAGAAAGGAAAACTGTGCAAATATAAATACCATTAGTAAGAATGCAACAAATCCCAAAGAAGATGTCAAACTACTCCAAAGCAGACTGGGCTTCCAGTGACCCATACTGGAATTTGTTTTCTCATGAAATGGGCTATCTCCAGCTATCCTTCACAGGCTCAAAAACCCAGGGAAGAGTAAAAAAGAGAAAGCTGCCATTCCAACATCAATACTTGAGCTGTGTTTTTCTCTCTTCATTCCCCCAGCTATCACTCCCTATTCACTCCCCATGGTGGAAGAGAGTGTCAATCTCTTTGAACTTGTCTCCACTATTTTTGAAAGAGATGAGGGGGAGCAGAAGAAAGAAGAGAGGGAAGAAAAGAGAGAAAGAAAGAGACAGAGAACACATCAAGGCGAGTTACGCTTCCACATCATTTATTCTACAAGAAAGCACATGCTTTAATCTACCCTGAGCCATACACAGGCATTGTCAGGGTTGCATTTTGTCTACAAAGCTAAAGAAGTAGTGAGTGTAAGATTATGCTGCTGTGTCAGTCTAGTTTGACCAGTTTCACAAGTTTGCTAGAAAAGGAAGTGTGACATTTTCATTTAGAAGAACATGAGTGAAGCTTAAAAACATGGCTGGGCATGTTGGAGTAAATGGGACGGTGTGTCTGAGTAGGAGAGCCTTGTTTTACAATGAACTGAACGTTTCAACAGCCAATGAGGGATTTGCCTGAATTTAAAATCTGAATGCAGAGATAGTGAGAGACAAAGAAGAAAGAGATTTCAAGAAGAAAAGAAAACCTGTATTTGCCTTTCCATTTCCCTGGTCCCCCCAGCTCACAGGCAGACTCCCATGGCAGATATGGATACACCCTGCACTCAGGAGCAGGCGCCCAGCACCAGCCCTGCCCGGCACATGGCTGTGGGTGTAAGCCAGAGGGTGTCCGTATCGTGCCAGCTTTTAATCCCCCTGCAGTATCCCAAAGACAGGAGTTCCCAAAGGACTTTCAGGGGAGAGAGTGTAGTGAGGGGATGAGCACACCGTGATGTTCATGTGTGCTGCTGTTGCTGCTGTTGCTGCTGCATCAGTTACCAGTATGTAAGGTCTGTTTTCAAACCTCATGGTTGCATTCACAAAAAGGCAAATGCAGAGAGGTCCAGGAACAAGCCCCATTCACACTCACAAACCTGGTATGGGGTCCAGGAACAAACCTGTTGACATTGAAGATGCAAAGAGGGGCCTTGGCACTGGAAGCAGGTTAAAACCATACCTGCTGACAGCTGGGTTTAAGAGGAATTAAAAAGCCACTTTGCAGAGAAACTATGAATGTACTACAGGAGCACCCTGTCCAGCCTGCCTGGGAAACATCAGCAATAAGGGCCTGGATTTCTTTCAATTTCCAGAAAAGGTGATTGCAAAAGGAACATCACCTTCACAGTAAGATGAAATAAGAAAAAAATTCTTGTGGATTGAAGGTCAGGTCAAAGAGCGTGGAGGTGACTATCCATCAGCATGTGATATAACAATATAACTTTTAAAATAAGCTAGAAATGCCTGTCTCTTGCACATCATCTTGTCATCTGTTCCCTCAGTCCTGTGTGCTCACAGCCAAAATGTGATCCCTTGTTCAAAATCTGTCACCAAAAACAGAGGAAGGGTTTCCAATGTTGGGGCTGTCCAGCCCTGAAGAACAGACTTCCTTGCTGGGATGTGTCCATAAACTAAGATATTGCTGCATATTAAAAGAAGTAACTACTGCTCACAAATCAGGGAATAGTCTAAATGCAGGATTTTAGGTTTTACATCTGTTTATGGAGCTGCATGGTTAAGAAGGGCTGCACAGAACCGTATTGATTGAAAATGCAATCAGGATAAGACAAACAACACACGGTCTAAAACCTACGCTGCTGCACAACCTTTGAGCTACTGAATCCATGTTCTCTAAAATGTTCTTTAAAGCCTGGATGAAGCTAACCTGTTGCTTCTTGGCATTTATTGTTACACCTCCAGCTCTTAAGGCATAAAATGCTCCTACAGAAAGGCTCTAAGATTCTTTGATCGAACAACTGTTCAGACTAAGTTAAAAAGATAGTGAATTCCCTTGTGGAGGGAATAGATTTGCTAAGGTGCTCACTTGTAGTAGAAAAGGAGACAATTTGGAATTGGAAACCATTTTACCATTCCCAAGACAAAGAAATCCTCTGCAGGACGTTCTCACAGCTGTAAGAAACCAGAAACCTCAAGATCAAAAGGCATCACCAGTCTTTTACCTCAAAACCAAGAATTGGAGCTGCCAGGGTAACTATCCTGGACTTGAACTTGCAAATTTTGGTGCTTAGGTTTTCTAAATGCAGGACACATTTAAATCTGCTACTTCTCTTCATGAAATATCTGGTTTAAGCATCTCACACACTTTGTAGTGTAAGAAAATTATCTGTAGGGCAACAAGCAAGCAAGATATTTTTTACTTACATGAAGTAACTCTAATAAAATTCTCAAACAGGGGTAAAATAAAGTTTTGGGGAGACAACATGTAGAGAATGACTTCTGATAACAGTGTGCTGGACCCTGAGCCTGACATTGTATGTGCTCCTTGAAAAACTTGGTCCCCACTGATAAAATCAGTGTGCACTTACTCTACAGAATCACTGCAGGGGAAGAGAGAAGATTATATATAAAAATGTATTTATTCATGTTTCATCCACATCACTTCCCAAGGTACAATAAATTTTAACAGTTCGGGAATCTGATGCTATAAATAACATAATAGCCAAAGACAGCAGAAAGAATGTCAGAAGTTGACCGGTTCTGAAATACTGAAAGTTGCATTATGAATGGTGTCCAAAACTATTTCTCTACAGATAGCTACACCTAATCTGCAGAAAAATTAGGACTGCTATATTTTACATCCATTATTAGTTATGGGTGAAGCACATCTATAAAAAAGTGTCAGTAAAATAAACTGTGTAAATGAAAAGGATCAGAAGATAAGCAAGACGGAAAAGACAGTTAAATAAAAGAGAGGTCTATCTGGCGTAAGCAGAAATGGGTAAAATCCCCCAATAATTGTGCTTAAGCTGGAAGTCAGAAAAAGTTCCTAAGTAAAGGCGTGACGTTCTAGTCAGGGAACTGAATGCAAGAAGGGCCCTTTTTGGAGAAAGAGCACTCAGTGTGCTGTGCACAGAACCAAGTAACAGATCTTGTGGTGATCTGGGATTACAATATAAAGGTTCCTCATTGGTCTCAGCTGTAGAGCTATTCCAGCACCAAGCTCAGTGCCTCTGTGTGTTGCTGACCTTCTCATGTTTATTTCAGAGCGCATATACAAGCAATAGCAAATGAACTGAGTTTCCTTGGTTTCTTTCTCTTTATTTTTCCCTTTTTGTTAGGGGTGGGACAGGCAGTAGAAGGGTAAGAAGAAAAAAAGGCATAAGGAAAGACAAGCTAGAAGCCATTTTAAGCAAATGTAGAAACATAAACTCTGAATTACAAGTATTAGTTCCAGTATAGAATATGGTTCCCTATATGTCTACACATGTTTTTATTTCAAGGAATATTGAAGTGATACATATAACTGTCTGTCCTTCCTCAGAGGCATGCTGCAGTCACAAATGGATCCTTTTAAAAAGTTGTGAATGGTGAAAAGATCTGTGTTTCAGCCTTAGGCTAAAAACTGAATCTATTTCTACTGTATCAGTTTCCTTTTAAATATCAATAAACACCACAAGTTCTGGGTGACTTTCTTGCAAGACTTAGTGTTTCTGCTTCTGTTCATCCATTTACGCTATTGTATTTCAGGCTAAACACATTTTGTTAATTATGCAGCAGGATAGGTACATCTTCCATTCACAAGCTTTTAATTAAAAAATAAACACAGCAATAGGTAGGTTTTTCTAGTAATTTAAGCCTTTAAGCTCGGTCAAAGCCTGCCCACCAAATGATGCAATGATGTTTTATTTCCCTGCACCTACTTCTTCATCGCAAAAGAAAGCTGATGATAGAGATTTCTTTTTCATACATTGCTGAGGAAGGAGCAACTCTAAGGCCACAAAAAAAGACTGCTGTTATGGCTCAGGAGCACACTAAACATGGATGCTCATCTGTAGCACATCCCAGAGCTTGACCACAAGAATGACCCATACAAACACGGGAACATCAAAATACCGCTATAAAGTGGGTGACAAACACTGCCTTCTGCCTTGATGCAAACTGCAAACACGCAGTCATTTTCTTACTGAAATCAGTTTTCATCACGCTATATTTGTTGAGAAACCTGGGGCAGGCAGTGCTCAGATGTGACCGCTGCCAGACCACATGGCCAGCTTATGGCAGGTCACAGAAAATTCCATAAAAGCTCCAGGATGCATATGCTGGTGTTAGCACAATATGGAGAGGCTTCACAATAACATCTGCAAGGCCAGGGATGGCAACAAAGAATTATCCAACATTAAAAAGCTATTGTACCTAGGACCTCAACAACAAGCACACAATTTATTCATCCACCAGATGGGAAACAAAACTGCCTGACAACTTCATCAACTAATACCTCATCTTTTATCTCTCTTTCATCAGCAAGATCAGTGAATATATTTCACTTGCGCCTTCCCATGTTCACATCTTCATTTTCACTCTCCACTTTTTCCAAACAAACTTCTGCTGCTAGATCTCAACTCAAACTCTTCTCCCCAGAAAGCCCTTCCCATTTGAGGATGGGAATAGCTCAAACTATTCCCATCCTCCCCCATCTACCCCATCAGCCTTCTTCCTCAACTCTTCTCCTCCAGTGGTTTCCCATGGTCCATCCTCTCTCAGTAAGCTCACCTGCAGTAACTCCTTCTATGTGCTCCTGGGAGAGCTTCTTGTCTTCTGTTATCTCTCCAAGAGAGATCTGTGAGTCTTGGACACAATGTTTCACACCCAAGACTGATTCCTTGGGGAAAGGAACACCACTGAGCCAGGAAGACAACTGAGGAAAGGAGGTGGCAGGCAGTATTTTTAGAGAAACACACCACTGTCAAGCTGTATTTGTATAAATCCTCCATCACAACAGACTCTCCTCAGAACATAGCATTTCACAGGGCACTTGAAATTTAATCCCTGGCATTCATAGCCAAATGAAAGCCACTGTCAGAGCTGCTGCTCCTATTCCAGTCTCAATATAAGGACAGAAGATAATGACAAATAAGGCACATGGACAAGTCCCCAACAGAAAAAATCTCTTGCACACAAATGAGAAGATGTACTGGGAGCCGTCAAGTCACTAAAAGGGAACAAAATAATGCATTATTTTAGAAAGCTATTTTCAGTGGGTTTTAAACTTCTTTATTAGTTAAATAGAGTATTTTAACAACTACAGTGTATACTAATATAAATTCTATTTCAGTGGTAGGAAATTTCAGGACATTTTGAATTATTTGATTAATCCAGAAAAAAAATTCTCATATCAACAGATTTCACCATGCCTTCCTCTTGCATCCATTTACATACCTCTAAAATATTACTGTTTTAAACTCCTAAGTTCTGATATTGAAATGTTTAACAAAAACCCCCACTTCTACTGAATAAACATAAGAACTTATATCTCAGTATGAACTATGGCACTGCTTCCACAGTGCTATAATAATTAGAGTTAACATAATGAAAACCTAGTAAAAAGACTATAAATTCACCATATGAGCACATATGGATGTGAAAAAAGAAATCAAACAAGTTCTCTGAACTAAAATTAGAGTCAAAACAGAACAGTGTCCCACAGAAATAGCACAAGCCTAAAAAGTCTATATAAATTTACTATGCCAAATCCAATTTTATCCAACGTTCCGTTTCATCTATCCATATTTCCACAGTGTATTTAAGGTATTGAGAGCTTAACTCTTCATGTAAGTCTGGACTGCAGTTTAGCTACTTGAGATAGATTTTCATGTTTGAAGCAAACCAGAGCTGGGCTCATTGCAGAGCTACAAAACCATGGAGCCCAATCCACCAAGCCGTGAATATTATTCTCCTACCCAAGCTTCTGCTCCTGATATTTTGCACTGAGTGCTCTATTTATGCTTACTTTACAACTGAGTCTTCCTTTCTGAGGGTTTCAGCACAATGATTCATGTAAAATATACCTCTGATGAGGAGTCTCATCATAAAAAAGGAGAGCAAAATCCATGTATCCATATATTTATTACTGTATTTGTATTCATTTAAATATCCTTTTAAAGCAAGTCATCTGTGAAGATGAGCCACCCCTCAGGTCAAATGAAGACATTTGTGAAAACCGGGTGTTTTTTGGTAGCCTCTTCAACTTTGCTTGTGACAGAGCTTGTGACAGAGCTCTGAGCAGTTTTTGTTTTGTTCTCTTTATGCTGCATCCTCCACATCAGTTCAACTGGCTGTGTACTGCATCTTCTAATGTGTCATATGCACGGAAGGAAGGCCATTGATTAGGGAATAAAACGAAGCAGTATCATGTGTCCATTTTGCTTCTGGACTGCCTCGGAGATATTTGCTGCAACTGATGCCAATCATTGGACCAAGATTCAGTTAAATTTTCAGGCACCTCTTTTGTGGGATAGAACCAATTTCTTCTGAGCTGTTTAATTACTGTGTGACTTCTGAGATTTAGCTTTTTTTCTTCTTTTTTAGTGAAGTCACCAAATAAACAGAAATGCTACACAACCACTGATGCTGTTGCAAGAGATGTAGTAGCTGAGGATGTGCTGGTTCTACTGGGGAACCATGACAGGGGACAAGCCCGTTAATCATCTTTCCTTTTTGTTGTCCAGATGGCCATCCTTTATATCATAAAATATTCAGGTCTTCTTTAATATAAGAACAAGCTGCTATTCCTAAGAGATGACTGAAGATTCCATCCCTCACCTACAAGGTCTTACTTGCTGAACAATTTTAAACCGTGTCAGCTCTTACGCTGCTCTGCCGTGCGTACGCTTCCCCGTCATCTTTCTATTCCTGTTCTTTCTCTTCTTATCTTCTGCTGCATCTCCTGTTTTCAGCAATCCTCCTCTCAGACCTTCCAGGCTCAACGACAGATTTTGTGCACAAAAGGCTGTAAATTTTTAGGGCAGGAATTATCTCACTACTTTTGTGAGTTAACAAGCTATGTACCCTCGATAGGGGAGGAAAGTGCAACCTACTACATGGTTTTAAATAACCACTATACTCATAAATTATTTGTAACAGCAATAATACGCCTACACCAAAAAGCAGTAGGAAAGATCACATACAGTCGTGGTCTCTCACAGTTGTCGGTGCCATCTGGAGCTCCAAGCGGCTAACTCTGCTCGGCAGTCTGTGCGCAACGAGTTGCACGACACACAGAAAAATATTCCAGGACTTCACAGTTCCTCCCCATGTAACACATTAATAATGATCTTCCACCCATAGCTAGCACTTCAGCTGCGAACACGCTGCTGTTGACGAAGGCACAACAGGTCAGTTGGGAGGAGAGCGAGCGCCTTTGTCCCCGGCACAATACCCTCCAGCCGCCACACATGCCCCTCGCTCCAGTTGCGTGTGCTCTGTCATTATACTCGCTGCCAGCTCCAGTGGGACCGCTCAGAGGCTACGGCAACTCTCCAAGGTCCACAGGACTCCGGGAGGGGACAGGCCACCTTCTGATCCACAGCCAGGATGAATGGATTAGCGGCGAGCCGAGCCAGCTGCCGCGAGCTTTATCAGCACGCAGCCCCGACAGATGGGAGCCCACTGGAGGAGCCTCCTGCTGCAGCCCGCGTGGCCCTCGCGCCGGCCTTCTGCTCACCCCGCGCTCGCTGACACGGAAGCGGACACAGAATGTGCACTAGGGGCAAAACCACATTCAAAAATACACATGCCCCGTTTGGGATGCTAGTCGGGTTAAGCAACAACAAGTGAGCTGCTCTGGCAGCATGGGCTGGTTCGCTGCAGTGAAGGTACCTGAGGTAAAATGCTTCATTTTGGTCTGGATTTACAGTTAAGTAGGATTTCTGACAGATGATTCAGGTTCCATCAGAACTGAATTACCTGCTGACATTAAAACTGCGTGCATCAGGACTGTATAAGAGATACACAAAACATAGACAAGACTGTAACTATAGAGAAGAATTCAAACTAATTGGCTTTCTTCTGGGCTATGTACCCACATAGAAGTCATAGATATCAAAAAAAAAAGGCATAACCCAACTCAATCCAGCAGAAACTGGATTCAGACGAGGCAGGTAATGTCCATTTGACATTTAAGTCAAATGCTTGTGCCTACTCCAGAAATATTCAAATATTATCTGACGTAAAGTGTTGCAACAAGATCAAAAACATTGACAGTTTTTATTGTAGCAATCAAAAAGCTTTTAAAATCACAAAACCAGAAAACTGTTGAAAAAGGGAAAACACCTACCTAATTACTGCCAGAAAAAAGACTTTTACTGTTGACCAAGCCACACTGAAGTATGAAGTGCTACACTTATGAACAGCAGTATAAAAAAAAGGAAACCCTATTGCTTCTATCTAAGAAAGAGCCTCTCTTAACAATCGTTACACAGCAGATAAAAGCTCAGTTGAGTCAATGGCAGCCTTTGCATTCATTGCAAGGGAGTTTGTACAAACATTACATATCAATACACAGTTTCTCTCATATTACATTGCACAAGTCTATGGACTTGGGTACTAGGAGTGAATTCCTTGGTCCTAGAAAATTCACTTGATTTTCTGTGAGCACAAATGTGAACAATATTTAGAAAGAAATGCTACAGTTTGCCAGCCTCGTGTGTAGAAGTCTCAATTTTCCCTCTCTCTTGCTTTTTGAAAGGGGTGTCACATAAACCTCTAAGGCTGAAGCTGTTTCACTGTAAGAGAAAATTTTGCAACTCAAAAAACCTGTCTATCTCTCAGCAAACAAAGTACCTAGAATTTTATTTGCATAAGTTACACTTGTGCACTGTGGAGAGTATAAACCTTAATTTATGTTCTTTCAGGTAATTTCCTATTAGAACTCAAAATCAACTTTGTAAAAACCAAGAAACATTTATATCAGCATTCTTGATTTATGCTAGTAATCTTAAAAATATAGTCCCAAACCAGTTAATGCAGCTTCAAACTAATTTCACAACTTCCTTAATTTGAAAACATATTTAGTGCTCAAAAGTGAAAAATAACGTTAAGAAAAAAGAAAGCTAGTAACAAGTACTGCAATGAAAGTTGTTAGAACTTTCATTGAGTCAAGATGACCACAAAAATTTATAAATCATACATCCAGGTCAAAACTGGCTATTTTATTTACATTTAAACACAGTGATTTTGGTACTCTAATATAAGTACATCTTGAGGACAACCTTTTTATGATGCATTTTCCAAAAATTAAATTAAATAACTCTATTCAATATATGAAAAGCAAGACTACAAATCTATTTAGCTAGTGTCCAATACCATAAGTGAAAGCTGCCAGTACCTACTTCTAAAGATAAATTGACATTGCTTCAGCAAATTACATCAAAATGTATACAAAAATCTGACCAAGTATCTCCTGAAAATAAAACCTATTTGTCATTAACGATTTCCAGTAGGTATAAAGTCAAGATAAAGAAGTAAGGAGCTGACTGTCTCCAAATCTTAGACCAGAAAGAGCAAAATTTTTTCTATTACGCTCAAAATCAAAAGCAACACTAAACAAATAAAAAAACAGGCATCTAAAGCATAAGTAAACAGTATTGTAAAATAGTGTATTTAGAAGAAGAAATAGTCTTTCAAAAACTGTTTTCAACAAAAAAAAATGTGTTAATCACAAAAACAACCAACCAACAAAAGCTGAATGATGGAATTCTCCCTCAACTTTGCACTGTTTTATTGCTGAAACATGGTCACTTCTGCATCAAGCAACACAAAGATACAGGTGCTGTCAAGATACTCTAAGATACTCTTGTTCTTTGTTATCAGTAAGGGAATTTGTTTTAAAATTTTAATTACTTAAGTCCCCCCCCCCCCCGAACTGATAAAGACCAGTTAGAGAAGGTAAACAGTGATTAGAAAGTCCCACACTTGTGAGACTTCCATCAGTTAAGCCCTAACCCTGTGTTTCATAAGCATGTTTAGAAATTCTGTGTGTCATTTACAAATGCAGTTTCTGTTATGCGGCTGAAGACCCATGACTAAGTGATTTCTGAAGAAATGTGTCATCTGCAGATTTCAGTCATCTGCTTTTTAAATTCTACAGCATAAAACAATATTGAAGGAACTTATGAATACTGCCAAAGAAGAAACTTAAAATAGAGGGTTGGTGGGTTTCTTTAGTAATTTGGGAGGGGATAGGGGCATTAAACGCAGGAGGCATCTGTACCTCCACATTTCATGCCATGTAATGTTCGTAGTACACTGACCTATTTAATTCTGATGGCAGCAATAACAAATATGGCCAACAAATTCGACAGAGGAGGAGCACAAACCTTCAATAAGGAAACAAGAACAGAGGAACAACAAAAAAAATCCAGCAGCTCTCACCCACTGAAACATCAAACATCTAGGGCTGACCAACACAGTTGCACCACCTGAAATGCTCAAAGTCCAGGTGCACTCTAATTCCCACTTGTTGCAGAAGCCTAATTAGTGTTGACAGACAGCACTTCACTGTGAAGGCTGCAGATAGTCTACTTCAAAGACAAATGTATAGAAATAAAAACAAAAACACAGGAGATGAGTTTGGGCAAACAGTAGAGCACCTATCCAAACAGAGCAGAGCGGGTGCAGGTAAGGCAACCAGCTTAAAGACCAAGCTCAATCAATCCATGAAAAGACCTATAAGATCTAGCTGCCTACAGTGGTCCTTGGTTTCCATCACTCTTCTGCTACAACAGCTACTTCAACATGTCCAAACATGACGTCCTCATGCCTGAGTGTCTAAATGGATCAAAACAGGCTTTTTGTGTCATTTTAATAGACAAAGCTTGTGGAAGATCACAAGGAGCAATGGAAAAGAGATGACAGAGAATAAAATTTCTTCAGGCAGTTCTAAAGCTGCTCTGTTGTGTGGCAACTTCATCAGATGTTCCATCACAACCAAGACTGTACAACAAATGAGCAGTGGCAGCACACATGTTCTCTCTCTCACTTTAAGTCCACTGTGCCTTGTAACCACAGATGTATACATGAATCCATACATATGATCACAAAAAAATCCCTCAACACCAACCACCTCAAAACCTTGGGTTAAGAAGAGCTGGTAAAAGACTGAATGAAAATGCAAATATATAAGCAGAAATTCAGCCAGAGTTGAGATTACTGATGGATAAAAGACAAGGAATGGACAGAGAGAAAAGAAATGAGGCTGTGTCTAGTTGTTCTGCTTGGTAAATTTTGGAATATTTCTTCCCATCAGCATCATATCCAGGTGTCCTGAGGCAGCAGAATATTGCT
The DNA here is from genome assembly GCA_039654755.1 of Calcarius lapponicus. Classification (NCBI taxonomy): domain Eukaryota; kingdom Metazoa; phylum Chordata; class Aves; order Passeriformes; family Fringillidae; genus Calcarius; species Calcarius lapponicus. Next base: position 58,410,415 of record CM077465.1, read on the forward strand.
GCTGATGTGAAGAAGCTTTAAGTGCAGCCATTTCCCTTGCAGCAAACAATTTCCCAGCTGATTAAAATACTGTGACAATCTCAAAGCTTGCTAAAACCAGGAGAAGTAAACATATGGATTGCTTTACTGAAAAACTAGAATACTGACTGGGGGGGACACGCTCCTTTTGTCAATGGTATTTTAATGCATCAAAACTACAGCTGCCACTATCATTAACAGCTGATGGGCATTAATGTAATCCAGGTGGTACATGGCATTCAGGGCAGAAAGCACATCACTCTGCCAGTTCCATAAACAGTAAGAAACCACCTAACTGAATGCAAGTGCCCAGCCCTGGAAAGCAAAGCACAGACACACGAGCAAGTTGCTGTGCACCAGGAGTCATTTACCCTCCTCTGCTGAGGGCTGCAGCACCAGCGCAGGGTACAAATGGCAACGTCTGTCAATGGGGAGTAAGGACACGTTTGGAAACCCACCACAAGCTCGTCCCTTTGGGGACAGTGGGGCACGTGCCTGCAGGTGGGAGCGGGCAGGGCACGGATGATGCAAGGGCTGCTGCTCCAGCAGAGCCCCTCAGGTGCCACTCTCTGCTCCTACCTGGCTGTATGAGCAAAGGATTTGTGGTCAAAAAGCCTGTCTTAAGGTTTGTTTATTCCAAACAAGTTCCCAATGCAGAGAACAGATAGGGAGAAAAGAGAAATAGTTTAAAGGAATAAAATAAAAATTTTAAAAATAGGTGTGGGGTAAACCAAAAGCAATGCCAGCAATTAATAAAAATGAAATATTCGAAGTATGATGAGAAGAAAAACTTAGAAAAAAGCAAGGTGCACAAAAATGTATGGTTTTGGTTTGCAGTGCAGATGTTTAGGATTTACAATCAATATGGTTTGCTTTTTCATGCTATAAAATGCATATATAATTATGCCCAAGATGTGTGTAAATGTTTAAATATTAAAACAAAACAGATATTCTGGATGTTTGATGTTTGTTTTTAAAAAGAAAAAAAAAATCTATTTTACAAGGACACAAGCACTAAAGTGAAATTAACATAAAACAAACAAACCAGTGTAATAAAATAAAAAGCTCAAAACCAAGTTAACCAAGGTCGTTAATGTCAGTTCAATGGCAAAGATCCATGTTAGCCAATGTTTAAATATCAATTAAATGAGAAAAGACTGCCTTGCAATTGCATTTCACAGATTTATTTCTGTTTCTTCTAGAATATATATTGTCTCTAGTGAACACGCATGTTTCTTTACATTTCTAAAGCTTAAATTCCCTTATCTAAATTGTCACAACTATTCAGAAATTTCAGATTTCCTCCTTTTTGCCATTTTTCTAAGTATTCTGGAGAATAATAGTGTTGATCTGCTAAATCCTACCTACCTCTTCCAATGGTAAATCTGTAACTAGTGAAACCATATGCTGAACTTCTCTATTTGAACAGGAGACAAAGCTCTTGTCCACCTCTTTGCTCTAAAAATCCCCACAGCTTAAAATGCTGAAACACAGAAGGCACAACATGCATTAGCACAAATTTTTGTGTTTTACTGACCATAAAAAAATGTCCTTGTATGGATGGAAATGAAAGTCTGGAAAAAAAAATTTGGTAAGGAGGTTTTTGTCATGCCCTCCCTCCTAGTAATACTGCTTGAATGGAATTCACAGAGAGCCACAGTCTAAAAATACATGGGCTGAGAACAGCAAAGCAGCTACATAGGTTATACTCCGCTCTTACAACCCTTTGTAGTTCCACAGGAAAGCCAACTGCTGGAGCACCCATCAACAGTACAGTTCTTTCTCATATATTGGAAAAAAAATTGATGAGAAGAGGTAAAATGTATCCACTACAGAAAAGCAAAGTCAAGTGCTGGCCACTGTACAGTGCCCACATAAAATATTCAGAGAGGGAAATGTCAGCACTAAAAAGTGCTCCTAGAGTATACTCTCATTTATTTATTTTTAATACAAATCCTTCTGTTTTTCAGGCTACAGAACATAAAGCATATACAGCTGATAGGTATTTTATACTGACAATGGTAAGGGAGGCCCAGCAGCCTATGTGCTACTGACACAGGCTGCTGGGCTGCTAAATTTATTTATTTAAAGAAATTCTGATGTTTTTTCTAACCCTGAAAAGATGATGAAAAAGGAGGGTTTGGGGTGCCTGGGGTTTTTTTGCCTGGTTTGTGTTGTCTGCCTCTTACTTCAGTGTCCTAGGTAAGTTTGCCTTATGGGCCCCCACACACATAGGACAAGAACTGTGTCAGTTCTTTACACGGATTAAGGCACAGCATGGGAGGACCACTGCCTTTTAATTGAAACAAAACAGTGCCTACTTTAACTTTTTTTTTGAAAGGTCAATAGAGAGAAAAGGACTTTACTAGCGATCCTGGCCTTTTCACCTTTCTATTTTCATAAACAAGTTCAACAGCCAAATTATTTTAAACTGCCGGTGGAAATACAGATCTTGCTTACAACCGTGTAAGCATTCCCCTTTCCCTTCCTGTTGATCACTGCGGTGTGAAGTTTAGGGAGTTCACTTTTACATTTAAACATGCTATCATCTAAACAGGTAGGTTTTAAAAGAGGCAAGTACCTAGTTTGATGTTATTTTATGGTATATTGTTCTTTGCCTGGAACAGGAGGGTTCAAATTTGTTCAATACAGAGATGCAGCCCAGTTCAGGAAAGATGTTCTTGGAGCCTTTCTTGGTTTAGTTGCATAGCTACTAACTACCTAACTACCCTAACATAGCTACTAACTACCCTGCTGAGCAGGAAAGGATGTTCACACAATCCCTGCTTCCAGGTGAGGAAGATCCTTTGATCAGCACCAAGCTTGCAAATGTCAAGGCAGAGGTTCCTGATACCCTATAAGACAAATCAGCTCAAATTGGCTTTTCATGTGCCCAAACTGAAATCTGTGGTCCGTATGCACCAGAAATGTTATCTTTCAAGGCATGATTCCTGTCAGTCTAATGGCAAGAAGAGCATTCTGCATAAAACCATATTCCTCTCTCAAGAACTGTATCACGGCCATTGCAAAGTAGTCAGTTATTCATGTCAGTCAGTCGCTCTTTTGCCTTCCTCCATGGAAACACTGAGACAAGGGTACCAAGCCTTCACTGGAACCACCTGCTTGGAAAACTCACAAGGACAGCAGAAAAACATGTGACAACCAGAAGCTTTTTTTCAGGATGGAGCTTCCCTGAAAACATACCATAGTGTAGTTTTATTGCTCAGGCAAGACACTTCAGGAGGGAGCTCAGTAATTTCAAGCCTTCCTGGAAAACACCAGTTTTTCTGGATTTTTGAAACAATATTACCAGCCTTAGAAGATGTCAAAGAGATTAAGTATTTGCAGTACAAAAGGACTAATAGCTTTCTTCCAACTCCCACTAGGAACGTGTGAAAAGACATGCAGTAGAACTCAAGAGTCCAAATAGTCCCCAGCTCTTTCCAGAAAGAAACGGCAACATCTATTTAAAAAAAAAAAAACAATGAATTTTGTGCAATGCTAACCATATGTAGACATTCTGAAATGTGGGAGTATGTAAATCAAGCACACAAAAAAATCTTTGTTAGGTGTGTCCTCACTGGAAATAGGAACATGCAAATGAAAAGCTCTGACAATTACCAGCCTGCTCATAAGGTGAGAAAAAGGAAGGAGTTACGAGTCACCCAAGTGTTCATAATAACCAGTGTGTACAAGCATCAAGTACTCTATGAATACAAGAAATCATCAGTACTGGATATTAAGTAAGCTAATGAAACTTTCAAATGCCTGGAAATTAAAACATAAACGTTTTCAACACAGATATTAGATCAGAATGCACAAATTCCTCCATCTCATTCTGCAATTCACGTAGAAAACCTTGCTCTTTTCCCTCCACCATCTGTCTAGAATTTAAATAAAACACTCAATCTAGAGATGTTCTTAAGTCCCAATGAGGCAGGGTTTCAGCAGATAATGAAATCAAATTAAGGGAAAAAGTATATAAAAACCCAATAACATTTTAAAGTAATTTTTTGTTGTGCCCTTTATACAAATAATTTCCTTTCAATGGATTTGGTCAGTAATATCTTTGAATGATTCCAAGTGCAGTGTTTTTTTGAAAGCAACCTGGAAAATTAGGTTAACCTAGAAAGTGAATTCCATCTGTCCTGGTTGTCATCAGTAAAAGATACCTATTCAGTTCCTTTCAAGCATATAATCTAGTACTCAGTCTAAACCAGGATTTTAAGGACTTCTCTTATCAGCTTTTAGCTTTACTTCAATAAGAAGAAAATATACAACTTCAAGCTGGTGCTATGCTGAAATCAGAGAATTGATTCCTCCACCTCCTGTCCCCCAAAAGAAGAATGGGTACAGATGATACAGGAGTTCAATGCAACAAGAGGTGTGGAAAGAACGTAGATACTTTGCAGTCACAGTAATATTTACCACAAACACTTGAAAGAATCACACAGTGTGCAACTTGGGGATGGGAAAAAGGTGCTGAATGATTATTGCAGCCTAGGTTTGCTACTTCAGTGTATAGAAGATTCTGCTTATTAAAATAAATAACACATTTATCAATAAATTATTTTTTTAAATCTATTTTGCATACGATGGTGTTATCTTAGAAATATACTCATTTCATTGCAAACACAGCATATTAAACTTGGGAAAAAGAAGGCTGGTCCAAACCCACAATATTTTTTCAATTAGCTGCATTTCTTCACAAAGTTTCCAGGATGGTGCAGTTATTTACTCAAAACTATAAGAATGACAATTGTTTAAGCTTGCATTGAAACAGGTATTATTCCTTACAATGCCTACAAATTTAGTGGTTTTGTATGAATCTTTAGAAATGGAAGTATTTTCAAACTCAGTTAATTCTAGGATTTGACAAGTACTACACAAGGAGCGCAAAAAATGGTTTTCTCGTTCAAAAACCAACAGCAATACAAATAGCATGCTACATTCTGCTCCTCAACAGGTGATGTAAATCCTGTAACATTTCAACACTACTCACACATCCAGACAAATGCTGCAAAATTTAAGAGTGTAGAGTGTACTCTACAGCTTTTACACATTCCAAGATTTTGGGGAGGAGTCAACATTGCTAAACATGCAACTGAATCCAAAGGTTCACTTGCCAGTACGTCTGGTTATAAAAATCAATGCCCTGAAATTAATGGCCTGGAAATTAAAATGTACACAAACAAAACAAAGCAGCATATCAATCCTTCAATAAACTGCTTCTCAAAGCAAAGATCACTTGAAAGACCTGGTCTTGCCTGTGACAGGAAGAAACATGTCACAATCTATCTCACAACTAAAGGTTTACTGCCAGGATCAGGCAGAGGAGCACCTCAGCAGAGGTGCTAGAGAGGCAGCAGCTCTCAGTCTCCAGCCCGCAGGAGGAGGCTTCCTGCACTGCACCCAGCAGACAACCAGCCAGGAACAGAAAAGCCACTGAGATTGGCTGGAGGAGGGCATACTGCAATCCTGAACCTCTCAGATCTGAGCAGCCCTCCTGAAAGAACTTCATTGCCTTCTTCACTTGAAATCTCAGCCCCAACTCCAACCACAGTGCTTCAGCGACTACACTGATTCTGCCACTCACTGAAGCATAATTTTCTGTAGACAATGACCAGTAATCACCTTGCCAGCTCACCCAAACTTACAATTGTAAAGTAAGAAGGTAAAACAGAATAGCAGAAGTTATTTTAAAAAAACGCAAACCAAACAGGTAGGATGAGTGACAGTGTTTGAGCAATGCAAGGCTGCAGGACAGCTACCACTAATGCACTTCAGCCAGTGAATTTATCAAACACCATGGCTGAGTTTACTCAAATTTCATGGTAATTACAGTGTATGTCATAGATTTGTCAAATTAACAAAATGGCTGGGTTTGTCCCCAAAATGTTTTCTCTGTTCTGAAACACATCATTTAGGGCTTGATATTTACTTCTTGTTTCTTTCAGAGCACAGAATGTGTAACTCACTTTCTGCTGTTCTACTCATTTAATGTTGACTGAAACACAATGAGGATTCTTTACTGCTGTAGGTTCCCAAGAAAAGCTCCAGTATGAGAAAATTAGTCAAATTCCCAGCTATTATAAACCGACTTTTACTCATGTGAACTAAACAACTACTGACATATGAGTTAATATGAACATACCAAACTTTATTTAGGGAGGAGAAATGGGCTATTATAATTGTATTTGATTCCCATTCACTTACTAGATCCACTCTGGAAAATGAAATAAACCGTGCCAAAAGACATTAATTCCCTGCAATGTATCAGAAGTACTTTACAGAAGCAGCGTAAAGAGAAATAGCTATTGTTCCTGTTTTATTTCCAATCCCCTCATGCTCCTTACTGTTATGAGGATCAAATTCAAATACACCAAGCAGCTATTTTGAATGTTTGCAGCCCTAGTGAAACAGAATATGAGCACACTGCAGCTACATTCTAACTTGCCTGCCTGCCATCCACCCGTCATTTGGATGGGTAATTTCTCCCCTCGGGACCATATGCGGTGCTTAAAGCTGAGTCAGTTTGCCGTATGGCATTATTCTATAAAAGCGAGACGGCTTTGCTGGAATCTGACCTAGGAGGGTAAAGGCTTCTACATACTTGGCTCAGTAGTTGCTAGACATGTTAAAGAAACAAAAAGATTTCAAATGTTAGTGTAATCCACTTGTTTTACACGGCATTTTCCCTATCAACAAGTACAGGCTTTACACCATTATGAAGCAGAGTTGAGAACATTACTGTTATTACCTACATCAAATTGCACACAAGAAATTTAAAAATACAGAATGCTCAAAATAATTACATTGCACTGAATTATTGATCTACAGACGAATTATATATCCACTTAATATTCTATCTACTGAATTATACAGATCTGCTTTATACTTTTGTTTTGTAATTTGTACTTTCTGTCTCTGTTCTACTGTGCTTCTTTTAAAACATTTTACATTAATAATTTGGAGAATACCAGACATCACAGGCTGCTAACAAATGGCGAGTGGATGCAGGACTGGCACATTAGAAATGTTTACTAATATTCTACACCTTCACACACACACACTTACTTTTGTGTTACTTCAGCTACCTATTCCAGCTTTTTTCCGAGTAGTGGGAAAGTAATTAGTTCAGAAGGCTGCAAACAGAAGCACTCTTTCTTTAACTGTGTCTTTTTTGCGCATGAAACAATAAAAGCAAGCCAAGAAAAAAAACCCCACCACATAAGCAGGAGAGTTCCTTTTAATGTTTACTCTTGATTTGTTTTCTGTTGCAAATGTTACTAACGCTGTTCAAGATCAACAGAAACAAAAAAAAATTAGAAAAAAACTTTCTTTATTGATGTTGGTAATTCTGTTGATATGCATTTTTCAATCTGAACAGAAAATACAGTATTAGTTTACAATCACATCAGGCATCACAGGCAACACTAGCTTGCTAAGATAACAAGAAGCCATGTATCATTACTGAATTCTTTCTGGCCCCTTCTTTTATAAAAGTTTTACTATATACATGAGAAAAGGAGGAGAGGAAGATTATAATGTATTTGTTGATGTAGACCTCTGCTATATTTTCATGGTCCAGACAAATGGTGCTCAGAAGGGGTCCAGCCAAAATGGAACATGTGCGTCTAGTACAACCCACTGGCCTTGACCATGGGTATTAAAATATTCATATCTCCTTTCAATGTCACTTGCATACAGCTTTTCCTCCCCCTTTAAAACATTAACCTCTGCTTTCCCAGGTGATACCAACTGGTCACAGAATCAGCACTGCCTTTCCATACAAAACCACCACCGAGGTCAGGCACCCACTTCTGTATCCTCTGACCTCAAGTATCTATTAACTGCAGCCTACCCACTCCACCAATACACGGGTCAAAACAAAGAGGTGGGGAGAAAGTGTAAAGATCTGCCCAGAAACAAAAGGAGAACAGCACTGCCCCCTCAAACTTTATCCCTGGGGTGGCTACTCCCTCCCTCTCCCTGTTGTCCTCCTGCCATGGGATTCACTACCAAGGCACTTTGCAGAAGAAGCTTCATCTTCTTCACAGAACCTTTTATTTTAAAATGCAGTGCTCCATAATTCCTCCTTTGTGTCACACAGAGGAATGTGAATAATAAGCTGAAGATTCATATGGCTTTATTATTACAGGGCATTATAAGATAAAACACCCAGAAGAGTCAAAACAAAACAAGAAACCTCCTACTGCAGTCAGTCTGAAGTGTTTTGATCAGGAAGTTATCCAGATTAGGTATTTATCATTTTAACATGGAACAGACAGAACTATAGTCATACAGGAGTTTAAAGACCAGAACAATGCACACTGATGCTCTGGGGTGAGGGGTGAAGGGCACACTAAACCAAACCAATGAATAGCCCCACTGCAAACAACCAACAAATAACCAACCCATCCCCAAAACCCAGTCCCACAAGACAGACACTATCAGCCCCTGAATGAACAGAACATTTTGGCAGATGGGTATCCAGTGGGAAATCACATCTGTATAAGCCTAGAAAAATATATTTGGAAAGTATTTACCAGGAAAATTCTGTCCAAAAGCCAGCTGAAGTTCAACTCTGGCTGTGACACAGCTACCCCATGGAGGCAGACAGTGGAAGGAAATGGCCTCTTTAATACTTTCACCACCACTGCCCATGGAAAGAGATACAAGGAACATCACTTCTGCATTTCGCTTTTTCTCAAGCATAATTGTCACAGTGATGGATGCATCAGAAACATACATAAACCAATTTCAGCATCGAGAGCGTAATGCTCTCCCACAGCCATGCAGCAGGCCGGTTGCTACGCTGGAAGCAGCACTCAGGTTCATAGGACCATTAGACAGAGCTCTCGTACTATTAAAGCCTGCAAATAAATGTAGGCTAAAATAAACAGCAAGTCAGATGTTTTATCTGGGGATGTTACCTCATTAAAGGCTATATATGCCAACTCCAATTCAATTTGAAGCAACCTTACAAGGGAAGACATCTCCCCCCCCAACCGGAATTAGATCCACTTGATCATTTTAATTATACTGCATTGCTCTTTTCAAAAGAGTCCTGCGAGCCTTCATAGGCTGCTGTGCTCCCCTTTGAAATTAACAAATTAGGCTTGGTAATTAGAGAGTCAAAATGGTGTGTTATATTGTTTGGGGTGACAAGGGATTTAAGAGTGTTTCATTTTGAGCCGTTTTCAAGGTTTGAAGGTAAAATACTATCACTAATCATGTATGTTCCCATTTTCCACCCACGCTGATTAATATCTACACAGTGCACTGAGATAAATTTCTTTGCATCTTAATTAAGAACATTTCAAGGCAGATTCCTCAAAGTTCTGTTCTTTTGAATGAAGCTGTAAATATCTTTTAAATGCTATTTACCACCACAAAAAAAAAAAAAAAAAGAAAAAAAAAAAAAAGAAAGAAAAAAAACAAAAGAGCCCACAAAGAAAAAGCTTCTAGGGTATAATAGTACATGCTAATTTATTCCAGAAATTATAAATTACTATTTTGTTCTCCTTAATGGACCTGTCATCAAATCTTAGGATGTCACAGAAGCCTGATACATCAATTCAAGGATACAGCTGAGTCACCCTTCCTTCTGAGAACAGGCTCATCGTCAAACAAAAACTTTAATAATTTACGTCTCAGTTTGCATTGCTTAACATTATGCTTCAAGCCCTGAATTCATTATTCTTAACCCCCCTGCCTCGGCAGAAGATCTGCTGTGATGCATCACTTCAGGGACTGATGTCCATCCAGATTCACTGGACAATGCCATCATCAGATCTGCGCAAAGTGTGCCAGAACTTGGGGATGGTTGTCCTGAGAAGCCATGAGAGGACATTTATAGCATTGCATCTTTAATCTCAGACTCCCAAGCCTCTTTACATGCAGAACAACTCATGGCTAGTAAATTACTTTTGTATAATATACAGGGATAAACATTTGGCAGGCTTGGTCACTTATTAGGCCACAAAAAACCCCAGAACTGAAGAAACCCTGATGCCTCCCCCACCACTGTTCTTCTGCAAAAAAAACCGTACAGGTTATATTTTGATATTACAGAATTTTTAGTTGCATCAAATCTAGAGCTGACGTTTTATTCCCGTTTTCAATGTTTGTTTTTCAGCAACGCCACTGACCTTCTGACAGTGCTCAGAATAGATGCAGTATAGCAGGATTTCTCACAAAATTTACAAAACCTGAAGCATAAGGTATTTTTATCCCATTCAAAGTTTTAAAGCACAGAGCATATAGACTTTCTTCCCCCGAAGTACTCTTCTAAGCTGGCATTGTATAACAGTAGGTGAAAATGTCAGACAGAAGGAGGGAACTTTATTCCCATATACAGGATCAAAGAACATAAAACATAGGAGACAATGAAAAGAAAGCAAGCAAGAAAAAGGGGTATTAAAAGGGTATGATGAATGGCATATACATCCTTGTGATAATTCCTTTCCTGCTTTATTGCTCGGTAATGATCATACAATACTATACTTCATTGATCACTGCTTGAAATCTAAGCTTCATTTCCTTCACATACGTTAAACACCTTTGACTTGAATTCACTTCATGTAACTTTTCAGTACTTTCTTTTTAGTGTAAAGAGAAACCGAATATAAATACTGAATGAAGGAAAAAAAATCATTCTACATTATTGTTCTCTATCATCTATAGAGCTAGGAGCTGTCTTTGAGGTTCAAACGCAGTGGCAAAGCAGGGCACCACATCAAGGCACTCTATATATTAAGTGTGTGCCTCGGGCTAGTGATTGAAAACCCACTTTGACCATGAGCTGCAAAGACTGAATGCAGATTTCCCCGCAGCCAAATCATTCACTGTCTGGCTGGGAAGGAGGGAAGCTCCCGTATGGTCACTCCAGTGAGCAGCCAGACCTCAGAGGCAGGCCAGTGCCTCGGATGGCCCCAGCAGCTGTTCCACATCCTCTTCTCTCACAGGGCTCACCACCAGATGAAGCCCCCCAGAAACCGTCCACCTACCTGTAGTATGTACAAGGCAACTGTGTGCAGACACTTATTACAGACCACTCCCTAATGCTTTTTGACTACATGTGTGTTTTCAGATGCCAAACAAACAAATAAGGATGCTGGCAGCTCCTTTTACACAGATAAACTCCAGCTGGAAGGACATAATTTATAAGCAGTTCCTCACTGCATACACTTCCCTTTTAATCAACCACTAATGGTCACTGCGGTGCTCCCCTTGGACAGCCCCATCTCCTGCTCACTGTGGAGCACAATGGCTCCAAACACAGGAAGGCATATAATGAATCAACACACCACTAACAGCTAATATTCTTTTGGCAGTTTAATCCTTTATTGTGATGAATTCTCTGCCACAAAAACATTGGGGGGAAACTATATTAATTAAATAAAATAATGGAATGTATTTTGCTTATGTTGCATTTTCAACAGGACCAAACAAAGTGCAAATATCTATAATCTTAGAATTAACAGATATGTATATGAAAGAACAGATGGTACTTAAACCTCAAGTCCCTAAAAATCCTTTTCACTAAGTTTCTATTCAGGACAAAGGGATGAGGATTGACAAAAGGCAAAATAAGGCTTTTAAGACAGAGCACGAGGACCACCTAGTTAAGCAAACAAAATCACAAGTATTAAGGGGTTATGGTCCTGTGATTAAGGCATTTGACCAGGAGGCAGAATATCTGGATACAATTCCACCTCTGCCTCTCACTTCCTCCATGACCTTGGGCATATCAATTCATCTTTCTGTGCCACAGATACTCAGCAGGGAGAGTAATAATACAACTTCCTACCTCCCAGGACTGTTGTGAGAAGAAATTTGCTGATGTTCGTGAGGTCAGCACACTCCCTCTTAGGTCATATATAGATTGACTCTGTTTTGTTTGTATTATCAGAGTACTACAGCAGCAACCCAACACCATATGATTCCAAACAGCAAGGCAACTATTTCTGTAGATTGTTTTATGCAATAAAAACCAAGAAATTCTTAAGACACTCAAATTCTCTGTGTGACAGGGTACACTAAGGGTATATTATGGACTTTGCAGCTCATGACCACCAGTAAGAGTTGAAAGAGTCAGGAAGTTCTAAGCCCTTATCACATATTCATGTGTGAAAGATTCCAGTATCCTTCAATTTCGAACATTACTGGCCAATACAGAGGAGTATATGGTTTGAAAATCCTGTAAAATACTCCTTCTAGGAAAAGCACCAATTGTGTGCAGCTTTTGCATTCAAAGCACTGGTTCAATACATACGGGGGCAGGCAAAATGCATTGTACTGCTCTCAATTCCAGACTATCTTGTGCCTTATATATGTGACTACATGAGTTTTAGAGATTATTGTTTTGAAGGAAAAAAAAGGGGCAAATACTATCTTATGTGTAAAGTGTGAGAACAAAATAGCTAGACAAGCAAAATAAGTAGTCTGTCTAGTCAAAACAACACTTGATATTTTGCAAATATTTCTTTTATTGCATACTTCAAAGAAAAAAAAATCTAATTTTGAGCAGACTGGACAGGTGAGTAATAATAAAATTCTTGAATAAAAGAACAGAAAAAAAGTGGTGAGGTGCCTTAAGGTCAGCTTTGCACATCTCGTATTTTTAAGCCAGCTTGGCCCGTTAAAGTTACTCCAAACCTCCAAGTTTGTTTGATTTTCATCCATCTGCCAGAGTGCAGATCCAGAAAGCAGTCATGAGCCAACTTAGCATGCTAGAGAAACTCCTCCAACTCAAGGCCTGAAAGCTACGTAACGGGCAATGGCACCACCTTGTTGCTCTCCAACCTAAGCCCTAAGCCACAGCAATTTTCAAACACCTACAGAAGTTGCTATAGAAGTGAAATGTAGCTATACAGACCCCCTTGCTCAACTCTTTCAGCAAAAAGAAGCTGCACTAAAGCATAATCTACCTCTTGGTAGATTCAGCTTTCTTATGATAACTTTCATCATCCAGTAACAAAAAGCAGTAAGAGAGCACTACAGCTGTGCTGTATCACTAAACTGAGTTTCCTTGTAGTGGCAGAAGTCTGTAACAGTCGTGTTTTCATTTTAAATTAAGTTTAAAATATTTTAAATCAGTCACAAAAACTGCACTCAGCACGAAATAAATTAGAATGTTTCAAAAATTTGGGACCGATTTTAATAAAACTTCTGGGTTCTTCCTAGCTCTCAGCCGCAAGATTAGCCACTCATCAGGAAACATTTCCAAGTATTTTCTTGCCCTTCCATGGCTGAAAACAAGAATAGGAGATGAGGAGAAATAAAAGGAATTTAAAGCTGCTGAAAACTAATGTCTACCACATGAGGCACAAAATAAGCATGCCATTGTATATTTGATGAAAAAATAACTGTTATGAAATATTCATTTGAAAAGTGATTAAGCTTTGCAATTGAAAAGCTAACCCTTCACAACACGAAATAATCATGCAGCTTGGGAATGAACACATCCTGTGTCCTCTGGTGCTTATTATAATATATGCAACATCTCTACCCCACTACTTGGGTTGCTTAGATGTTTTCTTTTTTTTTTTTTTTTTTTTTTTTAACTTGAAATAAAAAGATCACTAGACTTGTTTCTTACAAGTATGCTTCAAACCCAGAGAACCAGATTTACCATTTCCATACATTTCCAGGCAAGGAAGAGTAGGTAACACTTTCTCTGCATTACCTGCGGGGGGAAGAAGGAGGTTCTCCAGGCCTCAGCACAGGGGCCCCCAGGACCCAGTGCAGAATCCCATCTCCCGCTCTGCAGCAGGAAGAAGCTTCTTTCTTCAAAGCTATTAACAAATTCACTCACCAGCACAACCTATGATGTCTCTCCTAAGGGTTAAAATGAACAACCTTTCATACAGAATATGCAACCTATTCCCTAAACTATGAGGGATTAATCCACTGAGCAAAAGAAATGTTTTACAATCCCATTTATTTTAACTATATTTCTTCAGGGATATTTAACTTTACATATGAAAGCTATACTTTATACATGGTATACATGCAGGCGCATTATTTATTTACAAATCCCAAGCACAGAAATCATGAGTCCGAAATTTTCCTTACAATGAGTTTCATAATTAGCCCTTCCACAGTCAAGGCACACACAGAGATCAGGGATTATTCATTAGAGGAAGGAATTAGAAGGATTTTAGGCTTCAATGGCCTGTACAGACTATTAGCTTGCGTTTGGCTATTAGGAGAGTAAGCAGAGTGGTCTCTAAAGCGTCAGCAACAGATAACAATAAATTCTCAAAATGAGACTTAACACCTGCTTTCCTAATCTTGAAAGGAAGGGGGAAACAAGACAGTTGGGTGGTGACACAGCATCCTTCCAGCCACACAGACTCCCAGTGTCAGGCTGGCAGCACCCTGACAACTTCCAGCCGTGGAAGCCAGAGGTCCTGGGATGAGTGAATAAACCAGGCAACTGAGACCATGGCAACACCAGGCCCTGGCATCCCAAAACGCCCTCCAGATCTGCATGACAGCATGCAGGCTCCCACTGCTTCCCTCCGATAGAGGAGGTTTGGAAACCGAAACAAAAGGATGATACACGGGGCTGGCTTATTTGAGGACTATCAGCTGGTCTGCTTCCATCCCTTCCAAGGTCTGGATCAGAGATGAGAGGAACACAGCGATTCTGAGTGGCTGATGGATACACAAGCGCAGGTGTGTCCTGTCTATGCATTTTATTTATTCTGAGTGCCACCAGCACCCCCCACATCCTGATAACACAAACCACCAGCCTGGTAACACCAGCCTATCCTTTCAACATGCTAATCTACTGCTTCAAAGCAGATGGGAAAAATGAAAAGAGTCTAAAGATGTTCTCTTCTTTTTTTTTCTTTTATTAAAGCTACTGCCCTCAAAGATGAAGGACAGAATAATGTCTTCACCAAAAATACAGTGCAAGACTCTCAGGACCACTTTGTTCAGCTACTGCTGGCAAGTAAATACTAGAAAACCAAGGACTTTTGATTTTAACTTTTCTCCCCACTCCTTTGCATTTCCAAGGCACACAGAAATAACTGCATTAAATAGACCTCCTAGGAACGGAAGTGCTGACAGATAAGCAGCATGAACCCAATCAGTGAAATGTCTCACAGCTTAGTGCAACATTTCATCCTCACCTGGATCAGCAGAGTATTTCAACTGGAATAAAAAGCACCATCAAGAGTGCAACCCTAATTCACCACTACTGCAATTTTCTATCAGTGTAAGATCAATGATTTCAAAGTAATTACACAGATGTAAAACAAGGATAACTGTGCTACATCAGTCCCAGTGCAAATTCAGATGAACTCTTCCACGCACACGTACAAATAAAAATATTAAGACAAACTATTACAGGAAGACACATGCGATTACATGTAATTATAAATGCACATTTTACTAGCATCCAAAGATGAAATACAGCTACATTTTGTTCCCAGATTGCTTAAACATCATTATTATACCATACACCTGTTTTAGGAAAAAAAAAAAAGCACAGATTTTTGCAATTTAACGAAGATGAAGACTAAGTAAACAAAATAATACAGTAAACTAAGAAGCAGAAATTTAACAGACCCAACCTGTCCACATTAATTTGTTAAAGCAGTAAGTTGATTTCCTACCTCACAAGAAAGGATTCAGAGGAAGCAGGAAAATGAAAGCTTTTCTGGATACTGATCAAACAACACCTTACATGATAAAAAAAAAAAAAGTAATTACACGCAAAAAAAAATAGTTTGTGAAAATTCTGGATGAGAGAGAAAATGTCCAGGGAACATGTGAGATACTGGGAAATGTAAAAAATTGGTAGTTCTGTTATTCCAGTTAGCAGGACAGTGAAATGCTTTCTTTTCTGTCCTCGCTTTTAAAAACAAACTTGAGACTTTTCTCATTGACACTGTTTTTAGACCTATGGCATGACTCAGAACACTTTTAATACAAATGAACATTGAGTTTTTCCTTCCTGTCTTCTGGATTTTTACTTCAAAATTGTGAAGAAAGTGGCTGTTGGTAAGAACAAGGGGCTTACCACATGATTTTGAGAGGAGCAGACACCTGCACTGTGCAAATCTCTCCACTCCTTGTCAGTGCAGCTCAATCCACGACCCAAAATTCCCCTGCTAATTTCAACCTTGGACCTTACCTGAGCAACGAGTAATAATTTTCTGATGGTTTTTTCGACAGGGACAAAAGGATTCCAGGAGATAGCAAGAAGCTCACTTCTACTTGAGAACTGATCAGACTATTTGAACTCCGTTCTTTAAAAGGTAACATTTTCTCATTACAGAAAAATCTCTGAACATCCCTTTTCAGATCACAACCAAATCATTAGGGCCTGCCACAAAGCCTATTAAAGTCAATGGAAGTCACTCAAAGACTTCAAAGGCTTTGGATCCAGACCTTGCGTAAAACATCCAGAGGCGGCCCAGCAGCACCTTGCACTGAAGGGAAGGCAACGCCTGGCCGAGCCCGCGGCGCGGCTCCGCAGGGCCTGGCGCAGGCGGGACAGCTCCGTGCTGAGCACCTGACACCAGGCTCTACCACCCCTGGTGGGGACTCTCTGTCGGGCTGGCCCATGGACTGAGTACCCATGAGCAGCTGGAGTGCATTAGGCAGGCTCCTGGGGCATATTTTTCCGTTTTGTTTCATCCAAAAGGAATCCAGCTCACTCCTTGCCTGCTGGGTAACGTGAATCAAACGGTGAAGGGCTCAACTCTGAATTGCTTCAAAAATCTTTGCCTGATATGAACCAAAATTCTCATCCAGCCCCACTCCAGCTGCTCCTTCAGCTTGAGCAGCCACTGAAGGAGCAACACCAAGTTTCTTTAAAAGAAGGGTCCTAACAGGAATCAAAGAGGTCTCCAAAAAATCTGTGGACTTCAGGGGCTGCAGCATGGCAAGCACCCTCGGGAAGAGTACAGCTTAGAGCCAGAACTACAGCTTTTGTCAGCGCTGATTTCTCAATACTCATCATGTGTACTCACGATGGATCCAGTGCTTTCATATATAATTCAAAATAATGAAATACTACTGTCCAAAAAATTCTAAATCTAGGACTGTAAGAAGGCAAGATTACTTTCTATGAGAAACCAAGTTCAACTTTCAGAACTTTCTGGAGCCTGGAAATTGAAGATCAATGGCATCACTATGCTGTTTCAGGCCTGTACACAATTTTCTTTTTTTTTTTTTTTTTAATGGTTGACTAATAAACCATGTAAATTTTCAACACCTCCTACTTAACTTTGAAGTATCTTAGTGTAATTCAAATCACTGTTCATTGTTAACACTCACATTTAAGAATAAAAAAATGAAATAAAATAACAAGTACTTCGCCCCCCAACACTTCAGCAAGAATATAAACAAAACATTTCAGTGATGTCTTTCCCCAAACTTTTCTAAAAAGCAGAACTCTGAAATACCAGCTGAGTTATTTTCAATGCGTAAACAGGCAAACATCTGAAAATTTTAACCTACTTTATATAAACTTAATTTTAGACTGCAAATAAGAGAATCTCAAAAAGTCTTCCCTGCTGTAAGGAATTATATGTATTCCACTGATCAGCCCTCCCTCAAGCTGAAACTGTGCTTTGTGAAATTTACCAAAAGGAAATTTGTGATGAACTAGAGTGTTTACAGATGTTCAACACTGGTTTAAGTAAATTAACCCTAGAGTAATAACTATTAATTATTTTCATAAAATATATTATTATGTTCTGTACTCTGAGCAATCACATTCTAATTTGGGATACAGCTCTTCTTCCGAGGTATAAAAACAAACCTAACATTAAAAAAGGACATATTAGTGTTGTCTTTTTATTTGATAAGTGAATGAAATTAAAAAACAATTTCATTATGGCAGTGCTACAGGAAACAAACACACCAAAAAAACACCGGAGCAAAACTGAAGATACTTAACCTAGTTCTGAAAGGACATATCAAACCAAAAATGACAGTATTATATCACTATTATTAGCTTTAGAAACAAAGCTTTTAGGAGTAATTTCAGTTTTTAGTCCATTACCCTAAATGATGGCATATGTAAAAAGAGCACATGCAGAAATGTAGTTTGAGAAAGATTAAGAGATTATTTTTGAAGCAAATCGCTCCATAAATAAAGCATAAAGGGAACACAGCATCATTCAGGAATGGACATCTGTCACCCAAGCAGATACCACATCACACATTCGCAGCTTAATTCTGCAAAGTGGAAAAACAAGACTTGAAAAAACACATAGTCTTACATGCATTACATTTATTTTTAAATTTCTAGTTACCATAAATATCATCAAGAAGTATAAACATTACACAGAGAGGAAATGGTGAGAAATAAAATGAACAAAGAACAGAAGAAAAGAAAAAAATCACATGGAGTTGGAAAAATCCAGCCCTATCCTGAGTAGCTTTTCTTCTAGTGGGGGAGGAAATGAAGAGGGAAGAAAAGTCACATTCAATGTCATTTTGACAGCGACCTCTTATTCAAAAACTATTATTTTTCCATCTTGAATAAGAGAGAACCAAGTGCTCTTCATAATCACATAAATGACCTACCACTCTCTAAGTGCTCTCTCTTAGATCAACAAAGAGCTATCGGAAGCAGAAAGTATTGCACGCTACTCCCCTGTCGTCTCAATCCAAGTCATCCGCACAGCTCAACCTACTGTAAGAGGAAACCTTGAAAGGCCAAAAGCTTTATGAAATAGACTTATCAGACTGCCCCTCCTCCTTGAAGCAATCCTTTTAGAGCTTTGCAGTGTTAAAATTATAAAGACACAGAGAAAAATAAAAGTTAAGAGCAGGAGAGGAGAAGCATGATGGGAGTTAACTTATATTTTTCTAGGAGGAGCTAATCAATAGCTTTAAAATGGTGTTTTAGAAAGGTGAGAGGAAAGATTTCAGTTGTCCTTAGAGGCAGGCCATTCCCTAATGCTGCATTTTCAGTCAACTTGTGCAATTAACTAACTTAACATAAAGGTTCTTATTGCAAGTCATGCCATACCAGAATGTAAACTGACCGACTCACACTTCCCTCTTTTTTGGGGGAAACAGAGGAACCTGTCCCCATAAGGTCAATGGCAAGGCTAAGGATCTTTATTCCAAAAGAAGAGCTACTCTCGGGGTTGGAGGTGTTTGTGTTAATTGTGTTTTGTTTTGTTTTCAAGGATGAAGGGATAAATCCCATTCATTTACTTGTCTTCAGTTTTTTCCCTATAATTGAACCAGGAAAGTACCCAAAGGAAAACAAAATAAGAAAACTGCATCGTGTGAAAGAAAAAAAGGGAGTAAAATCCCCAAACACCTCTTTCAGACTACAGTATTGCCAAACACACAAACATCTCCCAGAAATGCTTTGCTGCTATTATGAAATCCAACTGCAAATTACAGAAGTTTAATTAAAAAAGAAGGATCTGGTACACTGGGACTTAGCAACTCAGACCTCAGGTAACTCACAGGGCGGAAGTAAGGGGGTAATGCACAACCCAGATATCCTGCCCTCATTACTCCAACTGTCCCAAAACACTCCACAAACTCCTGTTTCACCTGTGAGGAACCTGATGATCACGTATGGCACGGTACTTTTTCCCCTTGACTACCCAAAAGCTGAAGTCAGGAGTGATGAAAGCTTACCTTCACCAGGCAGGTCAGCCTGAAATCCTGACTGTGCCAGAATTTCCATTCATCCATGCAAACCACCTGAAAAGCTGCAGACCAAACTACTTCTAGTAGATGGATTTGCTGGAAATTCAAATCCTCTCAAAGAGAACGGGTGAACCACTTGTGACAAATGACATTTGTTGAAATGCTCTGTGTTCACAGGCTGCAATAAATTGGGCAATAACTAAGAGCTGGGGAACAAGGACCATGGCAAGCACTGGGGTAGAGTCAGAACTCCTTCAAAATCTAAATCCATATTTTCACCTCTACCACTACCATAAAGCATAAGGATTAAGTTTACATTATCAGTAGGAGGAACTAACAGGCCATAATGCTTTCTTCTGTTTCTACCAAGACAGAGTGTAGTAAGTCACAAAGGAAAAACAAACACAAGAACACCCTAAGAGAATCAGAATCCTTGGATCTGACCTTCTCTCCATATTCTCCCTCTGTCATCTTTTTTTTCCCCTGCTTCCTGCACAGCTAGCTGTACTGCTGACTGCAGAACACTTACTGAAGAATGCATAATTACATCTCTTTAACCCCTTGCTGTCTCAGTGTATATATACTGTGCTTGGATCTAGAGTTTTTAACATTCCCCTTCCCCCACCAAAAAGAATGAAAAGAATTTGCACAGGCTAGTAATCCCCCAAAAATATAGGAATACCACTGATATGGTCCTATTGCCAAAGATTCCAACCCACAGAAATTAGACTCCCATGTTACTTTCCCACTAGCTGCTCTCATGTATTCCTCTCCACTACATTTTATTTTAGACTGATCAAGTATACACACAGTAGAGTCAGTGAAATGCAAGAATATCACCAACAAAAGAACATTTCAGGCCCAGTAGCTTCTTTTCATATGCTTTTCTACATGAATCTAGCAGTGTGCAAGTGCAACAAACTCTTTCACTTTCATCATATCAATCCCTACTCTGAAAGAGATTGAGAACCTACTCTTCTGTCAGTGACAGTAATAAATTTCTGTGAATTTTGTTCTTCATCCAATGTCTAAGGACATAAGCAACTCTTCAAATTAACAAGTACTTTTGAATTTTTATGGAACTGGTATGCAATCTCAGGCTATAGTGCTTGTGCTTTGCAAAATTCAAGAACTAGCATACTCTGAAACAATGCTTTATCATATAAGCAGTAAATGTGTTCGTAGGCCCTAGCTGCTGCTGTTAACAAGGACAAGGATTTTTTTCAAAAATAATTTCAGAACTACCAGCTGTTGTCTTTTAATGGACAGGAGACCTTAACTAATAGACATAGCAGCAGTCAGATGAAAACGATGGAAAAACAGAAATCCTGACCTAAAAAAGACTTAAACAAAAAACATTCTGTGGGCCATCAGCTAATGAGAATTTGTTGGGTTTTTTTTCCTCCAGTTTGTCTCTATTTCCAGCTAGTCAGAGGAATAGCTGAAGGCTTAGAATTCTGAATAAAGATACTACTGACCTATGAACCACTGGTTTCTAAATGAATCTTCCTTCACTTACTTATGTATGGTTTGAAAATATATTGTTTTCAGCAAGGCTTCTACCTGTGCTGAAGGATGTTACAGCTCAGCAGAAGGCTACAAATGTTATCAAGGAGAGCCATATTTTCTGGTCACTACAGGTAGAGCATGGGCTGCTGTGTACAACAGGGTTGCAGACTGTGTCCAGGGGGCTCAAAATGGACACTGAAAGAGAGCAACAGGGTGGTGGTAACTGGGTAGGACAGATGTCAAGAATTACTTGGCCTAATCCAAGCTCACTGCAATCAGTGAAGAAACCCACTTCAGAAAAGTCTGAACTGAGTCCTCTAAGAATAAGTAGAAATTGAAAAGTACAGTGAAATTTAAATTAATTTGGGACTACTGTAGCTGTTTTTCATTGACTGACTTGGAAAAAGTCACCCATATGGAAGAGATGCTACCGGTGTTTGAGTTTGGATTTTTTCCTCCATGTGGTTGGTTGTTTTTTAAACAGGCTCTCCAGTCTTTTCTTCTCATTCCAAATCAAAGACTGATATCACCTACCAGAAGCCAATACACCCTTTGATTCCCATGGCAAAAAAGTAATAAAACATACAGAGCTTTCTGATCTTCTATATGTTCTTTTGTATCATGCATTATTACAGTTACAGCTGAACTAGTTTTAGTTAAATTATTTTATGAAAATTGTCACAGTTTGATGAGGGCAACGGAGCTATGACAATTACAGCAACAAAAGGCCTACACAAAAGATTTTTAAAAGAATTGAGAAACTCAAAATATCAGGAACTCTGGAAAAACCTGCAGAAGGAATAATTTTAAGATGTTCTGAATTCTGCAAATACAGCACTAAGAAGAACATTGAGTACCTAAATAATTAAAGTTTATCCTCTTTATTGAAACAGTCCATGTTTGAGAATTCATGTGAGTTTTAATGTTTAATTAAGGGATTTAAACCTCGTTTTAAGTGAAAACTCAGTGCAACCTTAACTATGAACCCACGAGGTCACCTCCATAATATATTCATGTTGGGAGATCCAGGACCTGGCTTTTACATAAGTCAGTTACTACAAACACACAGTTCAAATATCAGTCACGAGCACGTGAAAAATCAATTTACAAGGAGATGAAAAAATAAATGTTCTAGGAGATAGGATATGCTAATGAAAATTAGTGTAGTGTGTTTGCTTTTTGTCCACATCCAGGTTTTGGTTTCACATCCAGTGACTGCTGAGACATGTTTATTTAGTGATTAAAAAAGAAAAAAGATTAAGCAGCAACTTTGAAAAGCCCTGTGTAGATAAAGATACGCCTGTTTTAGAAGCAATTACTAATTTCTTATTCATGGAATGTAAACTGTTTTGTCTAATTTTCCCAGAATTTGCAGATTTAAGGGAAATGCAACTCAAAGGATGAAATTCATACCCATAAAGCCTGGAGATGAGAGTAAGCCTCTAGTCCAGCCTATTTAACATATGCAGTTGTACAATACTATATCCACACTTGGAGCCAATTTACCCATCATTGCCTTTTCTTTTTCTTTTTCCTTTTTTAAATATTTAAACAGAATTTAAAAAACACGTAAAAGAAAGAACTTTTTAAAATGTATGTTATTGCCACGTTCATCAACACTTCAACACACCAACTCCAGGCTGACCTGCAACACAGCCCACAGCTGCCGCTGGCCAGGAGTAGAGATGGGCCTCATGCAGATCTCAGGTGGCCAGGGAGCTGGGATGCCTGTCCATCTGCCATCCACCCTGGAACTCCCTGAGGCAGCAAAAATATGTATGTCCCTTGAGCTTTAGATGCACCAAAGGTGTCTACAGGAGTCACATGGATGCTGAAGATGGATGTGGTGGGAGAGCAGGAGCCCTGCATACACAACCTCCCTGCTCAGATACCCGAGCACAGTCTGCAGTCAGCTCTGTAGGTGAAATAAATCTCAGAGTTTCAAAATCCACTGTCCACAAGCTGCAAGTCCATCCCACAGGAGGGACCATTCACATCACCATTGCCACATGGCATCAGCAAAAAAGGACAAAAAAAGAGGAATAGTTGCCTTCTCCTGAGATGTCCTTGGAAGATTTTAGGACAGAAGGATCTGTGATAGATACAGATGGACAAAGCAAGGTGCCAGTAAGCGCCCCATAACAAAAATTCACAGTTAAAAAAAAAAAAAAAAGGAGGGAGGGGATTGGGAGAAAATATGAATTCCAGGTTTGCTTGTTACCCTCCAAGTTTGTAACCGAGAGACCATTTGTGTCGGCAGGGATGACTGAATCCCTGTATCCACAGCATTTGACTGCACTTGGATATATGCCTCCTACTAGAGACTAAAATGAAAGCTATATTTTAGAGCACTGAAAAAGTGAAACAAAGCCTGCAGCTTGTGTTTATAGCAATACTTCTACGTGTCTAGATGTATTTCACCAGCTCCATATTAACAAGAAAGAAAGGTGGTAGACATAAATACTGTGTCCCCAGGACTGTTCTGGATTTTTTGTTCCCCAGTCCTTCCACCATGAGGTGCGTCTCTTTTGAGGGCAGCCAACAAAATGCTACTGTACATGTAAAGAGTATGGGGTGGAAACACTATGGGCAGAAGAGAAGATGGGCACACAAATTAAAAGGCAACCCCAGAATATTTCCTCAACCCAAACGCTCCATAATCATATCAAGGCTCGTGTGTGCTGACTTCAGCATCTCCTTCAATTAAATTACAAGAACAGACCAATCTGCATTGTTTTTTAGAGTGTTTCAAAAAAGCAGAATTGTTGGGAAAAAATTAAAAATCATATTAATAAAAAGAAAGCTTTTTTTTTTCTGGTTTTGAACACATTAAATGGGAGCAACCAAATCTGCTGGAGGCTTGGCTCCAAGTTTTTGAAGACAATATCAAGGAGAGAAAGGGTTAAGTCCCGAAAAATAAAAGAGCAGCAGAGCAAATCTGTCTACATGTTTGAAAGGGCCTATAAAATGTTACAAGCAAAACAGGAAAGCTTGTGTTAATAATGCATAAACCAAAGGAGGGGGGAAAAAAGCTACCCATTTAATGGAATAATGCTTTTATCCCCGCAGTTAAAACGAAATAAACCATGACTATTAATCTGGTCCGACCATGTAAAAGCGCAGTTTTTAAACATTTTCCAAGAGGGGACAGCTCAGTGAACGCTCCGGCGAGCGGGGCCTTGGCAGGGCCGCGCTCGGCGCTGAACACCAGGCTGGGCTCGGCGGAGGCCATTACCCGCCCGTCGCCATGGCGACGCTAACAGAGCGCCCGGCTTCAAAGACAAAGCTGTAATTTCAGACGCGCAGCAGCCAGGGGGAGCGGGGAGAGCTCGCTGCCACCTCACCAGCCATTACACAAATGCCCTGCACGCCGCCCGGCCCGGCCCGGCCCGGCCCAAGGACACACGAGCCGAGCTTGCTACACCGAAACGCTTTCGGGTTTACGGTGTCATTCCAAGCACCGCAACAACCAAAGTCGTTTTCACTCTTTCATCCTGCGTGAAAAGAGTGGGGGTACTTGTGAGATCATCAGTTCTGGGGAGAAAACACTCAGCGGGAAGGAAAAAGCTCACTTAAGTTTCACCACTGTGTGGATAATGGCAATAAAAAGTAATGGTAGCACAGAAATAACAGACATTAACTGGGCTTACACACTGCTGTCTCATCAATGTGCTCTTATTAAACGTGACAAAAATGTCCACTTGGAAATCAATCCGTAAAGCTGGCCTTGTAGCCTAGCAATAGTTAAGCGTGCTGCCAGGGAAGCCACAGATCATCGGATGCACTTTCTAAAAGCTGCTGTAGCGAGGGAGTCTCCAGGAGGGAATGCAGCTCTCCTCCGAGGTGCCATGTTCCCACTGCATCACAGCCATTCCCCGAAACCAAGATAAAAGTAATGTGCTCCCTTTCGGTTTACTAAAGCTGGGTTACCTTGCAAACCCCTTGGAGAGGAGACAGAAGAGATGGAGAAAACCAGATCCAAAATTTAAAAGTATATTTTTTTTATGTTAACACATACAAAGAGGTGTGTATAATCAAAATGGTATTACAAGCATAACTTGGTTATTGCCTAGTCTGAAGAAAATCTAACCCTGTTCTACAGAAATAGGGACAAGTTTGCTTCCCTCTCAGTACAAAAGTACTGTAAGGTTTTGTATCCTTACCAGAAAGGCATCTTCTCACCAGAGAGAGCCCAGAGACACTTCTAACACTAAACCCCAAAGAGAGCGCCCTGGTTAGCCAGCAAACACAGCACACAGGCCGTGCACACAGCTCAGCCTAGGATGACATGTCAGCCCATGAGCTGACTGGGTGAGCAGCAGCACCAGCCACCACACCCTGTCCGTGATCCACATCATCCCAGTCCAAGGCACAGCGGGGGCCAGCACTTGCTGTTGGCTTTTGTCACTCTGTAAGGCCTGGAGATAGGTATTGCTCACAAGCTTGAGCTGGATCCTGCATGTGACCCCAGACCAATAACCCCAGACTGAACTTAGAGAAGCATAAGCTGCCTGATCTGCACTTGTTTAATCACGAATCTCTGAGTTCTGTGGAATACAAAATTCAGCTTTTGACAAACCCGAGCCCATGTTATTCAAAATAAGCACACAGAAATTGAGAGTATGCAAAAAATTCAAATATACATAGATGGGTATACAGAATGCAGGGAAAAATAATAATTTTAAAAAGAAATAATAAAAGAGGAGGTTGAAGTTTTTTTTGTTTCCATCTTCTTTTAAATAAACATTTTTTTTTTAAAAACCTTTGCACCATAGCTGATCATATATTTTGTTTCCAAGATTCATCTTTAATGGATGTGGGTGGTGGAGAAAAAGATGTGTCAGACTAAGTCCTTTAATTACTTCTAAACTCTGGAGTTTCACTGTGTGCTGTAAGTGAAGATAGTCTTTAGTTGGCATGGCTAGCTGACTACTGCCCTCTGACCACATCTCCATGGAAATGGAGGTCAAGTGATCAAAATTCACACAGGAGGGAAAGTTTGTTTTTCTAGCAAAAATAAGGTAAAGAAGTTATACTTCAGTCTGACCTGTATTACTATGAATATAGCATTAAAAAGCAAGCACTAGAAATCACTGGTTTCAACCAGCAAAAATTAAAGAGCCGAAGTGTAAATATATGCAAGTGCATGCATGGGTGCATTTCTCATCATTTCACAGGATTTGATATGTAACCTCTGGTTCTTTGCAGAGGAGAAAGACAACTCTGTAGATAGGTCAAATGGCCCCTCTCACACTGAACTGTGGTCTCAGCGCTGGAATGACCCTCTGGCCAGAAGCAGCCCAAAGCTTCCAGAGCCAAAAAAATCCCTGTATTTCATCATACCTCAGAATAGGAACAAAAATGCTGTTACTGTGATTTCCAGTGGGACAAAATGTCTGAAAAGCCCTTCAAGAAGAATCAGCAGTCATTTAAAAACATTGATGGGTATACGCAGTCTTTGTAAATCTTCTTTAAAGGTACAAGCAAAAAAAAAAAAAAAAAAGGAAAGTAAAGAAGTCTGACAGAAAATAGATTATGAGAGAATCCAAATGAAGCTGTGAGATGTTACTAAAAAAAATTAATTTGGCCAGGCCCCCCAAACAGCAGCAATAAAACCCATAGATTTTAAGATTTACAGCCTTGTTTCAATAAATTCTGAATAGCTGTGCTGAAAATTGCACTGAATTTTTAGGTTTTTTTCCCACTTTCATGTAGGCATGATAATTATGATACAACAAACAAGATGGAAAAAATAGGTTTCTGTGAAGCTTTCATTAAGCCATACTATTAGGATCTTGACATGACCTGTAAATTAAAATGAAGGAAATAAATAACCTGGAGTTTTTCTTCCATCTCCACTCTCCCATGAAGTATCATATGAAAAACTGCTAAGGCTTTCAGTTTCAAGTCTAAACCGGAAAGATAACAGTTTGCATTAAGTTTTATCCCATGCCATAATGAATTTGTTCACTAGGGTCAATGTCTGCACTTAATCCATACACCACTTTATCTACCTTTTTAATCTTATTTTGATTGTAACAACTGAGTTTAAAAATCTCAGATCACTTCCACTTCCTTTAATTCCATACTTTTCAAAAGCAACAACTGGCTACTGAATAACTTGCAGTTTAAGAAACAAAAATAGTAACATTTTAGATCTCTTTCATTACCTTTTGTGCAAAATGCATTGGGAAATTTCATCAGCTATGGTACTGTAAATATACATGTGAATCTACACCTTATTCTATGGCATGAAAGAAGCTTTGTCCTCTACACTAAGTCCACTAGTGTATATTCAGCAAACCTCACTAAAGCTTACAGATGCATAATGTATTACTACATGCAAACACAAATACAAATGCTCATGTATGCTTATCTTCATATTACTTCCCAAAATGATAACTTCAATCGGAAGGTGGAAGATAAACCATTAAGTGAATCTTCACCTTAAGGGAAAAAAACCAGAACAAAACCAGCAAACCCAACACCACACACTGATACAAATTCATGCAATTTAACTATAATATAAAGCAAATGATCCAGGATGGCATATTTTCCTATCCTAATGCAATTATTCAAATGTGCCTCAAAATTCAGGTCCTAAGTCATATTTAACACAGTAAATCTCACAATAAGGTTAAGATGATTAAAAAGGGTCATCTGCAATTGCATGCATGGAAGGAAAGAGATCAAAAGCCTAAAGACTGGGAACTGAAAGTAGCCCTTTCCTAGCATTATCAGCTTTTCTATCTTAATTTCAACATTCTATGATGCTTCATCTCCAAAATTACACTGCCAATTCAAACAGGACCATCTTTACAAAGTCTTGGGTTTGGAACTGAGTAGGAAATAGCACAGAATATTCTGCATGGTCTTAGCAGAAGGTTAAAATCTAAATGCCTTCCAAAGACAAATGCAGATGCCCCCTCTGCTTTTGTGTGTGTGTCTGTGTATATGTGTTTTTAAAGGTAAATTGATAATGTAAACTTATCTACATGAGACACACTTCAAAAACACTTCTCACATACAGCACAATATAGCACAGATTCTGTAAAAAGTCACCACACATCACTGTCTTCAAGAGAAGATTCATAGTGTATCTGAGATGTATGGCTCAGCAAAGAAAGGAAGGTTGTGGAGATTTAAGTAGTACAAGACATTAGGTTTAAAAACACATTTAAGGAATGTTTAAAAACCTGTCTCAAAACTCAAAAAACCCCAACAAGCAACCAACAACAGAAGAACAGTACTAAAACGTGTGAATGGCCTCACAGGACAGGACCGAATTTATCATTATTTGAACACAGTATTATGAAACCAACAGTACGTTACAAACACTTTCCATTTGCACTGTGATGGCACCTAGAATCCCCAGCAATTATGGACACACCATAAACAATCAGACAAAGCACTGTGAAACCTGGCCTAATCTTAACACTATTGACCGTGACTGCACAAACATCTGCTCACACAGAAACAGCAGCTGACCAGGACCACTCAGGAGGCAGCGTCACATCAAAGACTGCTAACTTTTTTTTTTCTAAACATGAAAGCTGCAACAATAGCACCAGAAACCAACATGTTCCCAGCAAACAGGAATGGAAGGAGGAAGAAAAAGAAAAAGAATCTACTGCTAGGCTTCAGATGTTGCTGGTCAGAGTGAGTTACTGTGTTTAGCCAAGGTTATGAAGCTGAGGTCATACTTCGCAACGGCTGGACAAGCAAAGGAGTTACTTGAAAAAAAAAAATCCCATCTTACAGGAAGACTTGTGGTAAAAATAAAGAAAAAAACATTTACAGTGTCTCAGGTACTTCCTGAAATGGTATTCAAGTGAGTAATACTCCTTTGTCTTACTTTCTGCGTTGTAATCCCCATGTTCACACAGGCATGAACAAAGACATGCACCAGTGAATACATTAAGCTTTGGAATTTATAGTATGCTATCAACTCAAAATTTACAAACAAGCAAGCAGATATCTGTCCTTTTATACTATACATGTATGTACACATATTATGTAAAATGTTCAACCAGTAAAAATTGATCCCCAAATAAAAAAAATCCCTACCACTTTAGAGATAAAGTCTCAAATGCAGAACCTAAAGGCACTGACTCGGAAATTTAGGCAGATTAAAAGGACAGCCAGTGCAGTTACTGCCCCTGCAGCAGGTACTCCTGAGCCATGCATACAGAGGCACCCGTGCTACTACAGTTTACAGCCTTGCATATTAAAGTAACCTTGGGAGCTTTCAGCTCTCATTTCTAGCTGCAAGGTGTGGCGGTTCAGGGACTGCTACCGGTGCAGTTCAGTCACCCTAGCTAGAAGGGCAGCAGCCTCTGTAGAAGGAATCAACATGAGTCAGGAGGTGGTAAGGAAATAAAAATGAAATGCTTCAACTTCCCAAATTAAATCTAGTTTCTCAATTTCTGAATCAACACCAATACTAGTCTAGTATTTGGAGGTATATGATGCAACTTCTCATGGCTTCAAAAAACATTGCAGGAAAAAAGCTACTAATAGTTTACTATTCCACTTAGAACAACATTGGCCTATTTAACTACAAGTTTTTGCAACCTTAACCACTACTGGGATCTATAATCCCTTAGCAGGTTTCCCACATAAATTTCATGTAGAGGTCAGACTAAGTATTTCTTTTTGCATTTGTAAATTTTCTTGGATCATAAATTAGCCATTTTGTTATTACAGGGATGTTTTAAACATTATAAATGTAAAGTATTTTGAATCCGGAAAAGGTGATGAATAGTCAAGTATCTTTTTTACAATACTTAGTGAAATTACTTTTTATACTTCAATAACAACCTGAAACCATTCTTTTAAATAAATATGATCAATTTGTCAGGCAAAATCAAGTAATTCTGTAAAGCACTAAACACAAATTAATAACAAGTCCTTCTCTTCACACAATAAATATTAAGAATATCTAATTCCAGCATCTGTAATTTTGGTTTCAGTGTTTCAGTTTAACCCTACATGGACAACACATGTCCAGGGCTGCTCTGCACTACTTTAATTGCACTTTTTCTCCAAAATGGGACTGAAAGTTAATTTACAAACCGACTCTAGGACAATGAATCACGTTGACCACCCTACATGAAGTCCTTGTTTAACTGAAGTCAGATGTAAAAGGTGGGCCAGGACGTGGGCACACAAAGTTCCCTCCCCTGTTAACATCACCAGTGTCAGTGGTGCTGCAGTGGCTCACACTGGTTTGGACCCATTGTTCTGACTGACACAAATGGGATGCCACATACAGAATCAGGATACAGCAGCTACAGAGCATATTTTGCACCTTAGAATCACACAGAAACACTTGATCTCTCTCTACATATGTGTTGAGTGAAACTGGTTCTAGCTACAGAATTACAAAGAATGTTAAGGGGGGGGGGGGGGGGGACAAACCAAAAAAACCAACCTAGCAACTGCACTTGATCCAAAATTAAAATAACTTGGAAAAAATAGCAGCTTCTTCCAACTCTGCATGTAATGGCTAAGAAAAACCTTTGAGATAGCTTAGTCACTTCTTTGCAACTTGAAGCTTTTTTCCTTTTATTCCAGGCTTAAACAAAGTTCAGTGGGGCATCAAACTGCCTCAGTTTTAAATTACAGTCTGTACTTTAAAATAGAATGCATGCACCACATGTTCCTGAAGCTAGAGGGTGGGAGTGTTATTCACTGAAAATTGAAGGCTTGTTGAGTCAATAATCTTCTTTCACAGAGTAACAATTTTCAGCTAAAATTTCTTGACCCAAACAAAGGAAAACAAGATCATTCAGTTATTTTACAATGTTGCAGAAAAGAGAAAGGAAAAGTGGGAAAGAGGCACATACGTTTTATCCTTCTTGATGTAAAAACAGTGGAGAATTTAATTCACAAGTATTACATACTCGCATTTCTTTCTTTTTCACGGTTTACTGTACTCCCAAACAGATATTTTCAGGCAGAGACATGAACAACTTCAGGACAGATTTGCTATCTTGTATTACACACATCTATCAACTGGCAACAGCATTTGCCTCCCAAGGATTTAAAAAAATTCAATTTATAGGATTTTTTTCTCTTCTTTCTCAAATCACAACCAATACTCTATTTTTAAAATAGTACTTAAATTTAGATCAAACTTTGTATTTGCTTACCTGCAAAGAATTTAACAAAGATTACAAAAAAGAGGGTCACTGCACTATCTTCTCCTTTAATATGGTTTGTCCTTACAAGAAAGACTACAGTGGTAATTAATATTTACATGATGGTAGTGCCCAGAACCCTGATCATGATTAGGGCTTACTGGACTAAGCTGTATATAAATGTCACCAGAGTCCCTCGTCCTAGTAGTTTAATCTCTGAGAAAAGAAGAGTTACTTCCTGCTCCCAAATCACAGTTGCTCAAGTAATGCTGGGAAGTGTTTCCTGGTCTATTAAGACTTCACCCATTAAAGGCATTTGTTCAGGGTGTGCTGTTGCTGGAGATGACTTTCCAAGCTACTTCATACTCCAGAAGTGGAACAGAAAATCTGGATTCCCAAACCCTCCCATGTATTTTCCTCATAGCCTACACCTACCGAGATCCATTTGAAATGATGCTGTTACATGAGCCAAGTGTATCTAGTTTTGGATTTAGTTCACTACTAATTCCCAACAGAGGTCCTCTGAAATCTAATTTAGTACCCATCTTCTACAACAAAAAAGGTGTGTCAACCGGAAGAAAAACTGTCCAGCACTCTAAACAGAGTTCAGAGGCTCATTAAAATGAGGTAGAACAGAACTGTGAAGCAGTTAATAAAATCAAGAAGGGATTGCTGATGTGCTGTTTTGCACAGTACCAAGCATAATGAAACAAGACAACTGACATCTTAAAAAAGTTTATCTGTCCAAGCAACAGTATGTATCATTTTGAACTCTAAAGCTCATACAACTATAGATGTGCAGAATCACAACCAACTTTGTCAGGTCACAGCATTGCATGAGATTCAAGTGGCATTCTACCTCCACTGCTGGCTACTCTTTTGTTTTGCATATTTTGCTACTCTTTTGTTTTGCTTTGCCTCAATGAAAACACCCAGTGAATAACTGATGTCACAGAATGAATCCATAAACTCTGAATTCTGAACAATCTAGCAGAGTAATGATTCCCTCAATTCCAGATACAATCTTCCCCTTCCAACACTGCATGACCTCCAGAAAGCACAAGATATAACACTAAAGCTACAATTTCCCAACAGTTCACACAGATGCAGGTGAGGACCGCCACAACCCCAGCCTGTCCACAGCCTCCATCCATGCATGCTCATGCCTCCACACTTGCACTCATGGGTTTGCATGAAGCAGCTTAGGGATGGGAGCTGGCAGAAAACTCGCCTTACAAAAAGGCGTGAACTGTCTTCTGTCTGTCTGTGGCTCTGTGACTGCTACAGGGCCTGACTGTGAACACTAGAATCTGCTGTGCCACCATGTCTCAGCTGACAGGATGACAGCATCTTAAACCCTTCCAACAAGAGCATACAGTCATTTAGGATATGGCTAAAATCAAAGCTGCCATGTCCCCCTATCTGTCCGCTTTCCCATCACAGCTACTGATTTCCATCTCCTTGTCCCAGGTGCCACTGATGCCCATGCAGTCACTCAGTGATCCAGCCAAACACTAACCCAGAAAAGAGGGAGATTATTTTTCATCTGGTTGAGTTCCCCAAGTCAAATCCACTGGCCAGTCCCAGGAGCAACAGTGGAGGAGGCCGGATGACACAGACACTGTATGGTGAGGCACACAGCAGGACTGCGGCTGCCCTGGCTTAAAACAGCTCAAGATACCACAGAACTTTTACCTATAGGTTGCAACAAAAAAGCCTTAGCAGAAACCTGTCTTTTAAAAGCTTGGCAACCTTGGGCTATTCGACCTCATAGCTCAAAAAAGCACACCTGACGCTGGGCATAAAAGGGCCTTATTAAAACAAAGCAACAGTAAAAACAGTAGCAGCTACCTGAAATTATTTTAATACTCATGCCAATTAAAAAAATTATATTAATTAATGTTTTCTGCTCCTTATTCTAGCAACACAATCCAATGTGAACATTTATAAATGCACTTATTAAAGACAAAATAAAGGATTAGTCTTCATACACACATAGCCTATTGCTGACACAAACTCCTTTACTGCAACAACAAAGCTGCAGATGCATCCTTTGGAAGCTTTTTCCTCTAAGTCTACTCCAGCTTTCTCACAATAGAAAAAATGTGTATTTTGCTATTATCCCTTAAGTCTTGATAAATATGTTCTGTAGTAGCTGTTCTCCAGACAATTTCATTCAGGTCTCTCCCCCTTTATTCTTCCACTCTAATAGGGAACAGTTTCTGTTTATGACTTCCTTTCCTTCACAGAGTACCTAACTCCCATGTTTTCTCAAAGGCTTGAGATTTCCTTCTAATTGTGACCCCAACAAAAGTGCTTGGAGCACTATTCTGTGCAACTTTTCATTTGGGCTCTCAGTGACTGCACATGGTCAGAGACCCACAGGTCAAACCCTCCAAATATCAGAGCAGTTAGGAGAAGGAAAGCAAGCATTGTATAGAATCTGACAGGCCATTAGAAGTAGCTAATAAAGCCATATTTTGTTTGTAGCCATTTGTTACCAACCCACATTACAAATTTGTCTGCTTTGAACTTTATGGGAACATTCATGCCGGGACTTTTATATACAACGTGTGAAGGAAACGGAACAACTATTGAGCTGTTTAGCTGTGCTTACTGTGACACAAACCTGCTGAAAAAACCCCCCCAAAGGGTGACACAAGCCAGCATTCAGTGCTGCAGAAAGTGGCCAGCTCCTCTTCGAATCCATCAAAGGGAAATTCTTTTTTTAAAGCCACATCAGAGAAAACCATTCACCATTTAGTATTACATCTCTTTTGTTGTTTTTCGACACTTGTATAAGCTTGCTATATAGCTGCTGTGATTTTACACAATGCCCTAAAGAAATAAAAAGATAACGGGCAAATTGTATAAATACCAGAATACCATGAAACGAGACGTAACTAAATTTTATTAAAAGCCTAACACCACTGCTATAATTTCAAGCTTCACTGTACAGACAACTTACTGACTAGCACCCTGAAGAACCACATTACCCAAAAACAAGCTTAAGAAGCCATATTGAGTATACCAAAACAGGAATACTGAACAAGGAACAGTGATCAAGGGTTTTCATAGGCAGTCTAAAACAGAATAAAGAACTCTCCTGCATCAGGGAAAAACCACCATGTTCAAACCATTACCCCAAACAGAATTATATTAAAGCTTTTAATGTATGGATCATCAAAAAAAAACCATTGCTGCATACAAAGAATTGAAGTTGTTTTTAAATTTGAAAAACAAAACAAACAAAACCCCCACACCAACACCAAAATACAGAATTACAGTAGCCTCTATTCCCCTTCACATGAAAACAGCAGTGTTTTTTGAGTGTATGAAGTGTTCTAAGGTTAAGCATCAAAGCTTTTCAGTAATTAGGAGTCTCAGTAACAGCATTTGGGACCAACTTAGGGTTTCAGCTCTGTGGCCAAAATGGTTAACATTCACCGTTAATACAACCAGCTTACTCATACCTAGAATAATTATGAGCTACTAAATATACCAAACACTCTGGGACACAGATAATACCCAATACTCTGCTTAAATATCATGATGCTGGAGGTAGGACAGAGCATGGATTAAAAGTAGGACAATTGTTTAAGAAAAAACACATCTATCTATTTGCACATACAAATTAGCAGAACATTAGCTGATAAATAACTTTACTTCTCTCTACCCTAATAAACACTGACCATGAAGAACTGGGAGATAAAAAGTCCTTTTTAGTATCCCTGCTTTTTAAACTAGGTAGTTATTGCCAAAACAGTTCAATGTCCACAGAAGCTACTATTTTTTAAGCTAACTGCCAGCATCCATTTTTGAGAACTGTTCAGACAAACCAGTCTGTTTTAAAAAGGTCTCCTGAAAACTGTCAAATTAATACTAGGTTCAAAGCAAATGGATATATTTTCTCATACCATTTTCCATTGCTTTTCCTGAGACTTGCATGTTTCAAATGTCATGTAAAGAATTTGTAGCACATATACTCTCCCAGGTGCCAAAGATGCAACTTTAAAATGCTATGAAGATGTTTATTGCCCTATTTTTAGGGATTTACAATTGTGCCATGTGCCAGAGGTAATATATACATCATATTACCAGATTTCACAAATAAATGTGATATCTTGATACAGTAAACTTTTCAGAGAGATCCCTCTGCCAACTGCAAATGAATAAATACCCAGTGAACCGTGGGAAATATCTTACATGTTTCTGATACATTATTCCAAGCCAGAGGTCACATAGTTTATATAAAGTTTTCATCATTTAAGCTGAACATATTCAAGTTGGTTTAAATTCATGCTGGTTTATACCAACAAACAAGAAAATCCCCAAACCACAAGGAGCACACAGAGACAAGGCTAAGTACTTCGTCCATTACAAGACCTTAAAAAATGCAAGCAGCTGCAATATCTTCACAACATATATTCATTTGTGCTGTTTCCCCCACAGCAGAATGTGCAGAGCTCAGAAGATCTGATAAATATTGGTCAAAAATAATCTCCTAATCAAAAATCAGCCTAGCCTAAGTATTGCTGCCGTTCCTGCTTCTAC
This sequence comes from Calcarius lapponicus, assembly GCA_039654755.1. NCBI lineage: Eukaryota > Metazoa > Chordata > Aves > Passeriformes > Fringillidae > Calcarius > Calcarius lapponicus. Next base: position 58,446,288 of record CM077465.1, read on the forward strand.
ACTTGTGTAGTAATAGATATTACCAGAATTAACATGCCAAACTTATTACTGATTATCAAGGTTTGGAACAGACAGCTCTTGCTAGCAGTATTCTAAACCAGAATCTACTGAAAACATCTGAAAAATGACAGAGAAAAAAGCCTCCTCCTCACCAGATTGGTTTGTGCAAGAAAGGAATTCCTAAAGTTAAAAAATCAATTAATTTCCTCTATGCAAATACACACGTCCAGAAACACAGAACATGCATGTGCATAAATAGTGCTGTTCTGAACCAGAAGAAGCCTAAGCCAAGTCCACTCACATACAAGCTATCTATTCCCATATTTTTAAAAACAATTTTTCATCAACCTTATTTAGTATTTCTTCTTTCACTACTTCTCATCTGCTCATCCCAGATGCAATAAACTGGTATGTAAAGTGTTTTCAATTTTAAAATACTGAAACAAACATTATTTTCTTACTGGTAAGCTCGATGGTCTTTCTTGCTGGATTAGATTCAAGTCTTCATGGTTAGGCTTTCCTGGGGCCATAGGGGGTTGAGATCTGGTTCCATAGCCTTCCTGAGACATGTCCTGCAACAACAGTTGTAAAATAATTATTAACCTGACTCAGTAATTACAATTAAATCTACATCATGGAAGGGTGAAAATAAAAGAGCTGAGTGCTGATGGGTTTTTTTTTTTAATCTGAAGTTTTTACTGATTAAACCTTTCTGATACAAGTATCAAGTCCACACAGGTATCTCTATGACATGTGCTATTTGTAAAGAAAACCAGGGAGCTGAGATGCATGCTAACAACCAGCAGGGAATCATACCACTGGAACATGGGAAAACACACTAAACCAAACCACTTAAACAACCCCATTTTACTGTAAAGGAGTTAGTAGCAAGCATAAACATTCATCCTACTCTAGGACTTATTCTCAAGTGTTTTGATAAAGTACTAAGCCAGGTGGAAGACTGGGCTTGAAAATAGGATTGCAATCACGCTGTGTAATCAGACTCCTGTAACAAGCCTGGATTTACCATCAGTACTACTGGCGCAAATTTCAAACCCTGGCCATTGGGTCACAGCACACAACACAGTCACTGCATCGGCTGAAGCACATTCTGTTTGAAGGTTAGAGGGCACATGTATTTGATCAAGCATAGCTCCAAAGCTTGTACCAGTAACCTGGGGGTTTTCCTCCCTGCACAGGCCCAACCAGTTGTAGTTAATGGCCCAGCACCTTAGTAGGAGTAGTTAATGGCCCCCACCCATGCATGGGTGGGGGGAGCAATGAAACAATCTCCTGTCCTGCACCCCATTTCCCACCCCCCAGCACAAGCTTGTATCACACACAGAGATACTTGCCCATTGCAAAGCCTTAAATTCAGGCTTCATTTTAGCTTCTATAGCAGCTTCTACACCAGCTTCTTTAGGGAAAACAACAGAAAGCTCAATACTGACTTCAGCATGTATAACTGGCAGGGAAAGTTGAAGAACCAGTTCCTGCTAGAAAAGATATCTCACCTTTTTCTTTGTTTTTAAATTATTTAACTCTCCTCTCCCCTTCCCTAGTTTACGACCAGTTCAGTTTGCTTCAGCCACCCTAAGGCCTTAGATTTTGTGGCATACCTGAAGCAGGCAGGAGCTGCAAGGCACAGAAGGACAGGGCAAGCTGCCCTCTGCCCCACCCCACCATCACCTTGCTGCTGCTGCCTGTGCAGGGCTGCTCGGGCAGCCCAGTGCCCACAGCCACAGCTGCAGCTCATGCACAGACTCCAGAAGGCAGCTGGCTGGCAGAGCAGGAAAGCTTTCTGTCCCTGGTTTTAGCCCAGCTTCTAACAGAGAGAAATTTGTTAACAACTGTACCATTTCCATTCAGCCCCTTCCACCCATTTGGACTCTCACAGATTATTTTAAGGGATGCAGAAAATTCAATGGGGCTAATTAAACAAACCCCAGCAAACCTGATACGATATAAACCCAGCAATAAATGACCCTATCCCTAAGCCTGTGCCAAGTAAAATCAAGAAACACTTAAAAGGCCAGCACTTCAATGTGGTTACCAGCAGAGGGTAACAATTAGGCTTAAGGGTGACAAAGGCTGATGGCTGAATGATTATTATCCCCTGTGACCCCCCGCACTCCCTCCCGCCCAGATTTCCACTTGTCACACAGCTCTCCTGCTGCGCACACCAGCAGGTTCCTGTGGATTAACAGTGAGGTTTAAAATCAACAAATGGCACAAGGCCTCCATTCAGCAGCCTTCACCCCAGTACAAAGGAGTAGAAAGGTGCAGGACAGCTTCACAATAGGCAAACAAATGAGCAAACCTCTGCTTTCCTTTTTATTTAAAAACGCGCATGCACACACACACACACACACACCACGCTCACGCACACTGGGGCTGTCACTACACGGGCATTCCCAATAAGCCTGGCAAGCCCAGATTTCAACTTCCAATTCAGCATTCAATGCTGTTCTTCCTAGTTCTTAAAAAATTACCCCAAATAAAAACCACTTGTCAAAACAACAAAAACCACACAGCTATACCAAGAGTGATGAAAAAGGATAAATGGGATATTCAGTTTAGGAGATGTCATTGTAGAAACACAATTGTTCCTTTTTCCAAACAGACACTACAGGATTTTGCTGGGAAGCAAAACATGTTTTTTATATTTTGAAAAATCAAGAGCCCTTACTTCCTTACGAAGTACCAAGCATGGGTTTTCCCATATGTTTGCAAGATTTTAACCTTGCTTCCTACTGAAATTTCCAGGGAGACCAGAGCAGGAGAGAGAAGAGAAAGCCTGCTTTCTCATGAGAAATACTGCAGGCTGAATGGAATTTACTTTTACCTGGGTATTTGAAGACTATGAAATGCATGAAATGTCTTTCCACACACTGAAGAGCACATTAAAAACACCAGACACAACACCCTTTGTCTTTTTTAAATGCACTGTTTTCATAGAGCTTTCCTTCCTGTCTGTAGAAAAATCAAATCCATTTGCTGAGTTGTAGGTGAGGTTTGCAAACACACAGACATTTGTGTTTGTTAATGATGCAGGCACCTGTGCACTCCAAATGGGACTGAGATTACAAACTCTTTCTTACGTTCTTGGTAAAGCTATGTAGATACTCGAATCACTAGAAACTTGGAAAGCAGCTCTTGAGAAATAAAGGATCAGTTTGCTCTCAGTAAGCTGCAGGCTTGGGAATCTCCCAGATGAAATATGCATGGGACTGTGTGTATAATTTTATCTGTTTATACACATGTATTGTCCAATAAAAACAGTCCATTTATATCCTAAACATAATGATTAAATAATAGCATATTTCACTAAGAGGTTGGCTTCATAACCAAAGTAGTGCTTAGTATCATTTTCACTGAAAAACCGAAGAGAGAAAATCCCTACTGCCTGTCTTCAGTTCTGCATTTGGAAATTTTGTTAACATACAGCATATTACAGAATAGCGACAACAGATTTTGAGAGATAAATAAGAAATAAGGACAGAAGTATTAGAGTAAATTGTCTGTCATGGAGGAAATGCATGGAATTGGCAATCCTCACAGCTTTGAAAGGTCATTTTTCTTCCTAGCATCTAGGAATGGATTTATCGGGCACTGAAGAGAGGGAACATAAGGGAAAGAGAAACATGTTACCACGTGTTGTGCTACAGTCATGGCTGAGGAATTCCCCATTGATACTGGGGCTTAGTCTTCTCCTGGGATTCCTGACTTTTTTTTTTTTTTGTTTGACTCCCGGTATTTCATCCATCATTGACATCAGCTTTCAAAATAAAGCTTATGACTTTTTATGAATCACAGAAAATCCTTCCTCCCATAGATGAGCATGTGTGTAAGAGAGAAACCCAGGCTTTTATAAACAGAAGGCTACAAGTTTCCACTCAGAACTTCCCAACTTGGCACAAACCCAATCATATCATAGCTGTTACAGCACAAACTGTCAACAAAGTTGTAAAATAACTAAAGTCAGGGTTTCCCCCATCAGATTTTAGAAAAGCACAAGGACAAATAATCAGCAAGTCATAAACATATGCTCAAAATAGCTGAGGTTTAGACTTTTTTAGACTTTTAAAAACACATTTATGATTAAAATAGGTAGACAAAAAAGGACTAAACAGAGCCTAAAGCCTATATATTGGGAAAGCTGTTCAGAAATTGATCCATAAACAATTATTATATTTGGGAAGCAATAATAACAACAATCAACTGCTTATAATTCACAGAGCCTGAACTAGTTATTCATCTCCTGTTTACATACACTTTCAGCTTCTTCTGCACATTGAGGGACATGGAGCTCAAGATTTGTGTAGTCTAAGGAGTAAGGGAGGAAATGGGGTATTTTCATCCCTCTTGTTCTGTTACTGTATTCATCTTATAGACTTTCCAAGTCTCTAATTCTGGTGTAGGATTTCACTACCACAGAGGTTTAAAGTGACAGAGGGAGCCTACATACTGGCCTGCAATAAAGTCAAAGGCTCCTTGTTCCTGCCTCCCTCCCACAATTCTTGCAGCTGGACACACATCCCTTAGTTTGTATTAGTCATCTTCATTGGACCACTTTGTTAGATGGTGCAACTTAAAACTTGCCAGGTATGTAACCCCTTCCCTTCAGCTTTATCATGGCTTACTGAGCTGAGCTGACCTTGGGAAGGGTTGGGTGAGCAAGAGAGGAAGGAAACTTCCCTTCTTTGGCAGCAGTCAGCCATGAGCCTGGCTCCACACTTGCAGGAGTCAATTACACTGCAACCACTTTGGAGCAGGCCACTGCCATATAGCTTTTTCCCTTTTTCCCCTTACCATGTGCAATGGTAATTAGTGTCATGCTTTCATTCTCTAGCTGGACATAGCCTAAGACAAGCAAGCCTGCCCACATGGATGAGTTCTCTGCAAATCTGAGTGAATACAGCACCAAAAATGACTGAAACCATGTGGATGCAATGCACATTTGTTTTAAGTTTTGCCGAAGAAGATTAGATCTAATTATTAAATAGTTTAAATTATTTTTAATGGAAAATGAAAGCATAGTGAAAATATTAATGTTTGCGGGAAAACCACATTTAAAGGAGGGTTGGTTGAGAAATGTCATTCAGGCTTCATTCACTTCTACTGCAGTGAGTTTCAGAGGGATAACATGACCACCCAGGAAGATAAGTACCATGATGGTTAAACAGAAAGAAGATAATTTATTTAAAATAATATGCTAGAATTCAATCTGAAAAAACCCATTAAAAACTATTTTAGCCCATGTTCTTGATTCAGTGGGTTAATCCTAAGAACAGTTCAAGTGTGAGAGCAGCAAATTCTATAGCAATGTGACAACAAGCAAAACTGAAAACAAATGTTAACTTTTTTTTTTTTTTTTTTTTTTTTTTTTTTTGCCTCAGACCACTTGAGAATGGAAATCAGAACCCAGTAGAGCAGCCAAGAGAAGTGGACAGCCCTATAGTATGAGAGCATTTTACTCATCTCTGAAGGAATACCACTGAACAGAAAGAGGCCAAGTGATATGTTAGGGGCTATGCTAGAAGGATATGCCTTGTTACCAGTCAACCAAGCACCTGTTCATTCAGTGTAGATAAGTATATATCAACACATCTCCCCTATTTCTACCTTTTGCACTAACAGACTACAATAAAGAAAAAATTACTTACCAGAATGGTGACATATCCCTAAACAGCCAACTTCTAGCCCAACCCTAATACCTAACATGTAACCTCCCAAGTTGTATATTCTCAGGTAGCACAAAACTGACAACAAAGGCCAGCCAACCTGCTAGAGGAATATTGTAGGTAAGGCTGCACTCAGAAAAAATGTTATGCCCAAGGGCACAGGCAACACTGAGTCTCATGCAAGCAGCCCTGTGGGGAAGGATCCACTAAGGACAAAAGAGCAGAGACATTTGCTTGAATCCTCGCCAGATGGTCTGCAAAGTCCTGCAGGATGTATATGAACTCTTGCAGAAGTTCTTGGGTCAAGAAGAAATACATACATACATATCTTGAATTTTATGAATCAGAAATGGGGAAGGAAAAAATGAAACAGAAGCCTACAAAGCCTTGAAGAAAATTGCTATCTTGCAGCTGGAGAGCACTGTGCACAAACCAGCAAGCAAGTCTCTTGCTGAACAGGAGGAACAGGTGATTGCTGGAAAAAAAAAATAGTTTTGTCGGTCCTAGCACCTATTACACCAATAAAAAAGAAGAGCGTGCTAACCACCGGAGGTGGATTACCAGTGCAGTCTGGTAATCCTCTTAAACACGCGAGTCTGTGTTTACGTGATGAACTCAATAAACCTTGGTCACAACCAGAATATGTAAATCACTTCAAGCCAACCCTCTCCCATCACCACGGAAAGCTGAATGGAGACAGGAAAAGCAGCGGTCCTGAAGAACGGCAACCAGGAGCTTGGCATCTCCTGCAACACACTGACACTTTTGCTGACTGCTACCTCAGTGGACCAGCAAGCAGCAACTTTCAGGTCGTTATCATTTGCCCACAGTCAAGCCAGGGTTGTAACATGCCCTCAGAAACAAAGATGATACTCTGCCTCACCAAGTCAACTTCCTTTTTCAACATCTTTACAGGTACTAAAGGGAATCAACAACTTCAGAGGAGTGCCAAAGCAAAATAGCCCCTTCCTTTTTGAAGAGGAGAGATTAATCCAGAAATCATAACTAATCTGTAAGAGAAAAATCCTACCATGTACATGGAGGTATTTGGGAAACCTGCCAGTTTGCATGCCTCAAGTGCTGACCAGTCATTGTCCGTAAGACACCTCATCACCTTCAATGTTATTAATACTGTCTCTTCCAAGATATCTGCAGTTTCTTTCTAAAACTTGCTATATCCTAGACATCCTTTGTTAGGCTGCTTAAAAAAAAATATTTACAATGGTAACATAATTTTCTCCCTTCATGATCCCACTTATCATGAAATTGACATCTAAGTTAAGTCATAAGACACTGCAGAGGGAAGAAAAAAAATAGACTATGCAGCAGTTGATGCAAAAGATACTTAGGTAAGCAAATATATTATTGAGGGTCAGCTCATCAGAATTCTCCAGAAGTTATTAGCAAGTCAGACTACCTATCAAAGGCTTTTTGCTGTAGAACATACTGAAAATATTTTAAGCACAGATAGGGTCAAAAAAACCTCTCCACATCTTACAGGAAGATTTTTTGTTTGGACAACACAGCTTCTAGTTGCATATTAGGTAACCTGAGCCAACTAACAAGCCAGGAGGGTCTTTCTTCCTCAACGCTCTAGTCCATTTTCACATGTGTCTTGCTATATGGCCTCCAGGAGCCACATTAAGCAAGTGATGCAGGAAGAGCTCCAAGATGAAATCATTCTCAGAAACCCTTATCTTGCTTTTCTCTTTCACCACTATTGCATTCCATGGATCACAGAGCATATCAATAGTGGATTTAATCAGAAACAAGACATTTCTTCTCGTTTTCCTCTCTCATACTTGTAACATGCCACAAGAAAAATAGGCCAGTTTGATGTTTGTATTAAAATGTGACTGTTGCACACCGCACAACCTGATAAACAGTTGTCAGCTCTTCATTTACAGGCAAAAAAGGTAGGATTTTGTTCTACAGAACTAAAGTTCCAGTTTATTTATAAAGAGATGAGAGAGAGTCAAAAGAAGCAATCTGAGAAATGTAACTTGGAAATGAGGGGTAAAAAAAGATAATTTATTTCCATGCATTTTCCCATGTTTACAGAGCTTTTTGGACTTTTCCTAAAAAACCCACAAGGCTTGACAGTCCAACCACGCTCTCATTTCCTACACCCCCTCCTTCCTCTCCCTGCCATTTTTTCACTGACAAAGCTATATTTAAAACAAAACAGAACAAAAAAGTTGTTTTAAAAAGAGGCCTGGCTGGTTTTGCATATCCTATTCTTTACAGTCACTTGGGACAGACTACTATGTTAATGTGATGACTTACAGATTTTGTGCCATCCAGCATCCTGCCCTGCCACACTAGTCCTTCCTAAAATTCCAGAATTGCTTCAGCAGACCCGAGACGTGAAGCTGGGCTGAGAAACAGCTCTGCACCCCAAAGAAACAGCTAAACCCATCAAAAGGTGGGAGAGGGGCAGGATTTAAAACCTGCCATTTCTTTCAACTCGGCTGCTGCAGAAGCAGAGAGCTGGGGGGCTCTGTGCCCCAGAGGGCAGCAGCCTGCCCCAGACTGCCTGCTGCTGCCGAGGAAGCTCTCCCAAGCATACGGCTCGCTGGCAGAAATGAGGTCAGAGCACTGCCCGCAGCTTACAGCAGAGCTGAAAGCCTGAAGCCAGCTTACAGAATAAAGAGAAAAGCTGCACCGAGAGCAGCTGCTACCTCTAGGCTAATCGAGCTAGGTACCCAAGGATGAGACTTCCTCACTCAAGACCGGGAAACATTACTTCAGTGTTTTCTTAGGGGCACGTCTGTGTCTGTGCTTTGAGGTAGAAGCCAGGACTTCATCTAAAGGCTCATGAAGACCTGCAAATCAGTGAGGAAGGGCTGCAAAACATCACTGAGGTTACATTTTAAAAAAATCAGAATAGAGAGGTTTGCTTCCTAGCACCTGTCCCTCATTTATAGAGCTATATTGTATAACTGACAATTTATATCACAGTCCAGTAACACCTGCTAACTTACCCTCTAATACTCCACCACAGAGAGCTCTTAAATAAAAACTGAAAGGAGATTTACCTACTATTTTATCAACGGTACAATCGTAGGAGAAGGAACCAAAGCTCAGATGCAAAAAAGTCTGAAATAAACTTGGTAAAGAAGGTATTCTCAACTGGTCTCTTCTGTTTTGGCTAACTTTGGTTTTCAGTAAGTGAAAGCGCTGGTGTGTTACATTTAGGGCTGGCTACTGCAAGTACAAAATTAGCTGCATTGCCATCTTCCCTTTCTCTGCAGTCTGTGAAGACACTGAGTATCTGTGCAAAAATCTTTAAATCCAGCCCACCACACAGAACAATATCTTCGTCCAAGGAGTGGGAAAAGAACTGAAATTTCCAAAAGGAGCACCCACCAGTAGAAGCAATTCAATGGACTGCACAATACAAGAGTTTAAACCAACAGCAGTAAACTATTTCTTTATTCTTTTGAGATAGAAAAGTCTTCACCACCACAATTTCTCAAAAGAAAAATGTTTCCAGCTGGGCTGCTGCTGGGAGTGGCAGGAGGAGGGGGTAAAAGGGGGGTGGACAAATGGAAGAAGTGATGAAAACTTAAAACTCTGAGACCAGACTACTGACTACTCTTTAATATAGAAATGAAAAAACAGTGATGTTCATTAAAAGTTGGTAAAGGTTTACTAGGTAAAAAAGCAACAATGATCCTCTCTTTTTTGTGAGGGTGAAGGAGAACAATCTTCATGAATTCCATAGGCAGAGACTCCAACCCCAGACTGCTTATAGCTGGCTATTTAGCTTTCTACCTACAAACATGCATGTGGAAGATAGCTTCTTGGCAGTCAGGGATAAACATGAGGAAGACACAAAGAGAAGCTGTGTTCTTCCAGAGCTTGATTTATTGAGGGGCATCTCACCAAGACCAACAGTTGTTCTCCTATCTTCCACAACATAAACACCAAGTAGTTTTGTCAACATGTAAAGGTAAACTTGTTTTTTAAGTGGTATTTTATTTATTTTGATTTTCTATTTCATTCTTTGTTGTACATATCTGATTGCAACAACTGAAACACTCTGTAACAATTCAGCTGCGTGCTCCAAAATCTATTTGAAATCCTACTACAGTACTGGAAAGGATAATGAATGCATGTGAAATGTATGCTGGTCAATATTCAGATAATACACTGTCTCAACAACAAAATCCCAATGCAAAATACAGAAAATAAAACTAAATATATGTATATTGAACAGCTTCATTTATTAAAGAAAATGCATGCAGCCAAAAAAACCACAGCGTTAGATTTTATGCCAGGAATATTAACAAACTTATTTTCCCTACCTCTGAGGAAAATAATGTATATTAATTTAAAGGCCATAGGAGAATATTGCTATATTGCAACTGGCCATGAGGTGCAATTTACAAGACCACTGAAATTTGGAATATATACTGCTCATACAGAACTAAAAAACCAAACCAACCAACCGAACAGAACAAATAGTAAAAAAATACCCCAACCACTTAGATTTATTAGTAGTTTTTAGACTTTACAACATGAGCACTTAATTCAGAATGCTATTCTATTTGCATTTTAGAGTTTTTCTTAGAACAGCATTTGTGCCTTTATATTCTAAAATACTTGCCTACATAACTTTTGTCAACGAACAGCCATCAGATTAGTGGGTCATAAAATAAATGCCAATTACATGATCAGGTATCTTCTGATAAACTCACTATTCTGTTTAACTTACTGCTACATTTCAAAGGTATGGATAAAATTATTTCTGGGATATTAATTTAGCTCTCAGAATAACATTAAAAGAAAACTCTCCTTGAGTAATAAGGAGAGTGGTAAGGGTAGCAACAATAGTTATGATCACTAATCTCCTATAACAAAATAGTTTTTATCAGCCTGTATTCCAGTAGTTTTACTATCAAGTTAGTTAATTGACTCCTATGCTAATATCTAAATGCCAAGCAATTAATGGCTCTGAACTATAGATGGCTTTTCTTTGCTCTTGTAGAGTTATTTTATAAAGCAAATGCAATTCTGTCACTTCGCTGATTTAATGCAGGCTTTGTGAGGTTAATATTCCAAAGCAATTGCAAAATAAAGAACTGCTTTAATTAACCTTCTGTGATTTAAATACTGGGAGAAATCAGAACTCAGAAACTTTAAATAATATCACCATCATAACAACAACAATACTTTGTGGATCAAAGCCAAACCACTGATTTGAGAACTTTAAGAAATACATTTGGACACATGTATCTTACTATGTTTCTAAATTCTTTCTCTAAGCATAGCATACTAAATCCATGATAGATTTTACATAGTTTTTGCTGTTGAGCTGAAAAATGTTTCCTTTTAAGACTATTTACTTATAAATACTGAAGTTTTTAGTTAGAACAAATGATTCAGCACCCCTGCTTTTTGCACTAGAATACTTTGTGAAGACTTTTGTTATGGACATAGGACATTGCTCACTAAATCTACAAACTGATTGCACATAAGTAACCGACCACTTAAAATTAAAGCAGCAAAACAGGATTTCCCTTTTCCTAGGAGATTAAGTTTTCTCTCTTTCCAATTTAGCTGAAGGAAGGCTTTTATTGCCAGAGTTTCTTTATGATATTGTATGCTAACTTCATTTTAGAATATGAAAAAAATCAAGACTCGGGCCTTTCAGTATTGCGTATCTTTCAAGCACAAAAGCTGCAATATGTCTGCCAGGCTCAGAATCATACAAAAACACAGGAATAAAAATTAAAAACCAGCAGGATACAGGTGGCCATGAACATTCCTGCCAAACAGGTTTGGTGCGCTGACCTATCTCCTCTGACTATCCGATCCGGCCAGGTATCACCAAACCCCCAACAGCAGCAGATGCCTGAAGAGGTGCACTTGCTGCTTTCTCGGGAAAAGAAAGGTGACCTTCAAAATTCCTCCTTCAAATGAAAAAGCCTGCTTTCAGCAGAAAACCATTAAGAGATGAAGACAGCAAAAGAACATGCATACTGAGAAAATGTTTAACTACGATGAGGGAACTTGAAACTGAAGGTGCTGTTCAGTTGTTGAGACAACTCAGAGGCAAACAAATTCTTTCACTGACAGTCCTTTGGAAGATTATAAAACAGAAGTATAAACAAGCTTGCTACATTTTATACATGAACAGTAGTACCACTTTGCAAGATAAAGTACTTCTCCTTTCCCAGTAGTACCACTTAACAAATCCAAGTTACTACAAAGACAGCTATGTGTAAGGAGCAGTTATACGTGCTAACTTTAACAGCTTCAGGCCTAATAGACTGGAGTTGGATTTTTATTTGCATAAATTGATCACAATCTCTGTAAACATTCTCTTTAAAATAACAGGGCTAAGAAAGTCTTCACTAAATCTGAATGCAGATTTTTGGGTTTGGTCAACAAGCCCTCAGCAAAAACAAGCCTGCGCTGCTGTGACTGCTGCTCTGTGCTATGCCCTCAATTTTGTGTTTGTGCTCAGGTGTGAGTTTACAGACAATTATACTTTCTTCTTCTGCCTGACTCCATTCCTTCTAGCTACTTGGCTCTGGAAGATTATTCTCCAAGTCTGACAAGGCAGCACTTTATATTCTTATAAATACAGAGAGAAATACTGAGGAAAAAAAGACAGAGGTTTGACACATTTCCTGGAATTATGTAAGCAATGATGAGCAAACAGAGCAGTCCCCAAATGGACAATAATCAGCCATTCTCACTACTGGGAGAAGACGCAGCACAGGAGTCAGTTTCACTGAACTCCTGAGCTGAGCTAAGTACCCTCCACCAGAAAAACAGCCTTATGCTGAACACTTATTTGCTATCATAGCAGCATCATGATTATGAAATAAGACTTTACAAAAGCAGAGATCTAACTGGCAAATATTTAAATCAATTAAGTACTCATTGAACCTCCAAGGGTTCAAACCCCTCTTGTCCTTCCTGAAAATATCATGTGCTTAAGAAAGGCTCAAAAAAGATAAATCAGTTTAATGCACAAGTTCAGTGCGGTTCCTAAGTATTTCAGCAGTTCTTTAATCACTTTAGTGCTCGGCAGGTGCTGGTCACTGGTGGCTTGACTGGAAGAAGTTGTGGTGTGTGAGTTTGGAAGCCATTTGCTGAAAGCCTGCTCCCTTCCCTGCTTTCCCCAAGACCAGTCAAGCTTTATTATAGATGCAAGAAGCCAACATTGCACTCTGCCTTTTGGTATCTATCTGGCCTCTCTGAAGCACACGGGCAACAGAAGCTTCAGTGTACCAAACCAAAACTGATGCCTTCATACAAAGAAATACTATTGGTGTTCCTTGTTTCTCATTTCAGCTTCCCCCATAAGGGAGGCTGAAATGGCTGGCAAAGTGTATATTTATATATACATGTATAAGTTCTGTATGAGTTCTTAGCGTCATGAGCCTGGGATTAAATGTTTTACAGGAATTACTTCACCATAGTACCTTTTCACTCTGGAAAGAATATAATTGCTCCAAAGCTAAAAATAAGTCCAGCATTTCAGAATGGAGTGAGTGTACACTGAGCACTAGGCATCTACGTTGCTGAGATGACAAAAGCCAAGAAGGATTTATGGTACACAACAAGCAGTAGTGTCAGCCACTGATACTGACAGCAGGTAACTATCTCTTCTAAACATTAAATTTGATTATGAGTTCCCATATAACTGTAATAGCCAACTTCCACAAAGAATACTTTCCTATATGCCTGGCAGTAAATGTCAGATAAGCATACAAGCTTGTTCCTTCCCAGATTTCCTGTGGTTCATAACACAACAAATAGTTAAGTGCAACCACTGATCCAGTAGTAGAATGATTACAGACACCAAGACTTAAAAAGGACAGAAAGACAAATTATTTTTATTATGACTTTTAAGACATGCGCAGCTGTATGGTAGTCCTTAAAATATATTTAAATTTAAGTCTGAAGGACGTGACACTAAACTACTGTACAGTTGACTGTTAATTCTGTGCCAAATTCTAACAGCTTAAGAGTGAAGATTTTACTAGAAAGAGTAATTGCATTGAGGTATACCAATTTGGACTCACTGAGGACTATCTGCATTACTTACTAGTGAATTTGATATTTGCATGTACAACAGTTATTCCTATTATTACAATACTATTTTTGTACAGTGTTACACCCCAAAACAGCTTGACAACATTAATTAACATGTTGCTTATTATACTGTTTAAAGAACTTTAGCAGCTCACATTGAATTTAAAAACAATACTTCATCTTCATTGTACCAAAATCACTTTAATAATTTGGTGCATTTTGCCACAATACAATTTGTTCTGTTTTCATGACAGTCATACAGATTGGACATGAAAACAGATTAATTAGTTTCACATTTTGTTCACATTTTCAAAGACTGTTTCAAATCAGGAAATGTTTTATCTGTCCTACCTTGCACTGACTCAACACTAGAAACAGATGTCTGCAAAAGAACTTTCTGATCATCATCTCAGGCTTAAAACTGAGACTTATTCCAACCACTGATCCCAGTTCAGGGAAACATAAGAAGTCCCTTATGGAAGCATCAGTGGTCTCCAACCCTCTGCCTGGAGAGACTGACCAAGGTGTCACCAGAGATGCTTCCTACCTTCTCATGTACACTGCCGTCCTGTTTCATATGCCTTTCTACTTGGGACTACTAAAACAATTCACAAATTCCTACTGGCCCAAACTGCATTTGTCCCCTGGGTGAGTCTCAGGAAAAAAACCCCACCAGTCAGTCTTACTCTTTATTTGTCCTACACAGTTTGTGCTGGGAAAAATCTCGCCAAGATCAGTAGGTAAGGTATATTATTCTGGGGGGCAAACAAGGTTTTGGCCAGCTTTTAGAACACTTAAATAAAACCTGTGAGAGAATGCAGTTTGTTTGCTTGTTTATAAAACATTTTCTCCTTTTAAGTAAAAGCAGACTAAAGAGTGAGCTTGAACTACTTAGAAAAACCCATAGTAACCACAACAAATGATGTACAAACACACACAAACTCTTCACGCACACAGCTAACCAGAATGACCAATGCCCCAGAAAAGGGCACATGCATGCCCCACCTCAAGGACCTGCCACACTTTTTTCCCATTTAATCTTATGCCTGTATGTGAGAAAAGGGATCAGCATTCTATTCTGGAAACTTGCAAGCAGAGGGCTTTCAGGAAGGTGTAAAACAAAAGATGACTTCATTCAGGGTAACAACAGTAGGTGTAGAATAAAATCACTATTTTAGTTTAACTAAGAGTGAGACCATAAGTATTTTGCAGATCCATTTCATCTGTCAAAAACTGATACAGTCTCAATTCATAAAATAACACAATAAAGCTTAAAGGCACGATTCTATCTCAATACATATGAGCACATGCTACATAAAGCAAGGAAATATATAAACATGGCTGTTTACAAGCCAGTTGGAAAGCATAATAACCAAAAATATACATCACACTATCTTAACAAAATAATGTTTAATGATGACAGTTTAAGTTTGCAATTACATGACATTCTTGAACAAAATATCACTTCTACTTATGGCAAAAGATTTAAAACTGCAAAAACAAGCGAAACATTTATTCATTTATATGCCATTTCAAGATGAAAAGCCCTGCCAAGGGCAACACTATAGTAGTGTAGCACATCTTTCTTCCTCTTTTTTCTTTTGAAGAGCAGTAAAGGTAAAAAGAAGTTAAAGAAAAAAAAAACCAAAAAAACCAAGGCAGTATCTACATCTACTGGCAATATCTAATGATCAATGAATCTGCTACTGCAATAAATTTACTTAAAACAAAGCTCTTCCTTTAATGGTTTCTACACAGCAAGCTCCTGATATGAAGAGGGGATGACTGATGCTGGCTTACAATATGATTCTATAGTAAACTGTGCCAGTTTTACTATCAAATCACCTCTTATGAAACTCTCTTTCTGCCTACCATGCAATCAATTTAGCAAAGATCTAAACAACTTAACAGTTCAAACATTCAAATAAATCCCATTCTCTTCCTTCCCATCTATGCTTATTAGAAGAATGAAAGTCACAAGTCACTGGAACAGTCCCAGAAATTGTTTTATCTGCTTACTTTTATAAGACAAGATTGCATATTGAATTCAAGTGAGTCAAAGAAAAACAGCAATGGCTTCACACTTCCACAATATGTGAAAAATGAGGACGAGCACCAATTCTAAGGCACAACACAGAGTTATACCTGACCTCAGGAGCTCGCTCACAATGTGTCTAAAAGAGCAAAAATAAAACATCATCTGCAAGAAATTTCACATCAGTTTTCTCCCTGTAACAGAATACCCAGATCATCACACTATGAGGTTTTACATAAAAGGAAATTGGTGGCGAGAAAAAGTCCATCATCCAGACAGAATAAACACTATTTTCAGCTTTATAATCTCCAAAACAAGTAGCTTGACATAAATCTACAAGGGAAATAAAGAAAATACAAACAGGAAAAGAAGGCAAATTAGAGAAGCCCTCTTTCCCCAGTCTAGCATTTCTCTTCTCCCTCCTGAAGTAAAACCAATTCAATCATACTCACATCACAAAATCAATATAGAAAGACAAAAAAAAGGTTAATGAACAATATAGAGAACACAAAGGAAATTAATTTGCAAGCTGAAAAGATAGAACAAAACTAAGGATGAGAGACAGAAAGGATGACAGATTGTATGACTGAAGCTACCTCAGCTTTCTAATTGACAGGATTATATAAACAGGATGTACCGATATTTTTAGGAGCAGAAATAAGAAAGATACACCAACTGGTGCAACAGGTAATATATGATTCTGTGGTTTATTTTAAAATTGTGTTTAGAAAATGTAAAGCCAGGTTTAAATCACAGCAACACAATCACATATATTCAAAGAGACCTTCAGAGAGAGATCCTATAGTCAGACCCCCAGCTCAAAGCAAGCCTAGCAAGAACAGGGTGCTTGGGGGCTTTGTCTAGTTGAATTTCTCCAACGATGGAGATTGCAGTCTCTCCGGAATTTTGTAGGGTTTATAGATTTTGAGTCTGCTTCTTTCTTTTACAGAGTTGCAACATCCCTCTTCTTAGTGTGTCCCTATTGCTTCTTGTCCTTCCATTGTGCCCCTGAGATGAGTTTGGCTCTGTTCTCATCCACATTCCCCAAACTGGTACCTCTCCTAAAACTAAACAAGTACCTATGCCTATTTCTTTTGCTAAAACTTTAATCAAATAAATCATAATTCTTTATTTTTCAAAGGTAATCAGTCTCATATAAGCAGAGATATGTACGCTTAAGTAAGCACAGTTTGCAATTTTTTTCTGTCAGCAGCAGAATTTGACATATGCTCCCAACTTTTTTTGGTTTTTGTTTAGTATTAACCACATTGGTTACCACTTGATGGTAATTCTACTATGCATTACCAGTAGAGAAAGAACACTTCTGCTGAAGTGTCAGAAATATAGACTTCAATTTCTTGTGTTAGGTATTGTTTTCTAGATGAGCAGTTCTCAAAGAATGGGAATGCACACAGTGGGGTGAGATTTTACAGAGAAACATGACAAGAAGTGTTCACCTGCTGATTCTTCTTGAGAAAGGGGGAAGAGCAGCCATGGAACGATCTGGAGATTGGGAAAGAAGCAAGCCCCAAGGTGTTTTAGGACTACTTATTATTTATACAAAATAGTCCCACCTATACACAAATACTCCAATTACACAGTGAAATGATCATATAATTCAGAACCTGAGATCAGAGTTCAAAACTTAAAAGAGGCTGACCACTACCGAAGAACAGTCATTCATAAACCTGATTAAGAATTCAGGTAAAATTCTCACAGAAAGGACTACCAACTGCAAGGCTGTATTGGTGAGGACCTAATGCATCATCTCATTTTGCAGGCTGAGGCAAAAAAATGCCTACTGACCTTCCTAAGATGCCTGTATCAGCCTTGGAGCCCGGATTTTGACTGCTCTTCAGTGTCACTTCAAATCCTCAAAAAGGAAATTTGGCTACATCTAGGCTGGTATCTTTTGCCTCTGAATCTGCCCCTGCCTTTCTCTTCATCCTAGTTCTCAGAAATTCAAAATATATGGAAGGCTTTACTCCAATTTTACTTTCATCCTTCTATGATCCCTCTCACTTCACTGCACAAACCTTCTCTTTCCCAGCTATGATAGCAAATGATGTAATTGGAACACCTATCAACAGATAAATCAGTACCTTGTTACTCTTAAGGCCTATAAAGTTGGAATGTTTTGTGTATTTTTAAACCAAAATATTCAATCCCTTCAACTGACAGCATATTTAAAACATGACAAGGTGTCCAAGTCAGCAAAAAGCCCATTTCAATTTCATACACTGTGATATGTAGACATTAGAGCAGCTGTGTTTCTTCTATCTTACAGGCCATATTACTAGGTCTTTATCTGCTGAGACTTCACCAAGATGCTTATGAACAGTATTTTCAAGTCATAGAGAAATCAAGCATTTAATGGCTAAGTAAAAAAGGAAGAAAATTAAATTTAAAGACACAACTGCAATCTTTAAAGTTGCAGTAACACATAATCCAAAAGACAGAATATGGTGACATTTACAAGAATATCATAGATACAATTAAGAATTCTATTTCATAAACCATCCAGCATTTTAATGAAAAAAGTTAATTCTCAATGGAATTTTAAAATGTAGATGAAGAAAAATTAACATGTAATTACACAGTGAAATTATCATAGCTTTATTTTAAAGTCAAAGGAGGGGAGTCTCCAGTATCACTGCCACTTCCAGCATCTTTTGTTAGTTTATTTTACACACTATTTTTATTTCAAGCTAAGATTTCTACATTGCACCAGCATAATCGCAAAATGTTAATCAACCATGCCTGACAGAATTCCCCAGTGACTTGCAGCAAGTGCTGATGCTTCCACTAATATCCAGTCTTGAGCAACTCACTTTTGTTAGATTTCCCAGGATGGTGAGTATGCTTTAGTTTCATCCTTCCATTTCCAGATCACCTCTCCATGATTAACATAGCTGAGACTGCAGACAGAACTGAGCCTACATGCTCAGCTGCATCAGCTATGCACATCCATTTTGTTCAGTATCTAAAACCCAAGTGTTTCTCCAGCTCTGGGAACCAGACCCATACATTATCACTTCTGATCTTGGTTATAAACAGAATCACTTGAAATTAATTTTAATGCTTAATATAAAGAGCACAATTCAAAACCAGCAATGGATAACGTATTATGCGGTTTCCCTAACTGGATGTGCAAACTGACAACATTCAAATTAATAGCTGCAATATCAATTTAAAATATCTTTTAAGAAGCTCCTTTGACAAAGCAACTCCAAAATGCCTTGAACTCCTCCACAAAAAACCCAAAACAGCAGTGACCACACTAGATGCAGGAATTCTCAACAATGTCTGCCTTGTGAGGAAGCAACAAAACAAAAGCAAGGAAAAACTCCAGCATCCACTGATATCTCATCAAGAAATTGTTACCTGTTTTTAAAAGCACAGATGCTGGGACATATACACTGGCTTTACCCTAAAAAGGTGGTATAAAATAAAGTCTGAAAATGTGTGCAGATGTATTTGGGCATATATCCTGAAGACCATTCAGAAAGATGTGGTCTGATTCCACGTTTATTTAATTTCGCACGATTTGCTATTTAATTATTGTTATTTAATGAACACTGTTCCCTCAGAAAGATGAGGGGTGGGTTTTGTTCATTGCACACGGGTTCCTTTTACACTTCCAGCCCCGGGGTGCCTGTCAGTAGGGAGGGCAGTGCTTACCTGCTGAGCCTGGTACCTCTGCTGGGCCTGTGACAGGTACTGAGCCTGGGGCGGCAGGTGCTGCGGCTGCGGCTGCTGGTTGTAGTACGGCTGCTGGCCCTGCTGGCAGTAGCCACTCACGCCTTGCTGACCATACTGAGGTGGGATCTGTTGGAAGAGTCAAGCAAAGCAAACACATGAGTGCAAGCAAAGGACATGAAACCAAGCTATGTCCCACCTGTATGGCAACCTCAGCAGAAGTGATATCCCCAGCTACATACCTGACCCAGCGGTCTGACCCCTTCCCTCAGCACTTAATGGCAGCCCTTAGATCCTCTTGCCTTAGCAGGAGGAGCAAGCCCCATGCTCTGCATAGTTACTCTTTTCTGGAAGAGCTTCTAGGGAAAACGCTACCCTTCTGAGCATCACAATTCTGTAATGCCCACCCTTAAAACACAGAAGCAGGTATTTGAAATATCTGCTCTTCTTGGGAACACTAGCGAGGTAAATCAACAGAGGAATCATTCCGATGCGCTGACCCAAAAGTTGAAGTTGAATTGCGGAAAAAAGGCACAACTCTTAAACAGACATTGAAAAAGAAATGCCTTTTGTCTTTTTTTTTTTTTTTTTTTTTTTTTTTGAGCAATCAGGTGCTAATTTTAACTTAATGTCTTGCCCACAAACCTCAGGTTTTTATTGTTTGTATTTAAGCTTTACACAAAAGTCTTTGGGTTTGGCAGGATTTTGGTTTTGTCAAATTCAATCCCCCTTAGTCTTCTCCCCCCTACTAAGATACACTTTTTAAAAAAGTAACAACAAAACAAAATAAGTGTTACACACCAGTCGGAACATGTATCATGTACTGAGAATATGCACACATTGAGAATCTGTTAGAACCAAAACCGAGTCAATTACAGCGTCTGAGAAATTTTCTGCATTGATTTAGTCTGTAAGCCTTGTATCAATAGACACTGACATTTTCTCAAGGTATTTGAAAGAGCACACTTTCAATGGACTCCTGACATTGTGCCCAGATTTTCTTGATTTTAGGTACTCATGCTTTTCCCCAAACTCTGGAATTTAATACCATTTCAGATGCAGCACATGACTTCTCCATTCTAGAATGGAGTTGGTCCTGCACATCTCTGCCCCAAGCAAGTGTTTCAAATACCTGAGCACATCCAAAATGCTTTGATGTCTGAACTGTTCCCACTGTGTTGCTGATACAATGATAAATCTGTTTATTCAACAAGCAAACACATACCTGTTCTACCTAAAGTTAATTCACTCCATTCAACAGTATTTGCTATGTAGTAGTAGTAGTAGTAGTAATAATAATAATAATAATAATAATAATAATAATAATAATAATAATAAATTAAATTTAAACACCTCTTAGGCTGTTTTTATTATCACAATTTGATCTGCTCCTATTACTTCTGCCAGAAGTTGACAGTCCTACCTCTTGGTTACTCCTAAGGTCAGCACTGTAACCCCACTCTTGCACTTGCTCTCTTTGCCTTCACATCCATTTTTCCCCCCATCATTTCACAGGCAGTTGAATGTTTCTGTGACCAAAGCAGCCCTTTCTGACAAATACCCTCTCCCCGATGATGCATAAATGAGGCCTTTATAATGCAAACTAAAAAGGGTGTGTTGGAATATCATCAGGCAAACAGACAGCTGGAGTCTGGGATCTGACAGAAGACCACATGGTGATTTGCCCATCATCTGCAAAGGTCACAGCCTGGACTGGTTCCTGTGAAATGCTGAGGAGAAACCTATGTTGTGGTGCATCTGGGTTCCAGTTACACCAGGCAGAAAAGGACAGATAACCAGACAGCAAAATATGGGCTGCTAAAAAAAAAGAAAAAACAAAGAGAACTTGAATGCCCAGTTGACCAGATGGTAACAAAGCAAATATCAGATGCATGAGCAACCAGAATATTTCTAGAATAAAGATACTTGCACAGGAGAGCTGGAGTTCAGCTGAACATAGGAGCCAGGTCACTGGTACATAAAGCACAAGAAAATGAAATTTTAAAATGAAGAGGGGATTAGAAGAACACATGGTTTAAAAGCATGACATTGCTATGTCAAACGAAGACATGGAAATTCTGGGACATCAAATGAAGATTCTGAGAAGAATCAAAGACTGAAAAATGGGCATGCAGTGACTGCAGAGTAGGTAGAGCAGCAATGAGAAATTCTAACAATACATGGACCTCTACACAAAGAGGGGTGGACTGGATCAATTGCAAACAAAGCACTAATAGTAGTCATGTAAGAAATTTGGTAGAAAGGAAAAAAAATTGTGGGGTGACTAGTAGGCATCATCCTAGGATACAAATTTAGGGAGAAGACAGCTAATAACAAAGTAACATTATATGCTACATAGCATTTAAAAACTAATCAAAATAAAACTCCGCCTCACCACGCAGCAGAGGTCTGGAGCTTGGTCAGATAAAGAAGATTGAGTGCTGGAACCACCATGCATGGCTGGACTACAACAACGCTGACAGCAGCGCACTAGCAAGATCAGCAAAAGGCATGCCGCAAGATTGATCAGGGGGAGATTTCAACTCCCCCCACACAGACTGAGTAAGCAGACTACAAAGCTGAGACCAGAGTATCAGATAATTCTCAAAGGTTGTTCCATGGAACTGCTGGGTAAGGAGCCTGCATGAGGAGCCACTGCCTTTGGCTCAGTCCAGAGCAGCAAGAATCATCTACTACTGCATCCTGCAGCTGCAGAACCACTGTGCATCAGTGACCATAAAGGAGTTAAATTGAGCATCCCTACAGGAACAATCAAACCCAAGGAATCTACTACTGTCATGCTTAACTTCAAAAAGTGTAACTACACAAAAAATGAGAAAGCTTGTTAAAAGGAATCTCAGACAGCTATGAGAAATAAAATCTGACTGACAGCATCAAAGCTGTTTAACAATAACCACATGGAAAGTACAGAAACAATATTCACCACCCATTCAGAAAGATTTGATAAGAGCAAAGGGACACCAGCAAGGCTCACTGCAGCTTTCTAGAGGCAAAAAGGCATCCCCTTCAATAAGCCAGCGCCAGGTCCAAATGAGAAAAACAGAAAAGACTGTAAACTCTGGCACTTCAAATGTAATAAGACAGGCCAGAAAGAACTGTTGGAACAGCTAGAAAAGGGAATCAAATGAGTAATGATTCATTTCTTCAAACACATCAGAAGTAGGAGGTCTGCCAGAGTCTGAAGTGACAAATGATGATGAAGGTATAAGGGGAGCTACAGAGAGCACAGCGCCATCACAGAGAAGCTTAACAAAATCTTTGGCTCTAGTGTGCACTGTGGAAAAATCTTGGGGTGTTCCCATGCTGGAGTCCTTTGTGAGGGACTTGATAAATGTCTCTGAATCTGATAGGACGTTTCATGGAATAAAGTGACAAATGAACAGTCAGAAGTGGCTTGGAACCATAAAGTATCACTCCAGAGGTCTACTCAAATTCAAAAAGCTGAATCACTAATGACCATATACAGCCTCTAAATTGGAGCTGCCTTGGTAGGTGAGAATTGCTATGGCTTAAAAAGAAAAGTCAGAAATTTGAGTAATTTAAGACTACATAACACTGATGACTGTTCTGGACAAATCGGGACAGAGAAGAATGAAGATGAGATTTAGGAAACATCAACACAACAAAAGAAAATCCCTCTCTACTGACTTCTTGGACTTACTAGGAAGGGTCAGACAAAAAGATTCAGGGAAATGCAACAAGAATCATCATAGGTATAGAACAGTTTCCATAAAAAGCATCCATAACCCTTTGAGGATGGAAAAGACACCAGGAAGTAGGACCATGGTGGAAAGCCTCAAAAGCATCTTGTCCAACAACAATCAGGATGCATTCAATAGCAGAAGCAAACTTCAAAACAAGAGGGAAACAGGTTCTCTAGTCACAGAGGTAGCAGGTGTTCAGAACTCCTTGCCAAATTGATGTTTTGAAAGCTGAAAGTTTACGTGGGCTCAAGCAAAGACTGGACAAAGTTCACAAAAGAGACATCCTCTGAGGATTACCAAATTTATAGA
This sequence comes from Calcarius lapponicus, assembly GCA_039654755.1. Classification (NCBI taxonomy): domain Eukaryota; kingdom Metazoa; phylum Chordata; class Aves; order Passeriformes; family Fringillidae; genus Calcarius; species Calcarius lapponicus. The sequence continues at coordinate 58,469,795 of CM077465.1, forward strand.
GTCACATCTGGCTCAGGAAGTCCCTGAAGTGAAAATAGCTGGAGGCTTGACGAGTACTGGGGGAAGTACCACATGCTTGCTTTCTTCTGACTCTCCTCCAGGCGTCCAATTAGAGCCTCCACTGGAGGCAGGATATACGGGGCTGCATGAACCCTTGATCTGCCCTCACAGAGCCAGGACTGCATTCTCACCTCTTTGCAAAAGACTGTCCCCACAGAAGACAATGAAACTTTGCTCAGCAAGATGCTTAGTAACAAATACAAGCAACCTGAAGAGGCAATAACACCTTGACTGCCAAAGCTCTGAGACTGCTCCATTTTCTTAAATATTTCCCCAAGAAATCTGCTTTCAGACACTGGTTTAAGAACAGGTACCAGGCTCTTCTTCTGAATTTATACATCAGTTACTTATGTTAGAATTTTCCTCCATATCCTCCCAATTCAAACTAGTTTAAAAAAACAACCAAACACCACCACCTAAAATACAGCAATAATCATAATGCTACATATATGTTTGGATGCTGTTCTCTTCAGCGCAGAGACTCATCACCACTGTCTTACCATAATGCTGTGGCTATTTAAATAAATTACAAACAACAACCTGCAAATTAATCCACCTGCTTTACTGATGGGGATCACAAGATATTGCTTATGGACAAATGTTTATTAAACAGCATACAAAAAAAAAAAAAAAGGTCAATTAAAATCTCCCCAGAAGAAAACAAATTTAAAGCCAATTACTTACAATGCTTGGAGTGAATGACCCAAGCATCCTCTTTCTTCATAAACTAAACCCTCCCTTCCCTTCTGCCTCACACTCGTATTTTTTGTGGCCACACAATGCAGGAGATGAGAATTTTGCAAATTTCATCATGCCTGTGGTAGTGCAGACGTTCTGGGGACAGCTGAAGAGAGAACTGACCCGAGTTTGAATCTATTTCTAGGGAAGCACAGAAACTGTAATAATTACTTTGGACTACTATCTGACTTGCACAGTATAAATAGCATTATTTTGGGAGAAGTATGACTGACCATAACTGATTACACCACTCTGAACACAAACAGAGAAAGGATGAGAATAGAAGGAACAAAAGTGGCAGCCAACATGAAGAGATGGGGCAAATCCAATTAAACCTATAACTTAGCCCATTATCTTTAATTCTTGTTTGAATAAGAGATCTGGTGGCAGACATTCTTTTCCCAGGTAATACCTTCATAGAAATGGAAGTTTTAAGCAATTTTTGCAATCCGTGACTGATGTCAAAGAAGAAGGATCATTAGACAGCATTAGAGTCATTATGATAATTTTTAAAATTAAAATGTAACAGAATTAGTGTGTTAGCATAGGTACACTAACAATACTAGCAATATGCAGCTACTGCCCTTTTACACCATCCTGATGGCTAAATCCAGTCAATAATGGAAGAAGCTTTCCACAGCCCCTATCACAAAAAGCTCTGTGAAGTCGCTCTGGGATCCACCTGAACACATCAGATACCATGACATGCTCACTACAGGGGAAGAATCCTGGCTACATCCTTGCTTCTCCCTCAAATCTACTGGGTACCCAAAAAGTGAGGCATTATATTGGCTATCCATTACCCTGGATGATACTGGTAAAAGGCAACAACACAATCTGGAAGCTGTGGACCACAGTGTCATGATATAAAAATCTGGGGGAAAACAGGTCTGTCTGGCCTGGTCAGCATTAAGCCTGGCTTACAGAGAGAAGAAAAACTGAACTTCAGGGGCAGGGGTGCCACTCAGAAGAAAGGATGGCACTACCTGGTTCTACAGTAGCACTACAGGGGCCGACTTTGCTGAGGAACAATGAGACAGAATATTGTGAGACAAGTACCATCCTAAGTAATATAATTATCAGTAACATTCCACTTTCTTAGCACCTGTAACACTGTAATTACACAGAAATTAGAATTTAAAAATGTATAGTGAGGGGCATTCTCAGAAAAATAAAACCCTACCACCTGGTACTTTACTCTAGGAGCAAAACAGCGCATTCCTTTTGTTAACGAAAGGTTACAGTATTTAATTCTAATTACTTTAATTTTATAGTGATCGATTCAGTTGTAACTATAAAGGAAGATGACACTCACTTACTATCAAACCTTCAAATAAAACACTTGTGATTCCTGAAACAACTTCTGCTTCAGTTTTAGATTTCCAAAGTCAGACCTCTGCCAAACCCTAAGTATTTTCCTCCAAACATTCAAACCATGCACTTCTCCATACTTTCCAACAGAAAGCTGTAATAGGAATCTAACTCCTTGACTTTCAAACACTTAACAAAAAGGTCTGGTTCATATCAAGAACTTTCAAATTCACATAAGCCCAGGTCTTCATCTGTATGTTTAGGTGAATTAGAGAAAGAAGAAAAATATAATATGCTTATACAGCATAAGGAAATCCTCTGGCACATGTTCAGTAGAATATTCTGTCACAGTTAGGGCAGCATGGTCTCCTGTCTCAAATCAACGTGTTCAACCCCAGCATGCTTGTGCACACAGCCTTAATAAAGGCTAAAAATCCTTCTCACTGAATGACAAAAAAGAAAAAATCTAAAAGGAAACCAAGAAGAAAGCTGGGTGTTAATGTCAAGGCTATTAATCAGAGGTAGATTTGAAATCCTGATGCTATGGCATTTTATTCATACATTCTATAAATTCTATTACTTCTTATCACTTAGCTTTGACCTTTTGACAATACATTGGTCACAATGTTCACCTGTGTTACCGTCTTTCCTACACTGCTTGCCTTTACACTGAAGTATGAACTTCAACATCTTATTAAGAGCCTTTAAAATATTAACACTAGGCCTGATACTGGTCCACCCTGTGACCCAGAGCAAGGAAGCAAAAGCATAAAAAGCATGTTTCTGTGTCACAGAACAATAATCCCCATTCCAGAACTTGCAAGGTAGTGGATTTTGCAGAGTCATTAAATGCATGCCTATGTTGAAGACTGCAGTGCAGCACACAGATCTGCAAACTAGCTCAGATACTGGCAGGAGCCTACACCAAAAGCTGTGCTCAGCTAATTTGCCGTGCTCCACAGAAGGGTGAATTAGGTCAAAGGGAGATCCACACTCTTGTAGCCAGACTGCTTCTTGTACACAAGCCAGTTCATTAAAAAAGGTAGCTCAACCATCTTCAGAAGACTGCAGTCTGCAATGCAGTCATACCCAGCACTACAGAAAGGACAGGACTCACACACACGCCTGTAATCCCCTTTTCCCCAGGAAGTACACGGCAGCACAATTACACCACTTGTCAGTGCCACGTATATGGCATCACATATGTACCTGTCATAAGGTGCTCTCTACATACTGCCTTTTACTCCAGCTTAAATCAAAGCAACATGAGCTAGCAAATTATTAATACAAGCAATTTTCCTCTCCTAAAAAAGCCCCAAACCAACCTACAAAAAAAAAAAAGTAAAAAATCTACTAAGTTTACATGATTAAGGAACTCTCCAGTCAGAAAATACCGATGTTAAAGTTCCAAAAGCAACATTAACTGAGCCATGTTACACATATATAGCACCTTCTCTTTCTGATTTATGTTGTCAAAGGCATTTCATAAAATACAGAGGATGTGAAATGTGGCTTAGTTACTGTGGCTGCTAGAATCTTATCATTTATGTTTTCTGACTTCTTAGCTGTGCAACCTTCACATCTTATTAACATAGTTTTTTGCATAGATTGTAGTATGGAATAGTACTTATGTTTTATGTATTGACATATTTTTGATGTACTGAGATTTTGAATAAGTTTGCTATTCTTCATGATGAGAGCCAAATAAATAAAGACTACTGCCACAAAATAGTCAATCATTTATACAGAAAAGCAATATCTCTCCTTCCAAAAAAGAACACTTTGATTCCCCTGTCAGAAATTGATGAAAACTACCTCAGCTGTAAACGCTAAATCTATGCCAATATCACAACCACCACCCACTCCCACCTTCCCCTAAAAACAACAAACAAACAAACAAACAAAAAATTTGCATGTTTCAGATGAGCTAAAATTAGTTTCAAGGGAGAGGTAAACAGCTGAGTCTAGAAACAAAAGGAAGAAATTTTTCCTCGAATAGTGTTGATTTGCACAGCGCATTACAGCTTGAACTAATGCAACATTTGGTCCATTCTTCAAGTTAAGGGATGAAAATATGATAATCTCCAGTAAGAGATTTCCACATTGCTGTATTTATGCTCTCACACTGACACTATAGAGAAGACTAAAGATTTGCAACAGAATTGTTTTTGGAAGCGCTGCTATTTGATACACTGTATTACAGAGAGAAATCGTAGTGCCTACACACACACACACTCTCAAGTGATGAGTCAGGTAAGAAGATATCTATTCTTATACTCTGCCTTCCTTCCTTTTTAAAAAAAAAGTGATCAAAAGAATTAAAAGGAATCATGTAATCTGCTTAAGTAATAGATTTGCACTTTACAAACCAACATAAGGGAAAGCACATCCCAGTTGTCACAACCTGATCTCTGGAGATTCTGATGATTGCAGCTTCAGTAAAAAACTCGTAGGAAACCTCATCTCTTGCTGCGTGAATAGCATGAAATTCACCTATGAAATGCCAGCCATTACAGAAAAATGCAAAAGTCTATATTTAACTGATTTTTAATCACATAACAATTTATTACAAGGCACTTCTTGAGCATCCATGAATGGAATAAACAGTGATCTTTGATCCTCAAATCCTCTAGTTGCCATTTATTTTCCAGGAAATCTGTAACAATTTTGACCACTATTTCTTAAATGGTGATTAAAATAAGATATGGTAAAAAAAAATACAGAGAAACATATTTCTTCAGACAAATTCTGGAATGCCATTCAAACCTTCTAAAGCAAGGAACACAAATGAGAGGTATGGGTTGAGTTTGAATAACAGGTAATCCAGCTGCATGAATAATCCTCCAATTTTATGCCTTTATACACAGAGAGAACTCTAACACTTAACTACTGGAGACTGGAAAATCTCTCAGTAAAATAGCTTTCACTCTACATTTCTTCTGGCACATAGTCTTGGTAGGAGGAAAAATTGCAAACATTCTTTAATCTCAGTAGTAAGAAAAGGCAGAATGTGCACACACCCTGTTTATCATTTCTTCCCTGGCATCTTGCACACCCTTGAGTCTTCTTTCTTTCTTCCAGTCTTTTGAGAGAAAAGGGTGCTTTTTAATTAATTCATGTTCTCCTCCAAAGATATCAGTCTTGATGAATACTGTCTTCACCATTCCTAAACTCAATGGCTTTCAGAACTAAATCATTTGAGATCATTCAGAGCTCTTCACCGTATCTCTTAAAACAGCAGGAGAAGAATATAAAAGATCTTCCACAGGGAGCATCCATGCACTCTTAAGCAAGCTAAACCTTTCTCTTCTGTCCATCTAAACTTGCCCAGTTCCACATAGGGCTTCACAGACCCTTAAAGTGCACACCCTCCTTTCCTGACAGCTGCTCTTCTTCCTTCATTGCTATCCTGCACCTGTGGAGGAACAACCCCAGGCACCAATATATGGTGGAGGCCACCCAGCTGGAAAACACCTTGGCAGAGAAGGAGCTGAAGGTCCTGGTCCAAGTTGAACATGAGCCAGCAATGCGGCCTTCACACAAAGAGAGCCAATGGTATCCTGGGCTGCACTAGACAAAGTACTGACAGCAGGTCTGGAGAGGCGCTTCTGTTCTACTCTGGAGGACCGTGTCCAGCTCTGGGCTCCCCAGCACAAGGGAGACATGGACATATTGGAGAGAGTTCAACAAAGGGCCACAAAGATGATTAAGGGGATCATGTAACTGTGCTATGAGGAAGGGTAAGAGACCTGGGACTGTTCAGCTTGGAGAAGAGAGGGCTCCAGGGAAGCCGAATAGCAGCCTGCCAGTATGTAAAGGGACTCTAGAAGAGAGCTGAAGAGGGCTTTTGTACCACGGCATGCAGTGACAGGAAAACAGGGCATGGCTTCAAACTGAAAAAGGGAGCTTCAGATTATGCATTAGGAAGGAATTCTTTACTGTGAGGATGGTGAAGCACTGGAACAGGTTACCCAGAGTAATTGTGGATGCTTCATCCCTGGAAGTGTTGAATGGGGCTTTGAGCAACCTGGTCTAGTGGAAAGTATCCCTGCCCATGGCAGGGTGGTTGGAATTTGATGATCTTTAAGGTCCCTTCTGACCCAGACCATTGTATGATTCTATACTTCAGTTTAGTAGTGTCTCAGTACAAAGTTATCTGCAAAGGGGCGCACCAAATTTCTGGTCTTTAACAGAGAACCCCTCTGGTTTTGGCCCAGACACCTTTGACAAGGTCACCACTTTTGAGTTAACCCCCACAAACAGCAGACCAGCAAGTCATCTTCTGTTCTGGTCCTTCTCTGTGTTATGGGATATTCACTCTTTCAATCAAGAAAAACTTGCAATGACAGAGCAGATTTACAGCTCTTTGTGTTCCCATTATGGATTTGAATCTTCAGGTAGTGTCCATAGCACAGGAGGTTGGTCAAGACACAAAGAAAAAGGGATGACCTCCCATATCTATCATTTAGGGTCAGCAATATCTGTGATAAATCTAGTCATTTGTACAGTCCAAATTCTTCTAGTTTCTTCTATTATAGCAGGATCAAAATCATACTTTTCATCTGGACACTAAAAATTCCCCACAGCAAGGAATCCTGAGGCAAAGAGAATGACTGGCTGAACTAACGGTAAGAAAATTTGATTACATCTCTACCCATCCAGGATAATTTATTATCCTGCAGCATAGCATTAACTGCCTAAGATCAGGATCCCACTCCTGTGGCACAGTTCCTCAATATTTTTTTGAGGGTACTTATGCTGGCTTAGAAAAATAAGAAAGACAGAGGTACTCCTATCAGAAACCCTTCTTCTTTAGATGAATTTGACCAAAGTGCACCACCAATAAAACCAAAACCAACCAACCAAAACAATTTTTTTAAAAGGGAAGAGTAAATCTTTTCTGTGATGGCTTTTCTTTCCTTTTTCCTACTGGGAACAGATAAAAACCAAGTCAGCCTCTTAAATAGGAGTACTTACATAACAGCTGTGATTTCAAATATTCCTGCAAGTATTTTTAAAAGAAAATTTTCAAATCATGCCTTGTAGACGCAGAGTTCAGATATTTGATTTATTCCATTTCTATTATTTAATTTGACCTATTACTTAGCACTGGAAAACATCAAAAGAACCCTGACAGAAACATCAAAGACATCTATCTTATAAATTCATAGCTGAAACCATATAGCACATCATAATTTTTAAAATAATTACAGTTTTATTATACTCAAAATAAGATGATTATTGCAAATTATTCCTCATATCAGTTACCACAAGTAAGTTTTAGAAACATCTGCTAAATGTAAGTATGTGGATACAGTTAATCCAATTCATGTAACATTATACTCAAAATGGAACAGAAAAACAAACAAGAACCTTTCAAGTTCTAACATCACTTATCAAAAAATTACCTGTTTTGCTTAACTGAAAATAGCCAACTTAAAAACCTATGAAGAATCAACCACCAAATTCATACACTCACTTAAAAAACTACTATATTTTTTTAAAATTAATATTGCAACTAAATTTAATTCAAATATTGTGCTCCATTTCTTAATGTTCATAATACCTACTACTTTTTCCAAGCATCCAAGCATCTCCAGTATATCCATGCATGGCTCCTTCCTTTCGGGAAAGCTCAAGCCCCCCTTCCCCCAAGTCTGGTTGTTTTGGGCTACTATCCTGAACCTGTTTTGTTTAAACATTCACAAAACAGATTCTTACACTCACAAGAAAACGCTTCCTTCTCATTTATGTCCAGACTGAAGTAATAGCTATCTGTACACAAAATTAACACACAAGTGTACAATTGTAGTTTTATGCTCAAGTGCCCCAATTATGCACTTTGAAACACTTTAAAGGATCCATCAGGAACATTCAATACCTCCAAACTGTAAAGTCTTGAGGAGTGTCTTTTGACAAGACAGCTGCATTATGGAGAAATCTTTCAGCTAAAAACAAAGAAAGCAATCAGCTTTGGGGTTTTTTTCCTCCAGGATACTCTGGCTGTAAAGAATAGTGGGACCTATCTGGTGCAGTGAATTTTGCCACAACTAAGAGACAAGTAGGAAACCGAATAGCTTGTTTTGCTTTTGTGTAATACCTCCCAGGTAAGCACAGCCTCCAGATTGTTTGAAAAGGGTGATTAAGGAAGGGTGATCAAGAATGTTTGCAACAGACAAATGAGGACCCTACACCTTCCTCACTTCAGCCCCAAGTCAACTGCAGCTCCACACACATGCTTGGTGAACATTCATCCTCTGCCTTCTCACTTCTTACAAAATACTTTTAAGAAGCAGTTTGTTCAAAAGGGGAGTACAGGAGGTGACTGTCAACAGTTTTTTGTTACATAAATAAATTTCTCTGCACACGTGGTGAAGAAGGGAAGTCTATGTTAGCCCATCTGACTTTGCACTGAAATGGGTTACAGGTGCTCATACAACGCATTATACTCTTTCACAGAGACTGGTGATAAACTTGCCACATCCTTCATGTTATAGTTTATGAGAACCACTGGTGGTGTTCGTGGCAGGGGGTAAGTGGGAGGATGTCCCAGCAAACACAAGAGAAGATAAGAAGACAAACTTGTTTCACATGACAAACACATACCAAGTTCTTAATAAGTGGGGAAATCAGGAATGGTAAAAACAGTGTAAGAAGAAGGTAGATAATTCATTACATTAAAAACATACTAAGAAAAGTGCTTCAGGCTGACTCAAAGATGGTTAAGTAGTGAGGCCATGTTAGTAAAGGTTTTCCTCAGTAAAACCAAGACACAGTAACTTACACTGAGAAAATGCAATGCTCTGTGCAACTCATATGGGATTTAGCCTCAGGTGTCAGGGGCATGCAGTCACTGTTTGTTAACCATCAGGAAAGAGATAAGATGAGCCTATTTGTGAGCTCAAAGAGTGATACCAGGCAGAGTGAGACAAAATTCCAGCTGTTGTAGTTCTTTAGTGGGGCCAACAGAATGCCAAGTTCTTCCAAGGGTGATGGAAAAATCACACATTTTCAGGAAGCTGCCATTCAAAGCTGTTCTAGAAAAAACATGCCATGCAGAAATGCTCCCAAGCTACTCATCCAGTGCACTGTGTGGGTTCTTGTCTCACAGTGCCCACCTCTGCAGGCTGAAGAGATGCGCAAAGAAGAGGTCTCCTGACAGCAGGCACCATGAAAGACACAGTGAGGGTTGATGACATTTAGGATAAGGCTCCCGAGGCAAAAGCACCAAGACAACTGGTCTATAGCTGCAAGCTGATCTGTCTGCTGCTGCAGAAGCTCCACTTCTTCACCCAACCTGCCAGTTCTCCCTGAATGTCTACCAAGGGTTCTGCCACACTCAAATGGCAGAAAGACAATGGGCAGCCTTCTGCTGCCTCAGCACACCAAAACACTGCTGGGTTCATCTGGCATGGCCAGATGAACCCAGCAGTGACAAGAGGGAAGTGGCACTGCAGGTACCAGCTGGGTTGGCTTTGGCTGCTGTTGGAACTGCAGATTGTTTGGGTTTCGTTTTCCATGGCTCCCCTCATCTCATCAATCCAAATCTGTAATTCTCACTTTCCAAAAAAGCACCCCCTGTGCAAAGTAACAACTTCCAGCTCTCCCTGCAGAGCCCTGCTAAGGGAGAGGTGCAATGAGAAAGCTGCTGCACTACCAAGTGAAGCTACAAAAGAAGCCTCTCCTTGACTTTCCAGGGAGAACACTGGCTTTTCACATCTCCTCAAACTCAAGACACTCAAATTTTGCCATAAAATTTAATCCACTTTAAGCAGAAAATTATTCATTGCTGCTCTCACCTAGAGTGACATCCAAAGTAGTGATACAGGGAGGAGGACATACAAACAATTCTTTCTCCCTTCCTTACAGGAAGCAAAAAGATATAATGCATTTCAGGGACATTCTTAGCATGAAAGTAAGGTGCAAGTGGGTAATGCCCACTTAGATTAGTTCTTGAATATTATTAGGGCAATGATCACTTACCTATATTGGTAGTTATTTATTTTAACCTCCTGTTTGGTTTGGCAAATCTTCCTCTGAGTACCAGTTGTACTTTAGTGGCTACAGCGTTGTTCATGCATGAGCTTCTACGATTAAACTAAGCTTCTGATTTTGTAATTGCATAACTCTTTAGAATATTTCAAACAATAGGTCAATATTTCTCAGAAGCTCTATATACCTTCCACAGCACGGGGTTCACACATCCTGGAGAACAGGCTTTTTAGTTTTAAAACCAAGTATTTTCATTACTTAATTGGTTCTGAAGTACATAATATTTTTTTGATAGTATAAAACTAGGGAGAAAAGCTTAGGAAGCAGCACTGTCTGCTTTGGAGGGAGTACTTACCCATCTGCCCTTCTGGCCAGAGGTTTAATAGATTTCTATTTTTATAAAGGACATAAGGGGAGGGGGTGGCTCCATCAGTTTCCTACAGAAACCCAGCTGCCAAACTGGATGTGCCAAAGGGGAATTTTAGGGAATTTTAAAGAGATAACCTCTGCTGAGACTGCAATGTCAGCTTTGTAACCTCATGACTGGAACATGTGCAGTGAATGCTGGATTGAAAAAGCTGTGCTATGGGAGTTAGAAGAAAGAAAAGGAGAAAACAGGAACAGCACGAACTGGGATTATTACTCTGTGATGAGAAGAGGACTGGAGCTAAAAAACACTGCTAGTTCACTGCGAAAAAATACATCTATAGAGTAAGCTCACTTTGATTTGACTATTTATTGATAACCTTTGTGCACTTTCCTTCTCCCAGCCCTAATATGGTCTCTGCATTTTATGCTGATTCTGTTGTTCCATTTAGCAGGTCACTTGCAGCATATTTTAAACAACACATGGACCCAAACTGACCTCTGGTTTAAATGTTCAGCACAGATATTGCGCAGTAGGGGTTGAGCAGGGAATAGGAATGCGAGAAGAACAGGAGCACTGCCAATTAAAACCAAATAATAAATAAATTTTAGAAAAATTAAATCATTGGTGCTTTTTTGATCTAGTCCTTCAGCTTCTACTCAACTTTTATTGCATGTTGAGACAAAACTAAATTAAATCCCCTTATTTCAAGTTATCAAAAAATTTTTAAAATTTATTTTACAGGAAATAGATAAAGAACTATGTCATGTATTGCTATTTACTCACTGAGATCAGAATGTTTGAAGAAAATTAGTATGCTAAAGAAGCTGTAAAACATTTGTGATTCTAAACTAAGATCAACATTTAAAACAGTAAGGACAGCCGAAAACCCACACAAATAGAGCAGCCACAAATACCTTCAAAGGTCTATAAATATCTATTATCAGCTCTTACTTTAGGATTAAAAAGGTGAAGTTAGTGATTTGCACTCAGACAAGTATATATCTATACTAAATTATAGAAAGGGAAGTCTCTTATGGGTAGGACCCCATTACAAAGCACTTCTAATGTCCACCTGTTTTCTTCTGCTCTTCACATATAGCAGTGTGCTTGCAGAACCATCCCTTTTACTACATTTAAAATAGCTGAGAAAAGATGATGTCATCACATTTCACCTAGAGGAGGAGCAGTAATAAATATCCTTTTGCAGTGAAAGCAGGAATGCTTTATGATAAAATATATCAGCTCTTTAAAAAGAAACATTTCAAAGTAACAGGAATGTTAGAAAGGTAAAATAAATTAATAGCCTATGTTGTTAAAAACTATCTACAAATCTTTATAATCCAATTCTCTCAACAGCTTCGATATATGGTGAATGTCATTAAATTATCAATCTAAGAGAAAAATCTGTCTTCAAACTTGAAGATATATCACCCATTTAGCCTAATATTTGGAGTTTTAGAAAATATTTTTTCACACTTTGGGTTAGTGATGGGGTTTGGGGAGTGTTGCCCTATTTTCTTTTAAGGGAAACTGTCAACTGAGAACCCTTAGAAAAACAGCTACAACATCACACCATAAGGCATACGCTAATATATGCTATCTGTAACTAAATGTTAAGTTTGTTTCACTAGTGTTTGTTCTTCTTTCTGGGCAGCACTTCATTGAGGATCTGCTCCCTTGAGGAAACATAAGCTGCTTCAGTGCAGTGTATCTCAACATCTCTGCAGAAGAAAAGGCATGTAATCAAATAATTAGCAACCAGTGTAACCATTCTGTGCATCACAAACAAAAACCTAGACAAGCACCTCTCCCTCCTCTGTTGCCTCTAACTGATCTGAAAATAATATTATTTCATCTTCAAGTCAAAAAGAAAACAACTTGTTACTCTGCAAGTGGTTTTCCATTGCCTTTCAGCAAGAAAAGCTTTGCCTAGTCGGAAGATTTTTGCTCTCTCAGAAAAAAAAGTATTTCTATGATGTATTGTAAATCTTTACTCCCTCAATTGGGAGGTAGGTTTTTATGCCTTTCAAAATTTATTATGTCTGCTCGACTGCGCTTTCCTAAAGATCCCTTTCAGCTTCTGTTCCAACTAGCAAGTGAAAATTCTCTCAAGTGCAGTAATGTAAAAGGAGTAGGAAAGAAATTCAGGACATGAACAGGGCAGACACACAATGAAGTGCAGTGCTTTGCACAGCCCTACAAAGTACATTATGGCTCAATTCATGGAATACCCGAATTCAGAGTACTTGCTCTATGGGTCTTATAATTTATTAAATTTGATACTATAAATAAAACCATGAAGTCAGTCCCAGCTGAAATGCTCACATTTCCGAAGAAACCCTACAAACTCAGCAAAATCTTGAGCCTCTTCTATAGATCTTTCCTAACCACATCCTATTTATTTCCATTATGTGTGATTCAGGTTCCAACTCTACAAACTACTATGCAATTTAAAATTTTAATCATAAGAGTAGCGCCACTGAGCTTAGCAGGGCCAATGCCACTATGGTAACCAGTGATGCACACATCAACCTATTGAGCTGAGGGATTTATACCCCAAATTCCTTGGGGCAACGAATATGGCTTTTCCTGCATTTCACAAAGCAGCACATAATTTTGCTAGAAAGCAGGAAATGAAGATTTCAGTTTTAAAATTTTCTTATTACCAGCAAGCTCAAAGAGGAGAGCAAAGAGCCCAGAAAAAGCTCTGCAATATGTCTGACTAAAAGGATCTCCACAGTCTTCCATCTCATGACGGTAGTCAGGAAAGGTTCCTTCCATATAAGATGTGATAAAAGAAAGTTGTGATTAACTGGAAAACTAATCAGAAACCAACTTTACCTGCTGTGATTCTTAGCTATCTTTTTCTAGTTTTGTCTAAAGCAAAATATTATACTACTATCAAAAAAACCAAACACAAACCAAAATCAGTTTCAACTACACTAACTATACCTTCACTACATTTTTCCTGCTGTTAAGCTTATTCAGTAAGTAAAAAAGGAAAAAAAATCACACACAGATGCACTACCAAATTCACCATCAGAGAAACAAGAAATCATTAGCCTAGCAATGACTCTTTCTCTGATATTTCAGTACATATAAACTGCATTAGATATTCAACACTCTTTCTTCAATAGCAAATTCAGCCCTCATGTGCACAAAGTGCAATAAATTCTCTCATAATTATAAGAATGCAGGAGAACCTTGATAATTTTAATTACTGGGAAGTTTGTCTTGGGTTTCTAAATATCATCAGCAACAAGGTAAATAAAGACACATAGAAATGGAAGCCAAGGCTGTTTTAGCAAAATTGTATCTTACTACTACATTAGAATTGCAGGGTTTGGTTTCGTGACCAAGTACGAGCAAGTGTATTTCACTGACTTTTGTAAGATGAATTGATTATTACCATGACATTTCAACCACACACAAAAGAGAAAGGTGACACTACAGCAGAAATGTGCTATCAGTTCAGCAGCAGTGATTTACAGAAATCACTTTATACTAGAGCTTTTCAACTTTATACTAACAGGGTTATTTCATGAGCTGAAAGTAGTTTTATTCCCTTATGTCAAATAACATTTACGTATCTGTAATGTGCACAATACCATAAAAAGGGAGACATGAAGAAAAACATGACTTTACAGACATGACTACCATCACACAGTATTGCTTTATAAATAATTCTGAAGTAAACACAATCTGCATATAAATAACATTTCTTATATTGACTGTTAAATATATTGACAGAACCAAACAGTAGCAAAATGTTGCTTATGGTAAAAATTTCTGCTTTTATTTTAAAGATATAAACAAAATATTTATTTTTGCAACCATCAAAGCAAGCAGCTGAGTTTTTATTTTGTCTGTGAGGAGCACATATCTACAAATAAAGGAAGAGAAAAAAAATCCCCAACATGGTAGAGGAAAAAAAAGACACAAGTGAGGTTTCACACTATTGACAAGGCTTATAATCCAGAAAAATCTGCCATGTTAGCCAAGGCACAGCAACATAGCATTTAGGCACATAGAAGAGAAATGCTTGTAAATTCCACGGGTCCAATGAGCAGAGACACAGTTTTCATAATTTTATCATTGTGCTCCACGGCTGAGCGGCTGTCAGGCCAATGGCAAGGCACAGGTTCCCATTTGAATGACATATGGGTTCACCCAACCAGAGAGGTGTTAGAGCATTAAATACCACAAACAGACAGGACAAGAATACAAAAAGCCAAATTAGCGCCTGTGCAACGACGCGCTCAGGCAGGGACCTGCCTGCTCCAGCCCAGCACCTCTGCCAGGTCCCCAGCATCAGGAAAACCAAGTCCTCCAGGTACAGTCTCTCACCTCATAAAACTCAAACACGCGCTGAAAAATTATACTTCTAAGTGTGGCGGGAAAATAAGAAAATGTGTATTTTTAAAACACTGGGAAATGTAGACTTAAGACATGTGGGGAGTGAGAAGGGAGCAGGAATTATTCTTTCCCACAGTATTTCTAAAAAAGTGCCATGGAAAATACATTTTACCTTTGTGAAAAGCTGTTCTTCAGACAGAAGTGTTTAACATGTTATATAAACATGTTATGCAGTGAAATGTAAAACACAGGGGGATTTTCATCACATTTATTGCATTTGTTAGCCAAAACATAGTAGTCTTGTAATCACTGCCACTGCTGTAGTAAAACACTTCAGTAATATTAACAAAAAAGTGCTTTCAGACAGGCTTGTCAAAGGAGAAAGAGATTATATTGAACAACTTGGACCTAAACAAAACAACAAACCCAAATAAAACCCCCAAAGAACTGCAGATGAGCATGCAAAAAGAGATCACGGGGCTGATTTCAACTAGCAATTCACCATGCCTTGAAATTTTCTTTTATGAAAAAAACAAACCCAAGTCGCATAAATAGCCAAACACTGCAGGGACACAGGTGTCCCCTCTCTGTACAATGTGATGGAGCAACACATGAACCACACACCACCACCAGGCCACAGGAGAGGTTCACACTTCAGGGAATTGAATGAAGGAGGAACTGGTGGAGAAATGGCATTAGAAATTTTCAGTCCAAGTCAAGTTGTTCATCACAATGGCATATAATGAGCACCACCTTTGCACAGCAGGATTTGCAATAGCAAAGCCAGAGAACAAGCTTTACTCAGGCTGCCTAAGAGACCCTGCTTGTACACAGGCAGCTTCTCAGGTGAGGAGGAGTGAACACCTCCACCCCTGCCCCTCACCCTGCACCCAGTCAGGCTGCAGCCTCCCCACAGCTCAAGACAACTCAGGGAAGTGGCAGAGATGGTGCCTTCCACTGACTTAAAGGGAGTTTTTCTTCTCAGTCTTTCTGTGCTCTATTTTCACTCTGTAGATCTCTCTAGACACGGTCTCTTTAGATTTATTTTATAATACCAGGATTCTCTTCTGTTTGTACTGTGGTTTTCCTGCTCTCATTTTTTTTACCCTCTCAGTGCTAATGCTACCATCTATGCAGAAGACTTGGGAGACTTCACTAGGTTCTGCAACATTTCCATCAATAAACCAAAAGGACCAGGAGGGAGGATTATCTTCAGGCATATATTCAAAATAGCTGCTTAGATCAAGGGTACTGATTGATTAATTACTGCAGATCAAAAGTCACTGACAGTCTCTTCCTGACCAAGACGAAGGTCATTGCTGCAAGAGAAGCAATCCATAATAATCTTTATTAGAAGTTATTTAACTACACACTGTTTATGCTTTAAGTGGTTGAATTTGTACTTTACTGGGAAAAAAATACTTTTTAGGACAGTAGTGAATTGTTAGGAAAAACAACAAAGCCATTTCTTTCCTTAAGAATTCCAGCACCACATCACCATCAGCAGATGTGATGCTGTTTACAATATCTCCACATGCTTCACACGGTAGATCCGAGAAAACTGTTTCCAGGTTAAACTTCACCCCAAAGTTTATCCCAGCAGTTTATCTTTTTACTTCTGATTTTTTTTTTGCCTGAGAAGTTCACATTTCAGCGTAACTTTCAACTGAGCACATCCAACTAGTATCCTCCCATCTTCTTTTTTTTTTTTTTGTAGTTAATTACTAAGAACTGATTTCATGACTATAGACACCAAAATACTGAAAGAACCCTGTCTGACTCAGGAAAAACCCCAAATTCAGTTAAATATCTTCCTAATTGTTCTCCATATAAGCAAACTGTGTGCCACCTGAAAGCATAAGATGAAGAGGAAATGAATCAAACACTAGGAAATGTACTCCTTCGTTATTTTAACATCTAACAGTAGAAAACCGTTTCAAAGCTCCCCATACATACACAAAACAGTGCTGGCAAAACACAAGAAAAGTAGATATGAAGCAGAATTGTCACTGATGTCCTCCTTAAAATACTATCTTCAAGAACGACTCTCATACCCTCTAGGCTAATCCATTCCCATGCTCTGTGTTGGAAGATGATACTCATATTAAAAGATCCATCAAAGCCCGCCCTACCTTAGACAAGAAGAAAGGAAGCAGAGCTAATGGGAGAGAAATCTTCTGAGCCGTAGGCAGAGCATCTCCCCCCTTGCCATTATCTCTCCCCACCCTACCATGCTGAGGTAAGTTGGCAAACTGAGACAGAATTCCCAATTCACAAAAGCAGGAGCTTTCAAAAACGTTTAAGAAAGGGGAGAGTAAGGCTGAAGATTAATAGGATCTTCAGAGCTCAGCAAAGTGCAGGACAGAGGGAGAAATATAAAATTGATGTCTATGACATTTCAAAATAAAAGAAATGTGAAAACCACTTTTTCCTTAGAAGTTGAAATTTTTAGTTATAAGGATGAATATTTCAGTGTCTGATATGGAGATGTGTAAACTCCTGAGGGTTAGTTTAGGATGTTTTGTTGTTTTGTTTTGTTTTAAATAAAATACAGAACACTAAGCATGGCAGAAATTATTAAAAGTGGTTTTTAACCAGGAAGTTTTCAATTCAGAATGAAAGCATTATTACACAAACACACAGAAAAAGAAAAAAAGTCTGTCAAAACAGAAAACTAAAGAAAGCTACAAAAACTGAATATTTAGATTTGACTGTAACTGCCAAGAACATAGAAGTTATAACTTACAACTGGGGAAAAAAAAGTCAATTAAAAGAAAAACAGTATTCAGCGTGGGGGGAGAAACAAAACTTTTCAAATTCCCAACAAGTATTTCTTTTGAAACCAATTTTCTTTTGAGGATACTTTAACTGTGACAAAAATTCATCACCCAGTAGAAAACTACCCTCGCCATATTTTCCAAGAGCTTACAGGTAACCAAGAAATACACCATCCTATTTTGGTAACATAGAAATTAATAAGCACTTAATACAGATAAAATTTATATGGACTTACAACAGACTTAGAACAAAGATAAGCATACTGAGTTAAAATTAATACATTGTGTTATAGTCCGCTTAATGTAGTGTTCATGTAAACGTGTCTGTAGGCAGACACAAACTGAGTCACAATGGAATATGACTTTCTTGGAGGCTAAGGTAATTTTAACATGAAAAATGCTGTACCCATCTACAGAGCTGCAGGACACTAACAGGTCTTTTCTAACTCCATTTGTGTAGAACATAAGCAACTTGACACCAATAAAATGAACAAATCATTCTCATAAAATTAATGAAAATAAGAGTTATGATACTAAATCTACTGGTACCCTCCTTTAAAATTGCTCTGAAACCAAAAGCACCAAAGAAGTGAACAACACTGATGAAAATACTTTCAGCTCAGAAAATAACATAGGCTTGATGGTCAATGCTTGGGCTGCAACAGGTCAGGGGTTTTTCAAAGATGAGATTCCAGCTGAATCCCAAGCTCCAAGGGGAATGAAGCCTCACAAGCTATTGCTTCTCCCTCCCAGGTGCAGCAAAGCCCTTGCATGAATATCACCTGAACTCCCAACCAAACAAGACTACAGTAAATAAATATGGCTCATTGAACACTTATCAGTGTGAACTTCAAACAGCAGAAACAGGAGATTTTCCTTTTAAGTTTCAAGGATAGTATCCAACTGTTTGCATCCAGTCTACCCCCAACCCAAGTTGTGTAATGGATGGAAATGGCAAGAGCTCCACCACCACTATGAGCAGCTGTAAGAATGAACAGCTGTCCTCATCTTTCATCTAACTGGAAGAAGACACAAAAAAAGTCATGCCTAAATTCATTCCCTCTTCAATGCTTTTTCAACTGATGACCAAGCAGTACTTAACAGAGCGACAAAAAGACAACGATGGGAGAGTGGATGGGCAGAAGGAAGCACATTAACAAGGCAATGATGCCCATCCTTCAAACGTATTTTTTTTTCCAAACAGTTATAAAGCTGTTTCTAGATTAAGGGTATACTCAGAAAAATACTCTGTATTTCTGCTTTTAGAGCCAATGAGATAATCACCAAAGTCCTGCAGGAAGATAGGTAAGTCTCAGCCAATCACCCAGATGGAGGAAGGTTTCAGGTATTAAGATGTAAAACTGCACTGAAAATACAGGCTAGGCAGAAAGCTAATGATGGTTTGATAAACCTTATTAAAAGCCCCACATGGATAGATGGCAGTCAGTGCCTATTATTGCAAGGCTTGGATGGGATTACTTTAATTAATGTTCTACCTAAACTCTTACTTCAATAGCTACTAATTACCATTAAGAACTACCAGCTATATCCGCAGATTAAACATTTCTCCCCACCCCAAAGACCCAATTTTAGAAGCTGCTTCTACAAAAAATTATTTGTTATATTGTTTATGGTGCCATAGAAACCTCTACATCCTTTTAAATTTGTGGTAAGATCCTTTGATGTAAGTCCTTAAAAAAACTTGTTGAACAGATACTCACAAAACAAATGCCTCTTTAAATCTATGCTGAAAGAGCGTGAAAAAATGTCAATATACTACATAACTTTAAAGCAAAATTAGAGGACTCCCAGTATTTGATGCAATCTTCAGATTGACTTAAATCCTGTAGCTTTCTCTTTCTTTCTGAATGCACATATGAATAGAGGAATAAGAAAGACCTTGTCTTGAAGATGCAATTTTTTGTAGATTGATGTATTCTCTTTTAAAGGGATATAATTTTACAATCCCTCACAGGTGAGATAGTGGGTTTAATATCGAAAGGAAAGTACATATTTGTCTTTATGTCAATCTGCATGAAAGAAAAATCACTGGTAAAGTAGCAATAAAATACATGCACTGCAAGGATACATCTACATTCCTATTTTGTGGCTCAGATTTGACGTATTATTTGCCATACTCAGAAATGTACTATTTCTGTATGCACACACATTAATCTTGACAAAAAGATCTTATTTCAGTCATGCTGATCCTATTTTAAAATTTATTTAATACTCAGCTATAAAAGGCAAATACTATTTTATAATTGAAAAGGACATCACAGTTGAGAAATATCCCTGATTGAAAACACTATCTGAGCAGTTAAAAGAAAGATTCTACTGTCTTCCCTTTAAAAATCAATAGAAGAAGACAGCTATGTACAATTTTGGAGAAACTAATAAACAAATTGCAAGAACAAAAGCCTTACCAGTTTCAAACACATGCACATAAAAACTCAATCATATTTTTCCCCACAGTATTGTGAATTTAATAGAAACTCTGCTGTGTACATCTATGAGACGCTGTATTTAAGAATTTTTGTATCTCTTTATAGATATCCACCAATTTCAGTAAACAATTATATAGGCTTACAGTTTTAAAAAAGTGAATTAAAAAAGGAACAATTCTAGCAGAGAATATTTTTGAAAAAGAAAGTTAGTCTATTCTCCTGCAAGACAGAACCTCCCTTTATATTTCTCAACTGTAAAACTGCATGAGAGCATAATGGTTTTCGTATAGCCAAAACAATAGCTTTGTACAAGTAAGAAACCACAAAGAACAAAAAATAAATGTAAAACCAATCGAACTCTGTACAGCAATTATGATTTAAAAGTGACTATTAGCAGAGCTACAATACTTCAGACAAAATTTTAAACAACATTTGCTTTCTCCATCTGTCTTTTTTAAAGACTTATTTCAGCAGTGAGTCAGATTTTGGACAACATTTGATGTGGTGCCATTTAAAAAGTAAGAGAAATAAGAAGAAGGAGATTTTATGAAATAAATTCTGCCAAAATCCAAGGCAGATCTGGAATATGACAACAAATTCATGTCAAATAACAGTCTGCCTGATGTTTAGATTGTTAAGATTATTTAGGAAACGTGAAGAAAAAAGTAAGCTTTCCAAGCAGTCTTAAAGAACTTAGATTCCAGTGTATGTAATATATTAGAGGAAAATTAATAGATACATGAATTTAATTAAAAGATTCTGTGTTTGCCTATTGCTGTTATACACAGAGGAGCAATCATATGCTGGTAGCAGATCCATGTCATTAGAGTGACTTCTGCAATTTTTCTTTTCCATGTACAAAAGCAACTACACATCTACGGAGACAGCAGCAAGAGGGCCAACTATCACAGTCTTTTAGTCTTGTAATTCACCTTTGCTACCAGTGTTGTACAGGCTCTTCTCTATCTAAGGAGAACAAAAACCATTTCCAACAGCTGCATGGAGCAGACAGCATTTTGGTGAGTGGATCTCTGGCACAGAGAACAAGTCCATAAAGTAAGAGTGCATTGACAGCACATTTTCTTCTAAAAAACAACAAAAAAATTTACTAGCCCATTAGAAGTGCCAACCTAAACATTTTTGTATCATCTTTCTGAATAAATGAGAAGTTTGAGAAGTCAGACAAAGCTTCTTGACAAAACTCTGTTCTGTAAACCTAGGAGAAAATAATGGAAACTTATCAATTCCTTTTAAACATTTATTAGGTCCAGAATGGGACTGTTGGGCAGAAAAGCACAAAAGCATTGCCACACAGTTTTGGCAGACCCAGTTGCAGCCATCAAGGTGCCTTGCTCAATGACATGAGCCTTAATTACCCAATTATGTCTTATTTTAAGTTATTCTGACTGTGGCAATGGAACAAAACAAGCTGATCTAACTGCCAAGTGCCAGAGATTCACCTCCTCTCCATTCTCCCAGCACATACTCCCAATTTTTTTTGCATGGCTTTGGCACCAGCCTAACCATGAGCCGAGCCATTTTAGTGCACTGAACCTGGAGAAAACTAAGGCTTCTCCCTTCCTCCCCAACAAAAAAGACCCCAAAGGTCTCCCACCCATTCAGCAAAACACTGCTAAGCTTCACAAAAATTACTAATGAACTGGACTGCCCCAAGGGAAAGCAGGAGATCCAGCTGGAATCAATGGGCTGCAAGGAATAGAAAGCCATCCAAAACTAAGGAAACTGTTTCCCACAGTTGCCCAAGTCTGACTCAGATTTGTAACACCAGCTAAGTGCCATCTAACAGCAATGTGATTGATGCAGACTGTATTTTGCATCATGCAAAGCAGAAAAAGCGTAAGAGAATCTCAGAAGCATAAAAAAATCACTCCAACATCGAAGACATTATATACATACATACACATCTACGCTTAACACAGACATCCTTACTGAATTTTGTTAGTAATTAGCCCTTCATCTGAAAATGTTTAAGTAATTCACAATGATGCATAAAATATATCAGTGAAGCTGACAGATATTATTACCTCAGTAGGAACTGCATATTAAACCTTTCGTTCAAATCTACGGCAGAGCAATGAAGCTCACCACCTACTCTCAACTCTTTGGAAAAAACTCTCCCTATATGGAATTACATTTTGCCTGTTTATCATTTCCTACCAATTTAGTTTGCTAAGTATTTTTTTTCCCAATTCCTTTCTTCCAAATACGTTGTAACATGTCTAGCATGCTGTAGTTTTTTAAGCACTTGGGTAGCCAATGCACATATATAATCCTGTTTTCAAAGTCATAACATGCCTTGAGGGATGTGAAAGGTGTTAGGAAAAATAAATAAGGCAGGAAGAGTTTTTGGTTCAGCCAACCAGCCTGAAGTTACATTTTTCTAAGTCTTGTATGTATTCTTAGCCACTTTTAAGTATGTGTTAAAAGCATAGAAACAATAAAGAATTTGTAGTTCTTAAGTGAGCCATGAAAACCTCTGTAGCTCCCTGGTGTACATGCAGAGAAGTAATGGGTGAAGAAAAAAGATGGTCACCTTCTTACTAATAACTGGATTTGGGTGTTCAGCTCTTGAGTAATCCAGTAATAACTGGATTTGGGTGTTCAGCTCTTGAGTAACAACTTACTTCAGTGGCTAAACTGAAACCAATATTTAGGAAACTCAACAAATTTATAACAAAAGCTACTGAAACCACCTGCAGAGAAAAGCCAAAAATTATCTGAAATAAGAGAGAGAGACTACATAAGTTATTTTCAAAAAACTGCTATTAGGGTATTGCCAGGACTCTTCAAACATAAAAGATTAGTATCTTATTTGTTCAACCTGCACAGTGCAGGTATATATGGTTACAAAACCAATGACATTTTAAATTTTTTTTCCTCAAGTTTTGTATTTCAAAAATATTTTCTGAAAAACACAACTGCCTTATAACTGAAACATCTCTAGAACAACCCCAAAAAGTTGCAGAAAACCAAGGAGGGATGAAGTGAGAAAGACAAGCCTAGATGTTTAAAATATTACCATTACTATGGGTACCAAGGTAAAAACTGAAGGGATGAATTGAAGATATGCTCAGTGCTCAAAGCACATTTCTGAAATACAAGATAACAATTTGTCTGAGAACATCTTCTCTTTATCTCCCTCTGAGGGTTGTAAGATTATTAATCTTCAGAGCACAAATCACTGCAAAACTACAATTCCCAATGTACCCTGCAGCCCTTCACTTACCTGAAGTAAATGAGTCCTTGCTAAGACGAGGCAGGTAAGTTTTAAGAAAACATAAACCTAGCTCTGCTGTGCAGTTTCCAGCTTCTAGTGGCTGGACATGTATTTCTTCCCATGCTCCACTCCTTTTGCAGAAAAAGAGGTAAGGAATTAATCAATTGAATGAAGGTGAGTATTTTTCTTTCCCGTGGAAGAACAAACTCAAGGTGATACTGCAAATATGTAACTGCTCTGGGATGAATTTTGGCAATGCCCTCTACACATCTCTGTATGGTATTAAATAACCTCAGAGCAACAGGGTATATTACTAGGTTTCCACTGTCCTCAAAATGCTTCAGCTGACCAACAGAAGAAATGAAACACAAGCTGAAATAATTAAGTGGCACTGGCAAACAGGAACAAAGCCCTCTGGTGTAACTCAGACAACAGGATCAATCCAGGACAAATGCTTGTTTCTCCTCTCTGAGTTTACAACTGCACCTGTGGTCCTGCACTCTGGAGCAGCTTTCTTCACAGGGAGAATGTCCTATCTACTGCTGTAAGAGAAAGCCTGCACATGGCACACACACGCCTGCAGTAAGGATGATGCCATCCGAGACGGGTGCATCCCTTCCAGGCCTGGAGTCACAGCTACCACACCAGGGGTTGAGCCCACACACTCTGGTTTTGACTAACAGCCCAACTTCAGCTGCAGCATCTCTCCTGTATGGTTTTACAGGTTAAACGAGGAAAATAAAAAGGGGGTGGTTAGGAGGAAGTTTTTTATCCCCATGGTATCCCCATAGCTTGCCTGAGCTTCATGACCTCAGTCAAGTCCCCCTGCCTGGCTCCTCCATCGCACTTTTCAAGCTCAAGTAACTCAAGTGCTGCAGTAATGATGGAGAAGAGAGCTGCCCACAACACATAAGCACAAGAGGCTCTGGCAGTACCAAATTGCCAGCGAAGTCTCCACGGTGTCCACTGGTGCTAGAAAAGATCCACCCAGATGTCAGTGAAAGCAAAGATCCCTCCAATGTACATCACAGGAATGCACAAACCACCACATAAAAAAGTAACTAATTACATTTATTGCATCCACTGCTTCAGGAGCAGAAGCAAAAAAAAAAAACCAAAAAAAACACAAAAAAACCCCAAAAAAAACACAAAACCAAAAAACAAAAAAACCACCACAAAACAAAAACCCAAAAAACCAAAACAACCCCCCCAAAAAAACAACAAACAAACAACAACAACAACAAACCAAAACAAAATCAAATCTTGTACAGAAGACCACTGTTAGTCTCTAGAAAAGTGAAGAAGATGGACTGGGAAGCATTCAGGAGAACTAGCTGCCACCCCAGAGAGAGGATAAGGGAGTCTCACCCAGGAGGTGGCCAGCACCAGTTTGTCCCACCAGAGCCCCACTGGGTCAAAACAAGCTGGGTAATAAACTCTACCTCACAGAAGATTAACACACTTGGAATTTGGTGCCTGTTCCAGTACTCACCCCATTACCGTATTAACCACTGGGGAGGAGGCAGATGACATACACCAAATTTACTGCCTGGTACTGCAAAACCATTAATTTATCTTACAGCTATTTTACTGGCACAACCCCTGCTCTGTAATGGCGCTCTTTTCCTGACTATGAGAAATTATTGGGCAGTTTGTGCTAACTGCTTTCCCGTCATGTTTCATTTCCAAACACCATCTTCTGTCAGTTTATTCCCATTCAACCCAAAGTGACTGTCAGTATGAATACAGATGATCTGTTCATTTTTATAATGGTCTAATTTTGAGAGCAGTTTCTACCTCCCTTACTCCTTGAACTTAAAAGGCCAAGCAAAACCACAAAACAAAAATAAAAACAAAAATTAAGGAAAAATAGAATCAAACAAAAATCCACCAAAGCACAGGTAGATTAAACCTCAATATTATGGGAAATACATTGTGTATGTCATTGACCCATTTGTATTTTACTTTGTTTGAGAAAAGACAAGAAATGTGGAAAATAGAAAAGAAACAACCAAACAAAAGCGGGAAAAAGCCCAACAAAGCCCAGAATCACCCTACTCCTGCCTGTTTTATTTGCACATAAATGTTTTTCACCATAAATAGGCAAATTCTGCTTTTATGTTCCTGCCTATTCCACTAATTTTAACATTTTACCAAAAGCCCTACTGGAGGGGCTGAACCCTCCTCTCCTAGTACTCAAAAATGTCCATCTGCACTGGAAACATTCTCAAAAAGTAGCAAAATCCAGTAAGGATTAGGTGGAGGAATGGTAGGGTTAAAAAAAAAAAAGGAATCCCTGGAAATGGTCCTGCGCTGCAATTATATAACTTGGTATCAAAGGTGCGAAAGCTAGAATGAAAATATTTGATGTGACAGCTCTTCACCTCAGTTGTAGCATGCCCTATCTAAATAGCAGGAGAGCAGATGGTAATTTTCAAGCACATTTAGACCGGAATGCAAACGATACTTAAAAATAAATACATAAATAAACAAATAACACTATACATGGAATAAATAAAGTGAAGCCTGTGGAGGGGGAGAGAGCATCTTACCAGGCTAACCAACACAGTCAGAGGAAAAAAAAAACCACCGCTGCACACACAAATTTACAGTCACACAAACCCTTCTTCTGACATTTATGATTTATTTTTCTAAAATAAGCTAAACCACCAGCTTGTAGAGCAATACAAAGATGCATGCACTTGTCCTGGCAAAAGCTTTCAAAGTTCATTGGTATTAAATATGTAGCCCAGCAAGCTGTGAAAACTCTGTCCTTTCAAATGAAGTAGCTTTTGAATACTTGTTGCGAAAATTTTAAGTGAATAAGCAGACTGCATAAACTTTGTTCAAACACCCACCACTACCTAGAGATTTATGCAATGTCAGACTCAAACTCCAAGTTATTTTAAACATAAGGAGAAATAAATAATTTTAATGTTAATAAAGACTGGTTTCAAAATGCTGCTTGCTCCACAGATAATTCTGAATAGTCTTCCAACTGTCCAATCAAATAAATCAATATCTGGGGTCATGGCAGAGGGGGATTTGCGAGCTATACACGCTCTGTATTTAATTGTCATAGTAAATCCCAGATTTAAAGCATCACTATGGCTGACAGGGCCAAGAACAGCCAGTGCTGTGAGTGCCTACTACTGCCCAGGAACTCACACCATCAGGATGCTTCTGCACATGGAGAGCCACATACCACCACTTACATAGATGTGTGTATAGAATATATTTATGGATGCATGTGTATAGTACATCCAAGACAAAATTTAACAACACTGGAACCAAATGGAAGTGAAAAGACAGAAACACACAGTGAATTGTTTTCAAGCATCTACTATTCACCAGTATGGCTGGTGGCAGGGAATGCCCACACACACCTTTCCCAGTTCTCCTCAGTGATACAGTAGGCCAGGATGTTTTTCTGGTGGTCATCTTTTCTCTTTTGTTCTATTCTAAAAGGTGACTACCAACACCTGGCAACTAAATGGAAACTGTTACAAACTTTGTGGTTAAGTTTTTTTTTGAGGAAAAAACACATCAGTCTTCCCACTTAAATAAAACTTCTGAAACTGCTTTTACATGTACTGTTCTAACAAGCTACATGTATACACAGCCCATTGAAGTATACTGATCTTTCAGGGATCCAGTAACATAAGTAAACCATGGAAGAAAACATAAAACTAATTGTGCCTGAATAAACTATTGAGCACTCTTAGCTCAATAATCCTGATGTTAATTATTCCAAAGCCTGATGCTTTATGCACAGCAACAGCACCTAAAATTTAGAGTTTCCCCTGTTTGCATAGCTACATATCCTATGTGCGCTCTCATCAGTTGAGGTCAGTCACTGCAACTTTCCTCTTGGTGTGGTCCTACACTCCTGCAGACATCTGCTTGACTCTGTGCATTGGCCATGTTGTCCCTGGAGTACATCTCTGCTGGTGTCTGCTTCCCCTACTCATATTCACTTTGAAAGGTCTTCCCCATCTTATCTCCAGACCTTCTCCTATGACATAACCCAACTACGCCAGCAAACACTACAGCCAACCCCACTACTCTTGAGAACAAATCTGAACCCCAGTGCCAGAGGGTAGCAGTTTCTCCTGACAGAAATATGGCACATTTAACATCAACTGAGACAGAAAAGGTTTTAAGACAAGACTGTATTAAGGGGGGGAAGCAGGATCAAATGAAGTGCTGAGATAAAAGCAATTAATTGCTGCATCTACAGCACAAGTGTTTCCACCTGATGTGCAAGAGCAGATTTGTTCAAAGCAAGCTAGAACTCCAGCACACTAAAAACTCAGATTTCACTCCTATGTTTTGCAAGAACACCATTTCTGCTCAATAAACATTATTTTGGATAAAGCACTACTATATGCAGCACTGGGTAGGTGTTTTATCATTTATTTGCACGTATCATGCATTTTATAATAAATTAGCATAGCAGTTCAGCAGCAGAGTCAAAATTTGCACAGAAGCATCCTAATTACTAGGATTCTTTCTATATCCAATTCTAAAGTGTTATCTCATTTGCTCATTATTATGCAATATACATGCATTCCTAAAAGCACATACAACTGAAATTATCATAAATATATAACTACAGTTACATTTTTATTAGGTTTACCAAAATCTGAAAGAAAACTGGACTATTAAATGTAAAACTTACATACAAAATACTGATAAATAGTGTCTTAAGTTTAATTTATTCTCCAAAATACCCCCAAAATGTCTAATGTAAAGATCTATATTTTACATAAAAATTAGCAGTAACAGTTCATTCTCTAGAAGAATGAGAGGTTGAAAAGTAACTTGAGTGTATTGTAACACAGATTACAGGTATGAAAAAATATAAAGCCATTTCTTAGCTATTAATAGAGCCAGACTAAATTGATACGATTAAACCTCAGTTTTATCTACTGTATGTACTGTATAGTTTTATAAATTTGTAAAATTTACTTCCTTGTGGTCAATTCTGGAAAGTAAAGTGTTAATCAATCCATATTAAGACTCTTACACCCAAAGCATGCCAAGGCAGACAAGAACAGATACACAGCAGTGTGCTCAGTATGGGTACGCTTGCACACATTTTCACAAAGAAACTAGTAAGGTAATTTTAGCTTTATTTGTATGTTTTTGATTTCACAAGGCTGAGAATCAAGATGATGGCTAACCAACATCAAAAAATGCAAAAATCATTCTCCAGAAGTGTCTCATGCGAAGTCCACATCTGATCTCCCTTCCTTGGAGAAACTCTCAGTAAGCTTCAGTGGTATATAAGCAGCTAAAAGGAAAAAGCCCTCCACTGTTTAAATGGGCTTTACAGAGTTGGAAAAAGTCAAATTCAGGAGATAAACTTCTGTGTGCCCCCTTCAGTGAGTGTCCTGCTCAGAAGTCCTCCCTATCAGCTAGGGTGGGTCAGCGCTTCTCACAGCCAAACTTGCCCCTGCTGTGGAGACCATGGCAGCGCGCAGGCTGGCCTGCCAGCTTGCTGCCCTCTCAAAATAAGGTTTCTTTTCTGCAGGATGCAGGTGCAATTCTGCCCATGATTCCAAGTGAGACACAAAATACCATTTCTGTGTCTTCTGAACTCTTACAGTTTGCATGTGGTATTTCAGAAGAAGTAAGAATACCTTCCATCTCCAGAAGGTGTTTTCACACCTTCTACGTGTATTTTAAGTTACTTGCCTGATGGCAAACATCTTGGGCCCAGAGAACCCACCTCCACAAAAAGCACTCACTTTTACAAAATTAGGAACCAGAGCACATTGGTTTTTTTTAGTAATTAAAGTTCCTGGTTTCTGAAGGCATAACAATGTGGTGCAGATTTAATAAACTGACCACACTGTTGGAACATATGATTCACTACAGAAAGAAAAACAAATGCTCTGAATGCAATATGGCAGAAGGAAAGTGATTTCACATTCATGTCTCTCAATACTTTAAACACCACGTTAATTTTCAGACCTCTTGGGGGTATTTTGAATTTTTAGTTACCTGAAATGACACAACATTTGCACATGGCCGCAGTTCTCCAGCCAATGGGCCTTCCCTGTCTGTGAAAGTATAGCCCATACCTCTGTGCTGGACTGAAAAATTCTTTAAAGCTTTTGTTCTTGTGTATTCAGTTATACACAAGTTCAGGCCAAGAAACCTGAATCACTTCCTTTTAACCTAAAAGGTTATTCAGTTCTTTGGAATTTTTACTATCAATCACACTCTGCAGTTCACTGCAGCCATCCTAACTCTGTATCTGAGCACCATCTCTATTTAGCCATTTTGAGGGACCAAAACCCAGATTCAGTTTGCCAGTATCACTTTCTTTTACCCAGCCAAATATCATATTAATGCTTTTAAACTGCAGGACTGCACAAGGAACTTGCACTCAACTGATTATCTACCATGACCTTCAAAGCTTTCTCTGTCACTGCGTTTCCAGAAGAAAGTGATATCCCGTAAGTGAGAACTGCATTTTAGTTCATAGATCACAATGGATTTTATTAAAATCAAAGTATTCTCTATAAGTCTGGTCTTACCTTCATTTAAATTGGCATCAGGAAAATGTGGTGTGAGTAATGTATTTTCATCTTGTGTTGCTTTTTTTTTTTTTTTAATAATTTTAAAGGAAAGTTTAGTCTCACTGATTGGTAACTATTCTGTTTCAGTTTATTAGTAGCCCTAGCTTTCACACTAGGCTTGGCAAGTCTTTCTGTTAACCAGAAAAATGCATTTAATGTCTTCATGAACTTATTTAAACAATTAGGTGCTTAAACAAATATTTATTCAGTGCTTAAGTTTAACATGCTTATTACATTATAAAAATGGCAAACAGAACATTTCTTTCTTAGCAGATCATTTTTTAAAATTCATAATTAGTCCTCATTTATAGTTGAAGGAATTTTACTCCTTTTAAAATAGGTCTTCATTACTTAAAGAAACCACATAAAAATAAACTTGATCCACATTCAAAATTTCCTTTATAAACAAAACAAGAAATTGCTTCGAGAAGTGAAGCTTCTAGTTATAAAATTCTGACAGATGCTGGAAACAAGAACAGCAGGACAGCATTAACTTTTTCTTCAATTATTTGTTTAGTAAAAAAACCTTCAAGCCATTCCAAGCATCATCTACAGAGAAAAAAAATCCCTCCAACTGATTCAGCCTCATGACCATTCCCGTCTTCTGTGCTGCTCTCCCTCTGAAAGCAACAGACACGTGTGTGTGTGTATGTACACAATATATCTATCAATCGATATGCATCCATGCTCATGGATTTTATATTGTTGCTTATTTGAGCTCAATTCTTTCTGCATACTACCTAATTAAATCCAGCTATAGTCCTTTCAACTAAAAAACCACTGATTGACTTCTGTGACTAGCTCTTCTTCATCTGCTTTTGAATTCCTCAGTGCCAGATACAATGTTTTTCCAGACAAACTGCTGACTGCATTTACATGCACAGTTTTTAACAGACTAAGGCTTTCAATGCTTGCAGCAGGTGGTGTTCAGTCCCTGTATCCCCCTTCTCACCCCAGTGCAAGTAACGCTCTTGAGAGACAGGTCATCTTGCTTTTACTTCATTTCAGTGGTACCTAGCAGGTACTGGTTAGTACCCTCATCTCTTGCCAGACAATAACTCAAAAGCATTTAGTATCATTTGCTTTTGAGTACTCAGTTACTCAGAAATACATAATATCACTCTCGATACAGAGTACCACTTACCTTCCCCTTCTATCCATTCAATTCTCTCTAAATAGGTTATAACCATTTATTTTAAAATTCTAATCCTGTAACCTTTACACTAGATTTCGAGTAATACCAAGCAGACAAAATTTGTAATTGTAAATGAGAAATTCCAGCTTCTCTTGTTTATTATCCTGGCTGCCAGCATTAGAGTATAGGCAATTAAATGGGGATGGGCTGGGGGGGGGGGGGGGGGGGCAGGGGGGGTTGTGCCCCTCCTGTCATCTTTAGTTTCTTGATCATTGCTGTCCACAAAACCATGTTTTCAATCTCAGTGTGTGCTTATGTGTTCCTGTAATGTCATCCTCCACCTCCACTGCCCCAGCTCTGAGCTCTTCTACTCACCCAAGCCGAAGTGACCTCAAGAAATAGTTTCTCTGCTTACCAGGGGGAGCTCAGCCCAAGAACATGCTCCCTTCCTTTTGCAGACAATAACCAGCTTCTAGAAACCACCAACAATTACACTAAACTACTCACCCTACCAGTGGGACACTTGCAGGATCTTTGTTTCTGTACTGCTTATCAGGAACACCTTTTGTGCCAAATTGCATAAGGAAGCTTTTAAAAAGCTTCTGCCTACTGGCAACTAGCATCAAAACCTTACCTTACTAATGTGAATTCTTCCACCACAGCTGACAGAGAGAACAGCCAAATGCAGCTGGGGAAAGGGAATGGGAAAAGAAGAGGTCCTAGGTTTCTTGTACTGAATGGAAAAAGTGGGTTTTCTCCTACTTCAGAACATCCCTTGGTAATTATCTTCTGGGAGTCTCTACAGCATCAAATGTGTGAGGCATTCTTTTCTTCTTTGTGCCAAAAAAGGCCTGTCTGGGTATATTTTCTGGTCAGTGGAACAATTCAAGCTTCACACCTTCAGCGTTCTCAAATCCCACAGTAGCGTATTTATTTCTGCTACCTTGAAATTTCTGACATAGTAATTTTGTTTTCAACAGAAAAAACAGACAAACAAAAACCAACCAAAATCAAAACCCAAAACAAACAAACAAACAAACAAAACCAAACCCCTACTGCTTTGATATGCAGTATGATTTCAGCTCTAAATCAGTGGTGGTACTACAGGGTGTCCAAAGGTATGACAAGTCCAGGCAAAGACACTAAAACACAGCCAGCCAGACACTAAAACACAGCAGCTTTGTTCAGGAGAAAGATTATCAACTCTTTTGTTAAGATTTGCATCCGTACACTTATTTTCACCTGTCAAGTCTTTTCTTAATAGTTATCAAAACATACTTCCATTCAAATGACTGCTGTTTCAAGATATATTTGTTAATACAGGTCCAGCTTTTCCCACAGCCCTACTGTCACTACATTTACTTTGACTGTCTCCCAAGGGGAAGGGGAGGCCTTTGAGACAGATCAGCTCATAGCCACTGCAGTTTTCTACAAAACAGCTCCATGAAGGGACAGGCTGCCACAAGAAGGGCTGGTAACCTCACTCTCGCACCCAAATGGGAAGCCTTCTGTGCCTCCAGTTGGAAAGTGCAGTGGTAAGTGCAAAACTGGCATGAATAGCACAACCTTAGGCAAATTTCACTAAAAATCACGTAAGCCAATGGCAGAGCTAATAGCCAGTGGTGCATTTCCTGAACACAAACAGGCAGAGCCCCCAGCTATTCTGGGTGGGTTTCCTCACCCAGTAGGGAGAGCAAGCGGAAGACTGACCAAGCATCCATAACACCTCTGTCCAGAATGAGGTTTCAGGCTTTCATTACTCACCTAATTTTCCAAGAGTAAATATAGTGTAATGAAAAGTATTAACGTAGCAATATGGACAAACATGTACACCTCTGTCTCAGCTGACAAATATGTTTGCAAGGCTCATTTCACCTTCAACTAAACAGAGAAAGCTGCCGCAAGACAAGGAATCTTAAGGACAAAAAAAAGACAAGAAAAATTCCTCAAGGCAACTGCACAGAAATACACTGCTCTGTGTTGCTTGCTCCAATAAGCACTTACACTTCAACCGTAGGAAAAATTATGGGACAAGAATGAATTCAGATCCTTTCAAGGAGTTCTACTGCCCAATTCATTCTACCTTTTTTGAACACAATTAGGATTTTCACAACATATCAAAACCTGATATCTGAATATCTCAATTTCCAAACCAAGATGTTAACAGCTTAGATTAAGAACTCCAGCAAGGGTGCAAAAACAAGACTATGCTGTTTTCAACCACTGTTCAAATTTCACCTTCAATCTGTTGTCAAGTATATAAAAATAACAAAGAATAGGCATCTCTTTTTCAGGAAAATATTAAGTCTTCATATTTTTATTGCATCTTTTAGGTGGACCATTCACAGTATTTGATTCCCCTTGTAATTTCACACACCCCACACGAGGTGGTTATTAGATGAACAGTACTAGTGAAAGCAACAAAAGGACAACAACGCTGCATTTCAAAAATGAAGATGGCATAGCAATAAAGATGTGCAGATTCATGTTACATTCATTGTAAGAACATCTCCAGGGTAATCACAAAGTGTTAAGGCATTCCCAGTATTTCCCACTGCTACGGTTTTACTTTAAAGGGGGAGAAAAGAAGAGAAGAGGGGAAAAAATTCTGTGATTCAAAATGGAAGTTCAGTAATTATTTACAGCCCAGTATGTAACTGGCAAAATGACTGGCAAAGTTCGCAGCACATCAGCTCAGACGTATGTAAGCAAGGCATTCCTTCCCTGCGGTAGGCGGCCCCATGTCAAGCAGCTATGTGCTAGAACTTGTCCTGTGCTACCTGTTCAAAGGAAACTGTGCAAGAATATTTCAAGCTCTGACAGATACCACTTTGTGCAAAAACATCCACAGGAGTATTACAAAAAAAAGACAGCGCTGATGTTTCAGCAACCTCTGTGTCAAGAAAGGTGCTCTCCTGCATTTTTATTGACATGCAGGAAGCAGATGATCATTCCTTGTACAATCAGTGCTAGCACTGACAATACTGCTTTTCCACCAGTCCCAGGCTCCCTTCCATGCCTTTACCAAACTCTCACTTAAGAATTTGTACCCACCTATTTCAGAAAAATTACCATTTGGTATTCCAAATAGAAATGTCACATCTCTAAGACAGTAGAAAGTACCCAACAAAACCACAATGCAATAATAAACCCTGTCATTTGCAGCATTTCATTACTACAAGATCTACACAAATGCCAAAGTGTGCGCTCCTTTCTTTTAGCAAATACTTATTAAAATACTGAGATCACTTACGTTCATTACCAAAGAATTCAGGACACAGCCATTCCTGCCTGTGTCTGAAGTGCAATACATAACATCAGGTCCATGTATAAAAAGTACTTTTCAAGTAAAAACATGTTTTCTCCACTAAGCACAACAACGTAATATGGATCTTTCCACATTCCTACAAACAGCAGTCTTACAACCAGGTTAACTCTTTACCTCTTTTTTTTTTTTTGGGGGGGGGGTTCTTTTTTTTTTCCTTTTTTAACCAGATATGCAGAAAGCTGATGTTTCTAAGTTCCTGCAAGCAGGTCTAATGCAACTCCAGTAAAGACACAGCAACTCACATGTACACAGGGTTCTGGTATTTTGTCAAGTTTTTATTCTGCCTTACAAGATATTAATGCATGCCAAGAATAGGAGTGTATTTTTAGTCAGTTCTACATGTGAAAGACAAAAATGGGATGACAGAACACAAGAGAGAAAGAAGAAAGAAAAGCCTACACCTAATACACCCAAAGTGTATCTGATCTTTTCCTGGGTATTCTTCAGTTACTTTTTGTGGATATGCTTCTCTTGTAACCCTGGTGTTATAAGCCTAAAGGAATATTAAAAAACATTATTTTTCCTGTGATGTATAAAATCAAAGCAGAAAAGGCCAAATACCCCACACAATCTTGGCATTTACTGAATCTACTCTTCACAACTTGCTGCAAGACTGCAAATTTACTCAGGTCATAAAACAATCTTCAGTTTAAGAAGGATACATGGAATTTCTCACAGCATCACCTCAGAGGACTAAAAACCCACCTGCCTGCTCTCCAACGTCAGGTAGGATTTTTTGTGAACATGAAGACTTTAAGGTTCATTTTAGAAATAATAGTTTCCTCCCTAGAATACCCTTCCAAGCATAAAAGGGCTATAAATCTATTAAGTACACATTTTCCAAACCTGTGGGAAGATATCTTGGCCTCTGATTTTCCTCAATTTTGCCAACCAGCAATAAAACTAAACCAATGAAAAATACAAACCAGTCAATTTGCATCTGTCCTTTAAAACATTCTCCAGTACAATAGAAGAGCCAAAACACATGCCCACTTTCAGTGCTGCCAGCTCGGAAAGTTAGGAGAGATAGCAGAGGCAAGCAGCGGAGTTTCTGAGGAGGGGCAGAGTTGCTTCAAGCAGAGGTCCTCGCTGAGCAGCCCTGCTTGTTTTGTCCATGCACAGGCTCAGTTCTCTGCGTTTGTTTCTATTAAGCACCACTTGCTGAGCACAAAACAGAGAGACAATCCTGTGGGAAGAACAAGGTGGTTCCACTAACGTGTCCTGTAAAGCACATCCTTGCCAATGTGGCCTCTAAAACACACGTGTATACAGACTCCAGATAATTAATATTACTTCTTAAATAATTAAAACAACATCTTCCCTAAGTGGCTATATAACCCTTGTTTATTTTGATTGGACTTTTGTCTCAAAAGACAAGTTATATTACAGTATGCCAAGAAATGTGCAGAAACTCTTCATCACTGTTCTGTGAAAGAAATGAACAAGCAAGTGCAATTTACCAAAACTAAATTCACTTACTTTCCTAAAGGTGTATTTGGATATAAGATTCAAATATGATTTCTAATAATGTTCAGTCACTGAATTGTTTATTACCTGCATGTGTCTTGCTTCTACACTCAAATGCAAAAAGCATTACTAAGAAACAGTATTCAGAAGAAGAGGGAAAGAAAATGGAGTGCACAAAGAAATAAAACAGACACTGATTTTCTCCTTGGTACTCTTCCACACCCACAAAAGACTTTATAAGATTCTGAGATGAAATACGTTATCAGCAAGGACACAAGCATTTAGCACATTTTTTCTATTTCAGGCAAAGCAATGAACAAGTACCAGAAGTACCTAAAAATGGGGTCACCCAAGGTAGCAGAAGAATAAAAGCCTACAGAGATTGCATGAATTGTAGATTTGAGTTATTCTTTAAGTTCTTAAATCTTTCTTTCATCCGTCTTGAAAAACAACCAAACACCAAAAGCTTAAAGTATTTACATTAGGATTTTTAGCCATGCCCAGTTAGAATAGTTATAAGGAGCAATGCAATACATAAACAAACACGAGTATTAGAAAAAACTGTCTACAGAGAAATTAAATAGTCTCAAACATGTTTAAGATTTTTTTTAAAGATTTTATAACTCATCTACTCCCACAAAAAGGTCTTAATGTTCTAGATGATAAAACATGCAAAAGTAAAGCAGGTTACTGAGCAAGCTTGAATTGTACTACATGGAACCCATGTCATTTCAGACTGACTAGATTTAAAAGGTATGGAAAATACTTTTGGTTTTTTGCAGTACTAACTCTCCCACTGTAATTTTTGTACAAGTTTTGCTGAAGGTAAATCTAATATAAATCTTAGTCTATAAAAAAACAAAAGTTGCTGCTAGCAATAGGATTCTAATCTTGAACTACTAAAACATCCAATATTTTTTGAAAGACCTATTGTTTCAAGAAGAAACCTACTTGACTCTGTCACAGGGTGAGCAAAGTGAAGGGTACTGACCTGTCTCATTCTGAAAGTCTCTTCAATTGACTTAGTGGATTAATTCTGCCTACCCCGATATCAACTCAAGACAAGTCACCCAACCCCACCAACGTGGCCCCAAAGTGAAATTGTTTTTCCAATGAAATGACAGCAAATTTCCCACTGATTTCCCCTTATCTTCAGCCCTATTTTCAGCTGTGGGAAACACACTCCCTATTTTTAAAAAAGCATACTCTATTGCATCCCTCGCTTCCTTTGAGCAAGTCCAAATTTACAGACAAATGATAGCATTTTCTGAGAAACTCCATATCATATTTTTAAAAAAAATGAAAAAAAAAATTTGAGTTCCCTCAGGAATATTGGGAAATACAGTTAGAATATGGTTTAAAAATCATATTGAATATGTGCATGATGGGTCAGGACATTATTTCAACTATTTGAGTGTCAATTATTCTTTGATTAATATTGTTAACAAAAAACTACTATGACTATAATACTAACAGTCAATTATTCCTTACCTACACTCTAAAACCCTCCTGGCACAATCATTATCTGGCAGCTGTTAAACAGAGTAATGCAGCAGTCTTTTCTTAAAGCAAGATGCTTATTTTACTTCAAATGTAAATAAACTCATGTCTCCTGCTGCCATGTAAAATGAGCTGTTCATAAGCAAGTGATTTTGTACCCTCCTAGTGAAGCAGCAAACGGGTCTCTGTTCTCCATTCCTGATCACCAAATCTATTTCCTGCCTAACTCCAGCACAGAGTGACAGCTAATTCTGCTAGCAAATCAAGCCCCCAATAACAAAATAACTGCCGCTTCTTTAAACAACCTTTTTCAGAACACCAACACAGAGGGCTTGCATGTTTTCCCCTCTAATGTCCCCACTTCCAAGCAGAACAACAAATGTGATTACAGCTATTAAATATTCCAGCTAAATGACAATCGTTTAGCAGTAACAAGAATACATTTCATTTGTCATAATACATTGATCATTCTTACACACTTCCTGTACAAATGTTGTCTGCCTCGTACTCCAGTTTGGATGTAAAAATTAGCATTTACTGAACATCATTACATGGTAATTCAACAAATAAAAATGTTGACCCAGTCTCATTTCCGAATCATCTCTCACCAGCTGAAAGATCAGTTATTTTCCCTTTTCAACCTACATTTTTTTCTGCACTGTTTCAAAGAATGATGGAAGCTGCTGAAATGTTTCTATTTACCATAATAATGCAATTCTGTTACTTAAGGGATTTTCCTCAGTAAACAATCTCAGATGACCAGCATTAAGATGAAGAGCTAAACTATCATAAGGACCACAAACTTATGTCGAATTTGATTCTGTGATTATCTGTAATCTGTGCTCACCTCCCTCTACAGAGTGAATTACACTCAATAGAAGGGATAATTCTAAAGGAGACAATACAACATAAAGCCTTATCCTGCCATGAACTAAAGTAGCAGCCTTTTTTTTCAATTTAGTCAATGAGGCTTAGTATACCAAAAGAAAGGACCATGCTAAACATTTTCCTACAGTCTGCACAAGCACAGTACTTAGCATTTTCCTAAATCTGAAATTTAAAAATCCCATTTCTTTACATGACAAAAGAGCAACAACTTTTCTTTGCAATTATTAACACTTGACTATCAAAAGACCCATTCTTAAAGATGGCCCTACATGAAAGGCAACTAGCTATGACTTCTTGTCCCTTTTTCTGGTTCAAACATTACATTCTTCAGGAAGCAGCAGTTCCACTTACTTTACTGATTTTTTTTTCTGAGGTTTATAGAAATTCAACAGGACAGCAGATCTATCATTCAAATAAAATATTACTGAGGAATTATTTTAATTAAAAGTATTTATGTTTTTTACAGAACAGGAAGTTAGGAAAAATAGTAACAAAGTAATGGAGCTATTATTGAGCCATAATCTGCTAGTGACAGCTCCCAATAAATGCCCAGTGACATACCAGAATAAATGAAACATACCAAAATAAATGAAACAAGCAAACAAAAACCCAAATAGAACACACACATGCGCCACAAAAGCTATACCAAAACCAAAAGAAAAACAAATGCCCCCAAAATCCAAAAGGTAGAACAAACAAAAATCTTGAAAAATATACTTCTGAAGCACATGCTGATCAAAGCTTTACACTCCCTTCTTATGTATGTGCATCAAATGTATCTATCAATCTTTAAGAAAAAGCAACACATCTCACTATTTTGTCTTCTGCTGGCTGTTTTTGAGATTCTATCACATTGATTCATTCTCTGTTTTTGCAAAATAAACAGACCAAGAACTGAAAATGGCGCTTATTTTCTGTGTCTGCTCTCTTTAACAAGACTAACATCAACTGTGCTAAAACCTACTTAGGAGCAAAAAACTGCAACACATTTAGTATCATCTAGGTGCTGAGGGCAATTACACACACAGAGGACCAAAAAGGTAATCACTTGGCCAGTACTTGCTGTATGTATACACAGCATTTTAAGTTAATGGTTCAGAGCAAAATATGACAGTAAGTCTCACTTTCTTGGCAGACTTCAATCTTTTAGAATAAAAATTACTTCAGAAAGTAACTCATACAACCAGCCAACCAGCAGTAAACACCTGTGTTTGCTAGCTTTAAAACTCTATCTGCCAGGGCAACAGCCAACTGATTTCCTTGGCGTAAACTCGACATTTCCAACCTGGGACATTACCCAATCCGGGCACTGTAAACCCTTTCCTAAATGATGTAATCACACTGCTGCTCCTATCGTTCTGGTTTACTTGCAGTTTCCATTACAATAAATTCTTGCTACATATTCCTAGAGGTTTTACAACTTTTTCTCCCCATAAAAAAAAAAAAAGTTACTCCACACTGAAACTTGCCATTTAAGATAACAAAAGGCATACTTTCCTTACCCCTCAAAATAATCTGTGTATTATTTTCCCCCAAAAAAATAGGGGAAATGAAATTAGCACTTCTCTGAATACCTACAGTTCCATTCTTAAAATAGTGAGGACACTGATAACATTTGGTTTTGAATTCTGCAAATCAAGAATATTTAAAATAGTGAAAGGGACAAATGATTAGCACCCTTTCATCTCACAAGACTTCTATAGCAAAAAAAAAGGAGAAGAATAGACCAAGGCTCAGGCCTCATAACTTGTCTTGCTGCAAGCAGGCTCAAGGCACTAAAGCAACTGCATGATCAGTACTGAAATGTTCCATTTAAAATAGCTATTAGGAATGGCTGTTGTACACATTCATGCAAATATCTTTCATAAAGAATTTACTATGCACTATAGCAACACGATCCTATTTACACAATAAGTTGTTGTTCCAGTCCATCAAGTACACAAGGAATTTTAACGCATGCTAAAAAAAAAATCAATTAGGCAATGATCATCTGATTAAACAGGCATATCACACCATTCAATTCTTTCAAACATATTCATAAATCCAAGCCTTCAAACTTTGATGAAAAGTTTCAAAACCTGTGAGTGAATATTTCAAGTATATGATTTTTAAGCTTAATTAAATTCATCACAAAATAAAATTCTGCATGCTATTATCACGAAAAAGCCAACACTACTGGTGAGAAAAAAGCCCCTTATTTTGACCAGTATTCTGAGGTCTTTTTATTTTTAGCAAAAATGTCTTTACAAAGCAGCAGAAGGTTTTCCTACAGCACCCAGCACTAAAGCACTTTGAGTGGACAATCGAACTAAAGCCAGAAGGAACCGATCATGGCATCATCACTTGCTTGACTGAGGTCCAAAAAGGGTGTGAGGCAAAAAAGAAGTTATATGAAAAGCAAATTATTGTCTTTATAATCAGATCTTATTACTCAGATAGTATTTCACTCATAGTGAGATGTATTGCAAAATCAAGCCTGAAGTTTTCAGGTGCTAGCTATCCCTGCATATTAGGATTTTCAGTTTTGACATCATCTCTTTGTAATTCCAAGTGATATCTAAGATATTAGAAACTGAAAGTTAATCCTGAGAGAATACTTTTCTGCTTTCTGGTTTTACATACATTCCCTGGGTAAGGAGTCCTAATAATCCAAAAATTACATTCACCCCATGCAAACCAGGAGAGTTCACCAGATTATGAGATAGCAGTATTAACATTTACAGGCAAGGACAGCATTTTAAAACCTTGTTGCAACTTGTGTACCATTCATAAAGACTGACAACATGGGCACTGGTCATCTTGCTCCCAGCTTTCACTTGCCTTCTTTCCCCCTCTCCCACTGAAAGTGAATGGGAAAGAAACAAAATCCCAAGTTCCCTAACTTCCTAACAATATAAAAATCTCTTTTTAAGTAATTAATTTTCCACTGACAAGAGATATGTTGTCTGCAATCCTATAAATTTAGCATACGACTCTTTTTCTATCACCTTCCTTTCTCATACTTTCCCTTTTATACAGGTGTCAAGTCAGTCCAGAGGCTTTATATATTTATTTGACTCACACTGAATTAACTGGACATGCCCTCAAAATATTACAAAAATGTTGCAGCACTCTTCAAACTGCTTAGCACTTTGTCCCAGGAGGCTATCACCCATCTTCACATTACTAATCTGTATCTCTGTTGTTAACTGTCAGAAAAGAAAGCAAAAATCTCAGGTTACCATTACTTTATTTACAATCAACCTGTCTTTC
Organism: Calcarius lapponicus; assembly: GCA_039654755.1. NCBI lineage: Eukaryota > Metazoa > Chordata > Aves > Passeriformes > Fringillidae > Calcarius > Calcarius lapponicus. Next base: position 58,511,244 of record CM077465.1, read on the forward strand.
CTATATGGCCATTTATATATCTAGACCCCTTTATCTTTAGCTGTATTAGTGTAAAGAGATTGCCAGGATTTCAAATTGTGTCCCCTCAGTGTGTTGTGCTGGGGCTCATCATCAATAACTCATCAGAGATGAGTTCCCAACACTTAGGGGATCTGCTTTCTCTCTTCGGTCCTTTGCAGAACATATCCCATACCTTCCATAGTCACTTCAATATCCTGCAGTTTCCACACAGAATTTTAAGAGAATCTGGGGGTTTATTTGCACCTTCATGTTTGGCATCAAGCATGCCTAGACCAAACAGCAGTTGTAAGAGAATGACTGCAGCATTTCATAGATACCCCTTTTAAAGCTGGTTAGCAGGCTGTGCTTGACACCCAGGCTGAAGACATGTAGGCTGACTGCACCTGATACCATTTCATCTTTTTTATCCTCTTTAATCTTTTACTGCTTATGCCAGAGGCCTCCCTTCCTGAGAGAGCTCTTCCACCTCTGGGCTGCAGGCTGGAACACACTATTCTCTGCTGCAATATGACATAGACCAGCTAACTACATCTAGGCAATTATCTTCAATTCCACCACTTTCATTAATTTTAGCTCAATCTTTAGGGTGCTGTTTTTCATCTTTATTTCTTCATTCGCAGCATCCTGCAGCAGAGCCTGCAAGTTAAAATCTGTCAAGTCCCATAGTTCTAACCTCAAGCCACAACACTTGCTGACAAAGAGCCAGACTTAACATTTCAAGGTCTTCAAAATTCAGAAATCTTCACAGTTTAACAAAAAGCCTTCTTGTTTCATCCAAGGAAACAGAGCTGACACCCTCAGCTATCTTTGAGCAACAGCAAACTATAACTTAAAATAAGAACAATCTCTCCCATTGATGCTTCCCACCCTTCCTACAGTGTGGCACTTCCACCCTCATAATCCATCTACTCAGTGCTATCTCTGCACAGTACTTAAATCTGAGCATGGTATGTGTTTAAGGCCCAGTATTTTTTAGCCAATCAAGTTTCTGGAAGCGCCTTGAGCTTTTGATAAATTCAACGTGACACTGTAAAGCAGTCCAATTTCCAGAAAGTGCTGAGATTCATCTTCTGAAACTTCTGGCAATATTATGTATTTTATATATATATATATATGATATCTGAAGTAGGTACGTGCTACACAGTTTTAACAAGCATAGCTAGGCTCTCCTTACTTAATATTCATGTCACAGGAGTAAAAATCCAGCCAGGAATCAAACTGTGGCATCCTGTGCCAAAGACAACTTACCACTCAGCTGGTAAGTTGGCAATTCAATTTACAAACCTGCATTCCTGCATTTTAATCCTTTGTAGAAAGGTGGTAATATATGAGCAATATGAAAAGAACTGGATTCAGATCATTAGAGGTTCACAAACCAAACACACGAAGCTTTGGAGGCCGTCCAAAACAAAATCATGCCTAGGTGGTGATGTCCGTTCAATAAAAACTCAATGTCATAATTATCCCGTCCCTGTTCCCCGAAGAGCTCTGCTGCTGGGCCGGCCCTGCCGCGGAGGGCAGCGCTGTGAGGAGACGGATGGGGCCGGCAGCCAATGGCGCTGCCAGCTCACTGCCGGCTGACGGGTAATTTACAATTACCAAGCAATTAGCAAATGCACTGAAAAGTCAACACTCGTCACCGTAACACAGAATAACTCATTTTTAAATTAAAAATGTGTTTTAATAACTTCACTTTGGTTACAGATACACAGAGAAAAATAAAGCCTCCTTTATTCAATTTCAACTCCCTTCTGCAACTGACAAAATGCTTTGCTGCCTGAATCTAGCAACCAAATATACAGTTTGGCATTTCTAGACTAAATAATCTCTTCCTTATCAGTAAGTATCTATTTAACAACAGAAAAGAAGAAAAATTAAGACCTGTGATAATGATACTATAATATATTCGAAACTGTTATTTAATTAACTGTCTGATTAACATCTTGTCCTACTGGATGGGTAATAACAAGAATTGGCCAGAAACCTATCTGCGAGGAGTCCAAAATTTTATCTTATTTTCTATATTAAACAATAAATATAAAAAGAAACTAATCTGTGACTGCTCAGTTGCACAAAACAAATATTCTTTCCCATTAATGATCAAGTTACTAAGCTGTTCTGCTCACAAGGCAGCGCAGAGCTCTCACTGCCTACACTCATATCCCTAATTTAAAAAAAAAAATTAGCTAACTTAAACTTCTTGATAACCTCAGTTTATCTCTCCCTCTTGAAAACTGCTGTATTTTCCTTAGTACATGATACGCACATTGAGATTGACCTTCTTAAAAAGGGTAGGAAAAAAGCACAAGGTCTCCATCAGCAGTGAAATCCAAGAAGATAAAAAGAAGATCCTTACCTTTCTATATACTCTGATACATTAAAAAAAAAATCCTGTCTCTAAAGAATTGGTAAAAGAAAAAAATTAAGAAAAGCTACAGACTCCTATCAAAATGAGGAGAAAAAAGAAAACCAACCACCACAACAACAAACAGATGATATAAATATGTACCACTTTTGTATGCACTGGACTACACTAGCCTTGATGTACTGATGTCAGCTCTAGGTTTTCATCTTACATTTAAGTGTGTGTAAGCCGGAGAGAAAGAGAACATAAAAAACCCTAAAAAGCCAAGAACAAAATAGCAACAGCAGCAAAGAAAAGAACCAAAAAATATGCAAGACTAAGTGGTGTCAACTGGAAAAAAAAAAGAAAACTCATGGCATTTGACATACTTCTCTCTCTCCAGAAAGATCCCAGCAACAAACTAAATCCTGTTCGAACTGTAGGGGATTTCAGAAAACATTCACACTGTGAACATAATTTCTTTAGTTTTAAAACAGCCCTTCATCCTCTTTTTGCACAAGAAATACTTATTTCTGAGGGTTTTCTCTGGCCCCTCTGTATTACCAGAATGTCAGAAGGGAAGAGAAAGAGAGGAGGGAAACCAAAGCAACCCAGAAAAATCCTCCACAAACCTGTTGCTGTGGATACTGCATTCCTCCCATGGCTGCCGGGGCTCGGCCTTGCATTCCCACGGGATAGCGCTGGGGGCCGGGAGGGCCGTAGGACTGCCCGGGGTAGGGGCTGCTCTGCTGTGCCTGAGAGTGAGGGTTATTGCCCATGCCGTACAGCTGCGGCCTCTTCATCACCATCGGATCCATCGGGCTGCCCTGTTGGCAAACACAAGCAAAGGAATATTTAAGACATGCAAAGAAAAAGGTTAGAATCGTCATGCTCACTGCAGGTGAATTATACGTGTGTTTTCTCAACGCTTTACACATCAAATATTGACTCGATGTACAAACTAGCAAAGTACCATACCCTGGGTTCTCTGATTAATTAGATGAGGTTTTGAATAGCAAGTCTGGGACTTCCATTCCATTTAAAATAACTTAAAAAAATAGTTTGCACTAAAACTTGAAGTTGGCTGTTACCTATACAGACAGAGAGCAGAAAATCTCCCCAAAAAAATTCAGCTTAAGAAATAATTAAATATACTGCTGCACACTGATTAGCATCGCTGGCCTAAACGTACCAAAAAAAAAAAAAAAACCAAAAAAAAAAAAAAAAAACCCCACAACATAAATATATATCAAGAGAATCAAGAGAGACACAAACAGTGGACAAGTCACTTAACCTTGAGGAAAATATCTGTTCTCTCACATCAGAAAAAAAGAAAAACTGGAAAGAAAATAAAGTTTCCAAGAAGTGCAGTGCATACCGAACACTGCATTTCAGCATTTTCCTGTTGCTTTCGTGCACACTAATAAGTTTCCAGATCAAAAAGCAAGTCATAACCCACATTTTACATGAAAGTTTATTTGCTTCCTTAATAGACCTCAGAAAATCCAAACTGCAACCAGTGATGGAGGGGGAAGGGAAGGAAGGGAGAGCAGTTTTATTTTTAGACTTTTTGGCAGCACTTACCAAGCCCTGTAACAGTTTCAGGACAGGTGTCAACCATTGTGTAGTATTACTCTCATGTTTTATTACTGAGAACTAACTGAACCAGAAAAAATACCATACGTTGTGAAGTGTAGCCCTGTATTGTTAATATGACATCCATTTTTTAATTCCTAAGTTCTGGTTAGATTAATGGAAGAATGTGCAGGGAAGCTTTCAAAAAGCCTATCACAGTCTCATCTTCATGAAAGTGGCACATATCCCCCTCCTGCTCCTCCTGCTTGCTCTACCCCCCCCCCCCCGCCCAAAAAAAAAAGGACCTATAAATTCACCCAGCTAGCCCACTCCCCCAGCAGGAGCAGGATTCCCTCCTGCAGCACATTTTACGTGTTTTCCTGCAGCACACTGCTGCGCAGTTTAATTTTAAAACCTCCTATGTCATACAGCTTCTTCATGTCCTTTCTGATGTAATAATTATTATGACAATAACTAACATTTCCCACTCCCATCCCTGTTTCTTCTTATCGCTGCTGTTTGTACTACTAACACACTACTTTTTTTGTTCCTACCCAAAATATGCCGTTTCCAAAGTAGTCACTGCTTAATGAACTATTATTCTTTCCTTACTCCAAATAGAATCCATCAAACCTCATTTTTTTCCCCTGGCTGTCTCCACCATTACCAATACCAATATTACAGGAATGTCACCCAAAACTAATATTCTGAATATGGGCACACTACACCTGAGGAGATGGAAATGATAACCTCCTCCTTACAGGACATCTCCATCCACTTCAGAAGAGGACTGCCCTTTTTTGCTACCATAGCAAATTCCACATTCACTGGTAATTTTGGGTAAGTATTACTCAGCAATTTTCCCTTTATTGTTTGCCTGCTCTATAGCCAGATTAGAAGTTTCTATTTTTTGCCACTAAATGTCCCTGGGTAATTTACTATTTATATTTCATACTTTTCAAAATCAATGGTTCCTCAACCACTGCAGATCACCTGATCCACAACAACATTCTCCATTTTGGTTTTTTTTAGGCCATCATGCACTCTCACCACAGTTTCAACTGAAAACACAAAGGGCTAAGCCTTATAGATTCCTTTTTACAGTGTCCCAGGGGAAAACTTACATTTCCTCCTATAGACCACAATACTTTATCTATGTTTACTTCTGTGTTTTAATGTTCAGTGCATCACCTGTCATATTCTTCTTCACAAACATAAATCCTTATTCAAAGTGAGTCTTGAGCTTCCTCCATTAGATTCCCATGAAGCCAAACAGCACTTTTCATTGCTACCATCTTCTGTATCAGGGTATAATTTCCAGGTCTCATCTCCAATAACCACATTACTTAAATTCAAGTTTAATTAATTTTGAGTGTAGTATTTTCTTTTCTGCATCCAACTCTTAAATATAAACAATGCAGATAGCTACACAGCTAGAACAATCTGACATTATCCATTACTAAGACTACATTCAGGTGCATATAAACTTTGCCAAACTTCAAGCATTTAGGCTGAAATTTTCCAGGGCATGTGTATGCCTGAGGCTGAAATTCTCTGGAAAATTCAGCAGAAATAGTTCAGCTATGTCTTAGAATGAGGTCACAGAAAAATACATCGTTTATGTTCTCACATAAACCACTTGAAAATACCTCTTGAACACCATGCTTTGAGGCAGAGAATTTTAATTTCCCAGGGTGACACTGGACATTGATGAAAGGTAAGGCATGTGCCCCTGTCAGAGAGAGCACCTGAATGTCACCAGACCGGGAGCACAGGAGGAATAAACAGGAGCACATGAGGGGCAGGGCAAGGCTTCTTCAGAGGAGTTACGAAGTATATGGAAGCTGCCTTGAATTTGCTAGACAAAGGAAGAGGGACAATGAGTTAAAAAAGCAATGGAGACAGAAGTGAGGTAGAAAGAGCTGAAGGGGCGAGGAGGAAACAAGGTCAGGAGGCGACATGGATACAGGCCAAAGAGTCTCTGTCCTTTGGACTAGTGACCTCCAAGCAGCAGAGCTTCTGTGTGCGTGTTGGGAGAGTGAGCCTCACTGCCAGTGCATCCTTCCTTCCCTCCTTCTCACCAGCCTGCCATCACCAGACTTCTCCAAGTTCTCTTCAGGTGAGCCACTCCTCTTTCCCTCAGGTGATATCCTCCAATTCAGAAAGGTGGAGGGATGAAGAGCCTCAGATACTGCCATAAATCCAGGCACCAGGGGCTGCAATGTCTCACATAACACTGCAAGGGGGTTGTGGTCACTGGGAGGAAGGGACTTGGACATACTCAGAACTTATTGTGAACACTGGAAGTCAAGAATCTGGACCAAGGACTGGAGATACTTGAATACGAGAGGGCTAGACTGAGGGAGCAGTGACTGTGCCTGGACAAATTACTGGGACAATCCACAGGGACCCACCCTAGCTATCAGTGCTGCCTCTCCTCCTCCTCCAAAGACCTCAGGGAAAGAACAAACAGTAGAACATAGTAGTTCTATGATCTCTACGGTTGGAGAAGACAGACTTGGTGAGGAAACATTTCACATCCTATGCACTGGTAGGTCCTTATGGGGGCTGGCAAGTCACCACTGCTATTTCTGACTCCCTTCAGATTAGATCTTAACCCTCTGTGCAGTGCAGCTAAAGGTGAAGACATCTACCCGTGACTCAGTGGCTGTCAACATATTTCTGCAAGGCAAAACAAAACCAAAGAGCCAGCTCTCCCCCAGGCTTAAGAAAGGTTATTACTGCAGAAGTTGAGAGCTCATGGAATTAAGTTTGCCCTTGCACCATTAAGTGTGCCTCCTTCACAGATTTAGCTGTCTTTAAACCCACAGCCACACTTCAATCCTCACAGGCAGCACGTGTGCCTGCTCCAGGTATCCACCCAGCACAGGACAGTGAAGGGGCCAGTGTGAGCTATTGGAGCAGGGCTTCACTTATCATACATGTAGTGAATGCAGGAGACAACTGTCCTACCATCTAAAGTAGCTCTGCGCTGCTCAGGCAGAAATGGACTCTACCTCTGCATCTGCCACAAGTTTTCACTAAACCAAAAAAATTTCAAGATGCATCAATTTAATGCATCCTGACTTGAAATCATGGGGTTTAAATTGCAGGAAATGCTGCATATCTACAACTACAACAACTTTTGAATTTGATAGATGTGTTCTGAAAGTGTTTTCAGAAACTGTGTATTTCAAAAAATTTAACCTACAGCCATCAAAATCAGGCCAAACTTCCTACAGCAATGCCTCCATTTCCCTTGTGTAAACATTTAAAAAAGGGAAACAATTTCCAACCCAAAAACGAACAAAAAAGCCCCATCATTTCTTCAGCACAGAACCGATTTTAGAATTTAATATGTCCGCGATCAATACAACTGAAAACTCTCTAAGAAAAAGACAAATGACAACAGTGTACGGTGAGGAAGACTTGGAGCCATACACTTAACAGAAAGAAAGAAGAGCTCCTCATCAAGTACTGTCCCCCTTACTGTGAAGGTAAAAATTTCAATGTAACTTTTTCCAGTTTTAATGCATGCACAGTTTTCAGCTTTATCATTTTTGTAGACTTTCTGAATTCATTCTTATAGCAAGACTTTCTCTCCTCCATGACATTTTGAAAACTTATTAAAAGAAGTTGTTAATTGAGACATAAAATAATCTTACTTGAAGGTTCCTTTAACATTTATTAAGTTCCAATATTTTCTTTAACATCAGTTCCAACAGTTTTCAAAGACAAGTTTTCAGTGACAGGATGATTATGAGATGTATCTTTATCCCTCTTTATGTATTCCTCTTTATGTTGTAGGGATCATAACCCAAGCACTCCACAAGCACTCTCTAACATCTACCAAAAATGACAGCATTGCTCTAACTGCATCACATTCCTCTAAAACCTAGCATTCATATTTGACTATGAATGGATGAGCATGTATTTTCACATCATCCATGCCTTTACTTTCTATTACATGCTGTAGTGCAAAGTTTTAATCACTTATTAAATTTTATTTTAGTGTCATGGTAGTAATCGATATCCATTTGTTTCTTTTCCTCCCTTTACAGAACAGCCCAATTTTTCTCTAGTGTTGTTTTACTCCTAATACACACATTACCATTTTGCCAGTTTATCTAGTGTTTGCTCATGCTATTTTTTACTGCCATATTCTTCTAGGCAAGCCTACATGGATTCTGCCTTTTGCTTCTTTTTCCGCACCTCCTCTTCAACTTGCTGCATTTCATTAAATTAACTGAGTAGATCTGCAGTTCCTCAAAATACCTCAGTCATGTTCTTTGCTTCAGTCCACAGAAATGCCATAATTTATAGCCCCTTTATAATAGTGCCTATCTCATGTCAGTACCAGATTCATTTGCACATGAACTATCAGGCTTTGTGAGAACAGAGCATTTCGTAAGAGTTCCTGCCTATTATGTGCCTCATGAGCACCTTAAAACACCCAGTGGAAGGCTTGCTTATGATTTCAACAGGGCCAAGGTTTCATTCCCAGTCTTTAGATTGACAATACAACCATTAAGTCAGGACACTGAAAAACCTACACTACCTACAAATAGTAACTGACAACCTTTTTCTCATACCTGCTCCTTTTTCAATGTTTTGTGTAAAAGAATACATAAACTTGACATTTCTGCTATATGCAGAAGTGAAAAAATTAATATTCTACACACACTTGTAAACTCAGTATCACCACCACTCCTGCTCTCCTCCCATTCAAAACAATCAAATAAATCACCTCACCCTGAAGTACCTGGAGATTTTATTTTGCCTTTTCTAAAGTGATAGAAAAATACACTACCGTTTTCTTTAGGCATTAAGCCAGTGTTTTCCAGTTGCATCATCTACACTCAGATCCCAGGCAGCTTGCACAAGAGAATAACTTGAGAAGCAGTCTGATCAAAACCACCTCTTACTTTTAAGGCATAACTGATGTAATGCCCACATTACATATATATATATCCACTATTAAGTTATCAACTAGTGTTTCACTTCTAACAACAAACTGTTTATTTGAAAGATATTTATCAATTTGAACAACACCAGTCACTGTCCCAAAATACAACTAACACTTCCATTTAAAGACGCCACAAAGACCCTCACCACTGAAATCTCAAGACAGGGAGGAGTGGGAGACACTTGAATAAGGTCATAATGGGATTTAGATGTGAATCCCATTCAGCTAGTTCTCTTTTCTACAAGGCAGACAGAGCAATTCACTAGAAGATGAGTATTTACATGAGAGATGTAACTACTTATCAAGTGAAAGTGTGCTTTCTTGTTTAAACAAAAAAAAATTGAAAGAGGCATTAGTTTGGCTGACAACAGCAAATGCAGCGATTTAAAGCAACTATAAGCCACAAAGCATCCCAAGTAATGCTCCATCATTTGTGCCTGTAACAAAACAACATGAACTCAACACTCTCAAGTAGGCTTCCCCTCAAACTCCTAGAGCTATGAATACAATAACTCTTTGTTTATTCATTGATCTGCAGCCAAAGCTTCTGTCTCCATATTTAAAAAAAGGAAAGGAAAAAAAAAAAGAAAACACATCTCTGTATAAAAACCAAAGCCTTGAAACCTCATAATAAGTAAAGACAGCTGACAATCGGTTACCGACATTCCAAGGAAGACAGGCATGGAGCTCTCAACTCTATGTCAGGCACCAAGTCACAAATTTATCACTGAAGATAATCACAAGTATTCACTATAATACAATGACACAGCTGGCTTGAGGATGGAACTGCAGAAAAGATAATCCACTCCTAGATAATGTCATCATTTGTATAAACATGTACAAGGACGCCTCAGCCAACATTTTTACGTGACAAAAGAGGGAGTATCAAAACAACTCTCGTCAAGTGTGTTTCAATATCCATTTAAGAAAGTTGCAAGCAACTATTAAAAAAGTATGAATGTACAGCATTAAATTCTAACATTAATAACAAAGTCTGAGAGGTGAACAGTAAGCATGCTTTCTATTTTTTTTGAAAAAGGAAATCTACTGTCTCTTTTACTAAAATTTTAATTTAAAAAGGTAGTTGCACAAACACAATAAGTAATAAGCAATAACAAAAAGCTGAGTTCAACATAAGTCTATGATGAAAGAAAATCCAGTAAATGATTTTTTAGCACACACTAACAGAGTTTTTAGCACACACTAACAGAGTTTTAACATAAATAGCCATTTTGCCTGTCTTAGACTCTGCATAGTGTCTGATTTCAGCTGCAGGGAGACATCAGAAAGATTATTTCCCACTCAAAACAGAAAGTAAGTAATTAACAAGGCGAAAGAAAAAAAAAATCAAAGCTGTGCCCCACAAAGAATCAACTACTACTTGCCTAGACCATTTACAAGCAATTTATACAAGCATGTTATGTTTCTGCAGGGTGAGGCAGAAGGATATACTGTTTTTCAGCCTTCTTCAGAGTCTCTTTAACACGTACAACCCAAAAACTGTAAAGCCTGTGTATCAGCCATTCTCTATTTATAATTTTGCATATAGATAAAACTTAACAACTACTGAAAGAACAAATGACAACAAACATTGCAAAGAAAAGAAACCTGTTTTTAATGAAGTGTACATAACTAACCTCTTCAGCTGCCACTACAAGTGCATGCAAAGGTTAAGACATCAAGAAGCAATTATACACATTAACACAGCTGATGGCCAAAACAATCCTAGGTTTCTGAGAAGTTCACATGGATATACAGCCCAGAACTGCTGCCCCTCAAGTTGCCTTTGTCATTGCCAGCTACTGACAGCTAATATGTTATTCTGAAGTCAGCTTAATGTGTGTCATCTGTCCTCATCACACCTGAACATTTCATTTTCTCCTGTAAGCCCCTTTCCTAATATCAAACTTTTTCCAGGAAGTACTCAGGAATCATAGTCCTGTCTTTAGATTAGTTTTCTCCAATTTGAATGCCTCTGCAAAGAAGGATGCCCACTTTTCTTCAGGCATGCAGAAGCTCTACTCCCCTCCTCACCAAGTCTGCAGCAATTTCAAGCACAGCAGAATTCAGGGGTTCTTTAAAATGTCTTCTAGAAAACTTATATGCCACTATGGAACAGGCCACTCATTCCAGCTGCTTCTCCTATGTGCTGCCATATCACAACCACGCTTTGGCTGCTCCAATCCACAGTCTAGTTTGAACCCAGAACTGCCTGTGTTGGACGGTTTTTCACCAATACAGCAGCTTTGGCACTGGAGCACGGTCAGACATGGCCAGAGCTCTCAGTCTGGCATTCTGACTGTCAAAATAGCAACCCCCAGCAGGAAAGCAAGGCAGATAGCAAGGCAAAATAGTAACTAAAGTTCTCAGGCTAGATTTACCACTGGATGCCTCAAAGCTTTAAGGCTTCCTCAGTAGCCAAGGCTATGGCTCAACAAGGAAGAGAAAATCCATTCATAAACTCAGAAAACCAAGTTTAAAAAAGCAAAGCCCCACCCAGAATACCAGTTACTTCTATTTTGTCTGGCAATGAGGTTCTCAGCTTCCTAGGCAAGTAAACACCTTCACTCACTGTGCATGGCTGCCATCTGGAACTCAGAAAAAAAAAATTCCCTTACCTACTTTGTACAGCTCTTACACAAACACGGCGTTAGATGGACAGAAAAGGATGTACTAAAAATAGTGTCTGTCAGCCAAGGAATAGAGCACTGCCCTGAGTGGAACGAGGGGAGCTCTGCAGGAAGGCTGCCTGCAGAGAAGTATTGCAGTAAGAGGGGGAAAATGCACAACGTCCTAAATATAAGTGACGGGAGGGGAGGGATGTAAATGGAAAAAAACCCACATCCACTTTAAATTTTAAAGAAAAAACTTCCTAAACTTAATATTCACGTGGATCTGAATACAGTTTTTCAACTACTTGGCTTTACTCACAGATATAAAATTAAAAGTTAGATGTATTCAATTGCTGGAGAGAACGCTAGCTGAGAAAGTGACATTGTCGACACTGGGGATGACAGAGTACCCACAAAAAGCTATAACCAATCACATCTAGGTCACAAGCCAAAAGTACATACAGTTAGCTGCAGATTTTTTCCACTCCCAGTGATATATATATATAGTTCTATATTAACACACACACACACACACACACACACACACACACACACACACACACACACACACTCACTCTCAAAAAGGTATGCTGGTCATATATCCTCAGCATTTATGGCAAATTATTAATCAAGTCCCACCTGAAACAATTTGTTAAATTGATTTTAATCACTGGGCCTCTCATGTGAAGCTTTGTATAATCAGCATTTCATTTACAAAATTAATTGCCTGATTGATTCTCAAGAGGCAGTAGCTGTCATTACACTGCTGTCATAACTTTTGAGTAGGGGTGTCACAACACTGAATTCTGACAGTATGAAGAGCATTGCTATTTAAAAAATGAGGGCGAGGAGGTAGGGGGGAAACAAATACAGTGATTTCACAGAATTGCTCTTTAGCCCGATAGAATGTTAAAACCATTTCCCAGCAGTTTCAGCCAGCCTCCCTGTTTTCCATTCATTGAATAATGTGCTACTCAGCTATTCAGTATCTTTTCTTAGAGGCAGGTTCATTTAATTCAATTTTATCATAGTTGCGGTTGCATAAAATGAGTTTGTTGTTGAATATACAAAAGATTTAATCACAGGCCGCTCTTAAGGTTATTTGTAGAGCAAAGTTTGACTTTCAAACACATGGAACTTTTTTCCACGTCCTAAACCTTCAGGAAATCTATTTTCAATTAGATTTTTTTGTGTTGGTTTTTTTGCTGCTGTTTTTAAACAAAGCAAAGCAAACCGTAACTTCACAGAACTTATCTAGGAGCTCCTTTACAAAGTTTTTTTTCCTCCCCTTGTCTTATAAGCTCTGTATAAGCCTTGGAGCCCTGCCAGAGTAGGAAGTAAAGCTCCTCTATTTGCTGTAGTTACTCCTATAGCCATCACCACTATATTCTTGGAAAAGACCGGTGCTCCGGGGAGGCGGCGCAGGCCAGCGGTTAGGGCACTGAGTCATGAGACAGGTCTTCTATTCCTGGCTCAGCAGCTGACCTGATATGCAAACATGAGCACAACACTTCACCTTCCTGTGACTGCGTTTTCACTCTCATAACAACAAGTGTTATATGCACTTTTAACAAGGAAAGACACAGGATGACTTTGGGGAGACTGATGTCAGTTATTCGGCAACAAGAAACAGGACTAGGAGTCAAGGGTAGGCTAAGGGAGGAAAAAAACCCAAACCTCTAGAAGATTTTGAAAAGGAGAAATTGCATCAATAGGCTGCAGCAAGGTTCTCTAAACTTTCAGAAACCTCCATTCCAAAGAAAAAAGGTCCCGAGAAGCATCTTTAAAAGGAGTGGGAAAAAAGAGAAAAGATGACCTTAAATTTCTACTGCTAGATCACTTGGAACAGTATTAATGCCTTTGAAAAAAATCACCTATTTCTAAGATAAGCTCAAAAATAAGCCCCTGAACTGCTCAAATTCAGCCTTATAAACTAGATTTCATCAAGTGTTCATGAATGAAGCAAATGTAAAACTTTTTACCATGTTCTGAGATTACACTATTACCAAAAAAAGGCAAATGACAACTCTTCAAAAACTGAATTATACTTACTGCTGGTATTTGTAATTGACCTCACCAGAGCAATTCCAGAATAAATCAGAGTCCAGGTAACATTAGAACCTAGCAGATACTCTAGACAACACAGCCCCTTTCCTCTTCCTACCCCCCAGTTCTTACTCTCATCCCGAACTACTGTCAAATATTATCTTCCATTCTTCTCTGCAAAGTGCTCTGCCACCTGAGTGGCTTTATGCAATTTTCTTCCCTTTTGCAGGTGTCTGAGTTCACGATGAATAAAACTGGAGAGGAAGTGAGACATGGACAGGGGGACACCAATACAAGTATAATTTACAAAACTGATGGATTACTGAAGATGCATAAAAGAGTAAAAGAATGGAAAACTACACCAGGCAAACAAAAGCAATTAGCTGTTTTCCTTCTCTATAGCCATAACATGAAATTTCAACAAAGGGAGGTTCAGAAAGTTCTGTCCACACTGAGAAATATTTGCCACAGTTTTAAGCTATCTCCTTCTGCCACAACAGCAAGGGTTCAGAAAAAGGAGACAATCAGTCTCCTACTTACAACATGGGACAGCAGAGCAAAAAGCACTGTAAAGCACTAAAAAGCAGTGCAAAGCACTGATTTTCTGTATTTGTGGGTTTCTAGCTTCACAGCAGGTGAAGCTTACTGATTAATTGAGCATCTTCTATTTTCAAGCCTAACTTTTTTTTTTTTTCAATAGGTAAAAATGGTCTTAATTAAAATAAGAAAACAGGGGAAAGCCCCTAGCTAGAGCCAATATATGCAGAATTCCTAAAGGCATATATTTAGCATCAGGGTAATTGGAATGCAAACTTAGCTCTATAACAGAAGCCCTGTCACTTCTTCAACTGCCAAGAAACTTCTCTTGTAACATATTTTCTATATTAAAACTGCTTCCTGTAGAGGCTGAAAAAACCTGGTCACAAATAGTGCAAAATTTTAAGTTACCTGGAAACAAACCAATTCATCTTTTTTTCACCATCATTCCATAATGATCTCTGTATCACACTGGCAAAAATAAAGTGTCCCAGTTAGAGACACACCAGCAGCATCTGCTCAGCCCAAGGGTCTGCTACAAACAGATAATGAATGTGGAGCTATACACCCATATTGTGGAGCTGGAGCAATAGAATCTTGGTGAGTGCCTGCCTGTGATTATTTTTCATTTATAGTGACCTTTCTCATCAACACAGTCACTGTCAGCAGCATGGAACTAACTTCCTGGGCAGAAGCAAAGCAAACAAAAATTCACCAGCAACAGGTGATTTAAAGTACTAGAAAATGGGGGAGGGGGCAGGTTGTAAGTAGCTAAAATAAAAATTGAAATTAATCACCAGAACAAATTACAGTTATGAGTGGGAATTTTCATTATTTACTGAAAACATTTAATAGTTAAGTTATAAATTAGAAGAAACAGTAAACTGAGGGCTGAAGCCCTTGTATCACTTGAGAGAACAATGTGACTAGAAACCATGAATCCAAACACATGCCCACAAGTCACACCCGCTCTATTGTATAATGTAACTGATTCCCAAGGATCATTTTACAATTCTGATTAGGTCTTACAAAAATCTTGTTTATTAAATTGCTTTCTTTAGGCATTCATAACTGCTAATTTGTTTCCAACTAAATCATGTATCATCTGAAAAAGACTACATTGCAACAGCAAAACGACACTCCTGGGATTACATTTCATCTAGATTTTAGAATTAAAAGGACAAAAACCAGACGAGTTGTAAATTTCACTTTGAAGGTAGTGATGGTAACACCCTTCAAGTAATTCTAAAACTACTAGTGTACTTAGCATGCAGCAGCTGTACTGAAACAAACATAGCAAGTCAAAAACTCAAAGTATTAAGGGATCTATTAATCCTTGAATTTTAATTTCTATAATTTAAAAAATCGATCAACTTATATGTAGTACACAAACATTTTGAAAGCAAAATAACTTTCTGTTATTATAATTTAAAAAGCTATGCTGATTTTAAAATACTGTCAGCTCTAATTCCTGCATGTTTTAAACAAGCTTAAAACTTCGCAGAAATTTGGGAATAACTTCCGAAGAACTCTAGAGAAATGACCTCCAAAAAAGGAGGAGACAAATCTCAGTGTTAATATAAAGTTCACTGTGGCTCACTCAGGGTCAAAAAAATCAGACCTGGGTTTCAACCACGTCAAATTCTGGTTTATCTTAGAGCCTTCATCTATTTCTCAAAACTGGCAGAAGTCACTAAGTCTTCATTATTCTTCTTGCAATCACAACAAATGGGACAAATTCTTCCACAAATCCTGGCAGACTATGGAACATCCCAGAGCATCTTAGCTTAAACACGTGCATATAACACACATCTAGGTAAGTGCAGAAATAAAGAAGTGGGATTAACCGTGGGTATGAACACCTCTGCAACAGATCATGCAGGATGTTCAGAATTAAAGGCATGGTTTTAGTATAACTACTATCGAGAACTTTCAGTTTCTATAGAAAGAAGATGATGTGTTTTCAATATATGACCATAATTTTCTTTTAATATCATACAATTTAAAATTAAATTAAAAATCAGCATGTGAGATATATCTGGTCTGAGAAATATGAAAGCAGGAAAGATGATCCACTTCTTCATTATTTCTCATCCAAAAAAAAAAAAAAAAAATTATTTCACAGGAAACCTGATAATGCCATATTCATAGAACTGCCTTCCCTCTCCCACAGCAGAAACCATTATATTTTCAAATTCTCTCTGCTGAAAACTCTTGGCTTCTTTCCACTTTTATGCCTACCTCTTATTTCCCAGTCCTTAAGAGAGCCCACATCAGCCATCATGCAAAAACACCAACACAGCTATCTAAACACACTTCAAAGAAACTTCTTTATTGTTAGAGAGGATCTTCAGGATTAATGAGCCCCCTTTGGGCACGACCCAAAACAGAGTATTCCCAACTTCCTAAAATTACTAAATCTAGAACAGAAGTAAAATTAACAATCAGATTAGATTGGAAGGAAAGAGAAGGGAATCACTACCTTCATAAACACTGAAGCAGTACAGCTACAGGGAATCTTTTCTCTAAGTCTGAATAAGCTATTTCTGGGGGCAACAGCTATTTGAGTATATTTACATCTAAACCTTCTCCAAGGCGGCAACTTACATCAGCACCTTCCTGCAGCTGTTGAGGGCTCAAAGATAGTCCACTCAGTCAAAATCACTTGGCCTAGTCAGAAAAGGTCATTTAGCAGCAAAGACAGATGTTTCTCACTGACATAACCAAAAGGGAAAATGAAGCAAACAAACCCAAAGACTCATTTTAGCAACAAGGTATCTGCAATTCCAATTTCAGGTATTGTTCCCTTTAGAAAGATGCTATTCATCTGACATTCATTTGCAACCTTCAGTTTAGATTAAAGAGCTGCAGATACCACACATAAAATTCTGAAACATATGTTCCCTTTATTCTTCAAAGAATGTAAATCTTTACTTAAGGCCACACTGTTCACTTCATATCTAACCTGACATTTCAGCTAAACCCAGCTCTTCTGCTGAGTACTATCATTTCTTGAACACATTCTTCCCCTTCTCACTTCTACACTCCTACCCACAGTTGTTTTTCTTTTTTCTGCTCAGCTCTTTCATGCAAAAAGAGATTGAATAAAAAAAACTGAAACTGAATACACACCAGAAATACTGTCAAAGTATGAAAATGAAATGCTACACATTTTTAAACCAAACTGCTCAATGCTAAAGAAGAGGAGACACTGGTTACAAAGCCAACACAGAAAAATAATCATTTCAGGAAGAAATACACCTGAACAACTGAGAGACAGATAAAATTAAAATGGGATATTACACTCAAAAATACACAAACATCATCAGACTATTTTGACAGAAAACACGGAGTTTCCAAACAACAGAAGTAACTCAGAAACTTGAAATAATCCTGATGGAATCCATATATCCTCTCACACCAATTCCATGTAAAGTTCAGCTTGCACAAAGCTTTGGGGAGAGAAGGGGAAAGAGTAAGCATGAATAATTCCTTTTTGCTCAGTCTGTTACTACTACAGGACAGATGAACATCTGCCATGAATGTTAGGTCTGCGTTATACTGTCTCAGAGCTGATGGATAGATTAAATGACCTCTTAGTGTCACTTCAAGCCCTGCTCTTCTATGATTTGGAGGTTATTACATCACATCTATTTTATTATAAGGTTTCTCCCATTTCTGCAATTTTTCATTTCAAGTCATAATCCTCAATTTCTAGCAAAACTAGACCATATGGACATTACAACACTACAAACATACTAAATATATTGATGAAAGAAAATCAGGGAATAAAAAGAGGTATGTTTTTCAAACCAATCTTTTCATAAGGACTAAAAAAGATATGTAAGAAAAACTGTTCCTAAGTAATTTATGTTGATATTTGCAGAAACTGTGAAAATACTGTAAAAAATGTTTACATATTCCTGGTTTTGGGGAGATGTGAATGCAAGGATGAGATGAGCTGTACGCTAAGCAACAAAGGAGATATGGGGAGAAGAGAACCGAGAAGACAGCCAACTACAAAGCACAATCCCTGTGAATACCTCCCTCTAGGTACCCACCTGTGACTGAAGCAGGCAAGAGACATCATCCCTACCAAAAATACCTTCTATACATCATCACCCTTCTCCTGACTTCGCTGCCCACCTTCTGCACCTTCCCCTTCCTCTGAATCCAATTTGGCTTCTGCACCTTCCCCTTCCTCTGAATCCAATTTGAGTTCCTCCTTGCACAATTTGTGCCTAGCAAGTCAATTATGATCCTGTCTTGTGTGAAGATCAATAAATTTCAGCAGTTCTCCAAACAATTAACATTTTTGTAAGCAGTTTTTTCAACTTCATCAAGGAAGCTTCTTTCTGTGATCCATGGAAATACATGCAATTAGAGCCACAGTACAACAAAACTCAAGGAATAATGAGAAACAGCAGACAAAAAGTGTCCAACACAGAACTCATTAGACAGCCACACACTATTCCACCTGTTGTGCTGTACACCAAATACTGGTAAAATCACAGGGGGGGTGAAAATGCAGATATATCCAAGCAGCTAGGAACATGAATTCTGATCCCTCTTTATATCCTATTGTTATCCACAACCCAGGAAGCTGTTAATTGGCCTAAGTAATTGGTTTAAATACCCAAGTCCCATTATAAAAATATACTATAAAAATGCTTAGACACTTATCACAGCCAAGAAATTCTTAACTAAAGTTCAAAGCTGAAAAGGCACAAGGGACTTGTCTACACTGAAGTAAAAAAATGCATAATTATGCCAATATAACTATCTCAGTGTGGAAACTTCCTCCAGCATAAGAGTACCCTCTCCCTCTTAAGCTTACGTGGTTTGGAAGCAGAGTAAGATAAACCATAAAAACTCTTATTCTGGTATAAGAGTGTCTCCATAGGGAGTTATATTGGTATAATTATAGCATATAATTATAGTACATAGTTGTACTGTGTAGACAAGAACTAGATGCCCAGTCCACATATATTTTCTAGCAAAACAAATGGTTATTAAATTCCAATAGAAGCACACAAAATACTTAGCTTTTATTTTTGTTTGATGCACCTTCTTCATTTTAAAGTGATGAATTACTTCAATTAATCTTCCTTGAAAATGTTTTTCTCTCTGCTATTCTATATGGTAATAGATTGTTCTTCTGGTGGAGGCATTGTAAACTAACACTTTGAGAATGTCTGCAATATCTCCCACACTGATTTAGGCTCTCATATAAAGGAAGTGGTGAGAAATCAGGTACGAGGAAGGAATAAGGTGCTGTTTACACATTTGACTGTTAGACTCACACCTTTTATAGTACATCCCCAGCCACTTTAAACAGTCAAGTGCTTCAATAATTTAGTCTCTATCCTTCTGACAATTTCATTCTCACCTCATTTGCTATAGAAGTTAAAACATTTCAGTCAACCTTGAGGAAGCCGTGCTTCCTCCTCCTCCTTCCCCTGTACAAACTGGGGGGAAAATAGTGTATCTGAAAATCATGCCACTAGTTGAACCTCAAATTATAAGAGAGAACCAAAAAAGAGACAAAAACTTCAAGACTACAAAAGACTCCTCAGAATTTTTTGGAAACAAGCAACTTTTCAGAGGATACCTAACTCCAAAACCTAAGCCTAAGCCAAATAAACTGACGCCCTGTGTGAGAAAGATCCCTTAACAAGGATGCAAACAAAAATGTTGTTGTGCCAGCCTCCAAAAAGTGGAAAGCACTGACATCCTACTACAAAGATACCGGTGGAATTATTAGTCACAATAATACTTCAGTTTGGGCATTTGAAATACTTTACTAAGAAAGGCTAAGTGAGCCTAGAGATAATTAAAGATTACGGTACCCATTTTTCAGCATGCGCAGGTAAATCTCTTTAGCAAATTGTGGTTTTTCCTCTTTAACCATTTTGAAAACATGATACTGCCAAGAAGAGCTCTATGCAGGATAGGCATCCCCGTGTTTCCTTTTGTTCTAAACAATTTCATCCCTCAGCATAACACCAGTTTCATCACCTTGGAACACACCCGCAGCGTTCAGAACAAACCTTGTTTGCTTTCATAACCAGCGTCCCTCTCGGTGGCAGAGATCTCCTGACAGGGCTGCCCCTTCCTAATTCGCCATGCCCAGCAGAGCCCTTCAGCCCCCCAAAGCACTCACTGGGTTTGCTACTCTGCACCATGCCCCACAGAGAGACCCCCTGGAGCAATCAGTGGGGGGAATGTGGAGTCACAGGGAGCACCAGTGCTGGGTGAGGAGGATCACCACAGCAGGGAAGCTCCTTCCCAGAGGTGCCCATTTCTCTGCAAGCTGAAGTGCCAGCAGTAGGTAAAGAGTTTTCAGTGGACTGTGAAGCAGCATCTACACAACAAAACTGCTGCCCTATTTCCAAATCAAAAGCTTGCATCTGTGTACAGAGGAAATTGCGTAGTAAGCATGAAGGTCAACTGATCTGGAAATTCATCCTGGTATTTTCAAATTTTTCAGTATGCCAGTATGTCTGCAAATATGCTGGGAAAAAATAAATGATACTGACAGTTCTTACATGCAAAAATTTGACATACCAAAAGAAAATCAGCAGCAAAAAAAATCTCTGAATAGGCATTATACAAGTGACAACAAAATAGAAATGTATCGAGCTTAAGCGGAAATGGGTATGAAAACCATTAGTTCCAACAGATTAGTAAAACAAGAGGAGGAAGCTAAGTTAGTCCAGAACTCGAACACAAGTCTGGAATCATTTGTCTTTATGAAAACACTGTAAATAGTGGAAGGAATTAATTTCACCTGCCCTTTGACATCAACACCTGAGATTATCAGCTTAGACTTCCTTTAGAGCAAGGAGAAAACCATGAAACTTTAGGAGCATGATTCATTAGACCAGAACTACACATCTACTTTAGGATGAGATGATTCACATGAAGATCTGACTATTTTTTTTACACCAAAGATACACAAAAAGATCAGGTACAAATACCTACAGTACATATGGTTACATGAGTTCCACCCTTGATATCATATTTTTCCAAGATACTCACAGCTTATTTGGCCACCGCAATCAATGCATTCTGTATAATTATCACCCTTGGGGGAAAAAAAAATTACTCTCTGCCTCAGCTTCTCTCCTTTTAAGAGAGGGATAACAATGGCTTCCTGCTCTAGACAAATGTTAAGAAATTGCCCATTATTTATAGACTAATTTTAGTCTATAAATAGTCATTATTTATAGACTAATTTTACACTCAAGAGGCAAAGTAGGAGGAGTTTAGGCTGACAGAACCACCACCTGTTACCGCCACCAAAGGGTCTATCATGGCCTGATGCCCACCCTCAGTCGAACTGGCATATTCTCCCTTGCTTTACCTCTGCGCTGCAAAGATGGTGCTGCAAGTCAGATCTGCTCAATGATCTGGCTGAAAGCTAAACATTCACAGATCTTATTTGGAAGGATTAGTTTTCAGGCAAATCTTCGAGCGGATGCGATTTACCTTATGACACAAGGGAAGCAGCAGGGAGCTAATAAAAAGGTGGGGACTGGTCTTAACGGCAGAAGTGAAGTCTTAGATCAGCTTCAGACAACCATCAGACTCATATAGTGGTGCAAGATCTTTTAGCAACACAAAACTGGATGAAAGAGTATTCAAGGAGTGTAAGAAAAGGCTACCGAAAAGTGCAGAAATAAACATTTTAGATTTTCATGTTATCTTCAGTTTCCCCCAAGAGAAATTCTGTCTTGGTATCTACCCAAAAAGCAGATGTCCATTTGGATCAACACCTATTTTCCTGTGCATTAATCTGTTACAAACTTTCTCCTGTTAATTTGCTCCTTGTTTCGGCCTGTGATCCTCAAAAGCCAAAAAGGACAAAAAGCTGTCTTTCTGAGGAGTACCCACGTGGACCTTCTGATCGATGTACATATAGACTGGACTCAATTAAAAATATATATTTGCTGCTTATTCCCAAGTATTAATCTAAAAATGACAAACAAAACATGTTACTGAATGCTCAGTATCAAACATTTGGGAGGGAAAATGGGAAAAAAAACCCACCCCGTCATGTTCATTGTCTCTTTGGATATATATATATATATATGTATAAAAACCCACTTCTGGAGAGGAAAATTGCATTTCTTTCTACTTCTACTAGGCTGAGATAATTCACTCAAGTAAGACAGACAACCATATGGGAGATCAAGAATTTCAAGAAAGTAAAAATGTTATCAGAAATCACAAATATTTGAACCTTCCATTATGATGCCATGACTAGCTCCAGCCTTTAAGACAAAGCACCTACTTTCTTCTTCCATCTCATCAAGGAAGACATCAGCCACAAGCAAAAGAAGAATTTAAACTGAATGTTAAAAAGCAGAGAAAAGAAACACAGAGGGTAAATCAGACACTGTGGGATTTTTTTTTCCAGGCAACAAGATTATTGCAAATAAACATCTAGGTGTAATTAGAGACAAAGCAACAGAATTTGGAAACTGTCACACAGGAAGAAACTGGCCTCAGTTCTTTCTTGAATTACTAAGCTATTCTTCTACAACAATGGAATCTTAACTCACTTTTGAAATAGGCTTCATTCACCATCTTCGTAAGATACGTCCTTCAAATAAAATATGACACTGTGGAATAACAAACAACCATTGCTGGCAGCTCTCTACACCCCCAATCTTCTGAGGAGAATTAAAAGGAAAGGAAATCTATGAAATGAAGTATCAAGTTCTATAAAATTGTATAGAACATACCTAGTACACCACATCACTACTTAATATAGACAATCATATGCCAAGTGTTTCCTCTCCTCAGTTCCTGTCTTTTCTACACTTTCCACATGTACAGCAACCCCACACTTGAATTTCCATGTAGACATCTTTTCAAATATATTTTGGGCAAACAGATTTTTTTTAACCACACCTGCCATGCCAGGTAAAAAAATATGCACATCAGCATTTACATTTCAGCTTGGTTTTGTCTCCTTTGTTTGTTTCCTTCCTTTAAGTCTGCTATTGCTTAGAAGATCAGCAATAGAGAAACCTGAAACAAAAATACCAGCATCATCACCCATAGATAACTACTTGCACAGTTTTTACTGTTATACTGCCAAGTCTTGTCAGGATTTGGGGGCTTGCTTGGTTGATTTTTTTAGTGGCTTTTTTTTTCCCTTTTCTTAAATGCAATTTGACCCCTAGTCACTAGGAAAGGCTGCACAGCAAGCTGGACAGCAAAGACACTTTCCCTGCTGCCACTCTTTGCCCAACAACTTTGTCAACTTGGAGGACAGAGGAGCAAATACTAGTTCAAGAGATGGATGGGTACCTGGATCACTCAAAAGCTATTTTCTCAGTGACTATACAGTCACACTAATCACTCTTCACAACTGTTAAAATTGCAGAAGACAGTAAGGATGACTTTTTCATCACTCCGATGACTTGGAAAGTGAGAAAGACATCTTAAGAAAGAAAAAGAAGTATCACAAGACAAAGGAGCAAAAAATTTGGATAAAACAAAGTACTATGACTTTGGGAAGAAAACAAATGAAACTGATGAAAATAACCCCCAAATAAATCTTCCACTCACTTAAGTTTCAGGAAAGAGGAAGAGTGTTGAGCAACCACATCACACAACAGAGCTGACACATAACAACATTAGGATCTGCAGAAAAAGTAGAAGACTGCATCCACCATTCTGCCAACGACATTCCAGCAAAGTAACAGCTCACTCAGGCCCTCCTCAACCTTGCTCTTAATGAGAATGTGTATTGTTACTGTTGCTATTATTATTGAAATAAGCTGAAGAACTAAAAGGAGGAATGTGCGGCTATGCAAAGTCTTCCTGGGACAGAGAATCCCTCTCCACCGCTTGTTCAAACAGCTGCATTTAGCAAGTATCCTGTGAACAACCAAATCCCTAAATGTCCCAATACATGAAATAACCAGTCCATGTACCTAAATCTAAAACTTTTCAAGGGTCTCAGTTAATCCATAAAATGTTCCGATTGCCATCAGCAATCACACATAAAGCCCTCAACAGCTTAGACTGAAGTAGCCTTTAGACTTCTAGCTAAATCTTGGAAAAATCTTTGAATATTGGCCTCTACTCCAACACCTTGATCACTTCAAGAAATGCGAGACACTGTTTCATATGCTGCTGCCCAATCAATCCCTCCTCTTGAAAGGAAAAGCTCAATTAAATTGGGAACTTTTCTTCTGAATGATTTTAAATGGTTTTTTTTTAGTTGTGGTTGGATCTCAGTTAGTGTAATTGCTATTTATATCAAAACATTAAAAGGTCTGGTTATGGGGTTTATTAGAAAAGCAAAATGTGTTTTTAATACTTTAAAAAACCCACAACAAAATACTCCATAGCACTATTTCCATTTGTATTTGCATACCACATGTTCAACAACAAAAAGAGCATTCTGCAGAAAGTTAAAAATCTCAGAAATGTTGCTGAATTAGTAGCTCCTACAGTTTGTTAGTAGGAAAACCGGCTCTGTGCCAGGCTGGAAGCGGGGGGGGCTATCAAGGGATGTGTGTTAGCTTGGGGATTTAAAAGAAAAAACACATATATTGTAAACCAAAACGTAACATACAAGACAAACAAATGCAGTATCTCTTTGCTAGCAAAATTTTTAAATGTAAAATAAGCGTCTCTTAAGACGCTAGAAATACTCCACACGGCGCTGCTCCTCAGGCGCGAAGGAGAGCAAGGCTTCTCCCTTCTCCCCAAGGCGGCCGGGCCGCCAGGGGCCATGGCTGGACACAGAGGCGGTGCCCACACTCGCCGCTCCCACCGGTGCGGCCCGGGGCATCCCGCGGCCGGGAGCCGCGCCTGGCCCGCTGCCCGAGCGGCGAGGCTGTTGAAAAGCAATAGATAGCTTCTGGCAGCGGCAAAGGGGAAAATATTTTGATCATGTGACGCCACACAAGCGAAGTAGTTCGCTTCGTGTGTGCAACTTGCACAGACGCTGCCACCGGCCCGGCACCCCGCCGCCCCCCCGCCTTTGCCGTGCCCGCGTCCCGCCTGGGAAATGCCTCCATCGGGCGCCGCCGCGGCAAAACAGCCGGCGGCACCCACACACCCGGCACGGCCCACGGCCACCGCGGGCCGGACACCCAGAGGGCACCTCCCCCACAGAAACCCGACCTTTCTGCCTACAGGAAGGGACAACTTTCAAATGTAAGTAAAACTGACACGCAAAATTATTTTGCTACTGCTGGTATGCAGCTAAAACAGCCTCAAATGTACCTACCTCTATTTTTCCAAAAATATTTCTTTAAATGGCTTCTATGGCCAACCATAAACTTAAAACAGCAACAGCTCTGAAGAACATGCTTATTAATTTTCTTTGCTTGGGAATTTCAATCAAATAAGAATCATCAAATTAAAAAAAATTCACAAAAGCGCAATTATTTTCCATAAATCATGTCTGAAAATAAGACATCAATACTAACGTTTCATATAAACAGAAAATCCAAGATATTCACAACATAAATTGCTACACAACAAAAAAAAATACAGAACTCCATACATTCCATCCAAATCAAAGGCTGCAAACAAACCAGCATATTCCTTTGATGCTGTCAAAACAAACCTCCTTATCTTTATTTTTAACTTTAAAAGAATAAAATTTAAGAACTACAAATCCTGTCCTTGTGCTTTCAAAAGAAATTTTCAGAGCTGATGTTTCAGTATCTTGCTTACAAACAACTAAGTCTGACAAGCTAACCAAATAACACGATCAATGCTGGGAACACCAAGTCTCTGATACCATCCAAACAGAGGAAGACACAGTGAAGACTGGATACCTTCCCATGTAACAAATATTTAGGCTGCCTATTTATTCTGCCTTACTCAGTAATTAAAACTGCACATCAAACTCAAATTATTAAACAAGGCAAATATTATCCTTATTTTAACATGGGGAAACTGAGGTATCAGTCAGTGAAACCAGCTACCTTTAGGTCATGCAGACTGCTGAGAGATATCAAGAACTCCTGCACCAATTCTCTACTAATATCATTTTCCTGAAGTCACATAATTTACTTGCCATGGCTGAATTCACTGCTTGTGTAAAGAAGACACTATTCCACTTCAATCAATCTGTGAATTAAGCCATGTCCACACAGGGAGCAGCACACATGACTACAATTATATTTTAAAAGAGGATCCCTCCTTTTGGGATTTTCCGAACCGATTTCCTTTCTTTACTCGAACAAAGAAAGAACAACCATGCTCCAACCTGAGGTCCTTCTGTGAAAGACAGCTGTCCCAGGGACTGCGACAGCCAGGCCAGCCCTCTATTTGCCACACAACACAGACCTCTTTGCCTTTTTAAAAGGCCAAAACGTGTTGTGGAACTATCCACCTTCTGAGAAACTCAGCAAAATACCTTAATAGCCATACCCACAAACCCTTCAAGAGAGGCTTCTTATAAAGGCTGTTATTTTGGTGGTGAAGATACACTACCACCCCAACGGTAAACTAAATGCAAAGGGGTTTGCCACAACAGCTATTAGTTAAGGATGCAATTAATTCTCTGAATCTAACTATGTAGCTGCAACAACAGAACTTCACAGTGAACCTAGCCACGTGGTCTTTAAAGGGCAAGTAAATTGATTCAGTAACTTGGCAGAATTACATCCAAGAGAAAGCCCTGCTACATAAAATTTCTTTTTTGAGTAAGTAGATACCTAAAACAAATACCAAACAAAACAAAACAAAAAACAAAAGAGACATAAAAAACCCAAACCACTCCCCAAAACCACATGAGTATAAAAAATTGAAGGAGAAGGTTGCAAGACTCTAATAGTAACACAACTAACACTATCCCTTAAAAAAGAAAAAGGGAATTTATACATCAAGGGTTTTCCCCATTTTCATATTCATTCTTTTTTTAGCAAGAAACTAAAATTCCATATATATATATCTACTTCCTTAATTTTTAAAAAAGTTAAAAAAATTAGAACAATATTCTTTCCCCACCCTCCAATGGTCAGAAAGAGACTGATGTGGGTGGCAGGGGAGATCAGTGGCACAGCTTTACAGATGGAAGTGTCAGAGGGCCTATCACTTAGATGGATGTCTTCATAAACAATTACTACATCACAAACCTGAATTCAGTATCTTTTCAAATCTGAGAAGCCTACAACATAGGGCAAGGACAGAGCACAGCAGTGAATTCTTAAAGGCAGGACATCATTTGGCAGTTGTGCATGTTTAGGTGCAAAAGATTAATTAACAGCTCTTAAAATTGGAGAAAAACTAATAAATAGATTACATCTACACATGCTTAGTCCTTCTGATGTAGTTACTAACCCACAATGACTCAAATGCAAAAAGTAATAGGAATGTAGATCGCACACTGACAGGTCTGTACTGAAAGCAATTCCTTATACGTGCTGCAGAATCATCAAACTGTTTTATATCTACGAATTGGCCACTACACATTCAGAAATTCAGCCACTTCATAAACTTGTTAAATTTACGAGGAAACTAACATTTCCACTATACATGGAATATAAATGCACAATGTATCAACACCCTTTCAAATCATGCCTGCCAAAAACTTTTACACAGATTTCACATTGTTTTTAATAAGCATAGGTAAAATATTTTAATAAAAGCTTCAGGACAATGATCTCAAGTTTCCCAATTTCCAAAACAACTGCAGGCACCTTCAGGTAACATAAGCATCCTACATTGCGAATACAAAGTTTGATAAAAGGTACTTTGTATTTGCAATAAGAACAATTCCTATGTGAAAAGCAATCTTTAAGTAAGACACAACAACTGTGATTTCTGCATCAAATCTGTTCCCTTCAAAACCGAAGACAATGTATCTGCCAGATAAAACAAGCGGACTTGGTGGTAAGGAAGTCTGTGCGTGCACCCCCGCAGTCACCCCGCGCCAGCACACACCACTGCTCTGGGCAGAATACGCATCAAAAGACAAGTTCCATGACACTCGTTGAGCTCCTGGGCACTTGTTCAACTCAAGTTTCCTCAGAGTTTAATTTCTATGACAAATCAAGCATCTTTATACAGATAATATTGGGTATGTAATAATAAAACAGTGCAAGGAATACTGAAATTTTGAATTATGGTGCCTTTAGTTTAAGGTGACTGTCCTGATAGAGCAGACAAATCCCTTGTTTCGCTCAGTTATTTGTCTTCTTACTCACTGAATAGATTCCAGTAAAAGATTACGTTCTCCCACAACAGAATGTGTACACAATAAGACCGGATTTATTCAAAAGCTAGAGTTTATGGCACCAAGACCCTGGCTATTTCCAAAACACCTGCCTTCAGGTGTGCCTGTCTGAAGCAAAGTGGATGTAATGTGTCTCAGTTTCCCCACCCTGCACAACAGGAAGAATAATTTTTTATGGCAGTCCAAGGCACTCTACAGTGTAAAGATCAAATGTACTTGGAATATTGTTACTGAGAAGATAAAGGTAGTTAAAATCAATTCTGTACAAATTAGCCACTGTCCCCACTGTTTACAGGCTCACATAGGTTTTTTAAGATACATTCATCCCTGAGGATTCCTTCCTTGACTGCAGCGGAACACCACCATGGATGTGTTTGGCTTTTTTGGAGCTGACGTATTCCTGGTGGATCACTGGATGCCACACTCTCAGAACTGGAAGTACAACAACGGAAATTGTCTGGCCTACCTGCAACACAAACACTGCAGCACTCTGTCAGCACATCAGCATTTGTGTGTGAAACTGAGCAGGAGCAGGTACCATTGGGGAACAGAAAAAGTAAAAGGGTAATATTATAATCTGAATGGCAAAACATACATGTAATGTACAGAAATCCTTCAGGTCTACTAAAAAATAATTTTAAATTTATTAACAGGTAAGACTTCCTTAAAATAAATTTTACTCTAGGATGATTAGCTCCACAAGATTTTTGTGCTTTACATTTATTTGCTTCTATAAGCACCAAGCAATACAAAAACAACACCGCTAAGCAGCACTTTTCTCTTACTAGTTTTCAAAACAAATTTGAAAACCACTAAGGTATACTTTTAATTTAAGTTTAATTAAAGTCCTCATTCAATCGTACCAAAACATATATTTAACACTATGTAAATAGCCCCAAAATTGAAAGAAAAAAGTTTTTTTCCCAAGTACCTTAATAATCACAATTCTAGAATATATTCTAGCAAGTTAGCCTACCACAAACACATGCTACTGAAATTCTGCAGCCTTGAGCATGCATGCACAGTGAGTGTGGCAACACTGCTTTACATATCCACAGAGAATCTTCAAAGCCTCCTGATAAACGGCACATTTTGAAGAAGCACTAAAAGATGTAACTGGTATAGGGCACAGGTACAATCTTAGGGACCAA
This sequence comes from Calcarius lapponicus, assembly GCA_039654755.1. Taxonomy (NCBI): domain Eukaryota; kingdom Metazoa; phylum Chordata; class Aves; order Passeriformes; family Fringillidae; genus Calcarius; species Calcarius lapponicus. The sequence goes on from CM077465.1 coordinate 58,540,714, forward strand.
AGAATAAATAAACTATGCCATTCTCACATTAACGATTAGAATGTCAAAATACCTATAACAAAACACTTGAGGAATAAAAGTAACAAAGATCTATCAGTAGCTAATCAAACTTGTTTTCATTGCACGAATTTAATCTAGTTTTAACTAAGATAATATTTCAGAATGAACAAGCATCACCTAACAGACCATGCTTAGTAATTTCAAAAACATTATTTTACATATGTAACTAAAAAATTTAGCAATGGATTAAATGCCTTAGTTTTTGTGCCCCGAGATTCAGATCAGAATGCCAAAGTGACAGCAATCGACTGCTTAGTAGAAGAATCCTTACATTATGGAAGCAGTAACAGGGTAGGCAGGTTTGCATCTCTCTTTCTTCATTGTATCTCGTATACAGGGTTCTGCTGTTCCATGTGTAGGCATAAGCGCTACTACAGAAACCAATAACTGAACACCAAACCACAAAGTGTCAAATATATGGTCGTAATATATATATAGATGCTACTAACTGTGAATATTGCTATTTGCTACTTCTAAATAGAAGCTATGTGAATACTAAACTGTTTATTTGAAACTGCACAGGGAAAAATATATTTTATTCTCCCATTGAGACATCAAGAATCTATTCACCACACTAACAGCTGTTTAATGGCCTTCAGGCACGGGACACGATTCTGCAGCCTTGGCTTAGCCAGAACTGTCAATACGGGCAATCTATTTGGCATAAAAAGAGCTGCAGAATCAGGCATATTCAGAGTTTCTCTGCAACAAAACAAACAATACATACACAAACTCAGAGCAGCTCGACATATTTTTTTCTAACACTTCCTCTGTATCTCATACAGGTACTCCTGAAAAGACCCAGGTTGTCTCCTTCTGTGTAGGTGTATGTAAATCATACACACATGCACAAAGGAGAAAGACGTATAAAGTGCACACTGAGAGGCCAGCTAATGTGTTAAACTACTGCAGTGCAAATCAGAAGTGAAGAATAAAAGGAGCCTTAGGACTCTAAATATCTGTATGCTGTCAAGGATTAATCAATAATCAAAAGACCTGAATGACAAGGTACTGTACTAGCAACATACAAGTCCCCCACCATGAAATCAATGTATCTGTGTGAGCAACATCCATCTCCTCCAAAAGTGTGCATTTCTTCAGAAGCAGGAAGCCTCTATTGCAAGCTTCCATCACATCCCTCTGTTGGGTAAGGTGATTAAATTAAATAGAAGTAAAATTTTCTTAAATAATTTAATAGGCTGGACAAATACAGAACTTAGTTCCTAGTAGGATGCCACAGTTCTTTGTATTACAAAAATCACCCATGCCAAGGCAAGACTTTCCTGAACAAGCATCTCAGATATTGTAACCTGCTGTTGGTCCTTTTTCTCTGTTCACAGGACAATAGTTCCTTATAGGCTTAGGGGCCAATCAACATCTGCTTTACAAAGACACATGACAAGCGAGCATATTCCAATGTGTGTATACACATATCGAGAGCACACACACAGATGATTATTAGAAAAATGAAGAGAAGCCTTCTGTTCAGATGCTGGACTAAATATTCCAGTTTTCTTTTTCAAAGAGCAATCAATTTCTCTACTTACAGGGAGACTGACATGTGGGAATTAAAAATAAATAACAGTGTACAAAACCAATTGTGTTCTGCAAGCTAATGGTAACTACTTTTTGACATAACCCATTTTATACATCAAAAATATTAATTTAGAACCTAAAAAAAATTTTTATCTCAATCTCTTACTGTTTAAATGAAAAAAAATCGTAATATAAAAAACAATGATGTCTTGCCTTTATGACAATTATTTTAAGGAAAAAATAATTTTTAAAAAATAATCAAAGAAATTGTGCTCTTGCCAGACTATTCTTTCTAAGCTGAATGCCAATCCTTACGGTGCAAAAAAAAAAAAAAAAAAAAAAAAAAGAAATCTGTAAGATAGGATAGGATGTAAACCCATAAATATAAGGAAGTATTTCTAAGGGTCATACTGAGGACATAATTGAATTTACTCTTACTCCTCCAACAAAAATAAAATACTTTAAACAATCTCTGCCACGAAGAAAGAGCACCCTGAACGAGCATGTACGATGTGTGACAACGGTTTTCCTAGCTTTCAAAGCCACAAATTCTGAACTACCTGTTTAAAAGGAGATGATGCAAATATTTTTAGAGTAATTATGAAAGGTTATGGATACGAGGCCTCATTACATTATGGCTTCCAGTGACCCTTTTACCATTGCAAATTTAAAAAATGGTAAAAATTAACACATACACACACAGACACAAATCTTATTTCCTTGAAAGAAAAAGAAAGGAAAACGGAATAAAAACTAAAAACATGACAGGAATGGTCTGTCGGAAGTAGACAAACATGCACATAGCCCATCTAAGGTTACTATTTTTTTTCAGGATTAATATACCATTTGCAATATCAAGCAGTGATTTTTCCAGATTCTATTCATTACTTTATGGAAAGATCCAGCCGTTGGAGGACCCCAAAAGCAAACACCTGCATTTGTTCCTGTCGGACCTTCCTGTTAAAAGCTGTTAAAAGATTTAACAGTTCTTAATAGAAAGATCTTGTTGAAGGGAGAAGAAACCCATAAAAATCTAATGCACTACTCCATTTAACACAATTCACTTTCCTACTGAGAATTCGAGCCTAATCTCACACTTGTGTAGAAAAATAATGAGATCAACAACTCCCGATGCTTCTTGAAGTATTCTAACCACAATCCAAACGCAAAAGCACGTTTTCTCCCGAATATCTGGATTTGTGGCAGAGCTGAAACAAACACAACCTCTGGCAGAGCGGTTCTTTCTTCCCTTCTTTGTACAATACACGGCATTTTCTCACCTACAGCAGCTCACATGCAAACACGATCTTTTTAGGAGGCATGCACAGGATAGGCATCGAGCTAACAGAAACGCAACGAAACTACTATTTGGTTTCTTTTTTTTTTAATAAAAATCCAATCCCTTGCATAACATCCGTAATCTGCAACATTACAAAATATTTAGGTTTGTCAGGGTTTTTTGGTTTGTTTTTTTTTTCCTTAAAGAAGGCGCGAGCGCGACCCGAAAACCCAAACCCTCGTCCAAAAGCACTGTTATTACGAGGCACTTTCCCTGCCGCCCCTAATTAGCGCGGAATTAAAAATCTAGAAGAAGCAGGTAAATATAGATAAGTAGATAAACAAATCAATGGGTGCCCAGGAGAGGCCGGCGGCGCGGGCAGGCCGGGGGCGGGGGGCGGTGCCCGCGCGGCGCTGGCGGCGGTGCCCCGGTGCCCCCCGGTGCCGGCGGTGCTGGCGGCGGGGGCTCTGTGCCTGCGCCGCTCCAGCGCCTCTATTTACATCAGCGGCGCGAGGTGCCCAATGGCGCGCGCGGAGCCAATCAGATGGCAGATTAGATGTCAACTCGGAGGCAGCTGTCGGGAGACGGTTGCAGCCAGTTTACCTCCACAATTCAAATTCCCAACCTGGCGGGCGGAGGAGACCCGGACGCTCCTCCAAGGGTCGCGCCCGGCAGCCGGCATTCCAGCCGCGCCGCGCCGCGCCGCCCCGGAAAGGCGCTGCGCCGCACCCGCCGCCCCGCGATCATCGCGCCTGCCTATCGATCGGATCCATCCATCGATCGATCGCCGGAGTTACCGGGGCTGGGGCAGAGGAGTGCGGGAGGGAGCGGGGGCGGCGGCCTGCCCCGGTGCCCGCGCCCCTTCGCTGACGCCAAGGACTTTTCCCTCTTTTTTTTTTTTTCTTTCTCCTTTTTTCTTTTTTTTATTTTTTTTATTTCCGCGTGTGTTTGGAAGTGAAAGGCAATTACGCGCCCGCGCTCCCGGGCACGCTCCTGCCGGCGGGCGAGTCCCCCACAGGTCACCGGGCCGGGACGACCCGCGCGGACCGGGCGCACAGGCGCGCACACACGCGCGCGCGCGCGCTCTTCCCAAAGGGAAAGGAACGCGGCCGCGTTACGTGGATCTCACTGCGGTAACTCCAATCAGTGACAAACTAATTTGCTGAGAGCGCGCAACGGCGCAACTCGTTCTGCTCGGGGATTAAAAAAAAAAAAAAAAAAAAAAAGGCAACGGGTTAAAGAGAGAAGAAAAAAAAGGCCCCGTGAAAGATAATGGACGTTATCCCCCGGGAGCCCCCCGGGTCCGGCACTCCGGTTACAAAATCCAACCCCCCGCCCCCGTCCGTCCCGAGCTGTTTGTCCTCCGGGCCCTGCGTCTCTCCGACGCTGTTTCAAAGTGGTGGGGGAAAATATTAATTGGGTCTGAGAACAACCTAATTTCGGCAGCGAAAGCCACACTCCGGTGCCTCCAGCCCCAACGGGGCCGTGCATTGTGCACGGCTCACCCTCGCTACGGAGACAGCGAGGGGCAAAACTGGCCCAGAAGAGAAGGGGGGGGGGGGGGGGGGGGCGCGAAGAAAAAAAATAAAAGACAAAAAAGGGAAGGAAAAAAGTGAATTACAAAGAAACTAAGAGCCCGACACGAGCGACACGGAGGCACGAGCCGTCACTAAGCGAGCGCGGGGAGTTACCTGGGTTCTGCTGATGGCCTGCCCGGTGTTCCCGGGGCTCATCGCCGGGTGGTTTCTTTGTTGAGCCGCTGCCCAGGCCGGGTTCGCCGCTCCGTACTGGGCGCCCATGTCCTTGCCCATGCCCATGCCCGCCGCTGCCTGCTGGCTTCCCGGGGCGGCCGCCGCTGCCTGGGGCTGGGGCTGCGGCGGGGCGCTGGGGCTGCTGTAGTCGGGGTAGCTGCTGCCGTAGCTCCGCATCATGGGGCTGGGGGACGTGAGCAGCTGGTTCAAGGTAGGGGTGGCCCCGGACGGGTGCTGGTTCTGCCCGGAGAACCGCGCAAATCCGCCGGCCGCCGCCGCCGCGCCGGCACCAGCCTTGCCGAGGCCGGCTCCGCCGCCGGGGCCCATCATCATGCCGCCGCCGGGCTGCCTCGGGGAGCTCAGCACCCCGTAGCCCGCCGCGGAGCCCCCGTAGCCGCCGCCGCCTGCCCCGGCGGCCGCCGCCGCCGCCGCCACGGCTCCCGCGCCGCCGCCGCCGCCCGCGCCGCCGCCGCTGGGGCCGCGGCCGTAGCCCGGGTAGTGGTTGTACTGGCTGTTGGGGTACCCTTCGTGGGAGTTCTGCAGGGGGTCCATGCTGTTGGGGGCCGCCGTGGGGTGCATTATCCCCATCCCGGGGCTTTGTTGTCCGCCATGTTGATCAAAGCAAGGCCCGGCGCGGCTCGCCGTAGCGCTGCTGGCAGGGGCAGGGGCAGGGTTGCCATAATAGCTATTGAACTCCGAGACACCCACCGCGGAGGGGCCGCCGCCGCCTCCCCCGCTCCCGCCGCCGCCGCCGAGGCCGCCGCCGCCGCTCCCAGCGCTCGGGGGCGGCTGCTGGGGCTGCTGCTGTCCGCCCAGGGGTCCCAAGCCGGGGTGGTCGTAGCGGCCGCCGATGGGCTCGCCCATCTTGCCGGGCATCTCCTCCTCGTCGGCGCCTTTATTCAGCATTTGCTGCGGCTGCTGGGGGGGCTCGGCCTGAGCGCCCAAAACACTGTCTTTTCCTCCATGTTGCTGCTGCTCCATGTCTGCACTGGGCTGAGCAGCGCCGCCACCGCCACCGCCGTTGTTGTTGCTGCCGCTGCCGCCGCCGCCGCCGCCGAGGCTGCTGTTGTTATTCTGCACGGGATGGTGCTGAGGCGGCGGCTGCTGCGGCGGCGGCGGCGGGAATTGATTTAGCTGCTGCTGTAGTGCATGGTGGTGGTGGTGCGGGTGGTGGGCATGGTGGTGGTGGGCATGGTGATGCGGGTGGTGGGCATGGTGGTGGTGGGGCGGCGCGGCGGGGTGATCGCCTCCGACGCTCTTCAGCTTGTGGTTGGGGAGCAGCCCCGTCTCCATAGCCGAGCCCGGGTTGGAGGAGGAGGAGGAGGAGGAGGAAGAAGACGAAGAAGATGAAGATAACTCCGAGGAGCTTCCACCTTCCTTCAGAGCCGGCTCCGAGGAGGAGCCGCCGCCGCCGCCGCTGGCGTTGTTGTTGTTGTTACCGGCGGCAGCGGCGGGAGCCGCGTTATTGGCCATGTTCGGCGGCTCGCTGCGGTGGTGGTGGTGGAGATGGTGATCTAAATTATTCACGCTGTTGCCTCCGGCCGGACTCCCCTCGCCGACCCCCAGTGCGGGGCCCGGCCCGGGAGCCCCGGGCCCCCCCGGGCCTCGCTCTGGGCCCAGGCCGCCCGGCAGGCTCGGGGCTTTTCCCTTGCTGTTGTTCGCACTCGCCGGAGCCGCTGCGACTTGCGCGGCCATGATCATCGCAACATTGCGAGTCCGGAGAAATTGGTGCTGATAATAGTAACTACAAAAAAATTTTAAAAAAACCCCAAAATTGAAAAACTAAACAAAACAAAAAAATAAAAATCGACTCCCACTGAAAAATGGGGGGAGAGCAAAGGGGTGGGGGGAAGGAGAGGAGAGGGGCAGAAGGAGAAGCGGCCGGGGCAGGGACTTGACTGATCCCAGAGTATCCCCTGCGGACCGCTCCGCACGCACCAAGTTACAGCGATTTCCCTCCCCGAGTCCGTGGTTGAGGTTAGAAATGGTAAGAACGCCTTACGGTCCGTGCCCGTTCCCGCTGTGTGATTTCACGTTGAAAGTTTTTTTGTTCAGGTTTAAATGAAACTTTTTTTTCTCCTCCTTTCCTCCCTAACCCGGATATGGGTAAACACACGTCTGCCGGAGCCGCGCTGGCCCAGCATGGCATGAGCGAGCGAGCGAGCCAGCGCCGGCAGCCATCGCCCCCTCCGCCCCGATCGCTCCCGCGCACCCGCAAAACGCGGACTGGACTCCACGCTGGACTTGCTCGGGCTCCCGCTCCCCTCCCTGCTCGCCCGGCAGCGCGGCGGGATGGGGGGCGCGGCCCCCGCGGGTCCCCCCGCTCCCAGCGGAATCCCGCCGGTGTGCGCGCCGGGGGTCGCGGCCTGCGCGGAGCACCGAACCCGCGGGGGCCGCTCCGAGTGAGGGCCGAGGCGGGCCCCGACGGGCGCTCCGGGCCGCCGAACGCCGCTGGGGCGGGGCGGGGAGCGGGACTGTCCCCGGTGCTGCGGGGCTGAGGGTGCCGCCGGCGGCGCTGCCCCGCGCGGGCCCGTTCGGCGGGAGGGAGGCGAGGGGCCGCCATGCGCTCCAGCTGTGCCGGAGCAGATGGATCGGTCAAACTTTCGGGAGCCGCACGCTGCCCCCAGCCCCGTGTGCCGTGCTCAGCAGCCGCCTCGTGTTCCGAGGGCAGGGACACGTTTGCTCGTGTGATGGAGAAATTAGATTTGTTTTGGATTCCCCACCCCCCAGCCACCCGCCCCCTGAAGATTTATATTGTATGTGCAGACGGTTATAAAATTTAACCTAAAATTCTGCAGCGGTAGCATCTTTGCAGTTGTCCGCATTGTCCAGCTGTCTCCAAATACTAACGGTCATTTGCACTGATGATGCTTTTATATATAGGGCCGTTTTCAATATGTTCTGTGTACTTATTTGCAGTTCAACAAGAGATGATCAAAGAGCGAGAGACATTTTCAGTCTCATAACTGTTTCCTCAAACAATATAATTTCCAGTATGCACAAGACACTCATGTAAGCATAGTAACACAAACCCCAAAATATATAATCTGAGTAACTCTTGCTCCAAATGGAAAGCTGCTGCTGACCTACATTTTTGAACCAGAACAGTTTGAAGTTTTTTTTTATAACTATCTTAATACAAGTGATACCCTAGTATAACAAAAGGTAATAGTCACACATTACGTTGAACTAATGAAAGCATTTGGGAGATCAAATGCTTGGCTATGAATACAGCAAACTGGGATATGAGTGAACGTTTTCAATACAGCAAGGGTCTAAACCACGATGTTTTAAATTAATATATTTATATGGTCTGTTAAAGGTAAGCACGTTTTCAAACTTCAAAAGGGATAAATAGGAGATTCAATCATAATGGTAGAGAAAAACGCAGCATATCAAGAAAGATGCTGTCACGAGTAGGTAGGCTTTTTTGAATTCACTGTGAAAATATTAAAGGAGCAGAAGCTCCATGCTCTAATGTTGAGTTACATGTAAAGATTATTGATAAATGTATGAGCAGTGTGATTCCAGTGTCTATTAATTTTAGCTCTGAAAAGTCAGAAATATTATCATTTGCATTAGGGAGTTAGTTTTGAAAAGTCTCAGTGCTTGTGAAGTACATCTTGCTAATACTTCTGTTTTACAGTTGGGGGGGTTGGTTTTTTTGGTTGATTGGTGGTTTTGTGGAGGTTTTTTTTTGTATCCTTTGCAAGTGCAAAAATTTTATATGGCTGCACATATATAAACACAGAGCGGGGAAAAAAATGGTGAGTAATTCTAGCAAGGGGAATCAGGTGCATACCCAAGGGTCATTACAGTCTGTAACAACAACAAATTGCAATTCTATGCAAACTGCTAGAAAGGGATATATCATCTTTGTAGGAGAGAGAATAACAGAACCGTAAGATGAATTCATGCCAAATCATTCATCAGCTTTTGCCAAGAGAATACTACATCTTTGTTAGTGAGCCTTTTTGACATTATCTCCTGGATTTTCTTCTTTTCTATATTCAAATGCACGCTAATTATACACATTAAACCACCTAAGTTGATTTTTAAAGTCTTTCATATGCAAATAAAAATATAGACATCTCCTTGGGTGTATTTCTTTACATGTGTACTCTAACATAAAATATAAAATCAATTAAACACTTATACTTTGAGACATTTATATTTGAGCAAAAATACATGTATTGATGATCTGCTAAGATGTGCTGATAGTGCCTGGGCTGCAGATCGCAGTACTTCCTGACACACTCCGCAACTCTTTCCAATCGGGAAAATAACCCGCAAAAGTTTAACACAGATTTACTTCGAAATGTTTTCCCTGAAAAAAGGCAAAAAAAGCATCAGGCTTTAAACTGAAGAGTTCGTACCACTAACTCCTTTTCCTACCATTTGTTTCAGCAACTCGGCTACAAGATTGGAACTAAGAGGCTATAAAATTGAGGCCCTCAGCACAATGAAATCAGTCTGCTATAAAAGGCAACACATGCCAGTTTTTCCTCCCCAATGGCAGATGCCACACCCTAAAGCAGACAGAAGGCACTGCAGTCTGTGCAAGGGAAGCACAACACAAAGCAACAACGATGGTTCAATTTTTTAGATCGCAAATAATGTTGAAATTCCTTTTGCCATCTTTGCTCAGATGATGAGTGGTAGTGTTTGTTAAATTCAAATGCTCCTTTCCAAAAGCTCTCATTGTATGCATGAATTATGAATTTATTATAATATAATGTAAAAAAGCTCTAATTGCCATGCATATTATCTGCTGCAAAGTGATTGCATTGATATTTGATATCGCAAGTGCGCAGTTTCAACTTTAGTTCTATTTTCATTGTTCCTTCAATTTAATTATTTTCTAGAAACCAATGTTGTCCAAGTGTAGTTTCTTTCTCTTGATTTTTCCTGATAAATTATAAACTCTGGTGCTCTAGGATCCCTCTTCAAAACAAACAACATAATTTTCTAAACTTATTGTTGGTAATTTGTTTACACCATTGGCTACAACATTTATACAGACCCCCTAAGCCACCTGTCTGTATCTCGATCCCATGAAAGTTACTGCCTTTCCCCTCAGTACAGCAGCCACCCTTCTGTTTGGCCTTCCAAGACATACAAAGACTAACACTGAAGGGAGAGACGGAAAACCAACCAATATTGTAATATCTCTGAGATGTTATGTTAGAGGTATTGTGAAAAATATTAAAAATTTTTTGGTAAAAATCCAGTCCTAGGTTCAAGAGTCTGTTGGATTTGATATTAGTACACACAGGAGTCTGAAAAATCTCTGTGTACAAAAGAAAAAGCTTTTCATTGAGATCTTGTTGTGCTTTATGGTTAAATCCACTGTGCAATTTAATGAAACTGTTGTCAAATTCACTGTAATTCTCAATTTCCTTCTTTTAGATTTGCATTAGATTTAATGAGAAAAAAAGAGAGAAGTATGTGGGCTTTTATTAAATTATCACTTCTATTACTAGTTAAACATCCAATCGAAATCATTCTGAAGTCAGTGCAAATCTTTTAATTTATTTCAATAAAGCATAAATCAGATGGCAGAAAAGTAGGCAGCCAGCTCAGGGCTGTTTTAGCCTGGTATTTGGAACTATAGTAATGGAATTTTGCTTTAAAAGATCCCTTATGTGGTCAACATATAAATATAACACAGCGCTGTTTTCTTTATTATGTAATATTTACATTTCAGTCACAAATGTAAAAAGTCAACTAGTGCCATAGATGTCCAGCTGATAAGCCAGAATCTGTTAGGCGTAAAGCCTGTAGGTAAGTGTAAAAATTTTATTTTAGCTGGACAAACTGAACTTTGAAAAAAATGTGGTTTATGTGAACAGATCATGGCCTAAAACATGTAGAGAGTGACACATCATACCATTTAATTAAAATCCAATCTTTAGCAGCTACTAATCCTGGGCAATTTAACCAATTTCTTCTGGCAGTGTAAACAAGAGGACTTTAGAACATCACCATCTCCATCTCGAGAATGTCATACATTATTTTATTATGAAAATGCAACTTGCTGGAGTTAGACCACTTGAATAGACAGTTTAAATGCCTCAATTTTACAACTGTGAAGCATCCATTGAAGTCAGCAAGATCACTTGCTTCCTTAAACTTAAGCCCTGACTAAGGGCTTTTGTGGACTGGGGCCTCTGTGAAAAAACAGCTCTTGTGTCTCTACTTTGGTGAGACAGGGGCCCAACCAATTTTCGAAGTCAAAACAAAATCTTGCATTTGGCAGTAATAGGAAGGATTGTTGATTTCGGGGTTCACCTACCAGTGAAATCTAAGCCTTTAAACTGAATTACTCTAATATTTCTGGATCCTATACCATTGTTTGAGAACATCACTGCATTTGGAGAAATTTAGGGAAAAGCTGGCCTTCCTTTAAATTAATAATTTATGGTCACATTTTTTATAAATTAGAAAAGTTAAACAAGAGTCAGTATAATAGTAATTATAGAGTTCTCTGCCAAGTTTCTTTCCCATTCTCCTGCCTTTTACAAATCTTTTCTTTTCTGATGTGCAAGAGATACATGGGAAACCAAAAGAAATATTTGCCGCTCACTACACAGTGGTTGGAGGTCCTTCCTTTTGTCAGTTGCAGAGTGCCAGGTTGACTGATAGATTGAAGGAACAATCAAACTGACAGTACACAGCTTTCACTCTCATAAAATAGATGAGATTGGTACCTTAGCTGTAAACACACTGGATGTTCCAAGAAAAGTAAAAAGCCTTAAGTTTTCTTTTCTAAACATTTTTCACTCTATAGTCTCATATTTTATATATCACAGTATTTATTAATTGCTGTTTCTAGAAACAGATTACTGTGGCCTCCATGGCTTAACCAAGTAAAATATTTTTCTGTAGGATATTTTTATTTACAGACAGAAATGCATGGATTTTAATACAAGATGGCACAGTATTCTTCCTTTGCAAACTGATTTTTTTTTCTATGACTAAAGTGTTAGATTATATGTAATTCTGAATTTTTATAAATGTGTTAAATTACAATTTTGCCTGATGCACTCTATTTCTGACCCATTTTTGTAGTATTTTACCATTTACAATCTCAAATACAGCATCTTTGAGTCTTTTAGCTGGAGACTCACCTTTTTCCTTTGCTGTAATATTCTGTAATTCCCTCTTTCCCTCATATTATCTTCATTCCCCACCCTTTCACACGTGTATACACATCTGCTTGCTGGATAATCCCAAATTCCTGCAGCCCAACTTGCAGCTGCCTTAGCCTCCTGAAGTACAGTCATGCTGTATCACTCGTAAATATCACTCACACTGTAATCCTGCCCTCCAAGTCCCAACAAAGTTCACCCCAGTGACAATTTTCTTCAGCTCCTTTGCACAAGGGACATAAAGTGAATGCTCTTGATGAAAAGGAAGAGCTGCAAAGCCTCAAAGAGGGTGAGGGAGATGAGAGGTGGAAGAGGCCATATGAAATTGTCCTGAGCCTTCTCCATCCCAACTTTGTACATCTTGTGCTTTCTCAAGGGGGCAGCTTCCTGGTTTGAGAGCTGTTGCTTTGATACATTTACCCTTAAAACACTACTGTACACTGAGAAGTCCAGTTGCTCCCACTTCACCACTAAGGAAAAGAGACACAAGGGAGGAATGCCATGACTGCATGAACACTTCTTTCAGCTGCAGTGCCAGCTCCAGGAGCTCCAGATGACTGCCACAGTCACCTGGTATGGACCTTGGGGGTGCTGATGCAAGGGTCTGCACAGATGCATGATGTGCCCAGAAACCCAAGAGGGGAGAAAGAAGACTTATTTTTATCCAGATCCTTGCACTGACTCACCCAACGGCCCAAACAGTAGTGCTGGCATAACAGGAAGGGGGCAGAGAAGGGGCAGAGCGCACAAGGCCGTTACCCACTTCTTTCTGTTTGACCAAAGAGGAGGTTTGGTGGCAGAGGGAGATAATAGGGTCTGTTTAGCCAACACTACTGCTGAAAGAAAATTATGTCTTGAGATTATAAACAGGTGCTCTTTTCCAAAACCCAGCTAAGCCAGTGAAAAAAAGTTACTGTCCCCATTTTTTGTTGGCATCACCCTGTCAGATATTAATGATCCTCACATCTGCTGGTACAGTTGCTCCTATGGATATTCCCCAATCCTGTGTAGATTAAATAACCCAAGTTACCGGACTTACTGTTTAAACTATCTGCATTAACTGAGATCCATTTGCCTAAATAAGATTAGGATAAAGTGAGCCAACAGATCTGAGGAGACAGTGGACTCCAGCTGAGGGACAATAAACAGCTGGCAGGTGGTAGTAACCTCTTCAATAAATACAATGTACTTTTGATGTACTGAGGGACTCCATCCATTTAGGCCCTAAATGTTAGTCATGGTGATATAGTGAGAGTTACATGTCAGTAAAGACCATTTATCCATTCTTTACATGTTAGGCCTGGAGTAGTAAAAACTTCAGGGTGTGGGGTTTGCCATCTTTATTTCTTTATCCATTCTTACTATAATTCTTTCTATTTCTGCATCAATGGGATGTACACTTACAAAGCAAATGCTGAACTATATGTACATCTCCACAGTCCCAGGTCTGTATTACAGCTGCTGGTCCATCATCCTTGCTTATCCAGTGATTCAATAGAGCCTGTAAGCTGAGAAAGTGAGCTTGCAATTCTTGCAAGGGAGTCTTCCTTGCACAGGATGCAGCTGTAATGCCTGCGATCTCTAGATTCACTCGGAGAGGTTAGCTGGGATGAAGTTGCTCCACACATCAGCTGGAGATGGGGCAGCCACGGCTTTCTTCCCAGGGAGCCAGCAGAGGAGAAAGCTGCTCTCCTGAGGGGCGCAGGAGCTCTGGTTGCACACGCAGTCCCCATGGACACGCTGAACTTGCTCCTGTCCTCAGCAAACAGGACGTCAGCACCAACTGCCACTTGCTCGGGTACCTCACTTTCACATCCTCTCTGCCACATGCCTGGCTGCCAAAGCCGCAGTCAAATCCTCATTATGAGCACGAGGCATTTCTTTAGAAGAGCATCCCCCACAGCTGGCTGCCTGCTTCAAATAAGCTAAGAGCTCAACTAACCTAAGAGGAGGGGTTTTTGAAATACTGTGGATGTAAACAACTTCAAGATATGCAGTTCTAAAAGTTCTCAAAATGCTACTAGTCTAGGGTGTGATCCTAGAAATGCTTACTAATTCATGTAGTCCTTGCTCCATGAAACTTAGTGACAGACTAGAGAATCTACCATGTGATGAGGACTGGATTGTTTAAAACATCTGTTTCTTCTTGCTTAAATATAAAAAGTAATGTTATTAAAATTAGAAAGACCATTTTATTAATCCAAAATATCATCTAGTTATTTAACAAAGACTTAATAATGTGAGTCATCTGCATTAACAAATCCAGATGCTATAGTCAGAGGCAGGAAAGACTCAGGAACTGACAACAGGCTTGCTTTTTATGCTGATTACTTTTTTTTTCTGTTTGTTTTTCATTCCAAACAGACCATCCCTAATATTTTATCTCACTTGGTGGATTTTAGGAAAATTGTAAGTGAAGAGAAAAATTCTGGGTTCTCTTTCTTAGAAAGGTAATATACAAATATTAATATGTTTTTTTCTAATCTATTCAGCAGACTTTGTAACAAAATTAAATGTGTGTGTATCTTTTTGCCGTGTTGCAACTGGTTTCTTCTCATCTAAATGACTGGACAAATGTGGTTTTCATCTGACCACATTTAAATTTAAATTGTCACACCATTCTGTGCTGGATGTAAACGTACTATGCATATGTCCAAGAAGAAAGGACCATAATTTGGGAACCACTATCCATGGTGATTCTCACCAGCTAGCAATCAGGGACTGCACTCATTCTGGGAAAGGCCACATAATGTAAAATCATCACAGTCACCTTGTCGTTTTTGCTCTTCATTGAAGAACTGGTACTACTGAGAAGGAATTTTCAAAGTGCCTTGTGACAGAAGAATCAAAGCTCAGCAAGAGCAAAGGTAGGAAGGCCAGTACTAAACACTTTGCTGATTTAATTTTAATACATATAATTTTTATACAGGGATCTTATTTGCACAGCTCAATGGAGTAATGTATTTGAAGAGCACTGCTGATTAATTAGGTTGGTTCAGTACGAGTGAATTAGGTGATCTCTATTTTAAGTCTGTTTCAAAGTTCACTATTGTGAACTTCACCCCTTTCAGCGCTCCATCCTGTTCAAAAGACGTGTTGCTAACTTTACTTGGGCAGGAAAGGGAATCATAAAAATCACTATGCAAGCCTCTTGAGTATGGTGGGTTCTGTTACAGTTGTATAAATGCAGCTCATTACTCAGCTAAGGGGAACTGACTTTCTAGGTAGGTTTTGAAAACAGAGGGATCATGAGTCAGGAGTGGAAACTGCACATTTTATGACCAGACCTGAACCCAAGTTCTCTGTTCCTGGGATGGAGTCTATACCAGCTTTAAAAGTAATCTGCTTCTTTTTCTAACTATATTGTGTATTTTGCTCCTATTTTCTCTAAACACTGCAGAAACAATTAATTTCATTTATTTGGAATATTTATCTCAACCCGTCAAAACCGATAAAAACAAATTCACATTTTGCTTAGAAATACAACAAAGGTGGAACATGCTAGACTTTCCTTTTTGCTTCTTTACTTCCAGTTCAGGAGTTCCTTTATTCACTCTGATGTTAAATCTACTTGTATTAGAGAATCCTTTTTATCTGAGCAAATCTTATTCCTTAGCAATGAATCTCAGAACATTGTGGGGTGATTGTATAAAGCCATTGCTTTTTCTTTATTGCCCACTAAAGAAACATTTATGATTAAATGGGAAAGGGAACTATCTCATTCTCCTGAGCTGGAGATATTGGACTCAATAATGTCCTTCATACGTGTATGCTCTATTTCAGCTAACCTGTTAGAATTGCAATATAAAATTGTAAATCAATGGCATCAAGCACCTGTGAAGATGAGTAAGATTGCAAGTCATTTCTCAGATAGATTCAGAGAAACAGCTCCCAGCCAAGAACTCTTTTACATGTTCTACAGGGTCTGTCCTAAATTACCCCAATAAAGTCACTTGTTATACATCATATTGAGAAAATTTCCAGCTGTCTGATGTCAAGTACTCAGAAACACTATACATAGGGACACTTGGACTTTGAGGTATGTGACGTACAACTGGATGTTAATAAAAAATGAGTAACAGGCTATCCA
This sequence comes from Calcarius lapponicus, assembly GCA_039654755.1. NCBI lineage: Eukaryota > Metazoa > Chordata > Aves > Passeriformes > Fringillidae > Calcarius > Calcarius lapponicus. The sequence continues at coordinate 58,556,581 of CM077465.1, forward strand.
GCTGGTTATTTGCAGAGATAAAAATTCAGAATCTTCTTCATTAATGAAAGGGGATCCTTAGGAATTTGTAGAATCTGTTCTGTTTAGCTATAACTGCAGAAAATGCATTATTTCTATACAATGTGTTCCTTTATTGATTACTTTTGTGTTGGCAGGAATACTTAAATCCAGCTACTCATAAACACTTTATGGGCTAGAAAGAATGAAAGTAAGAATTTTGTTTGTTTTTCTTGTCTTTCTGTAATCACAATGGTATCTCTTTTTAAGCTTGTCATCTTCTGCTTGGCTGATTCTCTTGTAAGGGCTTTAATAACATGAATTTAATATGAAGTATACCTTTGTACCTACAAATATATATCAGTCAAACCCCTTACATTCTGCATTTTGGAATAAATTTGCTAAGATTTTATATGTGAAATATCCCCAGATCCTCCAAAAGCAAAGTTGTTAGTACCCAGGCATGCTTTTTACCTCCACAGAGCTTGGAGATCAGTGCAATGTAAAACTTGGCATGGCAGACAGAAAATATAAAATAGAAACATGCACCACCCAGCTGATTTCAGCCCCACTCACAGAGCTGACAGCAGCCACGGAGCACGCACCGTCACAAGGGTGTTCTCCCTCTCCCTGCAGAGGACACCAGAAGGAGGAGGAGGCTATGTCTTAGTGTGTCAGTCTGGTGGTTCATGCTGCCTCGGGAGACTGATGGTAGGTCTGCTGCTAAAGGGATTAGGATGTTACCTAGAAGAATGCAAATAAAAGGAGTCAAAGAATGGATCACAGAGAGGAGAAATTCCAAGGAGAGGCACCTGCACAGATGATGGCATCACAGAGCCATCCAAAACATCTTCTTGGAGCTTTGGATTCAAAAATGAGAGACAAAAACTATAGGCTAGGAAGGGAAATGGTGATTTCTTCACTTGGTGTCTTTGACTCAAAAATGGTTTCTAGAAGATGCTTGCTCATTTATGAATCATGAGGCTTAATTACATAAAATTGCTTGACCTGTGTTATACCTCAGGTTATGTTACCTAAAGGTATCTTCTGACCTTAAATTTTATGAATCTGCATAAAGTAGCTGTAAGGAAAGAACAGCAGAATATGATGTTGTTTCACTGATTTGAATTACAACATGCATTTGCATCTTCATTTGCATTTACTGTCTTAAAAGTAACTGTACTGAATGCAGTTGTGTGATGGAGTTATCAATGTGAGTTAAAAAGAGGTGAGTGTGTGTTCTGAATGACCAAGATCACATTTACAGGACTGATGTTTACCAGCATAGTTCTAAAGAGTTGCCAGCCCTGACAGGCATAGCTGTGTCAACAGAAGCCTCTGGTAGAGACACAGTTGAACCAGTAAAATGGTATTTTCACCAATAATATTTTATGCCAGTGCTGGGAGATATTTTATTCTACTAGAAGACAGTATCCATATTAAACTGCTTAGGATTTTAGTATTCGCAACAAAATAATCCCCTCAGTGATTCCTAAACCACTCAGTTTTGTTGGTGCTGCCAAAGAAAGGGCATACAACTGGCCCTGGCAACTATCAGCTTTGTGCCACACATGACAGCATTTAATAAAGGGAGAGTACAGAGAGAGTCCTGCAGAAGACCAGGCTAAATCTGTTGGCCAAATAGTTATGGCAGGGAGGAGTGTGAAAAGATCAGGCCGATCAAAGTCAGAATAAACAATTACTAAAAAAAAGTTCTTTCTCAAAAATAGTTTCTGTCATTCGAAGCAAAGGTTTAACAATACTGGCAAAAGTGATACTGGAATAAATTATGCTGACCCCGTGGTTTTTGTAATTACAACTATACTGGAAAATTCTTTGTGGTGTAAACTAGCTCTCAGAAAAGACTCTAGGGGAAAGGGTGAAGGGTGATAACAGTTAGCACTTCATTCAGGAGCAGGGAATGAAGAGGGAACATCACTGCTTAGGTCTGTAAGTGTAGGCCAGATGCACCAGCCTGATCAGACTGTGAGCAATTCTCAAGCCTTGCCCGTGAAAGGTGTGGGCGTTACTCTAATTTACTCTTTATTTAGCTGTGCTCACAGCTCCATTTCCAGGGAGTTCCTAGGAGGTAGGTGTGCATGGCTCAAGGACCAGCCTAGCACGTTCGGTCTCTACTGAGCTGGTGCTCAAAAGTGCAATTCTTTTTCACTGTTCAAATCTAGGCGCTCTATAATTTGGAAGGGCATGACCACTAATCAACCTTTACTCCACCTTCATAAAGTTGTGCAATAGCAATATTCCGTGCCCTTAATTTTTTTTTTTTCTTTTTATCATACATAAGCTTCTTGAAGCCTCTCAGTACTCTGGTGCAGTTTCTTCTCTGTGACTAGTTCTGCAGCTTCAGCTATAGAGATGACTTTCCTTCTCAAAGGAGGTTTATACAACTCACTGGTTGTATGTTATGCTTTCACTGCATCTGCACCACTCACACCTGAGCCCTTCTCCTCACTGAGGAACAGGACTCAAAGCCTGAACCTCAGGGCATTCAGAAACAATTTGAAGGTGATTGTGAGAATGTGTTTTTAAGTAAGGTGATCTAGGGGTGAGGGGTTTGGGGAAGCAAATTTCCCTGGCTGCTTTGACTGCTTCTTCTCTCTCTCTCGAGTTGTTGTGCCATTTGTGCCTCATGGTGCTGTTCACAGTGCTCACCCACCACAGGGATTTTCTCCTTATTTCCAGCACTGAAGCTCTTCCTTCACTCGTCCCACCACCACCCCTGCTGTCTGTCCCCCATTGCAGCAGCTGCCAGTCTCACGTGTGTGCAGACATCCCACGCAGGGCTGTGTGGTGCTTTGTTTCACTCCTCCTCTCGGGGAAAACTTGAAGGACTGGCAGTGAGGTAGGAAGGTGAGGGCTCTGGGAAGGGTGTAGGCACATCTCCGGGCAGGCACAGCTACAGCCCGGGAGAAGCAAAGGACTAGAGAAAAGATTGCAATCTCTGCTTCAAGGCTGTGCTTTGTGCCTCTGAAAGGACGGCGCTGGCACCCAGCAGGTCTGGAGAACGCTGAAGTAGCCCATTCCTCTCCATGAGGTGCGCAAGCAGCCCAAGGAGATTAACACAGCTGGGAACACTAATCCACAGCTGGAGCCTGTGGATTAGTGAACTGCTCTCTCCAGTTATTGCGCGTTCTTGCTTGCCCTTTCCAAGGAATTCAGGCTCACTCAGGCAAGGAAGAAGGGCTCAGCTGCCAGCGGAGGTGGGAGCAGAGCAGATCCAAATTCGCTCCCGTGGAGGGGCTGGTGCGGAGCCGGCCGTGACGGGGAGAGGGGCCCTGCAGCTCGGTGTGCCCAGCGCTGCCGGCCACGGCCCTGCTGCGCCCAGCCCAGGCATGGGCGATGCTGCTCGGCTTGATTTGCTGCGGCCGCTGGAGACAGGAGCCGGGTGAGGCGCGCACCGACTGCTGCCCCGAGCCAGGGAGGAGCAAACACCCAGCGGGAAGCCCAGTGGGACTCGGGCAGGACCAAAACTTTGGCAAAGTTGTGGGAGACGCCTGGCAGGGCTGTGCTGGGCGACTCCTCGGGCAAGCGGCCTCCAGCCTGGAGTACGAGCACTGTGCGGCGCTTGCTGAGGCACTGGGGCGGTGACTGGACTGGGGACATTCACAAGGGTCCCTTTTGGAGATGGAAGCATTGCTTGGCGAGAGCTGGGTTTGCTTTTGCTGGCACGGAGAGGGAGATTTATAAAGCAAGCAAACAAACAAAAAGCCACAATGGCTGAAACAGTGAATTCAAATATCACTTACACTCATGTCTTGCAAATTTGCCCCACGAGAAATGTTATTTTAGCACAAAGATTTTGGGAGTGTGAGCAACACAGATCCCAATTTGTCGCAGTAACACTTAATATGTGAAGAAGTATTTATACGGGACCCCAAATTGAGTGGGTAAATAAAGCGTATATCTTTAAATCGCTTCAGTCCGGCTCTGTGCAGCTAAGTACCCCGGCCCCGGTGCTGCTCAGGATGATCCCTGGAGCGGTTTGCGAGCACCGGGAGCGGCCGCCGTGGGGCCCAGGCCCTGCTCCGCCCGGCGCCACCTCGCGGCCGCCCGCCACCCCGCCGCGCGCCCGGTGCCTGCCGGGAGCGGCCGCCATGTCGCGCGCGGCGGGCTGTGGGCATGGCGGGCAGCGCTGCCCTCCGCGCACGGACCCGCTGCGCCGCAATCGCACCGGATCCGAGTTTAGGCGCCTGCCTGCTTCTTGTGTTCTGGCTGTGCTGTGCCAGGTCATCCGCGCAGTGGTGCCCCTGGAGCTGCGGTGCCCTATGCCACTTGTTGAGCTGGTGACGCTGCCTGCCCGGGTTGTTTTTACTGGGGCAACATTTTTCCCCCAGATGGCTGTGTATCCCTTTCTTGTTCTACTCAGAAGTGTTTTCCTAAAAAATATCACCATTTAAGTTCCCCGTGTTGGAACTTGGCATACCCACTATCTGTAGAGGAAACGCTTGAGGTAATAGGAGTTGCTATAAATCACGGTTACCTTGAAGGGTCATAAATGGAAAAAACCCTGGAAAATACTAAAAACTTTTATCTGGGGTACAAAGAGCACAGAAGTTAAATTGTTAAAGGGTTACAAATACCAATGGAAAATCAATAGAGGGATTAAACAGGAGTACTGGTTTTATCACACCCTTAATTCTCGTTCTGTAGATACGCAGCAAGACCCTTACTAATCTGTAATAAAAGTTCTCAGGGCTGAGGTGTATCTTTGCTCCATTCTCCATTTGGTGGGCATTAAGTCTGTTCTGTGATGGAGGTTTTGGGAGCAGGCAAGGAAGAAGCTGTGATCCTGTTGCTCCACCAGGCAGTGTTGTGTGCTGCCAATGTCATATGAAGTTGTAAGTGTCACAGTCTTGACAGGTAATGTTATCATTGCTATTTTTTTTTTAAATAAAGTAAGTTTCCATAAGTTTATTTACAAGGTTAGAAACTTTACTAAAGTATACCCTTCAATGAATGGAATGCTAGACGATCCAGACAGCCATTGTTTGTTTTTCAGTCCCATTATTAGGGTAATATTTGACTGGGAAAAGGGTCTGACATCTGTTTTTGTAATTCCTTGGGTTTTCAGTACTACCTGACACCGTACCTGAACGTTGTCCTAGTGTAGTTTCTCAAGGTGTGGAAAGAATCAGTGATTGGAGCCACTATACACTGATTTACAGAAAGATTAGGGGTATCAATGTTACAACCAACATGGATATTTATGCATTGTGGTTGTACTGTCTTTGTACCTGCACTTTATCCATAAGCTTACATCACATCAGAAATTCCTGCGCATTCAAAAATGCTACATAAATGTAACATAAATGATAAAGAATGGAGAGATTCTGATGAATATAACTGCCTTCTTGAACATGTGTTAAGCCATGGTTGTAGAGAATAGGAGAGTGACTTTGTAGAGTTCATGCTTTTTCTCCTTTGTAAAAGCAAGAGCAACCAGAAGGAAGGTGTAAGTTTTAAAATTCACATGGCTCAAGTGCCTTACTCTAGGAGTTGGAGGAAAGAACATCTTAGCTGTACTGCTACCACTTACGTGTATTTAAAAATAGACAGCACAAAGACTGTGTATACTTCATGTGTCTGGCAGTGTGAATACAACTTTGATGGTTTATGCCATGTCCAAAACAAAAAGAGATCCTGTACCTTCTTGTCTAACAAAAGGTTTACTTGAGAGGGGCAAAAGCTCAGCTGAAATTGAGACATGTTGCTTCCCCTACTCTAATTCAGCTCAGAGTATATAAATTCCCAGTTAAAATTTTTGAGACAATTAAAAAGGGATCCTTCAGTAAAACTGTATTTTTTACAGATAGAGTGTGTGAGGAGGAATATTTTCCCCAACATTTTCTTTCTCCAGTGTCATTTTTATGTGGCTATCATGTAGATAACAGCAGGGAATTCCACTTAAGGAGATCCTTAATGGATTTAACTAATGGTTTCTTTGTGATGCTCTCAGACAGTTCTCTTGTAATGTGGATCCTCTAAATATTTAAATCCACCATTGAAGCATTTAATAGGAAGAAAGTCTCCTACCATTAGAATAAAGAAAAGGCTTTCAGCTGGAAACAATACCAAAACAAAATCTGATTTGTACAACTGCACCAAGAATCCAAGCCCACTTACCCTGTGAGGCAGCTGATACAACAAGGACCTAGGGTGCCAGGTAAACAATAAGCAGTCATTTGTATATTCAGACAATATCTGTCCTTTGTCCATATTTTTGAGAGCTGTTTGTACTGATTGTTGATTTGACTGATCAATTAAACGGATAAAATAATACTGCTACTTACTGTTGGTACCGGGAGACTGCCTAACCCATGGGCTTGTGGAATCTTGAAAATAGTGGATCGGTTAACCTGGGATGCTTCTCCTTGTTTTGAGTCTTCTGACACTGTTTCAAAGTGATCTTTTTTACTGTTCTATCCATTATCCTCCTTTTTTGTTTTTCTTACAAGTGAAGCCTAATGTTTGTCGAGTTCCATAAAATATTTGAGCTGGAAGGAAAAACCTTTTAGAAATCTACTTACTGTACTGTCAAGACCCAGTTGTTTTCTCTCCTGTCGCTTGCTTGGGAAGAACAGTCACTTCAGAAACTAACACTGGTCCTTAAGCTGTCTGCTTAGTGCTGGATTTTACCATGTTTCCCTTGCACAAAGAACAAAATCTATTGTTTCAATCCAGATTGTTTCTGAAAATGATAAATAATGGAAAAACAAAGGCTCCCCGTAGCTTGCATTCAGCCGAACAAAACCATAGAGCTGCACTTGCCCCACAGCTGCTTTTGTAGTGTATAAAATACATCCCTACCTTTTGAATACATAGGACTCCTTGAAAAGAATAAGTATCACTTTCAGCTAAATAAATCTGTTTATTTTGTTCTGCACAGTTTGGACAGGAACATTTATTCTACAGATGATATTAATAAGTTTATAGGAATTTTCTGCAATCTCTTGACAATCTATACTGTCTAAATCCACTTGTAACTTGTTCCATATCTAGCCCTTAAATATAGACATTTTAAAAATTTTATTCTCTGATATTTCTGTGATGCAATTAATTTCTGCATTACCATCGCTTGGTCTTGTTACACATACAAGCATGCAGAGCCTTTCTGAATTCTTGTGTGCACAACCATGGTATAAATAATATACAATATAAACAGTAAAATTTCTCACTTGCTCTGGAAGCTGGCAATCCAGAAAGGGCACACTGGACCAAGTTGTTCAGAATGGCACCCTCATTTGGCTCTAATGGGGAGGTTCTCTGAGAAAATGAGCAGGCACACTTAGATTTTCCTTCTTGTTGCATCTCAGCATCGTTAGCGATAATGCAGAACTATCAGCATGTTCCTCTCACGCTTGTACTTTATGTTGCATGGATACACTCAAAGGCTTGAATTAAAGGCTTTCTTGCTATCCTACCCACTGCCAGAAATGGAGGGTCTGTTTTTAAACCAGGTGCCGGATTCTTTGTTATGTTGTATCTCTTGCAGTTATGTAAACCAAAGAAAGTCAACAGAAAATGGCTATTGGATAGTAACATCTATGTAAATCAGTGCAGATGCTGAACTAGTAGCACTTTGTATCCCCTTGCAGAGCAGAATATGCCTGGCCCAAAACAAAAATGGGGTGAAATTTATTTGGGGAGAAGGAAAGCAGTAATGAGTTAGTACGTGGAAACGGCTGTTACTTTGATCCATTTAAAACTTTTTTACTCCAGGTGCCTATGTAGGTTATTGTGTACGTAAAGTATGTTATGCATATATGCTCTTGCAGCCCCAAAAGCCCGCTGTATCCAAAGCAGCATGGCCAGCAGGTCAAGGAAAGTGATTCTGCCCCTCTCCTCTGATCTGCTAAGACCCGACTCAGAGTGCTGCATCCAGCTCTAGGTCCTCAGCACAGCAATGACATTGACCTGTTGGAGCAGATCCAAAGGAGGACCACAAATATGATGAGGGAGTTGGAGCATTTCTCCTATAAAGACAAGGGTGAGAGAATTGGGGTGGTTCAGCCTGGAGAAAAGAAGGCTATGGGAAGACCTTAGAGCAACCTTCCAATACATAAAGGGGGGCTATAAAAGAGCTGGAGAGGGACTTTTTATAAAGGCATGTAGTGATAGGACAATGGGAAATGGATTCACACTGAAAAAGAATAGTGTTAGATAAGATATTAGGAAAAAAAATCTTATTGTGAAGGTGCTAAGGCATTGGAACAGGTTGCCCAGACATATGGATGTCTCATTCTTGGAAGTGTTCCAGGCCAGGTGGTATGGGACTGAGCAACCTGGTCTAGTGAAAGGTGTCTCTGTCCATGGCAGGGGGTTAGTTCAGGGAACTAAATAGTCTTTAAGGCCCCTTCAAACCCAAACCATTCTATGATTCCACAATTTTCATAGTGGTTAAAAAGCAGAGAATGCAAGTGTTGAATTAATGATAAAGGGCACTTCACAGAATCAGAGAACGGGTCAGGTTAGAAGGGACCACAGTGGGTCGCCTGGTCCAACCTCACTGCTTAAGCTGGGTTGTCCTAGAGCACATGGCACAGGATTGTGTCCAGATGGTTCTTGGGTATCTTCAGTGAGGGAGACTTCACAGCCTCTGTGGGCAACCTGTTCCAGTGCATGCTCACCTGCACAGTAAAGAAGTTACTTCCTGTGCATCAGTTTCTGTCTGTTGCCTCTTGTTCTATTGCTTGGCACCACCAAGAGGAGCCTTGATCCATCCTCTTGACACCCTCCTTTCAGATGCTTATGGACATTGATGAGGTCCCCTCAGTCATCTCTTAGGCACCTAACTCCTGGTTTTGTGCCTTTATGCCTTTGAAAACCTCCCATTCTTACCTAATTCATGTATGTATTTACTTTTGAAGGTGTTGCCTATTTAATCCATGAGAACAAAGAAAAGATATAGTACTAGTCTGAATTGGTACAGGAGAAAATGCCTCCAAAAATAGTGTGGTTTTTTTGGAGAGGCCCATCTGTGAATTGCTGCTTTGTGCTGACCCACAATTTATGCAGCTTTTGCCCAAATCTATCAGACGAAGCTCTTTAAATGGCTTAAAAATAGTTTGTAAGTGTTACAGGCATTCAGTCAAATTAGTCACTTAGTCAAATCATCCTTTCAACTGGTGCTTTCAGCAAATGGTTAAAACATCATTTGAGGAAGGACCAGGTGTATGATCTAATGCCTGAAAGCAGCTCATGCTCAATGACATAATCCTAAGAATAAATGTATTGTAAGTGTATGGCCAAACACAAGAGAATATCTGTCATCAAGTAGCTAGAAGTGCCACATGGTTTTTGTATCACTGTGCTGGAGCCACTGAGTGCTGTGCAGCAGCTCTTCTGAGAAAAATACCACATACTGCTTCAGCACTCCCTCGATCTTGGGCAGATGCTTTTAAGTAATCCTTAACTGGCAGAAGTAAAATCTTGCTGGGTGTGTCTTCTTCTAGGCAGAAGAAACTAAAACTCACAGAATTTTACATGTACAGCTTTTAGCAGTGTATTTTGAATGGACTGTGGGGCAGTGTCTTGTGGCATCACAGCTAAACAGACAGAGGTCACCAGGAGTCCTCTGTACAAGGATCAAAGTGTGGATCCCTCGGTAGCGCACATGATACCAGGCTAATCATTTGGCCTCTTTATGGCCTGTTTCTTCTAGTGTTTCACGATAATGCACAATATGGACATTTGGAAAAACTTGGAAGAAAGGAACTATACTATTGCTACTACTGCGTTGACTATTACAGTTGCAGTTGTGCTTTCAGAATCACAATCAATAATAAATCACTCATTTAAATATTATTCTAGATTTCTCCAAGAATACCTCTTGGGCTAGCCCTCATTCTTCATCTCTTCATTTTTCTTCACTGTAAATGTGTATAGCTCTGTCATTAATGTGTTTACAGGTAATTTTTAACTGGACTGATTGTCCCTTTCTTCATGCTTTTTCTTGCTTATCAGACATTATGCTAGAGTTCCTCACTTGTTGATTTTTTTTTTTCCTGGAGAATGGTGTGTTTCCATTTACTGCTTAAAAACTAGCACTTAAATGGAGTGTTAAATCACTTCTGGAAACTGGGCCTAAAATAAACGGTTATACTCTATGAAAAACCGCATGAACCTCTTGACCCTGCTCTTGTCTCTTTCCAGAGGCATGTTAGGAACAGCTGTGTATACAAATTGAATGTACTCTCTATCTCCAAATCCTTTACTAGGACCCTTCCTAGTATTTGAGTGCTCATTGCAACTCTATCATAGTTTGAATCCATCCTCTCCTCCTAAATCTGCAACTACCTTCTCAGCTTTCATCTCTGTTTCCTGCCTCTCCTGTAGCCCTTACCATTACAATCTGCAGGTGCTCCCCCTTCCCCCCCACCTCTCCTGTGTGTCACTTTCAAAGTACTCTGCATTACTCATTTCACTGGTGAGCCCTCTGAGTTCAACTGAATTGCTGTTAGCTTCCCAAATAGTTTAAAAAAATTAATTACACCATTATATTAAAATTGGGGAATTAAACATTGGACAGTGATGAACCAGTCAGCATGGATTTTGCCATTTCTGGGGAGGAGGGGCTTTATGGTCTTAGTTTCTCACAAGTGTTGGGCAATTACACTTTAAAGAAAAGTAAAGAACCTTAATTTTTCAACATGGAAAACAAAAAAGGAAGAAAATTATCTGTAATAAATTGGAAATAAGAATACAGGATAGAACTTCTTTTGTGGCCATGGTAGCAATAGTGAATATTTATATTCAGCAATCACCTCTTCTGGCAGCAGATCATGACTGAGATTTTTGTTGCTCCTGGGTAATTGGTGCTAGTGGAGCAACAAAGGACTGGAAAGCCTGATCTTGCACCAGCCAGACCCAAATTTTCAACCTAGTTTCTGAATAAATGGGAGAACAAAAAGAAGGGAGGAGGAACTTTTCTGCAGTCTTTCTTTCCAGAAGGGAAGAAAAATGTGAACAAGTGAATCCTCACAGCAGCAGGTAGAGACAAGTCTTTCCTCTTCTGTCCTAATTCAGCAGTTGGATACATGCCTGGGATGTTCACTGGGGAACCTTTCTTGTAGCCTCCTGCTCTAGGGGGTGGCAGACAGTCCCACAGCCTGTTCTGACATTCAGGAGTAAAGGCAATGATGAAGGAAAGCTCTTCATGGCTTAAACAGGAAGGCAGGGGTAAGAAAAGAGATAATTCATACAGTCTTTATTTCTCTTGATGTGGAGCTTGTATCCTGGTGCTATTCTGTGTAGATGTCCCCTGATGTCAGTGGAATTAGTGTCAAGGGAGGAACAGCAGCATGTCCCACAGGCATGGTCGCAAGGCAAGGAAGAGATCTCCCAGGGGCCTCCTGAATTTATGAAGGCAGTGGAATAGTAGATCTGAAAATGACTACTAAGTGTGAAGTGGGGGCTGGGATATTTCAGCTCATTAGTGATTGTTAAAAATAACTATTACTCTGTGAGTGTAAACAGTATTGAGTATGCCATGCTTAGAATGAGGTTGAGCAAGATGCTTTTTCACAGCCGAGTTATTATGCATGGTCATCTACAATCACTGCTTTTTACACTGTGCCTTTCAAAGTGTGTGAAAAACACTTTATACTCCTGTGTGTGTCTAAGTTGATTTCACACAGTCCAGCCCAAGCCACCATGTGCAATTATTTAGTTATTATTTTATGTGCCTTTCTAATATAAGACTCTTTGAGCAATGGTAGATATGTAATTGATTGCTCTTTTTGTAAAGTATTAGCTACAGCTAGTAACCAATCTATTACCAAATGTTTCTTGGAATGAGCAGCTTTCTCCCTGACAGTAATCTCATTGGTTGTGACTATGATAGGATCAGGTGACAATGAGACTTTCTCCATAACACTACAGTAAATCACACTCAATAAGAATAAAGAGATCTGAGTAAAATAATTCCATTTTCTATTAACAAAGCCTTGGCAATTGGGAACCAATGGCAATACTACAAACACTGCTGGAGAAGAGATTGTTGTTCAAAACAGAAAGAGTTAGTAGGAAGCTCAGTTTAAGTGAGCTTTCTACATATGCTCATTTTTCACTGCTAGGTCTGTCAACCTTTTTGGGGTGAATGTGTCCCATTTTAAAGCTTCTCTCTCTTTGTTGTTCTGGAACTGTTGGGAAAAACTTAATCCCTGGTATCTATTATCCAATTTACCTTCAATTTACCTTAATGATCATACGCTCCAAGATAATATATTTTAACAATTACGCACAGAGGTACATATTTTTTATCTTTTATATCTTACAGTTAACATTGCATTTATTTATTGTATTGTATTGCTCTTGTGTCTCATGGACAAAAAGCAATCTCGTGGCAGGAAGGTCTGTTGCCATTCCAGTGTTATCAAAAGGGAGAAAGTTCCATATTCAGCTTTCTGCTTCCTCACTGACGTCTCTTATTCTCATCGCAGACAGTTGTTTCAGAGAAATGCTTTGAGAAGTCATGTCAGTGTGGGCTGAAGAGATTTCTAAGTCCTTCTGAACTGTCCCATAAAAGGCTCTGAAAACAGCTGAGAATCTTAAAAATCATTAAGCACAGTGGCTTAAGGGGATACACAATCTCTAGTCTATAGTATAAGAACTGTACTTTGCATGACTGAAGCTTTTAAACTCTCTTTCCCTAATGAATACAATCCTTGGAAGCTGCAAACACATGGCTATACTGTGTCCAAGACACGATGTCATTGTGCTCAAGACTGGGTGCTTCTCAGCTGTTTTTGGTCAAGTGCAGTACCGTTCAATTGGCTTCAGTCTTCGCGTGTTGATTTGAAAAAAATTAATTTGTCACAAGTAATGGTGGACTCTAAGATAGCCTCCATCATACTGGCCCTGAGTGTTCACATGACCTGAAATAAATTCTACTGTGAGACCTTCCATATTTTTATCAGTTATGGTAATCATGACCAATTAAGTGCTCATTCTGATATTTTAAGTCTCTCAGTAATTAAGTATTATTTCTTCTGGTAAAACCACTGAAGAACAAAGAACAAATTGTGAATATCTGCACTGCCTACTGTGAGTAGCCTATATTTTGCCATGGATAGGCATGAATGGCTATTTAAAATACCAGAGAAGCCTGAGACAGAAGCATACTATATTTTCCTCCACTAGTTCCCAGCTAACAGCTTCAGGAAAGAAAATGTCCTTGATGTATCAGTTCTTTAAATAAACCATCCGGCTTAGATCAGCTACTTTCTCAAAACTCAGACACTTCTGTGAAAAAAGTGATCTTTTCTAAATCACTTCTGTGATTTAAAAGAAGTTGCCTTTGGCCACGAAGTATGAATGGAGAGTTGTAACCCAAAAGTGATCCTTTCAGCAAGATCTTATCGAACACAGCGCTGAAATTATTTTTTTCTTTGTCTTATCTGTTACCAATGGTTTTCCTTTCATCCTCTGTATGGTACCTCTCGCAACTGCATCCAAATCCATGATTAAATTTCTGATTGCTAATTAATGCAAGTTATTATTTACTGTTACTGTTAAGTAAGGGCAGGGCTGCCTTCATCTGTCTGGAGGGTCTGCCATTATATCTGCTCTGTGTATTGCTGCTACAGTGGAACTGAATATGCCTCAGCCTCATACAGATGCACTGTGTTAGAAAACATCTGCTAGCTGCTGATTTTATGCATATTACAGAGACTTTATGTACTGTTAAATGGACCACTTCTTCATTCCAAACCATAATTTTCCGTGTGGCATCATTTGATCTGTCCTCACTCCAACATTTGGTTTGATCAACTCATTTCTTCCTACCCAATATGTTTGTTGTAACCTCCTCCATGGCTGTGTGTGTCCTCCCTGTGAATGGAGATTACCACATTGCTCTTGTCACAATAATATGGTGGTAGGGCAAAATGTGTCATTTTAATCAATATATTTTGTTTCCATTAGCTTCTTTCATCACTGAGCTTGAGTCTAGGCAGCTTACGTTTGATTTTGCCAACTGCTACCTGGCTACATAGTAGCATTCTGTGATCTAATGCAATGCAGTTTTTCAGAAGTACTAAGGACACACCTAACTGGGTATTTGGGGCTTAAATGCTGCTAATGAGGAAAAGCGTGTCCTCCACACAGAACTTTGCTGTGCCTATACACTGAACTTCCAAATGGACAAGTCAGAGGGGAAGCTTATTCGGGTCATTGCCCTTTGGGGACACATCCATTTCAGCCCTGCTATCACCCTCCTGGGAGTCGAGCTGCAGCAGATGGCACAGGAGGCCGAGTGGGAAAGGGCTAAAAAGGGGGACCATTCCTTTTGGAGACGGGACACGCTTTGCTGTCCATTGTTTTGCTCTGGTCTTCTGTAGCCATGGTTTCTTGTGATGTTTAACTTTATATCACCTACCATGATATAACGCCATGGTTTAACTTGAAATTACTGTGGAGGAAGTTTCCTTGTAGATCCAGGCTGCTCAGGATTGCTCTGCACGGGCTGTGGATTGACAAGTCTTTGCCTGTCCATTCCTAACAGTTCTTGAAACAACAGATCTCTTCTGTACCTGTTGAGTCACAACTTGGGATTAGTACAGCTCTAATTACAACAGAGAAAGCTAACCTTTGGTTGCAGTCACATTTCTAGAGGCTACAAGGAAAAAGATGTAAAGTTTGAATGGCACCTACCAATCATTTCTGATATATGTAAGTAGCAGGAGGCATGCACATGCTGCAGGGGAAACATTTTTGCCAATCAAACGTGACACAGTCTTTCTTGGCATGCATAGAACTTCATTGCTACATTAGAAAATAATAATATGCATACACACACCCAACAGAGATTTTGCATATTTAGTGATTCTGAGAAGTTTGTATATATATGATTTTTTAAAATCATTATTGTTAAAAATAATAATGCACATTTAAGTATCTCTTTTAATGTTCAAAGCCCTTTATAGATGCTAGCTTGTTAACTAATCTTTGCAACATCCTTGTGAGGTGCAGAATTATTGTCCAAAAATTAGAGCTATATATTAGTGTGCAGCACACCAATTTCCAGAAAATTTTTAACAATACACTGATGTCTGATATACAACGTGTGCCCCTATATTTCTGGAATATCACACAGTGACAAAAATGTATCTAAAATAAGTGATTTCTTCCATGAAAACAGAGTAGAGTAGATATATTACTCATGTGTCTATAATTCTCTCCCAATTAATTTTCTCCAAAAAAAAATGTATAATTTAGTTCTGCTTGAGGTAACAGGGAACTCAGCAGTGATGTTTGTGGGGGTACTGGGGTGCAAGGCGCTATGCTGATTTTTATGGGTGAGTGAAAAAGGCTGGTTCTTATCTTGCACATTTTGTAGTCCAAGAATATGTTGAGACAACAGATGAATACAACAGAGAGACAGAGACATATCGAGGTTACAGTGGGAGGATTACAATTGCTATAAGAAGTGGTGGTCACAGCACACCAGCTGTTTAACCATTCTCAGATAATTTTTTAGTCATCATAACAGTGAGAGTAAGAGAATCATTTGAAGGAGGATGACAAAATGGCAGACTCCTGTAATACCTCCTTCACATGCAGATATAGAGACATGGGAAAATACCTTCATAAGAAAATGGCATGAAAAGCATTTCACCTTTTGTAAAAATGAGGCAAAAGCTAAGGATTCTGATTCACTATAGGAAATAATGAAGGATGAAAAGGGATAAGCCCTCAAGATAAATACTGAAGTGAATTTGAGTCTGAAATGAAATGCAAGGTATAGGCATGTGGTGACAGTGAAGTGAGGTGACAGGAGTGAAGTGCCAAGACAGAAGATGATGGGGTTGTTTTGATAGAGCTGTTTGGTAGAAACTGTTGCAGTTCAATGGCTGTAAGAGCATCTGTTTTTCAAACTTCAATGAAAGCCCTGTGTTTCTTGGCTGTTCTACTGTGAGAAGTCTTCTGACCCTTACCTTGTGTGTCCTCCATGACATGGACACTGGGTTTGTGCTTTGCAGCCTGTGCTGGAGTGTTTTGTGCTCTTGCTTGATGTTCAGCTAAAACAGTCCTTGTGTTTGATATGTGCCTGAAGACTCAGTTGAGACACAGAGAAGGATTGAATATTTACATACCACATTTGTCTCTGATCAATGTGGTCTCCATTCTTCACTGCTCATGGTAAAGCCTTCTCAACGCATCACTCCTGAGGCTACAGACCCTTTGCCATACTGCCATTCCTGCCCTTTCAGACAGCCTGGCATGGTAGTTGCACATATCCCCACAGCATACCAAGGTGTAATGTAAACATATACAAACCCATTTTAAACAGGAAACAGCCTTGTTGTGGTAGCACTGAGGTCTGTGCAGATTAATCTGTCCTTTGAAAACAGCATTAATGCTAATTTGTGTATTATTTCCAGTATAAGCACTTGGGTTATGATAGAGCAATTAATGTACTTGATGTGAGCCTTTGCGTTGCCTGCAATGGGCTTTGGATTGGAACAATAATCCAGATTCCTCACATGCATATACGTCCTTAATTCAAAATTTCTAAATTGCTGTTACATAATGAGGATCCCAAACCTCCTGTGAAGCATTTCTAGCTAAGCCAGTGAAAAAAAAATGCACTCGGTATCTTGCCATCACAGTCAACATGAAGCAGAGCACTTCTCTATATTGAGTATTGAGACAGGTGAATTATTGGTTCACTGAGAGAACTAAGTGAATGTCCTGACTTTTACATGTTGTGTAATTTATAAACAAAGCTGCTTTACGGTAATTTAGCTACATTACACACATACAAACATACATACATACATACATACATACATATATGTATACATACACACACTCTCAAAAACAGACTTAGAATGAACATAATAAATAAAACTTAAATATACCAACTGCTTCTGTTGTTTCAGTTTCTGTTTCCTGTATTCATTCAGTTTGCCAGGCATATTTTAAAAAATAGAATAGATTGCTATACCTTTTTACCAAGAAGAGATACATCCTGTAGCAGCTGTCCATCATTAGCTGCAGAATCATTTTACAATGACCTATATGAAAAAACTGAAGCAGGCCTCAATCATATCCCCTCTCTTGTGCAGTAAAAGCAGTCATTCAAGATTTTAACTCATTTAATTTTTTTTCAGCAGGAAATACCAGTCTGGTCTCATAGCAAGTGCTCTGACTTAGATTCATGTGACCTGCTTTCTATTCCTGGTTCTGGCTCTGAGTGACCTTATGAAAGTCATTTTTATCTACTATTGTTTTTAAATGGACAGAATGATTTCCTAGCAGAATGGGTCAAGCATAGGCACTTTTTTTTCCATTATCCCACCTCAAAAACCTATCCCTGAAGAAGCTATACACCTACACATAAAAATGCCAGTCAAGTGTTTGCCTCATATAAGATGCTCTGCCTCTCTCCTTCCTGCTTTCTCTCTCTTTTGTTCTTTATAGCATGAGGAAGTCAGAGTGGAGTGCCTAAACAATATTCTTTAAATATACATAACTTGAGAAGACTAATTACATATACACATCTCTGATCTAGTAGGCTGAGGTGATTTCTGAAAGCAAATACCTCATGGACAAAAGTGAGCTTCCCAAAATATTTATGGGCTTACTGTACTGCTACACCCAATACATGATAAGTGTTTATTGGAAAACTGCCTTCCCCTTTAGCAGTATAACTGTCAGACAACAGTTCACACACAGCAACACAAAGTCATAACTTGGGAGATAATCTTTTATATGTTCCTAAAAATATGCTTTGAAATCCTACATTTAAAAGGGTTTAACAACACACAATACCCCGAACTATCAAATAAGCAGTAAAAGTAACATGCAGAGCTAGACACAAAACCAGAATGAAAACGATTTTTTATTATTCTCCTCTGTATTACCATAAATGACATGCTATATTTAATTTTACAGTGCCCCTGGACAAATCATCAAATACTTTAATAACTACACAAACATTAATATTTAAATACAAGAGATCCCCTCAGTTACTGAATAATCATAACTCTGGATTGATAGGGCACTAAATGGAAAAATCTTGTTTAGACAGTTGTAAGAGGGGGGGAGGGTGTTTAATGAAACAAGTTTGATGGTCTTGTCATCATAAAACTGATAGATATTTGGCACAATTTATATCTTTGCTAAAAAGAAGTTTGAGAAATTGAACAATTGTGGTGAAGATTAATTTTCCCTTCTTCTGCTGTGAGAGCATAGTCCTTTAGGTCATTAGCAGGAATATGTGACATAGATTGCACTTTACCCATGCAAGCTCCATGCTGACTCTTAGAAAATGCACTTGTTAAATAGCTGTGACTTCTATACTTGTGAAATAGGCTGCCCAGCTATCATCACAGCTACCGAGACCCATTTTATGAGAGTGATGAATATAGATGGTAAAAGAGACAGCATACAGAGGTCTGGCTGTCAGTATTTGTTAGGCCTGACCACCCATTCTACCCTCTGTCCTTAGAGGAATTTTTTTAAATCCAGATTTTGTCTTGTTCCTTCAGCCACTCTTCCAGTTAAATGTTCTACCTAATAATGGAAATCTGACTACTAAAACACAAGAACAGTGAAGTGGAAGGTATTTCTAATACCTCCAGCACCACCAAAAACCCAATAGACAAACAAAACAAATCAAAACAAAACAAATAAACCAAACCAAAACAAAAAGACTGAAAGACTTCTCAGTCAAAGTCACTCACATAAATGCCTGAACAAGAAGCCTGAGACTTGACTAGATTTTCAGGTCTCCAGATCTGTGAGTACGTTCATGTATGCGTGTTATATGTCACTGAGCACAGATGACACTAAACTAATGAAAAAATCTGATCATTGCTGGATAAAGGCTTGGCTTTTATCTGTATCAACTCATACTCTGCTTGGGTGCCACAGCTTTTGTAGCTAAATGAAATGGTTATGGACTGGGAGGTGGGCTGTGTTCACTTACCAATCCCTTATATTTGGCTTCATGCCCCTTTCCAGGAGAGTCTATCTCTGCAATGCATTTTAACACTTTCTTTTCTATTCTGGGGCACTGCCTCAGACTCTGCAATTTTCAGAGTCCCTTTTTCTTCAGTGCACTTCAGCTGCATGGAGATAATATAGTTCTAGCTGTATTGAGTTTCTTGGCCCTTTCTCAACTGGGAAATACCCCTTTGAGGGAAATTCAAGTGAGAACATGAATGTGTTCACATTCTAGCTTTGCTGGAGCAGAGGGGAGGAAATGGACAGACATAAGATCCCTGGATAATAGGACATGGGCTGGCAGACCTGGGAAGCAATACCATTAGAGTAATCGTCCAGATGTGGACAGCTGACAAACTTTAATGATGAAAGCTGCATCCAAGCCAGTTATGATGAACTAATTAAATACCTTGCTCCATTTAATAAAGGAAGTATAGAAGAATCCAAAGCTGTCTATAAATCACCTACCCACTGCCCTGCCAAGCTTCTACAGTGGCAGGAAAGGTGAGCAAAAGAAAAGACAATACATCAAAACTAAAGGACTAAGACCAATGGAAGTTTCTGTGCTAGGAAAGAATGGCTGTTGTCACCACATCTTAATGAAAACAAAAATAATGTAGAAACTCCAAAGCCATGGGCCTGGAATCAGAGCAGAGAAGGTTAAAACAGCATAAGAAGTCAGCATGAACACTGCTGCTTAGAGCTGAGCAAATCTTTAAATAAGTAATTAATTCCCTCTGTCTTGACTTTATATGCTTAATTTATCATTCAGTTCTTGTAACTTCATTTATTTTTCTTTTTCCTTGTTATAAGGCAGCAATAAAACAAGAAGTTGGAATTGAGTTCTTGATATTAAGAAAAGAGCTGATTAGTCTCTAAGACTAACTCTGGGCTTGGGCTGCCTCCACTCTGCTGCTGCAGTAGTAATGCATGCTCCCTTGAGAGGACAGATTTAGTCACTGAGCACAACCTCTTTTTCAGAAGAAGAAAATGTAAAGAGACAGCAGTTTCTAGCAATAAAATAAAAATGAAAATAACATAAACCATTTCTCCCCCAGTCATTTCTTCCTCCTTCATTTCAGCTTTTCTTGAAATGGACAACCCATGCCCATTGATGAGATTTTGACCTGTTCATGATTATTTGTAGTGCTTGAGAGAAAAGCTGATTTTGCACTTATATGTGTACAACAGAAAATATATTTTCACCTTTTTACTTCACTCCAAAAATCTACCTGAACCATGCTGAGAAACTAGAAATACATTCCTACAGATTTATCTCATTTGAAGACATTGAAACACTGGTGAGGAATGAAATTCTACAAAACCGTATTACTTTATGATAAAATTGTGAATTCAATGTACTGGAATGAGTAATTGAACTCCCCAAATTGCACTGTGATTTCTCCCTTCCCCTGCATGTGCATGGGTGTCTGTATTTTTGTACAGCCATAGGAAAGCTACTGTGAAAGGATGTTTTAGTGAAGTCTTTCAATTTACTGTTAACAAGTTTTTTGAGATGCATATACATTTTCCTCATTGCCAAGTATCCTCTTTCAAAGATATCTTTGAAGTCCTACAATTTGAAGGTTGAGTGCTTTTTGCATATCACTTAACCATTCTGATTGCTTCCTATTCCTTGACAAAAACACAGATAAGCAACTATTTTGTAAAACTATATTTTGAATATCTGACGTAATTTCTGGGGATGGACATAGTCCCAGGGTGGACTGGAAGCTTGAATTAATCCTAGAAATCATAAATAGAAATGCTGGAGAAGTCTTCTGTTCACCAATAACACAGCTCACAACTGAAACTATCATTTTTTCAGCCTTCTGTGGAATAGAAGTACAGATGGTTGTCTATGTGCATAACATCAGTGATGCCCAAAGCAAAGAGATTACAAATACTTTACAGAGTTGTTATCACCAAGTAAGTACTCAGGAGAATACAGAAAGGCAGAAGTTCACCTTAAAGCTACAGAAGATGGTCATGGCACTCTATTTGCCCCTGTACTGTTTGTTGCCATAACCTCTCAGAAGGCCCATATTATTGTTCTAGAGGAGATTTCCTTTACTTTTTTTTTTTACCCTAGAACAGGCTGGATTTTGCTTAGGATGTCACTTTACACTGATGATATTTAACTTTGCAAATGAAATTAATTGCTGAAAACTATCTTACACAAACTGAATGCGTGGTCAAAGAGTTTGTAAAAAATTCCTGTGAAGATGAAAACTACTTGGCACATGCAGTGGTTAAAACCTTGTGTCTATAATGGTTCCATGATAAAAAATGGCCTCATGAATTTAGCATCTTCCAGGAGGGATTCACACTAACACTGTTGCGTTTAGCCAGGATACCTTTCCAACTACAATTTGTAAGGTGTGGCTCTTTCTTGGGAAAGTCTATGATATTGCAGAAGACAGTAACCAAAGTTACCATTTTTGCTTCACAGGAGGAAGAAGCTTCATGAAAATAATTGGCTGTGGAGTCTGTAAAAATCAATCAGTGCACACTTTTGTTTCACTGTAAGACCAGGGCCTGACAGCTTTCAAGCTAAATGAACATTTTTGGACAAGCCTGTGGATATGCCTGATATCAGGTTGAACAGTTCCAACACGTGCTGTTCTTGCAGAAGTCTCTCTTTAAACTGCTGCAGTCCTTCAGTTCTTGTGCTGCTGTTAGTTTCCCTGTCTGGCATAAACTTTTCACAACACTTAATTATTTTGCTGAGATGTGGTTTGTCTTAAGTTGTGTTCCTTCAAACTGGATTTAGCATTATCTTTTACTAAGGTAGATCTGTATGCTTTCAAATTAATACAGAATGCAAATTCCTTTACTGTATTACTGCATTTCAGCATACCATCTCAGGAAGGTGCATGTCAGTAAATCCCAGAGCTGCAGTCTGTAATATTGGCTCTAGGACAAAAGAAAATATATTTATTTAGAAACATAAAAATATTTTCTGGATTTAAGTGCCAGCTGAACTGATATTGATGCTATCAGTTTCATCAGGTAGTTCTTGTTCAAATAGGACAAGAAGTCATCACCTCATCACACAGAATGCCACCAGGCTCCAAGAGACCTGCATCACTTTGCTCCAGGTAATACAACTATATCCAATAGTTTTCATTCTTGATGATTTCTTTCTTGCATCTCTTGCTGGAATAGGCTGAAAATTAATGTGTTACACTGGTGGATGTGATTACCCTGATCCGTCTGAAGCACATGATGATTTTCATCTGTTTTAATAGCTGCTGTAAACATGAAGGCAAAGCAGTGGTGTAGATGAACATAGAAAATAATCAAATCATCTGGTTTTGATGAAAGTGTGTAAAATTCTAAAGTGCAGTTAAAAAACATGGATCAAAAGTTTATTGAAAATATAAAGCAGCTTGTCCTCAGCAAATTCATGATTTACACCAGATTTAAATGCACCATAACACACTTGGGTCAGCTTGAGAGAGTTGGTTTTGATTGTCTGGAATAATATGTAAGGTGCAGAAAAGGTGTGCACTTGCAGCAAATCTGTTCTGATGGAAAGCAGCAATAAAAAGGCCTCAGATATTTGAGCTCCTGGTGGCATGAGAAGCATCCCAGGGACTTAGACATCAGCAGAAGGATGCCCCATTTTCCAAGACAGGTAACATGGATGCCTCTGAAAATTTCAACGGGTGTGCTGATACTTGTTGTAGGGGGCAAATCCTCAGGCTAGGTATCTCCTGGGGCTGTAGATATTAATTTCTACTTTCATTTTTAGGGGGCTTTAGCTCTTAGAGGCAAGACAAGGCTGTAAATGTGCCTGGGATAGGACTTTGTCCTGCACTCTGAAGCAATTATAAAGGTGACTTTTATATGGACATAAGAGAACAAGAATCAGCAGGCAACTCAGATCTCGCTGCTCCACTGACCTATCTTAGATGGTGGCCGTTACCAAATAGCTCAAAAGAAGGTGCCAAAGCTGAAGGACTTTCTATTTAGGACTGGATTAAAACAAGAAGGGTTTAATTCAGTTTGTAAAGCTGTTATTATCTCTATGGTAATTCTGGATAGTTTAATCTCAATGCTAAATACGATAAATTCTTGGCATCAGGGCAAGAAGCAAAAGGCTTCCCCTAGATAATTACTGGTTTCATGACACCATTCCCTCCTTGACTTTGAATTTCTCACCTTTGAACTTCATTGCATGTCATTTTTTCTTGCATCACGATATAGGAAAAACAGAAATTCCTGACCTACTTTTTCTATTCTATTCATCACTTTGTATCATATTATCCTTTCCCCTCTTATTTGTCTAATTACTTAATTAAGAACTCCTCCATCTACTCAGTTTCTCATTAGCTACTAACTTAAAACCACAGCACTTTTTTTTTTTTTTTTTATATGTGACTAAATTGTATGCTACAGACAGGAACAGGAGAAACTGAGGTGCCCACAGCTCTCTGTGGGAGCTGGGAACTGTTTCTGTGACAATTATTTTGTCTTGTCTTTGCTTCTAATAATGGTATGCTGAGTCAAAGTCCTTGCTGGTCCCAGGTCTACAAGATGTCCAAGTCCTGTTCCGAGATGCTGCTTCTTCACAAAAGCAGAGTCTGCAATTATATCCTGTCATAGGGCAGACCAAGAAGGGAAGAATTCTGTGCCTTCTTGTACGACTTCCTACAGAAGCTCCAGATGCAACCAATCCATGACAAAATAATGAAAGGCCATTGACCGTGTAATACATAATAAGATCTGTCAAAATGCCTTTGTTTTGGTGGGATTTTTTGTTGTGTTTTTTTTTTTTCCCTAAAACAAAGAAAAGAGCACATTTGGAAGAAAAGTTTTCTCTATAAGCCAAAACATCTTTCCAGTGTCCCAAACACTTATCTAACAGGAATGAAGTAATGACACTAAACTTTTGTTTGTTCAAGATAAAAATCACAAATAGCATGGCTAGAACACTGGTTTTCAGATGGTCCATTCAGTGGAGCTTGGGAGCCTTACTGTATTCCCAGTTATGTGGCACTGAAGCAGAAGTGCTGTGCACTGAAGATTCAGGGCAGTGCAACAGAGAACAGAATTAGTCCCTCATGAAATCTTAATGCATTGTGAAGCTTTCCAGCTCACATATATACCCCAGTGAGACTGGGAAAAGCTTAGTTCAAAAACTGTCTAGCAATGAGA
Source organism: Calcarius lapponicus (assembly GCA_039654755.1). Lineage (NCBI taxonomy): Eukaryota > Metazoa > Chordata > Aves > Passeriformes > Fringillidae > Calcarius > Calcarius lapponicus. The sequence continues at coordinate 58,580,710 of CM077465.1, forward strand.
GGATATGGTTCAGTTCTGCTGTGATCTAATGAAAGATGAACCAGGCTTCTTAGAAGTCTCATAGGATTTTTACCTCAGTTGTTATAGACAGGTATGTAGATGGTATTCCTAAATTGAACAAAAGAGGGGGAAGAAAAAGGTCTGGAATTAATTAAATATCTTCTCCTGGAATAGCCTCATAAAACTCTTGTCTGATTAAAGCCTTTAAAAACAAGGAAAAAAATGCCTGCCTACTAAAAAGCTAAAAATAAAGTTAAACAAAAGATGTTTTAAAGATGGCACCAAATAAGTGAGAGAATTCCATGAGCTTTTGGCTTAGTGGGCTGACAGCCTTTTTTAAATGGCAAATGCTTGAAGGTTCAGTTTTTAGGACAGGTTGTTAGTTGCCCAAGTAGCCTGAGTGCTCCCAGAGGCTGTTTGAGTGTGTGGTTAAGGGCTTGCTGCTCAGACAGGCTATACAGAAACACTCAAAAGACCCTGCGTGCTCTGCCAGATCCTTCTGATTTATTTATATGAATAAGCCACCAGGCCCAGACTAAGCTCTTTAGACGCTACTCATTTGTAGGTGGTTCTGCACATTATTCTTTTCTTACAACTACCAAACAAATTAATATTAGCACAGATATGCAATACTGTTGTTTTTCTTAAAAGCTGAGCATTCAGTGTTGAGAAGGCTTTGGAATATAACCTTAGAAAAACTAGGGCCCAGATCTTAAGGCTTTTAAGAAAGGGACAGTCATGAGTCTGGATGATATTGTTGGCTGTGAAATGCAATACTGACTGTGTGAATACAATAAGATTAAATATCTTGATTTAATCTCTTCATGGTGGACATGATGCATAGGGAGTACACTGTAGTTTCTCCATGTAATGCCCATATTGTAAAGGGTGGAGCACAGATGAATTGGGCTTGGGCCAATGGCTGCTCCAGGAACTGCCTACTGATGTGCAAAAAGGATGGGGCATGTTTGACAGTCAGTTTTTAGTGCTTTGAAGTTAACCATTGCTTGTAGTCATACTGCATATATTTCTGTCAGCAGTGGACAAGTAATGAAATACAAGCGTGTCGGGTTTCTCTGTCTCCCATATGCATTTTCTCCCCTTCGGTGTGAGTGGGAGTGAAGCAAAAGTAGTAATGAGATGAACTAATTTCCTCAATATGCTTGAATTCAACTTTCTATATTAATCCAATATCCAAGTTGCTTTGTCTTCACTGTTAGTTTAACTTTACTTAGCTAACTCTGGCTTGTTCAAGGAGATAGGTACACAACTTCTTTTTAATTGACTGTGACATGCACTGCTACTCTATTTCCTTAAACCTCAGTTTGGTTGCTTGCCAGCTATGAATAGGCTGGTTATGGACATTTGGTCCTGGCTACTATTATTTTTCCAGTGACAAAAAGAGACCAACCACACCTGACTTCCCAAATACCAATACAAACTGACAGTCAACTGACTGGACAAAGGGAAACTTTTTCACAGGCAAATTCTGAGTTAGACCACTTAATTTTTTTTTTTTTCTGTCACTGGCAATAGCAGATACTCGCTGCCAGCCACACTGGCTCCCCTTCAGCCTTGAGAAGACCTGGCCTCCACAGCCATTCCCTCCTTTGAAAGGATGAATGTATCCCTACCTTGTGTGAGTCTTGAGTGGAACTGATCACTTCTTTTTTTCTAAGCTGGATAAGGATGGTGCATGATCAGGTAGCTTTTGCAGAGCTCTGAGTCAGCAAATCCTCAGCAGCTGAGTGTTCTGTGGCAGGACCAGGAACCAAGAGTTAAACATAGCAAGCAGGAAGACAGATATCTCAGGAGATAAGCAGTCATTTCTTCTCTAAAAGTGGCATGGTATCCAAGGAGGGTAACTTAGGAGGGATTTTGTCGTGCCTCCACATACACTGAGCAAGGCAAAAGTATAAAATATCCCTGATGAGAAGCTAAGCAGCATATTGTGGTGAGAAATGTCACCTCAGGAGGAGTGTGACAGTGGCAAAAAGGTATGCACAGAGAAATTATTAGAGTGGACCCTGCCCTTGAAGAAGGATTGACCCACCCCCACATGTCCAGCTCTCTATTCTCTGTGATGGTGCTCAGAGGAGTAACTGGAAGAGGCTGCTTTAAACTAGCCAGTGAATGCTAGACCATGCACTCGCTGTTCTAGGAGAGCCAGAAATGCACTATTTTCTGAGTAGCTCCATGCCACAGGTCACTTCCCAATTGTCAGTGTTCTCCAACTGCTCTCATTTCACAGGCTCCTCTATGAAATTGCTCCAGTAAGGCATTACAACTGCAGATGCCCTTGGCATTTGAAGAGGCATCTACAATATTTGATTTTTTTAGCTTCCTCCTGCTTCCTTGCCCTGTTATCCCCTGGATTCTGTGTCTACCTCTTTCTTGGTCCTGTCTCTGTACCAATCGCTTTAGCCAAAATGCTCGATTGTCACTGAAAACCCTCTGCTTATATGCTGAACATCTCTGCATGAGCAGACCTCATTATCATGTGGCAAGAGGTCATTTACATATGCAAATCAGGTTAATGAGAGCAGAACTGTAAAAGACTTCATTCCAGAGGCATTTGCATATCTAGCTTTAGAAATATTTGAGTGCTCTGCCCCTAGCTGTGCAACCAGGACACAGAAGCCCTGGCAGTATGTCTTCAGTGGCGATTATATCCACAGACAGCTGCCATCCTGGTTTGCAACAGCCTCTGTCTGAGGTACTGGCTCATTTGAACACAGAGGGTAGTTGTGTAATGTGCGCTTCTGCACCAGACTACTAAGAAGCAGTTAAGCCTTGGCCCTTATTGGGACAACATGTGGGCTTCTGACAGGTAGATATATGCATTTCAGTATGAAGAATACAATTTCCTACGGTGCTGTCAGGAATGCACGCCTGGTGTATGATGAATGAGGAAAACAATGCAGGTGCCAGGCATGGCTGTCTAAGAAGAACACACTGTGTGTGACACAGCACCGTGCAAAATACTGATCACATTTATTCCGTAACTAACCGGGCCTTCAGCCCCCAGAGTACAAGGCGGGATCTCTTCTGGATGTTTGTAAATTACCCATGAGAGAGCTCCAATTCCCTCCTCTGCCACAGACAGAATAGGCTGCTCCCGGTCCCTCTCTTAGACAGGTTCTGGGCAAGCATGTTAGGGTGCCTCCTGACTGTCTAATTGTGAAGCAAATTTGCACAAAGTGTTCCTTAGAAGAAGCACCTTTTGCTGATCCTTTTATTTTTTTCAGCTGTTTTGTTTTCAGGAATATGAATGCTTTTTCACTGTAAAGCTTTCTCAGGTATTGCTCTCTGCCAGGGACTTCTGTGCCTGATTCCAGGGAGAAAAGGCAATTACATCATAATTTCTAAGAAGAGTTACTGATTTTCCCTTTGCTCCTGCCCAGTCCTTCTGAGTAAGCTAAGCATATTTCTGGCACATCCCGATGACTAATACAAGAAAAGACATTCCGTCTTGGAAGAGGTATTTCTCTGCCTTGACACACAGTACTACAACCTCTACAGCTGCCAGGCAAATGCCAGGTGAGCAGCCTCAGAGTCAGCTTGGTGCATGATTTTGGTGATGACCCTGTATATATTAGGCTGGAACGAGCTGGAATCTTTGCCAGCTCCTCCAAAGCACAGGATCTAAAGCAAAATGCCCAATTTATGCCTTCATTTTATCTCTACCTCCACTTATTCTTAGGGACATGCAAATGACAGAGAATAATTCACCATAATTGAAATAATAGTGTTTAACTGTTCAACAGTATGTCCAGTCCCATATGCTACTATCCACAGATTTTCTCTTATTCGGCCTTACACTTCTAACCCTACTGACTTAGTGTGGGTCAGACTCCACTGCAGTAACCCCTTGGAGTGATTCCTGTATTGCAACACTTTGCCTGTAGCTATTCTCAACAGCTCTGGACATGACAGACAAGATTAATTACCTGTGCCTATAGGAGCAAGAATAGCTCTTACACCTTTGTGGAACCTGGGACTGAGCTGGTTTCTCCCTCTCAGCTGATGGCTATCACAGAAGACTCTCTATCCACATACACTACACAAACACTTTGACATTTGCCTACTTTATGACACATCAGTGGACGGGCACCACCATCTAATAAACCAGATGCTTTTTGCATGGAGTTGGTCTGCAGACTGAAGATGAGATTCTCACACTTGTCATGAAGCACAAATTTACCAGTATACCTGGATACCCCTTAAGGCCTATGCCTGTGTGCTCACATGTCAGAGGTACAGCCTGCAGCTGAGCAACCTATCTTACTGATACCACAGCTGGATGTGGTCATGACTTCATTGCTGACAGCTCATAGCTATGAGAATCCCCTCTTGTTTGAGAGCACTCTGGACTGAGCACTCAGCATCCCTGCTGTGACCCCAGACTGTCACCTTTGGAAGCTGATCTCTCAGAAAAGCATTCCATTGTTTCAGAGCAGAATTGTCCTCGTCCTTCAACAAACTCTGCCACACAGGTTTGCTAAGAGAAGAGAAAAGCAAAGTACAAATTGGTAAAATAAATACCTGTGGGGCTAATGAAAGTGGATGTCTTTTTTCCATTTTTGAATCCTACTTTTCAACTTTGAAAATTCAAATTTAAGTAGCTCAAGCTTACTGTCTTTGTTGTTTCTGGATTGAATATCCCCTTTCTATTACGCTCACGTTTAAAGCTTCTCACACAGAATACAATTTACCTTCTTGTGTAGCGTGAGATCAGAAGCCAGAGATTGTTTAGTAAACGACGGCTTAGGAGGTGTTCTGTTTTACATAAGCAATAGCCTAAAAGCAGCCAAACCAGAAGGGCAAAGAAAATGCAATCACTTCTAGGAAAAGGGAGCAGTCCTCTCATTATCATTCATTTGTTGGAAATATGTATGGATTTTTTTAGGTATTAATAATAAACAGTTTTTCACTGGATCACTCTTCAGGTTGATAATATATCTTCCATATTTTGCTTAAAATCCAGCTCTACCTTGAGAGCAGTGAGCTGATTTTATTGCCAGTTCTGATAAGTGTTAACAGGAGTAAATCTCCCCTCAAATTACTGCTGTTGTTCCCTTGCCCTGAGCCAAATTCACTGCTAAGCACCTCTGACCACACAGCCCATATAAATGTACATAATAGAGGAAGTGCCTCACATTTGCTTATTCTCACAGAATTAGGAAAAAAAAGTCACAAAAACTTATGTTACTGTAGTTTTTGATATATAAACACATATATTTGGCTATAGCTTACTTCTTCATGCCGCATGCTAAATACTCAGCCGAAAAACTAAGGTCAAATATGCAGATGCCAAAAAATGCCCGTAACATCCAGAGAAAGAAAGAGGGAAACTAAAGCCATTTGGTGGTGTCAGTTTTCATTGTGTATTACATTGTGGGAGAGCTTTTGAACTCTGGTATGGAGGAGCTTTATTAGAAACCCATTCTCCTCTGACCTCTGGAGGCCTAGTCCGATACATGAGCAAGCCAGGTGCCAAAAAGAAATGGGGAGACTCGTATAGAAGTGTGTTTCTAAGGTTTGAGCCAAACACGGTGAACTACTGCAAGCAGGATTGCTACCAACAAATTTCACTATTCCTGCAAGAAATTAAAGATGTTTCTTACTTTTTTTTCTATCTCCTATATTAATTTTCCCTATTTTATTTTTCACTTTAATATCTCCCTTGTTTTTGCAATTCCTGTGATCTACTGTTCCTTCCTTCATCTTTTGCTCTTCTGATGTCACCTATTTCTCCTTCCTAATTCTCGTCTCATTATAGACCTTCTCCGTGTCCTGTTTTCCTCTTCTCCTTATTTACCTCCTTGTTCCCTCTGACTAAGGAGAGTGGCATAAATTAATGTAAAAACTTAACAATATAGCTATGATGAACTTCAGAGAAAAAAGTGAAGCAACAAATGACTTTGTATTATATTAGCTGGAATTAGTAAGCATTCTTACAGAATTCCAGCTCAACAAAAGTGAGCTGCTACCACTTATGTATCTGGAGAGCTGGGAGTTTAATTTTGTTTTCAGTGCTGCACTTTGCTTAGTCTTTGCTGATAGACTGACAAAGCAACCTGGTTGAAAATGAAATGATTTCAACAACTGTGAAATACTGCATGACATAACGGCCAACATAAAGCCATCATTCTCTCTGTTTACATCGGTACTGATTCCTAACAGCATGCTGTTAGCTCAGCACAAAGCTCTGCTGCTCTGAAACAATTCAGGTACAAGGACAACTCTTTTACAGCCAATCATGCTCTGTCCCTATAAAGAATTATTATATCAATCTAAACTGGCATGTAAGTTAATGCTCACCTCTCAGCAGCTTAAATTTACACTGCAACCCACAGACTTATTCATCTCCCACCGCTGAGAATCATAACCCCATGATCACTACCTGCACATCCACACTATCCAAGAATCAATGCCTGCTACAGCATTATACATATTATCAAATCCAGTTGCTTGTCAATTAACCCAATACAACATCTGCATGAAGGATTTAAATAAGGAGCATCATATTATGCTGTGTGATCGATGAAGTGAAAATGCAGGCACTGACAAGGCTTACCATTTGGCCTGATACCACAGCATCCATCTCTCTGAATGGAAGTTATTTATGCTCCCACTGAATTATGGCTTGTATTCAAATATTGGCAAAGATGCAATGTATAAAAAGTGTAACATCTACAGTATGCTGTGGTTGGCTACAGCTCTTGGGAATCTCTTAAAAGAGTAATTTCTCCTTCAGAAGCACATCTCTCAGTCCAGGACTTAGAAGCGGATCCTTTTAATCTCGGACAAAAAGGTGCTACTGAAAAGAATTACCAGAGGAGCAGATGTGTTCTTCAGCACACACATGTACAGTGGAAAGAACACTTTTCATAGTGCTGGCTGAACAGAAACTTCATTCGTTAGAAAGAATCCTGACTTCCATAAAATAAAACAAGTTTCAGCCTTTTTCTCCATCAGGAAAAGCAAATGAGCTGATGAGGATAATGAAATGCATCACATTGACAAATGAGTTCACCCTGGACACTGGAAGAGAATTAAACTCCTTTATAACTTAAAATATCAAAATTGCCCTCAGTACAGTGAGATGTCCCATATACAATCAGTATGAGCACATGGAACAACTGTACTCCCAGTTAATTTGGCAGCAGTGGCATTGGTTTCTCAAGTTGGAAAGATATCTCCTGCTCTTGAACAAACTGGTGATCTGCAAGCTGTGAGTGAGAAAAAAAGAAATCTATCCTGTTGAAGGGCTACAAGCAAGTGATATAAAGTATGTTAAAAGGGTTCCTGTAACTCAAAATTTAGGCTCTGTGTCAAATAACTTCTTACCAACTTGTGATAGAAGTGTTTCCATTAAGAAATATTCCAGTGGAAACAATTTGGTTATAGACAGATAAACTTCAGTAGTACCTGTGGAACAAACCTGTGTCATGGTGCTGCTGCAGAAGCCAGGTGTGATGCACATTAGAGGATAGAGAGGCTGTCTACTGTCTATTGCTCAACTCAAAAGAAACTCAGAAAACAAACATGGGTGGAGACCTAACATTTGGGAAATGCGTACCTACACAGGCATTGTAAAAAACACTCTACTGTTGAACCTAGTGTTATTTCATTCTACAGCCTGACTATAGATATCCGTGCCCACATCCACTGCCACTGCAGGCAGTGGAAGCTCTTCCACTGAGTTTAATACCACAGACTATAAAGTTCCATAAAATTTTTTCCTTCTACCTTACTCTCTCCCACAAAATAATTTTTGGCTCATGAAGTTTTTACTCCCACTCTTCTGAGTGCATTATTTCTAACTCTTGATACTTCACATGTGAATGCCCTATAACATAAACCCTATCAAAATATACAGAGACAATTTTGAGTCACTCCTGAACATTATGAAAATTCAGAAGCTCCCTAAATTTGAGAATTTGGCTTGGTACAGCAGGACAGCAAACCAAAATGTTTGTTTCTAAACTTCCTAAGTCCACAGGTATATCCAAGTGAAATGCCTCTTAGGAATCTCATACCTTCAGGAAACGGGCAACCTAAAGACCAAAGCACTTTTTTTGGTTGTGCTTTAACAAGTGAGAACACAACTGAGATTTTGGATTTATAAACATTTGGCTGATTTAGTGGCACAGGGCCTTTCTGAAACAGAAGTTAAAATGACCTCTCTCCCTTTTGTTCAATTCTTATATTAGTTCACAGTACTCTATGTAGTCCTGCACTCTTGTTTAGAGCTCAGATGGTTTTGTACAAGCTATGGATGTATTTTATCGAATATCAGCTTACGTGTTTTGCAGTATACTTATTTCTGGAGTAGATGTAGCCTCTGAGAAATGAGGCTGCCATGGAAAACTGGAAGACTCACAAGGACTGTAGGCTGCATCTTTGAAAAGTGTTGCCATGGTTGCAATGGAGCGAACCGACTTCCTCTGGTTCTGTCACAGAACCTGGAGCCCTTGATGAGGTGGATTGTGCAACCAGCCAATCAAGGGGGACATAAGGGTGTGGGAAACAGGAATATATAACCACAGAGAGATTCGGGAGTCAATGGACAGCTGCCCCAAACCATGGTGCTGGCAATGCAGCCCCTTGAGAAAGGATGACCTCTCCTCTCAAACCATGTGGCAAATATCTTCTCATAGGTGAAGAGTACTTGTATGAGTGTGCGTGTGTAGGTGGTAAGTGTTGGCCTGACCATGACTCCACACAGGAGTCAAAACTGTAAAGCAACAGATGAATGTTCTCATGGCAAAATGCAGAAAGGGAAAATTTGCTTAAGTGGTATGGGAAGATATAAGAGGGTGTTTGTCAATGATGGAAAATAAGACACAGTAATCTTTCTATTCTGTATGAATAGGTCTGAGAAAAAAATAGACTGAAAAACTCCTGAATATCTCTCCCATGGCAAACTGAAAAGCTATGGCATGCTGCACACATCTAGAGAAAATGGCATCTCTCTTGTAGTACAACACAGCTTTCTACTGAGATACTGGCCTGTAAAAATCATAAAACGACTTATTTTTACAGAAATCATCCAGACAAAAACATATACTCAGATGCCAAAACTACAGTCCCTCAAAGCAAGGGGGGATAAGAATAAATACACACCTTGGTTTTGCAGAGAGAGCCACCATGACTCTGTAAGTGTAAATAGTGTAAGCAGTAGGTAATAATGCTTGTTTATCTCACCTTAAAATATAGTGGAGAGATCAGAGCAGAAGAACAGGTGGTTGTATAAGCTGCACAAGTCTTTTTATCTGTGTCTTATATTAAGTATTGCCAGGCTATAAAGAATCAGGGACACAAGTATCAAGAGAGCAAAAATAAAACAATACCAATGATGGTCATAATAACACATTTATGTTTCCTTTCCTTTTTGTTCAGAGCTGATACAGAACACAACATAAGTTTCTGCTGAAATCAGAGGACCAGAAATGGATGTTTTCCTTTTAGATGAAAGCCAGAATTCTTACTTGACTTGCATAACTGGAACTTTACAGAATTTCTACCACAGAACATCAGTTCACCAACGATCATGACAGCTGACAACACTGTATTACAAAAACTACATTTAGGAAACAAGGAAAAATTGCGCACTGGTGTAAATCACAGCTACACCTTGTTCAAAAAGAGCCACATGCTCAATGTCAAAAATGGGCAGAACTCCAAGTAAGATGTGTACTTGTCAATTAGTGGATGAAATTTAATCTGTAAGGGAAGAAACATATTGCACATGGGAGAAGAGAGCTCAGGGAGGGGTAATATCCAGACACAAAAAAATATCTCCCATTTCACTGAAATCTCCAAAGAGGTAATGGTGACTGATAGTGGTGACTATCGATGGACAGCTTTTGGCTGGCTCACGTGAAATGATGTTGGCAGAACATACCCAAGTCTCACCTGTGCTGAACTGACAGGCTGGTTCTTGCAGGATCCCAGCCTGAGCAGGCTCAGGCGAGTTTCATGGCATTTATGGGAACATTTGTGCGTACTTTAGGAAAGAAGCTCAAGGCTGCCAAGAGCAGGCACTGCCTCAGCCCCCACTCCTGAGTGAGGGTCTGTGCAATATCTAAAGTGGGGGGCCATGGGGTACCATGGTTCTTGGTACCCAGCACTCCTGAGGCAGCACAGCCTGTGCCCAGGCCAACCTGTTCATCTAGAGAAAATTGAGAAGGGATCACATTAATGTATAAAACTACCTAAAGGGGTGGGTGGGTGGGAAGTGTCCAAGAAACTGGAGCCAAGCTCTTGTTGTTGGTGCTAACCATTAGGACATAAGGAACAATGGGCAGAATCTGATGCACAGAAGTTCCACATGAATGTGAGGAATCTGCATTTCTGTGTGGGTGATGGTGCACTGGAACAGATTGCCCAGAGAGGTGTGGAGTCTCCTTCACTGGAGATATTCAAGAATCATTGGAACACAATCCTGTGCCCGGTGCTCTAGGATGACCCAGTTTAGGCAGTGAGGCTGGAGCAGATGAGCACTGTGGTTCCTTCCAACCTTACCTGTTATGTGATTCTGTGATCCTTTATGCAGCACAAAATTTGATTTCTCTGTTCCTGTTTTACACCTCCATGGCCATTCGTACCAAACCGACACAGATATTTTACTTCAGAGACTCTGAGGACAGGTGAAGTGAGGGGACGGCCTGCCGGGGAGGGTGCGGGAGCCCCGTGACGGGCTCGGCTGGAGAGGCCGCAGGTCCGACCCAGCCGTGACTTTCAGAAGTTGGGCCCGGCGATGGGACGCTACGAGCGTCCCTTGAGCCCACAGAGGAGCGCTCCCGGCTGAACCTACGCCTCCCCCTGACGCCAGCGAGGCAGCCGAAGGTGAGCCCTCACCCCTCCCCGCCGCTCCGGAGCTCCAGGCCGGGTTTTGCGCGCGGCCGCGCCCCGGCGGCCGGGGCCGCGCTCCCCGCGGCAGAACGAACGAAGCGCGGCTGGGGCGCGGCGGTGCCTGCGCCGGGCCGGGCTCGGGAGGGGGCAGGGAGCGCCCAGCGGGAGCCGGGACACGGGGACGGTGGACGGTGTCCTAGAGCCGCGTTCCCCGCGGGAGAGAGCCGCATTCCGGGGTCGGAGCCGGCTCGCCGCGCTGGGCCCCGCGGCTGTTCCGCCGCTGCTGGCGGCCGCGGGGCGCGGGCGCTCAGGCTCCTGGCGGAGCGACCCGGAGCCGCTCCCGGGTCCCGCGGGCTGTTCCCGCATATTGTTTCCCTGAGAAGCGCCGGGAGGCAGGGGGGGGGTGGGAAGGGGGGATCTGCCTGCAGTTGCTCCACGTGCATCAATAGTTGTCAGTAACATCAAACTGACGTCATCCTCGGGTAAAAAGATCTCTCTTTTGTTCTCGTTCCCTCCCACCACTTCTTCCCCCCCAGCCCCCTCCCCCCCCCCCCCCCCAGTTTAAAAATCAAAAGCCAGAACATTTGCAAAAAATAAAAATAATAAGAACTCCTCTCCCCCACGTTAATTGCAATGCAAAGGGAGATGTTGCATTACGGATCCTGCCTGGGCTGTGCTGGGCTCTAATGAATGCGCCGAGCCTTTGATCTGGGTGAGTCAGTTGGGTTCAGTTGTGCCGGAAGGTTAGTTGCACATCCTGGCTGATCTGAAATTCGATCAGCAGAGGGGGCAAAGAAAAAGAAAAGCATTTTAATGGGAATCAATAGAGGATCACAGGGTCCTGGAAGGAAATAGGTGTTGATTAAAGATGTGTGGGTTTTGTTAGCGTTTTTCTTTTTTTATTTTTTCTTCTTTTTTTTTTCTTTTTTTTTTTTTTTTTCCATGTACACGACTTGTTTAAAAATAAATAAACACCAAAAGCAGCCCGGCAGAAACGAGGGAGGGCAGGCTGGAAAACAGCTTTCCCAATCACCCGTGTGTTTGTGTTCCAGGGAGGCAGTCAGCAGACCGGGAGTTTGTGCAATGCTTCAAGCTACAGCGCGCAAATTTAAAGCAGTAGGCTCCAAAGGATAGCTCCGGTTCTCACTGCACTGCATTTCTGTGCCTGAGCTGTTTACTAGTGCATTATTAAATAAGCCCAAAACACTCGCCCCTCTCCCCCAAAGCCAGCTTGTTTTTTCTCCCTCCCGCTTCACCCCCCCCCTCCCCCCCCCCCCCCCCTTTCCTGCCTGCTGCCGAGCCACAGGGATTCGAGATACTCGACATGAAGGTGCAGACCTGTTTAGTTGCAGTCACAGGTTTCAAAGCTAAACTTTCTAGGCACGTTTCCACTGTTTAGGAAATACTGAGCTGGAAGGTTCTGTATATGTTGCCTGACTTTACGTGAAAGAGAGGGAATTACAGTTGTGTTTAACATTTTTTCACTCAGAAGGGGGTGAGTCAACTTCCTACACAAAGGCTTGAATCACCCACCCTGAACCTTGCAATAAAATCCAGACTCTCTTCCATTCATGTGCTCGTGTACACATGCACATGCAAAAATGGGGATTGCAATTGAAGAGCTGGGAGAAGCTGCTGCTGAAAGGCAGAACATCACTGGCATGATTATATGCTGGCTGTCATCATAGAAACAGGGCATTGCTGCACCATGGTGGTCATGTTTTTATCCACATGGGAAACCTTCCGATCAGTTCAAGTTCCTCGTTGAGTTGCCATTTCTTCTGGTTTTGCGCTCTGGCATGGCTCTCCCTACCTGCTGCTAAAGATTTCCACGTAATTCACAACTGTTGCTGTTAATGGTGTTTCAGTGGTGTGTCCAAGTCCCATGCAGAGCATGAATTTATGCAGGTACTCATTAAAATGCAGCTTTTAAATGGGGACACTGAGTAGGAGGAAGGACCTCCCAGATGTAAGGCCAAAGAGGTTTCCTGCCTCCCAGGTAATCATAGGCCGTGCTGTCGCACCATGGTGGTGTTTGAACATCCTTATCAACAGCTGAATTGTAGTTGCAGTGACAATTTCCATTCTGAGTAAGAAACAGAAAACACTTGTTCTACCTTTATAGTTTTGCCTAGTGTTTGTTTAAACTGAAAATGTTTTGGGGCACATTTTTGGATATTCTGGCAAATACTCATCATAGTTTGCCTCCAATTCATATATATCTATATGTATATATGTGTGTGTGTGTATATATATATGTGTGTGTGTGTGTGTGTGTGTATATATATTTATATATTAGTCAGTGTTTATTTCAGTGATCTTTGAAGAAAATTGTTTCGAATTTCTTTGAGAAGAAAGGCAGTGTTAGATAACATGACCACATGACCAGATATATACATTTTATAATAGTATGAGGATTTCTTCTCCTATGAGATTTAATTCATTTATTTTAAAATTATGATGACAATGATAATAAATTCTCTATTTGCTGCAGGACAAAATGCAATAGAAAATGGGGTATGACAAGTGCCATTGTCACTCACTATCCTGTGAATACATGGAAGACAATGGAAAGCCAACTACCTAAATATGGTATATACCTCTTCTAGGTTTGTGCTCATGGAAGGTACCAGATTAACAGCCTAGAGAATGAAGGGCTTCTTTTATTGTCAGAACTGGTACAATAATGGGATCTTTCCCACACCTTACTTTACTCGTCACTGCCTCAAACCATTTTTTGGAATAGACCACAATTACACCCGGAACCTGCATAGACTTGTGTTCTTCAATTTATTTGTAGAGCTAAGTCATTAGTACTAAGAGGCTGGGGAGACCTGAGAGGCTGTGGAGGCTGAGCTATCTGCTGAGAATGCTAAGAAAGTTGTGAATTATTCAGTTTTTATGTGAATACTTGTGAAATACCACTGGAACATTTCATATAAGCCAACATTCAGCAGATTACCTGCATCCATTCTGGCCTAGATTTGATCTATGAATGAATGGCTCTCAAGCCCTTAAAAATGCCCTGGGCAATCCTGTTCTATTATCTCCACCATTGTTTTTCCATCCAGATACCAGAGGGATGAGCACAATCAGCAGAGAAAATGAAAATCAAATTGCCTACCAAGAGCTGACCATATGGGGCAGCTGGTTGCTGCTTCCCAACCCCCTGCCTGATGTCTCTTCCCTGCCTCTGATGATCTGCTACTGAGTGCTAGTCCGTCCCTGTCACCCCTTCCAAATCTGTTTTTATGCTGCAGACAAGCAAATTTCCTCAGGTTCTGTATTTTCTGAGAATGTATCCTCTTTTCCCTCCAGTTTTCTTGTTTCTCTGCAGACTAAAACTGTTTGGTGTGCTCTGCTCCCCCCACCCCCCACCCCCCACCCGCCTACTTCTGCTCCTTTGAATCTGAACACTGGGCCTAGAAATAAGGAAAGGAGGCCAAGAGGAAAATGTGTCTCACTGAGACTTGCCAGATATCCAAGCTGCATGTGGAGAAACAGAGTTTCAGCTCATGTGTCTGGCTCGGACAGCAGCGTAGACCATTAAACATCCTGTTGTCTATCTTGCACTGTCCCGACAGCACAGCTCCTCACACTGGTACCTGGAGGGGCTGGGGGGGGGGAAGGGAGGGGTTGGAGTAGTTGGGGTTACTGCCATGTTGAGCTGAGATAGATCTGAATTGGTGATTTCTGTGCCCAGGGAGGCATTTCATGCTACACCATAAGAATGAGGACACTGGGAGGAGGAGAGGTGTCTGCAATCAAATGCCATCACCTGTCATGTAGAGGAGCACAGTGCAGGTTTCCTCCTGCCAGCTTGTCCCCTTAGAGTCTCTGGCCCTTGGTTTCTACAGGGTTCTACAACACTGATTGGTGCTAAGTTATTATTATTATTATTATTATTATTATTATTATTATTATTATTATTATTATTATTATTATCCTATTGCTTCATGGCAGTTCACACAGCCCAGTAAATACTGGATCCCACTGTGCTTGGCACTGTGTAAACTGTGGTACTGTGTCCTGCCACCCGAGGAATTTGTAGTCTAAATAGGCATGGCCAACAAGGTGAGACAGAGGCATACAGGAAAAAACCCCAACCAACTACTGAAAAAATATCCCCACGTGTTGACTTACAGGCTGACTGTTTTTTGACAGGTCCAAAATAGGTACAGTTTAAAATACCTGTGTTGCTAGATAAAAACACTCTCCTCCCCCAGGCAGATTAACAAAAATTAACAGAAAAAGTGCTGAGGTGTGTCTGCCACAGTACCTTAACACATTTCTCTTTGCTTCATTGTTCTCAGTCTTTGTTCTCAGACCGTGGAGCACACAGATTGTGTAATACTTCTATTCTGGGACACCTAGGTTAGCACAGTTACTCTCAGCAGGGTGAAGGAGGAACTCTGCGGTAACTTTAGCTGAAAGTGTTTTACTTCTTGTGGTTTGTGTCCTGACTTTCAGTAATCTTGAGAATTTGAGGACATGTATACATTTACCAGTCTGACAGTTTTGAAAATGCAAGTGTTCTAAATGTTAATAATCTTTTTTTTGTGTATGTGTCTGATCTGTAATTTATTTTGTACAATAGAAATATTTTTACGGCACTTGCCATACAAGCACCACCTCATTCTACTGACTGTGGATAGGAGATAGATGATAGCAGCATGTGCTTTGATGTAAAAAAAAAAAGGAAAAAATAAACCTGCTATTACATTAATAGCATCCTGTGACAGAGTCATAAAAAGTTTGTGCATTGGCTCAGTGCCTCTCTGCCTGGAGTGTCAAGGCTCCTGGTTTCTCCTGTGCTTTGGTGGGGAAGCTGTGGAGAGACAGAAGAGCAATTCCAGATTCTGTGCTGTGAATGCTTTCCTTTCCCACCGGCTGGCTACATCCATGCGTGCAGAGCTTCTGATTAGATCTGCTGTTTTGCCTATGGCAATCTTCACTGCAAACGTCCTTCGTCTATACATCATCTGAGCATCTATACATGATAAGATTGCCGCCTTTTATTACAGTAAAAACAGAAGTTTTCTTCTCAATAAGCTTTGCTCCTTCCTCAGCTCTCCAACCACCCCTAGGGGAAGTGACAAGGACAGGAAAACTTTGAAAAACCTTTCACCTCTTTGTTCTCCTTGGAAGAATGTGGGAAGACTTCTTGTAAAATCCAAGGTAGACATTCATAAAAGGGGACTTTCCTGGGTGGCATAAAAGTGGGAAACTTGGTAAAGTGGGTACATGTAAATACACAAAAATTACTTAAATTCACATTTTTTTCTCTTTGGGGAAAACTATATCCCTGTATTTCTTAGCTTGTGTCTCACTTTCAGTCTTTTTTTCCCCTGTTACTTTTAACACCAGGGTCTTGGAGCATTACAATGCATTTCAGCATTAAAATCTTCCTTTTTCACTGTGAATAGATTTGTACTGCAACTAGGCAAGTTGCATGAGAATGAATAAAGATATTAGTGTACAGAAAATTGAAAAGAGAAAGGCAGCAGACATGAATAAGCAAATAAATAACTTAATCACATTTTCCTTTGAATGTACAAAATATGCCGAGGATTGCATCACTAAAAAACCGTGTCTGCTGAAGAAGAAGTAGGTTTTGTGTAAAAACAGATCACGCATCTGTTTGTCTCTCAGTACTTTAAATAGTCAATGTATGCAGTCACTTTGCTTTTACTCTACAATTAGACTTTGGACTAGGACAGAAGTATATGTGATACACATTTCCTTGAGAAATACTGCTGTATGTCAGAAATAAACTCTTAGGCCAGGTAGTTCAGCTTCCTAAGAGTTCACAATTGTTCTCTATGGTTTGCCATTGAGCACTTTAGCTGCTCAAGTTTCAAATGCTTTGTTTGGTGGGACTTCATCATTCATTCTTCATATGAAAATTACCTGCTAGACTAAATCATGTGGTTTCTGAGAAATTCTCTGATACTTTGTCCAAATTTTGTTCTTCTTTACATTTAGCTGTACCCACTGCATGTTAGCATCTAAGAAATTCCTTTCCATTCTCTCTGTTCATCACTCATATTTTTAGACAGTGGTTGTTTTGCCCTTATGTCATGGTTTAACTTGACAGGCAGCTACACACCAGACAGCCGTTCACTCACTTCCCCTCTCCCAGCAGGATGGGGGAGACAATTTGAAAAAAAAGTCCAAATTTCGGGTTTAGATAAAGACAGTTTAATAGGACAGAAAAGGATGGGAAAATAATATTATTGTTAATAGTAGAATTAGAATATACAGGTGATGCACAATGTGGTTGCTCACTGCGCACTGAGCCGTTCCGGAGCAGTGACCCCCAGCTATCTTTCCCCCTAGTTTATGTGCTGAGCGTGACACCATATGGTTTGGAATATCCCTTTGTCCAGTTGGGGTCAGCTGTCCTGGCTGCAACCCTTCCCAACTTCTTGTGCACCCCAGCCTACTTACTTGCTGGCAGGGCAGCGTGAGTTGGAAAAGTCCTTGACCACTGTTTGGCAACAACTGAAACACCAGTGTGTTGCCAACATGATTGTCCTAAATCCAACACACAGGACTACTCCAGGTGCTGGTAAGAAAATTAACTCTATCCCAACTAATACCAGGATAACCTGTTACCTAGATTAATAAATCAAGCCCCTTCCTTGCCTAATCAGTTTTGTTGCTCTTCTCTGAAGTCCTTTTCAGCATACTAGCATCCTTCTGTTATGGAGGTGCCTAGAAATGAATGCAGTATTCTGCAGAAATCTACCCAAATGCGTAAACAATAAGTTTCCTGTTCTGACATTATTCTACTGCATTTGCAGCCCAAAATTGCATCGGTCTTTTAAAATGATATATCTCCTTGAGAATTCATATTCAATTTGTTGTTCGCTGTCACACATAGGTATCTTGCCGTGCAGATGCTTTCCAGGTTTTGCTTTCTCATGGACTCTTCATATTTCTGATTATCTTTCCTCAGTATATTAGTCTACATTTTTCCACATTGAATCTCATTTTATTGCCTGTCTACATATCTAACCTTGTTAGTTTCCATTTATACTATTGCTATCCTCTCTGACATTTGCAAGCCTCCTGGTTTATTGTCATTTGTGAATTTCATTAATGTGCTATTTACCTCCTTTTCCAGATCATTAATTGAGATATTAAATAAGAACATACCAAAAACACCCCTGCAGCAAACTGGCTCCATACCTCACCTCCCGTCATTACCTGCTGCTTACACTCCTTCGACCACCTTTTCCATCCAGGTCACAGGACTCAGATTCAAGTCAATTTCAATTAGATTTTTCTAAGAGATTCATTTCAATTTTTAAAGTGTTTATAGGATTTAGCTCAATGACCTTTTCTCCTTTTTCTCCATTGCACAGGTGGGACTGATTCTCCTTCCCTGTATTTCCATAGATAGCAGTAATGAATTAGACAGTGATATTGGGGGGGGGGGGGGTGTGGTGTGTGGGCATGATTGGCTGCCTTGGACTGATTAAACCAGAATGCAAAATTGTCCCTAGTCTTTGCATTTTTCATTTTTATTTATGAACTTTAAAGTTGTCGTAATGTTCCTTTTTGTCGTATCCTGATAGGTGATATTTTGTTGCTTTTCTCACACTTATGCTTGTAAAAAAACACTTGTATTTCCTTTTTTTTACTTGGTCATCTGTTAAGCACTTTATTTTATGATGATGTGCTCCTCTTTTCTCTGCAGACTTCATGTAGCTTTGAACATCAGAAATTGGCTGTGTCTCTATTATGTAGATAAAATAAACCCTGTGAAAGAGTTAATTTTTATTTTCATTATTTTTATGATGAAAGATCACAGAGTACAGAGTGTTCTTAAAACTGTTTCTAAAGTAATTTTTTCCTCACCTCTCCTTCAAGCAGTATGACTGAAAGCCCACTGGAGTGGGAAGAGAGTCACTCACTTCAGTGAGCTTGGGGTCAGTTCCTTAAGCCCCCTACACTCTCCCAGTGCAATGCAACACCAAGATAGAGAGGAGGCTGACAGAACAACTTCTGAGGTGTTTTCCATGTGTACTGCATCTGGTGTGATCTCCCTGGCAGCCATGTTCCCAGGTGCTGCTCTGTATTTCATTGGAGCAGCTGGCCAAAACAGATGTGTGTACCAACAAGTGATTTGGAGAAGCAGCTTTTTACTGTTATTTAAGGATTGGTGTCAAAACTGTGCTGCCATAGTAATATTCTAAAAGCTGCATGGTTCAGTAATGACATTGTGAATTTATAACTTACTGATTGCCTGTAAACAACATTTAATGGTCAGACAGGTTTTAGCAGCAAGGATTGTGGAGAGGAGGGAAGTGCAAGAGGCAGGAATAATGAGAAATCCTGTGAAAAATGTTCTCCCTCTTCTTTCTTTCCCTGGTTCTGCTTTTTGTCTGATGAGCAATGGAGAAATTAGGTGCAGAA
The DNA here is from genome assembly GCA_039654755.1 of Calcarius lapponicus. Classification (NCBI taxonomy): domain Eukaryota; kingdom Metazoa; phylum Chordata; class Aves; order Passeriformes; family Fringillidae; genus Calcarius; species Calcarius lapponicus. The sequence goes on from CM077465.1 coordinate 58,599,997, forward strand.
AAGAATGCCTCACATAGAGACAAGGCACCCTAAAAATCCCAGCATCTCCTGAGGTTTCTCCAAATTCCACTACCAACTTCCCAGTTTTCCCACTGGTGCTGCTTTTCCTTCCTTTTTTGTTCTTAACCACTCCTTCTTGTTCCTTTGCTTTTATTGCAATGACCCTGTAGTGTCCTTATATCAGAAGAAAGCCTTCTGCAACTGGCTTTTAGAAAAGGTAGCCTCTGATTCCAAAAATTATATTTTGAATTAACAGAGGAGTAAGTATGAGTCCACACTTAGGGCCATAACTTGATAGAAAAACAATATATATATGTATCGTTATACTTGGAAAAATTATTCTGGGACTGTCTGTGGAGTCAGGCATATCTAAATATCTTGGAGAAGATATTTCTTGGCTTGGAAGAGGCAAGATTCGGTTACTCCTGTTTGCTTTGGAGATGTTGAATTTTCTGAAATTGGTCTCAGTCACCTTCATTAATAGAAGAGGCAAATCTGACTTACCTTTTATCGATTGGTATGAAAAGATCCAAATGACACTGGCCAATTACAGTTTTGAGGGAAGGAAGCTATGAGGTCTGGTAACATACATATGATGTGTGCTGATTTCTGGTTTTTTCTATATGTATAAGATCCTGATCTTAAAGAATGTACTTGTCACAGTTTCCCCATCTGGAAACTCAGATAACCATACTCTCTGTCTCTCTCCAAGTCTATGGCAGACCTAGAGCTAGGCAGATTTTCTGACATGAAGCTGTGGAAATAAATAATACTGCCATTATTCTTGTTGAATGCCTTTGAACACTGTCTATCTTTCATAATTCTGTCAGTGGCATCTGATTTAACAGCTGCTGAGTGTCCACTGCTTGTGTTGAGTTCAGCTGGAGCTGAGGGGCTGAGCACTGATCTAATTCACAACCAAGCAGTGGAAAGGCATCCAAAATGCTTTTTCTGCTGTGCTCAACATTTTTTCTCATCAGATTTTTAAAAGCTATTAAGTGTACAAGCTCTAAACAAAAATGTGGACTATGGTCCTTTAAAATGTTTGTTGCAAAGCATTTTTTCTTTTTTCATTAAACTAAACGCCTGTATTTTGGATGAGATGTGGAATAATATTAGAGTCCAATGGGAGGATAGCTTGAGGTAGGAAGGGGTGAAAGTGATAGCTTGGTCACTGAGTGGTAAATCTCTACTAATCTTCAAAGCAAGATATAACTCAGGATTTTTCTTCTGTTTCTTTCCAAGCGAAGGCCATTGTGTTTCCATCCTTGGCTGTGTCAGCAGTGATAGCCCTTTTTTCCAGCATTGATTGTTGACTTCCTCTGACACCATATCACAACCCATTAGTGCTGAAAACTGACAAGCCCAGCTGCAACAGCAAAATGGCAAGTTTAAAAGAAAATATACAAGGGACAGGCACAGAATGCTATTAGTATGAAAAAGTAGTTGCTTTTTGTCTTACCTCTGTAAAGGTCAAAAATGCAAGCATTTTTTCTCTTGCTAGCAACAGCTTGTGTATATTTTGAACAAAGCCATTCTCCCCCTCTCTCTGTTTTTGTGGATTTTTTTTTAATTCAAGCTGTATGTGGGTTTTACAAAAGCAACCATGTTGAGGTGAGTGAAAAAGATTCCTTCCTTTAGGAAGCTTACAGGGAGTGTTATGCTTATACATATGTATGGGTATGAGGGTTTTTGTAAGACAGAGACATTTCAGAAAAATTAATGGTTCAGCAGTTTCTGGGTACTGAGATCCCATCATCAAGCTTTTGTGTTGTCTGAAAAGTGGGATTTCTTTTTTCTGTTTTTCTTTTTTCTTTTTTTTTTCTTTTTTAAAATTTTTTTCTTTTTTCTTTTTTCTGTTTTACTTTTTTCTCTTTCTTTCTTTCTTTCTTTCTTTCTTTCTTTCTTTCTTTCTTTCTTTCTTTCTTTCTTTCTTTCTTTCTTTCTTTCGTCTCTGTTTCTCTCTTTCTCTCTTTCTTTCTCTCTCTCTTTCTCTCTTGTCTCTTACTTTCTCTTTTCTTCTGGAATTGTATGGTGGTGTCAGCACTCTGGATGGTAGAGTAACAGTAATGGCAAATGTTCCCTCTGATTGTACAGGTGATTTCCCGGGGGAAGAAAGCAACAGCCTTCATTGTCCCAGTGCTGTGTAGTTAGAGAGATAATGGGGCTTGAGCGAGGGCAGGCAACTCTTCAAAACCTTAGTGCCAAGGTCCCCATTTGATACCAGTTGAAAGGCAGAGTGTACACTTTGCTCTGTCAAAGCCCAGGAGAGACTGGAACACAAGCAGAGCCCACCAGCTCTCTTGGCACCCAAATTTGTTGCAAATGATTATGTAACAGCAGCAGCAATGGAGCTGTGGTGGAAAGCCATGGTGGAAAACTGGTGAAATACATTAAATTTTTTGTCTTTTGAGGACCAGCCTAGAGAGATGGGTTTGTTCAGTCTCAACAGGAGGAGGCTCATGGAGACCTCATGACTCTCTATGACTTCCTGAAGGCAGTTGTAGCCAGATTTGGGTTGTTCTCTCCTAATGAGCCTGCAGTGAGAGGACTGGAGGAAATGGCCTTAAAGTGAGGCAGGGGAGATTCAGATTAGATATTGACAATTTTTTTTCACCATTAGGGTTGTCAGGGATTGGAATAGGTTGCCCAGGAAAGTGGTGGAGTCATCATCCCTGGAAGTATTCATGAGGCATCTGGATCTGGTGCTGGGTGATATGGTTTAGGAGTTGCAGTGGAAGTACTGGGTGCTTGACTGGACTGGGAGATCTTGAAGGTCTCTTCCAACCTTGATCATTCTATGATTCTATGAAAATAATAATAATAATAAAAAAACAACCATGAAGACTGAAGGTCAAATTAAGTAAAAACCCCAAAATTTATTTGGAATCCTGTAGAGCAGTGAGGATACAAAAGAACTTGAGTTAACAAGGTAATTAATTTCTTTTTGAACAGGTGGGATTATTAAGACTTGGTTTTGCAAATTGATAGCTATGGACACAAAGGACATTAATCTCAAGTAATCTGTTTAGATAATTCTGTTATCACAAACATGAGTTTTTTCAAACTTGTACCTGTGGACATTCATGTGGCAGTAGCTGGTTGATCCCACATTTTGCTAGAATGTTGCAAAGCAATTATTTCTGCCCCAAAGTGCTTCAGTGAAAAAACCCTACCCATCAAATAAAGGAAATTCTACTCAATTTTATTGTGGAAAGCCAAGTCTTACAAACCAAGTGACCTATCCAAGGTTCTACTGTGCCCCTCTCCTAAATACTGACTGCTATGTGCACAAGTATGGATTTACAAGGTCTAGCCTATTCTGTTAGATTTCTGGGTGATTCTTCAAGCATGTATTAAAATGCTCTTGTACTGTGTAGCTCAAAGTGAAGTGTGTGGGTAGAGAGTGACCACATCAGAACATACAATTAAGGTAGAGTAGCTAAAACTGAGTTAGTTGATATCCTGCTTTCTCATCTTCTTTCTCATTTATTTAAACCATGGATTAGTGACTGAGGATGAGCTGAGCTTCATTCCTTCTTTTTTCATTGCTAGAGAACTAGGCTGCATTTGAGGCTTCCTTGTTTTTCCTTTGTGAAGGAAAGATTGTGCTTGCTTGACCAATCCAAGAACTTAATGAAGATCTCAGACACAATCATGAATTTTTTTTTTAATGCATTGGGATTTAGATTTAGTTTATCCTCACATGTTAGCTACAGTTTTAATTGTGGATCAGATTCCAGGGGGATGCTTACCAACATTTGTTTTTATGAGTTGGGTCAGGTAATGCAGAATGATCTTATGCTGAATATGAATTTATAGTCATGAGGAAGCTTTATTATAGCAGTCCTATTCTAGTAAATCATGGGCAGCCTTCTCCAAATAGCAAAAATTTTTGTAAATGCTCAAGTATCCAAAAATCTGACTTTGTCCTTAATTATACTGAAGCCAGGACAGCTGTAATAAATCAGGCTTCAAATGTCCTTGGAGAAGTTACCTCTCACAAAGAAAGAAAAAAGGATAACTTCAAGTAGTTAAAACTACTTGAAGACAGATGAAGGCATGATTACACTGAGTTAGTACTTGTCTGCTTATGCACCTAGCTAATCCAGTTGTCTCGGTCTGAATACAGAGCCTGCTGCTAGTTTTTTAAATATGAAGAGCAAAGTTTGCTTCGTGAATTTGGACATAGATGACCTAATTTCTGAGATTTTATATAAATACTCAGTCATGCCTTATCACCTTTACAAAGCCAAAATGGGTCTAGTGGCAGAAAAGCATGGAAGGAAGACTTCCCTCCCATCATTAGAGTTAGGCTGAAAGGCATTTCTTTGTGTTATTCAAGGCTCTGTATTTTCACTGAAGTTCATGTCTCAGTGAGTCAGTCCAAAACCAGTATTTAGTGAGATTTCATCTGTTTATTCGTTTAGACTGTTGTAAACTGAGATTTCATCTGTTCATTAGTTTAAACTGTTGTAAACCATGTCTACCATGGTTAACTTTAATAAAAATAAGAGACAAAGCCAGACAAAATGGAGAATAAATTAATGCTTACATGTAAACTAATGTTTCTAGAAGAGCATCTGTCTGTGTTATACATGATGGTTGGTTTTGGATTGATCTTGACTATAACTGTGGATGGCACTGAGACCTGGATGTAGAGGCAGAATTTATGTGTTTGCAGGCAAATAGGTTAAGTGCAGGAGGAACTTGACTTGTGCAGTGCTGGCTCTCTCATCTTCTGGGCATCTCAGTGAAACCTGCCATGCAGTTTGCCAGCTGTCGATAACCCTGAGCAGTCTCAGTCAGCCGTACTCCACTCTAACAGGTATCTAAAATCTCAGTTATCTGAGCTGCTCTGTTCTGTGCACTCCTTTTGTGCCTTCTGAGATACCATGGGGGAGAGTAACAGTGCAGACTAAGCGATCCACACTGTTTCAGATATTGAAAGGAAACTGGATATCATGGAAGTTGTTGCTAGAAGTGTACCATTTCTCTTTAATCAGTCCTCCCAGTGCTAAAATAGACACTAAATGAGGAAACAAAATATCTGTGTTTGTGAAAAAGCATCTGGAACTCTGCTGTACCTAGTTTTTCTTAAGACTGTTAATGAGGGCTATCACTTTAAAGATGCTTAAAAACTCACCCTTTAGCTTTAATAAGATTTTCCAGTACTTCCTTAGGCAGCAGACACTTTACGTGTAAGGCAAAACAATAAAAGATGATCATTTATTTAATTCAGTTTCAACTCTCCCAACCTCCTTTCCCCCAAAAGCAGAGTGGGTAGCCCTCGCCAACTAAACATGTCTTGTATTTTTTTTTCAATGCTGTCTGGGCAGAGGGGCCATGTGGGACACACCTACCATTATGAGAGGCACTATATTTGGAGGTAAAACAAGTCTTTCTTTTAAGGAATTTTCCTCCTCCAGAAATTTCCTGGAGTAATGGTAGCAGCCAGATGTAATGGTAGCATAAAGGAGGGGAACTAGATTCCTGGAAAATCTTGCAAAGCAGTTAACATGCTGAATTTTTTGGACAATAGGTATCATCTCTCAGAATAAGCTGGACTCTGATTCAGGTACTAAATTAAGTGAATGTTCTGTAAAATCAGCTCAGCCTACTGAGCTTTATTGGAAATCTGTATCTTATTTTGGTGTGTGAGATTTGAGCTCTTTTGGGACCCTGTCTCAGAGTAACCTGAAAGACTCTAAGACTTTACTTCTTCAGTCCTTTCAGGGTTTTCAAGAATTTTGCTATGAAAAGTCTCCCTTGGAAATGCCTTCTTTCCTGCTTAGGATACAATTTTTTCCTCTTAATAGCAGTGACATATACGAATGCATAGCAGAGGTTATGTGTGAAGGTATTTTGGCTCTGAAGGAGAAAGGCAGCTTACAGTTGTGATGGGGTGAGCAGCACCAGCTGATGTGGGAGGGAGTGAAGTCATGTCCCATTTCTGTTCCCTTTGAGAAGAGCAGCCCTTCAGGGTGCTTGCACTTCCTCACTGAGTGTGCCGAGCTGGCAGGCAATGACAGAATGGAGACACCTCAAGTAGCTTTTGGACAGTTATTTTGGTTGCAAGGAGTAGTCTGGTTGTGACAATTCAGAGCTCAGTAAAAACAGCTGATTTATTTGGCAACCCAGCTCCTGTGTCTTGATGATACCCTAGAACATACTCATTGCCTGCAGAGATCTAGGATTCTTGTTTCCTTTCTCCTGTGAAGAACCAGGATTTGGCCACTTTTGTGCAAGACAGTTACTTTTGTAGCAGTGACCTGTTAGTTCTTTTATATCATGTTTGGGCAACTAAATAATTAGCCTTCTTTGGAAAATGCTGAGTCTACAACAGCTCCCAGTGAAGTGAAGAGAATTACAGACTACTCAGCAATCTGGAAAACAAGACCTATTACTTATTAAATATGGAGCTGGGAAGATAATTTATGCTATTCATTTTTTAAAATTTGAAGCTGCATAAACTACGGCTTAAATTAAGACTCTACACATACAAAATTGCTAAAGGTATGGTAAATGACAAGTAATTCTATAAGTGATGATGAGTTGGTTACAATGTCCAGAAAGTTTAGGGTTTATTTTAATACCTCCTAAAAATACTTATACTATACCTGTTTGTGTAACTTTAATGTACCTTTGACCTCTGTAACCTGAAAGTATTGTTCTTTTGTCAATTTAATATCTCCAGAACATTATGTCTGGTCATGATATATTTGTGGAAGGGATTCCTTGGTTGAAATGTCTGCTGGCTTAAGTCAGCTGGGGCTGACTTCAATCCAGCACAAGAATCTCAGTTTGGAGACCCAAAGAATGGGGCACTGTAGTCTTGTGGACAGTTTAACCAGGCAGGGAGTGGAAGCAGGTTCTCTGAATAGCCTTCCTTTGTCCACCATCAAGAAATCAAAAAGCAAATCTTTTGAAAAACATCAGGCAGTAATTCCCCTGGGGCTTTCCTAAACTCATCCATCATGGGGAAAATCTAATTTTCCTTCTTTCTCTATTGTACTCCAAGAAGCCTTGTGACCAGTTAGGTCATTTTAGCTTTAAACATTAACTTCAATAAGACATTTTCAATTAGTAGAGTCTTTTCAAAAATTAGACCATAATCTTACACTCATGCTCTAGGAATTATGATGCATTCTTTTTGTTAAATGTAAATGATTTTTGAGTGAAAAGTATTTTGTTTATGATACTACTCTTGAATAATAATAATAACTAGTAGTAATGTTGTAATAGATTTTTTTTTAATGGTCTAGGAGAGAGTTGACTTGAAACTGTTTTACTCTGGTAAAGTTCACTTTTACCTGTATTTATATGTTATTAAAGTGTCAGGCCTAGTGTTTTGGTTGGGCTATATCCCAGTTACACCCAACTATTAAAATGTCCATTTATTAATTCATTAATTTCATGACTCCTTCCAAAATGTTCTACAAAGATATTTTGCCAACTCTGTTTACATAAATTCCCCATTGTACTTTGCATTTTTATTAAATAGAATTGGTGTTTGAAATAGCTTGTAAATTGACAGGATACAAATTAGTGGAAAAGCAGACATTAAAGAGTCAGTGATGTCTCTGGGTGAGCTTTGGAAAACATTCTATTTAGAACCAATTGTGTGGATGTATAATTTATTTTTCTGCTTTCCCCTTCCTGCATTTGTTATAACTAGAGAAATTTGCATGAAAATTGGTTGTGGGTTTATTTCAATGTTTACCTGTTTTGACTGTTTCTTTTATATGAATCTGCTGTTTTAATGCTTGTCTTATGATGTCACTGTTCATTGCCAGGGGACTGACAGTGATGTCACAGAAGTGACGACTTGTAGGACTGAATGCTTCTTGAGACTGTGAGTGACTATAAAGCCCTTTTTTCTCTTGGTCCACCAGTTTTTGCTAGTTGATGGCTGTCATTCTCCTGTGGAGTCAAAAACCATCATGTCATGGCCAGTGCTTTTGCCTATGTCACCAAATGGCCACTCCTGACAACTTCACTGCAGAAAACCAAGTGTTCCTGATCACAGGAGACCATGTTTCCTTGTAGTTCTTAGTCAGGACACAGATTTAATTGGGGATGAGGACTCCACTGGAGTTTGTTTTGTGTTTTCTATATCTTATCTCTTTTTTGTCTAAATAGTCACCTCTGCCTCTCTTAATTCAAATCTAAAACCTTCCAGGAAAATGAAACTCGTCTAGTCCAGTTTGGGCAGGTGGGAAACTATGGCTCCATGTCAAGGAGCAAGCAGTAATGAGATTAATCATAAACATCTTTCTTGTGTTTATAGGTTTATATGAATGAGAAGCGACAGAAACAGGACAGTGCAAGAAGGAAAGATCTATCTAAATACAGTATCTTTTCCAAAACGTTCCTGAAGTTATTGGAAGCTCCTTGAAAGCACCCCATGTCTTTTCCAGTAGTAGATGACCCACAAGAGAGGCAGCCCTTATGAAACCAACTTCCTCTAATATATTCAGACAGTGGATCTGTTATATCTGTTGTATTGCTGGGCAGAAAATGGAAAGACAGTGAGCACTCCTTTCACTTTTTTTCCCCTTCATGCTCATAATCATCTCCCACACCTCAAATCTCCTACTGAACATGACCTGGAGGTCAGGTTGCAATCCCTCACCTCCAGCAAGCAGGAGGTGGCTGGGCTGCTCCTATAGCAGCCCGTGCTGGTAAGAGCGCACCGCCGCTCGCCCCCGGGGCTTCTTACAGAGCGACTTGAGCTGCTCTGGCCTCTCTCTGACGACTCAGTTTGTCATTTCTGTCAGTCTGTGGCACATACACACACACACACAGCAGCTGCCAGTGGCCTCGGGGGTCTGGGATCCTCTTTTCTTTGAGCTCAGCTCTCGTGCACACCACTGGCTACATTACAGTCTATTACCTGCAATAGGCTCTGACCTCTTTTTGAGCATCTTTAAACACCCTGCCATGGAGGGCCAATGGGACGCAGACAGTTGCCCTGTTTGCTGGTGTCTCTCCCCTGCTTTTAAATTTCCCCTTCAAAGTCCATTTGGTATCAGTGGCTGGGGTTTTTGTTCTTGTTTGAATGGTGGTGGTTATCTTTGAATGGCGGTGGTTATCAGATATCCTATCTGGATATCAGGATTTTAATTTTTTTACTCTGAAGGAAATAAAGATGTGCTTGTCCATTTTAGGAATATTTGAACAATCGCTAAAAAAAAAATGAAAAAAATCAGGGCTCTACTCTGCAAAGTAGTTCTCAATCCCCTGAAGAGTAACATGGCTCTTTCTGACTCCACACAGGCAGACAGGCCTAATTCAGCTGTCTGTTGCATGCTATGTTTAAGTGGTTTTGTAAAACAGTGTTCCCTAAATGTTGACAGTTTAATGGATTTCATTAGTGACTGCCTACCGGCTGAGGGCTCAAACCTGCCCCCACCAGGGTTAGCTCAGATGAGTTCAGACATGGCTGTGTGGACGACCACCCTCATCCTGTCAGAGCTGCTCCAAGAGATGCATCTGGAGACCTGGAACAAGAGCAGGCATCTTCTGTGCCTCCAAATCCACAGCACAGTGTGGGCCATGGCTGGTGGGTGCATGTAGTTGTGTGTCGTTCTCATTAGGCAGAAATGTCTCCAGGGCTCCATTGCACACCCAAAGACGTGTGGGTCTTCTCAGGATCCCTTTCCAGACTGCTGTGCAGGTGAACTTCCTCAGTTCACTGTCTTGGGGAATGAAGAAGTGTCTCTACTATGCCAAAACATGCTTGTGCTACATCCCCTGTGCCTGTGAGACCTGTAGCTGCATAGAACATCTGGGACCCCTCCAAGTCCAATTTCCATTAGCAAATAATGTTCATGATTTTGTTCCAGTCACTGCCTGTTAAGTTGAAATAACATATGAAAGATAGCTTCATCAAGGTAATAGCTGAATCAAATTTCTCTCTCTCTCTGCACTCTGTGAGGTCAGAGGAAGCTTGGCTGCTTTACCTGGAATGTGTATTGGAGGGGAAACACTTTGAAGGGGAAAGCATTAAAACTAACAATATGAAATCTTGGAATAGACTATAATTTTATTCCTTTTTCTGAACAAAGCAAAGAAAAATAGCATCTTAAGAAGCCATGAGTGTAACTGAAAGCCCATTTTAATCAAATCATTGCATGTTAAGCTGTTCCCAAACTGAAGAGGACACTCCAAAACTAGCAGAAGTAACTTTTTTTCTGACGTGTTGAAAATCTAGAGCGTGACAGTTAGCTGTAACAATTACAAATTGAAGGGAAGTCATGTAGTTAAAAAATAATTCCAGCATCTATTCTGTGATGTGTAATGATTTCCTCAGATTTCTTTATCTGGGGGGCAGGTCTGAAAACCCCTGTGTTTAGTGCCTGTCCAAAGACAGTTTTTCCCCTGCCCATCCTGAGAAGAACTGTGTGAGGTGCCTGGATTAGGCACTAGGGAAGAAGGGTGCAGACTACCCATCACTTCGGCATTATGAGCGTCTGCAGCTCAGCTGTGCCTCGTGACACATTAGCAACTTCCCTCTTGGGTTTTGGGTCCAGGCCTGTTCCCATGCCCAGTTCAGTTAGACGGTCCTCACGCTTCTCAGGTGATTTAGAATGATAAATTCATTCTTGTGTCTCTGCTCCCATGTGAACGCTGTGTTCTGGAGTAGGGGAGGGAAGGCACCTAAGGCCTCTCCATATGCAGCATACTCTTTGCCTGGCAGCTTAATCTTTCCTGCAGCCTTCCTGCACCTGCTGATGGTGCAGGTGAGGCAGTTAAAGAGGTATTCATTCATTCTGTAGCCAGCCTGACTATACAGCTTTTTTGGGACCCATTTTACTATTACTTCCATATTTAATGCACTTTTTTTTCTCTTTTTGTTCTCCAGTAGCAGCTTTTTCAGGCATGGTTTTCTGTTGAAAGTAGGTAAGAGCAGTGATACATATAAGCAGGTCTTTCATACTCCAGTAGAGGTCAGATACCTACCTACAGTAAAGGAGCTAATTCATTACAGCATGATAGATTATAACAGCTTATTTGGAGCCCTATTATATAAATCACTTAAATGTGTATTTACATAACATTCCTATTAATTACCACAAAGACTGTAATGACTGTGAGCTGTTCTAGTTTATCTTGTAAATATGTATTTAAGCAATTCTGTTGCAGGTAATATTTAATCAATAGACCGTAACAGATCATTAATCATGCCAAACCTTTGTGTAAAAAGTGAAATTCTACTGGTGGAATGTAATGGATCCCTTGGAGTACCATATAACATATTACACTACTCATATGAAAACTTGACAGTGCCACCAATTATACATAGTTAAAAGCCTTAATGTGACCTCCTGTTAAAAGCCTTAATGTGACCTCCTGTATGGTGGGTCTGTGTATTGACACACGGGCACATACTTTTCTTGAGGTAAAGAAGTCAAGAAGTTGCTCAGCAGTGATTCTTTTGGACACTTGCTAGGAGCTGAAAAGACAAGCTCTGTGGGAATGCACCTGCCATATGTTTTCTTGGCCAAAAGTTACTGAGTAAAAACATCTATGTAGAGTGTTTATATGTGTGCCAGGTGTCTGTCGTGTCTGAGCACCACACAAGAGTATTCTGCAGCACCAGTGAAGGCAATGGCTCTGGAAGGAAGAGAAACATTACTCTCATCCTCTGGAAGTGGAGAAAATACAGAGAGACAGACCACATGGAACACTCAGGACATAAACATGTAGCAGAGGGAACCCTGCTCTGTTGCTATCGAGCAGATGACCATTAATTTACTTGAATGAAGGTGGGTAATGCTGATGTCTTTATGGAAACTTAAGACATTATCTCAGTGAAAGTATGCATATGTTCAGGAGCCAGTGTTTAAGTGGTAGTATTTTGGTGATCTTCAAAAAGCCGTTCAAAACACAGGTGCAAAAAATTGAGAGCATCATCAGGGAGCCATTTTAAAAAATATTTCATGCACAGAGCAAATAGAAAAGAGAAAGTAAAAACCTAAAGCCCTTTAAAGAGTGCCAGTGAAAGTCCTAAGGACTTTGTTTCCCTCATACAGTACAGAAGACAATTCATGTCATCAGAAAGTAGAGAACTTGAGAACAAAATTCTGCTTACTTTACCTGTGCCAACAGCACAACTTGATTTTAAACAGATTGCTTGGGAGAGGGAGGTAAGCAGGATTTTCTGCAGAACTGAATTATCAAGTATCATAACTGTGCCACTGCAAATCCACATGATGTAGTGCATGCATGCTTGCCAGACTGTCCTGGGAAGTTGGCCTTGAGCTCTAGCTGAAGTCACAGCCTACAGCTAAGAGCCAAATTGTGGTCACATGAGCTGGTCACTGTCATCATGCAGGACTACTGCACAGTTAAGGTGCACCATGCTGGTGCCCAGCCTGGGAATGCAATTCTAGAAACTCTTTGTCTTATGTCCTGAGCATGCCATGAAGTTTGTGCTAAACAACGGGAGGATTCATGGCTGAAATAGTAAGGAAGTCTTAGTTCAGGGCCATAATGTATTGCAAAGCTTTACAGAAAGTCTGTGCATCACTGGCTCTGGCCAACTCCACCGATCTCTTGTTTTCATAAGCACCAAATTAACTTAATTTTTTAAAAAGGCTTTTATTAATGGTTCCTTTGGAGGTTCTGCAATCTGTTGTCTAATGCAAGCTTTCATTAAGTTAAAAAAAATTCTCTGCAATAACGTTCTCCTGTGTAATAACTAATCAATATATGCTAATCGTTTGCCAAATATGTTTCTTACAGAGAAATGGTCATGAAGTTAGGTGACTGTCAAAAAGGAACAAAAACCCTCAACAAGCAATCATAAAAACCCCCACCTTTAAAACCCTTCTTTAATTCCGTAGCCAGTAGGTATTTCTGTCTGTACAAGATTAACCAGTTTTTTACTTTTGAAAATTAGTATAGAAATTTTATTAGCTGGCATGAATATTCAATTCAAATGATTTTTTACAGCTAAGTTATAAACCTGTAGAAAACATGGGAGGCCAACTCAACCCTGAGTATAGTGGTGAAGCTGAGTGCTGCTGTAATAAAGTAATCTATTAAAAGGTTATCTTTCATATAAGATTGCTTTCCCTAAGCACCTAAGCCTATTAACAACATCTGAAATGCACTTGTAATTATACACACCTCAGAAGAGATTTTAAATTGTCTTCTTTGTCCACACTTATAAAAACATCTCAGCCGCTCTGTGATCTTATTTTACCTATGCACCTTAAACCTTGTAAAAGCAGAATGGAAGAAGCAATCACCCATCAGAGAATTGCTCATAGGTGAACTTTGGCCATCTCTAGTGGCATTAATTTTGCTCTCTGTGAACTGCACTTGACACTCTTGTAAGGTCTGGAGAATTCTTTCCGTCTCTGACTGGCCTACATGACTATTTGCTACTAATTTGCGCATCAAAGATGATGCACTGGGAAAAAATATAGTTAATTTAGTCTCTGAAGAGCAGCTTTATGGCTAAACCCTGCAACTTTCTGGGAAAGACTGGTCTTTCCCTTTTCAGTCAGTGCCAGTGAAATCAGCAGTGTGCTTGCATGACTGGGAATGGAAGGAGTGGGTCCAGCAGCAAGGCAGGAAACGTGCTGCTTTAACCACACCAACTTAATTTGTGTTTGAACTCCAGCAGCCTTTTCCCTGTTTGCTGACCATAGTAATGAACCTAAATGCTCTGCAACACTGTTGCCATCATCTTTCCATATACTGCAGGAATATATTGTATATAACACAATAAGAAACATATATAACATAGTGCATAGCCTATTTGCTTCTGGTGTGGACCGGACACCATGACCAGCAAAACAGTTTCTGTCAACCCCAATACAGCAGAGAGAAGCACAATGGTTTAAAAAACACTGAGATTTTTAGACATAAAGGTGGTGGGAATACTGTTTAAAAGTTGCTATGTCTCTTTGCCTTGTTAGAGATCTGATTTTGCTTTCCTACTCAGACAAAAATACCTTTGATTTTAAGCCCTTGTAGAAATTCCTTTTGAAAATTTTCAGCTGACTCCACTTGGCAGCTAGGTTTATGAAGGAACATTTTTATCTGTCTCCAGTCTTCTGGGGCTACTGGTTATTTGGTGAAGAGCATTTGAGCTGATGGAGCTCACTTGAATTCCCCTTAGGAATAAGATTCTTTCCTGAATAAGGACTGCTGGATCAGTTATTAGCTATTCTGCTGAATAAACTCAATACCCATGGAGCTTTTTAGCTTCTCCTTTGTGAAACCCATGGCTTTTAGAAAGGTCTGTGATGGTTCTGGTGATTTTTATTGTGATAATATTCCTAAATGCTCAGGCACAGCTGAGAGCAGTACTAATATTCACCACATGCTACCTACAAAATTGCTATGGTGGAAGCATGGGGTCCTTGCCCTGAGCACTTCATGGTGTCAGGTTTTTCAAGATGATTCGTTGCAGAGTTCTGCTTGCTGGATTTGATTTCTAAAATCATCTTATTTCCAAATGTTAATTCTCACAATGGAATATCAGTTATAAATGCATATGTTACTGGTGTATTTTATCATACTTAAGAGGACTTCATAGCATCTCCCTCAGCAGTCTGATTAAATGAAAGTATTAATTTCCTCCTCTGGAAGGAGAAGACTGTGCAGTTTGGGTCTAGCTGTAGCAAACTGATGAAAAACTTATACAGAACTTAATGAAAAAATCTGGCAGATTTAAAAGGAAAATGTCATCTACCACACAACCCTCTGGGATGATTCAAAACCAGATGAGAAGAGACTAGCATAATTTTATACCTCTGTATTTTAGGAGCAATTTCTTAAAAGCTGAATATTGTCTTTTCTGTGAAATTTTTACCAGAATTGAGTCAAAAAGACCTATTTATAATACTTTTGGGTTTAACACTTTACAGATCAAGGCTGGAGGAAAGAGTGATGAAAGGTGAAAGGATATGGGGAATCTGTTGCAATGGTGTATTCCTCTGTTGTATCACAGACAGGAAGCATGATCATGCACAAAGCATTTCTGGGGTGGAAAATGTGTCTCCTGAGCTCTCCCCACTCCCAAAGGCTGGGTGGAAGAAATGCCTTTTCAGCGTTAAGGGAGGTGGATGTGGTGTGGTGTCATTAGTTGTTTAGGTCAAGACTTGCCCTACTCAAGCCACACCTATATGGTAGGTGAGACTGGATAAGATGGTCAGGTGGTCCTTTTTTGGCCTTCATAGTACAGGAAAATCCTGCAAATCATTTGCACAGAACAGTGTCAGCAGGTATGCTTTCATTTCTTGAGGCATTGTGTAAATTGTATAAAATCGTATGCTGACTTACAAATGATGAAAGTATTAGGCCCATCTTCTACTGTGCTGATACAATGGAAGAATTAATTTTAAAAAAGTAATTCTGGTAAGTAAGCTGAAAGAGCACTAGAAAGTGCCTGCTATTTCAGACAGCACAGAAAAGTCACTAATTGCTCTAAACTGACTTCACTGAAGTGCAGAGCAAGGGTACAGATAACACAAAAATGTATTAGTTGCTTTTGTTGCAATATAAAAGCAAGGGATTAGGTTTTTTTCTGTTCAGCAAAGGAGGGGACTGTGTTTCTGACACACTCTTCTTCTTTTGCTCTATTTCAAAAATCTCAAGATACAGCAATTTGGCAGTGTCAGCAGTGCAGTTTGACATCACACGGAGTGGCACAGCACTGCCCCACAGAGTGGTGTCCCAATGCCCTTTCAAGGCTGCCGCTTGCGAGCACGGTGTACACTGAGAACATTTGTATGGGAACATTCAGGCAAACAAACACAGATGGCTGCAATTGCCCTCCCCCCCTCCCCTTCCCCGGTGGGTAATCGGCACTAGTGTTGAATTACATAATTATTGGGGGTAATACTGTATTATCAGGTCAGGCAAGTTCTCTTCGCGAAGGTTCACCTGGTAAGCACTGCATGGTGATAGATGAGTTTTGTGTTACTTCACATTGCTTGGGACTGGCGCCAACCAAATCACCTCCTGACTTGTGTACCAGGTAGTCAGTCACACCCAGCCTATCTAAAGCTGTGCTTGCCCGGGCCAGTCTTCTATGAAAACAGCTGGGAATCATGCCATATCAGCCGTGTTCCCGGGGAACGGCAGATGAAAGCGGCTAGGAAAGCTCAGCCGCGCTCCCGGAACGCGATGGTACTTCTGGCACTAGCAGGGAAACAAGAGCGAGGGCCGGGAGGAGGCTGGGAGACGAGCGGGGGAGCCTGCGGAGCAGCTGCAGTCACAGCCCAGCGGTTGGCTTTGGCTGGGCCAGGGCTGGAGAGTGGGATGGTTCCCACAGCATCTCCCGGCTTCGGAAACCTCTCCCCTTCCAGCGCCGCGTGCGCCGCGCTGGCTCCGAGGGTACGGTCGGATGTTTGCTTGGGAAACAGCTGTGGTGGTTTAACAAGTTACTGCTTGATCAGCTATTTGTTCCTGCTCCCCTCTGCTGAGGTGCAGTAACCGAATCCGTGGGCTCTTTCAGGCTGCTGCAGGGTGGAGGGAAACAGGCTTTGCTTCAAGTGTTTGCAGGTACGGGCAGCTGCCGTGCCTGAGTCGTGGGGGCAGAGATAAAGAGTTAAGGGGCAGCAACTTTTTAAGCAGAGACAGCTGTCTCCTAAACGAATGTCTGACTGTGCCATAAAAGACACTCAACACCATTAAACATTGGGCTGTCAGCAATAATTACAGAATGTGTTCACACTGTTTAAAAAAGCAAAAACTACAGAGAGGAAGAGAAGTGACATGAAAATTTAAATGTGAAGAAACTAAATAACTACACTTGGAAAAATAAAGTGTTGCTTATGTGACTAGAGAGTGTTGTTTCAAAAAACCACAACTTCAGAGCAAATTTTGCCAGTGAATCTTTCATGTAGGAAGTGGGAGTGATGAAGAGAAAAAAATGCTTGGCCCTTTTGCAGTTTGCCCCTTTCTTTCTCTCTCTTGATCTTGAAAGGTAGGCAATCTCCACTGCAGTTTTGTAATGCTGATAGTTTAATGTACATGAATGTAAATATAGCCTCATCTGTCCACGTCAGTGCACATATTAGAATTTGCAAAGTACACCTGAACAATGGAAGCTAAAGGGTCTGAATTAATCAGCGATCTTCTAGTCAACACCTGCCATAAAAGAGTCACACTTTAGATGTGTTTTTTATACCTATGGTCATCCCAAGTAACGTCTACAAGGGCCCCTAGTCAAAATTAATGTAGGTTCTTGAGTGGTTTGTGCTAGGTGTTTGCTTTCATTGCAAAGTCAGCTCTGAGTTTCTTCATCCTTGTCATTTTGCCCTGACTGTGTAACTGCATCAATGGCAAGGTGTGATTGTAAGGCACTTGCAGGAGGGGTGTAGTGCTGCAAATGTACACTGTTTAAATGATTAGGTTTAAAACTGCTTCTGTCTCTCCAAAAACAATTATAATGCTCTACAGCATTCTAGTTCAGATAATAGTAAAAAAAAATCCCCCCACGTTCCCAAACGTGTGTGCAAAATATTATGCAAGGACTATTAATATCCTTTGGTTTGCTTGCTGAAGTAGAAGCACTTAGAAAGACTTTTTGAGCATTCAATACTTGTGTTCCTGTCAACCTTTTGTGGAGCCATTTGGAATCATCTGTGGCTGTGCATCTTGCCCAGCACCCTGGTGTTGGCACCTCTGTCACTGGCTGACACGTTCCAGCTGGTTTTTAACACATTCACATGCACTTCAAGCAGACAACAGATACTCACTTCGGCTGCACTGTGCCAGGTGCCAGCACCAGGTATCCACTCTCTCTGTACAGAACACACCTGGAGCAGAGCAGCCATGCATTGGCAGGACTGACAGTGCAAGCTGTTACAAATGCTTCTGGCGCTAAACCCTACGTGGGTACCCGCCTGTGCCTGCCAGTGCCCTGCAGCCTCACATCATATCTTGCAAATAGTGTGCAGACTCTCTGAAGACTCTCTCAGAAGGACTCTTGGCTTTCCCTGTGTGCAGCAGCAAGGATTTGGGAACAATTTCTTGCTGTTCTTTGGAGCAGGATATCTTCACAGGGCACTATGACTGACGGCTTCATGCAAATAGTCTAGAAAATGGCAAATCAGTTCATTAACCCATTTACAAATTTAATACATTACACAGGGAGCTGAACAAAACTTGGCAGCTCTGCCTATATCCTCTTTGCACCTGAGGAACTGCTGAGTGACAAAGTAAGCAACCTTCACTCTGCCCTTAGTGGGATTCAATAGCCATGGCCCTCACCAGAATCTGCAGCACAAGCCTTGCTTAGTAAGTTAGCACTTGTGAATTTTTGTGCCTAGGATGTCTAGCTGCAGGAAGATTTTACTTTGTGGAACTGGAGCATCATGTAGAAGTAGGTTGATCTTCCTGACCTCCTGACCTCATAACACAGGTCTTGGAACCGAGGGTTATGTAGGGTCAGTCCTTCTGAACAGAGAGGTAGAAGAGGTAAAATATGTTGTTAATTCTCAAGTATTTAATCTGCTTTCTTCTGTGTTAATGCGTCACAGGAAAACCCATGTTTCCCAAATGCCATCATAATTTTCTTATGCAGGGTGGCTGGTTAAAATGTGGACCTGGAAAAGCACAATACCCCTTTAGTGCTTAGTAGGCTCCTCTGCTAGCACTGACAGTAAAGGATATGGCTTTCCCGCTGACTTCAGCGAGAGGTAGGGCTGTTGGAACAGTTTTCCCTGGCTGTGCTTTAGTCATATGCATTTCCACATGGGGCAGGGTTAAAAGATTCATCGCCCTTCCTGGCTCTGCTTCACCCCAGTGTTTGAGAGCAGTGGTGGGGGGCAGCGAGAGAAAAAGGAAGACATTAATGCACAACGAGAAGCTGAAACCAAAAGGCCAGCCCGTGCTGCATGTTCCCACTTCTCGGCAACTGTGAGTCACACGCCTTAAACACATTTGTGCGCCGGTTGTGCGAGTTGTCCCTAGAATGCTTCAAACTTTTTATAGCTGCTCCCACTTGCTGCAGTGTCACCTGCTGGTGAGATCAAAGCACTCAATAGCACGCTCCCCCGCTCCATGCTCAACAAAGTCACCGGAGCCCTTGAAAACTCCTACAGATGTTTCCTCTCTGAAGACAAAAGGATATTTTTCTCCCCTCCCTTCCTCCTTCACACCAAAGAACAAATCCTATGCCTGGCTGAGTTTGTACCACCTCAGATTAATTGGCACTAATGCAAATGTTCGTGGCTGTGTGTGGGATGTTGCTGAGAGCATAATGGTTGTCGTATTTGCTTGCATGTGGTTACTCCACTTCAGCTGTGTAATTCATTGCTTTATAAAGTGCCTTACAATGCGCTACAGCACAGGAAGCTAATCATATGCTGTGGCAGACAATACAGCAGAGATTCAGAGTTACTGCAGGTCTCCTAAGGCCTGTGCCCTGAAGTCCCCAGTCCTTTTTCATCAAAAAGTCCCCCTCGAGTGAGTGTCTATTTTGCCACCTGGAACAAACTCTTAGAACTGCCAGAATGTCTGGAGCTTTTCTGCTGGCTCCTCGTGGGATTCCCTTTCATTCCTTTTCAGTCTAATTCCTCTTCCCTTCACTCCCACCCCGAGTTTCTCTCCCTCTTTTTAGGCATCTTATTGGCAGTGTACTCCAGGCATAGCAGTATGAAGGTTGTACGAGAGTTTCCATTCTAAGGGGGTTATTTTGAGTTGCTTATGTTTTTGGCTGCAATTTTAAGCATTTGATATCAAGCCCAGAAGCAATTTTTTAATTGGAAAGTGTAAGCTGAGATAGGTACCAGAACAAAGATCTCTTAAAAAACAATACTTCCAACTGTGTAATTTTAACAATTCTCATAGATGTGGGGATGGATTGGTGTTTGGTTCTGCAGTATCTTTCGCCTCTTGTGCCCTTGAGTGTTACTGGCTAGTAGTCACCGGGCAATTTTTGTGAATTTGGACTCTGCTCTTCAGGTACCGATCTATGCTTCTAGCAAGCTCTCATCTCTAGCTTCTTCCTTTAGAGAGGAAATATCTCCTTGTTTCTTTGATCAATAAAGCGTGGATGAAGAATCGTGAGCTCCTCTGCTATACAGTGACAATTGAAGAGCCTGCATAGAAGGAAGCAGTGAATTTGCCCAGTTGGTTGCATAAGTTTTTGCCTTGGTCTGGTTTGCTGGCCTAGCAGAAGCTGAACCATGTAGAAGTTCATAATTTAATTTATTTTCTAAAAATGCACAAAATTCTATTAGAAACCCTACATGACAAGACTATCAAATTGCAAACACTCAAAGGCTAAGGAAATGACAAAATTGAGCTTGCCTACCCAGGCTTAATTCTGTTTCTTCGCTTGTATAGTTACAATAAAGTTTAATTAGATTGTCGCATATTATTTTGGGGAGCTGCTGGAGCTGGTCTCCCGCCTCATTCATTTTGCATGCTAATGCAGTGCAAGGCAGTTTTTCTTGAAACACTGAGGGCTGGAGTTTCTCACTTACTGCAGGGGCTGTATGATGTGTCATAAATAAGATTGGTGTTCATGGAAGGCAGGAGCTGTGAATGTAGAATGATAATGAAGAGTTTGGATAGTGACAGAGTAACCACTTACTCCTTCACCCTGCCAGCCACCCACTGCTATTCCAGTCCCTCCAGTCCACAGCTGAGGACACCAAACTGATACTCCCATACTGGCTGCCTCCCCAGCAAACTTATATATTCCCATGCTCCAGTTTCCTGGGAACCATTCAGGAGAAGATGTCAGGATGTTATGTGCCCTAATTCAGAGACCAATCCTGAGGGACATACTGACCCTCTTACGTGTCCTGTGGCAAATTACTGCTGTGGGAATGACAACGGCTCCACATCTCACTGGGTCTTTCGCCTTAAAAATTAGAATCTTGCTGTGTGGTTATTCATAGAGAAGTTTCTTCACAGATAAACACTCTAAGGACAAGTTCTCTTTTCATTTTCAGACAGTGGTAAATGTGAAAATCAGTTTCATGCAGTAGAGTTAATTCATATTCAGGCAGTCATTACTGTTCCCAACAAATGAATGGTTTGTGACCATTTGAGGGGTCAGCTATCTGTCTTCCCTGTTTGTATTTAAGGGTGGCCATTCCACTTCTGATAAAGATTGTGTAATTCCTCCCAGATGTTTTTTTCTGTTTATTTCTGATTGGTTGTAAGTGCTGGAGTGAGTTTTCCTTTTAGCTACAAATGCTACTCTTTGAAATTGAAGTGCATGACAGTAGAACTTAAGTGTAATAACAAAACGCAGACTGTGCTCCTGTAATTTCACTTGCCTCTTTCCCATGTTCTTCTGCAACTGTAGCAAAATGCTGAATGGCTTTAGTATTTCATCTTCAGAAAGCTAGGAAATATAGCCAGGGACACTGAGCCACACTGACATGAGAAAGGGCTACCAGAGCACTGTGAAGTGCTCCAGTTCTTCTAGGCTCAACCAACCCTTTTCTGTTTGTTACTTCAACTTATGTAAATTATTAGAGTTCAAGTAGATTTAATATTTATCATCCAAGACAGGAAGGGTCAGCCCTCCTTTCTTCTACATTCCCTCTACTGGAAAAGTGTAATTTCAGTAAAATGTCAGCATTTGTGATTTAAATACATTTCAGCAAGAAGACTTGCAAATTGTTATTTCTGCTGTCCCTCCCCCAAAAGTGTCTCTAATTTTTTCTCTCCAAAATAGTAAGATCTAAGGAGTAAAGCAAGATGACTACAGTTGCTACATAACAAGGCTTAAAATCTGTTCAGTTTTTTAAAGTTCTTAAGGTTCTTCAGAGTCTTTGGACAAATTGCTGAATAAAGTACATCACATTAGTGATGGTGACCTGTGAGCGTCCAGCAGGATCCCTCCATGAGATCTTTTTAAGATGACATGCCTACATGAAATAATTTACTTGTCTATTATTATTTGGAGATGTCACTGTTTACACTGAAATGATGTGTACATCCCATTGTGCCACACATTGAGCATCATGAATTCCTATGATCTCGCCTTATTTCAGGAATAAATAGTAAAAATTAGGAACTTGTAATGCTGGTGTGATGTCAATATAAGAGCCAGTCTTAACCCTTGACTTGATTTGCTTCTAGAAAATCCAGTGACTGTTCTGGGACATGATGGACTGTCATGCTAACATTTTATGGTAGCAACATCAGTTCCTACAAAATACAGACTTTCATTGGAGAACTACCCCATGCAGTTACAGATATCACAGTCTTCACAGAGCAGGTGCAGCACTACTTCATCAGTTGCCAATTAGTGTTTTGAAAAGCAGTTCTATGTTACTCCACCCATTTTTCAGACCTCATCTCTTCAGAATCATCAGGCACTTGATTTCCTTTGGGTCCATTAATCACGTTTTAGAATATGTGGGGTGTTCTGGATATCCATGCATCCATCTCCCGCTTTTTGATGACATCCTTTGGCTGCTCTCATATGCTTTTGTTGTGCAGGCTTTGTCCTGGTGTTCATTCCGCTTGGTCCTGGCATTACAGAGGATTGCAGGGCCTTTCCTGACCACCTTTCGTCATTCTTGCTTTTTCATGGGTTGGGCACAGATGGACAGGTCCTCTAGGGCTCTCCATTTACACTCAGTCTGGGACAGCAAAAGTTCATCCTTCAGTACCTAAAGGGTGTCTACAAGAGAGCTGGTGAGATTTTTTCACAAGGGCACGTAGTGATATGACAAGGGGCAATGGCTTTGAACTGAAAGAGGGCAGGCTTAGATTAGATGTTAGGAAGAAATTCTTTATTGTGGACTTGGTGAAGCACTGGAACAGGTTGTTCAGGAAAGTTGTGGATGCCCCACATCCACAACTGAAGTGTTCAAGGCCAGGCTGAGTGGGGCTTTGAGCAACCTGATCTAGTGGGTGGCACATTTTTGTCCTGTTCACTATATCTCACTCCTTTGAGATGTAGTGTATAACCTGTAGTCTGTCCCCTCATGCTGGGCCTTGCAGGCAGCTACGGGAGAGTGAAAGAAGGGGTCTTCAAGAATATTTGGCATGACAAAGGAGGCTGTCCAAAAGAAGGGCCTCCAATGGTAAACAGTGACAGACTAATCTTGCAGATCATGCTGTTCTACCAGTTATGATCTAACACTATGGCCTTCTCACCCATTAGATGATTTGATAAGCAAGAGGATTTGTGGAATGTTGTGCGTGGGGAGACAAAAAATCTGAGATGTCTGTCCAAGCGAAAGTCCCTGAATAATTTTGACTCTTCTAGAAAGGTGGTGGTAGGAAGGAAAATTTCACATTTCTTCCTTTCATTCTCTTCCTTAAAACAACACATTAGGCCCTTATTAAGAAGAAAAAAAAAAGAGTATTCAAAAACCCATTAGTTCCCTCCCTGTTTTTTGTTTTTGGAAGACTTCTGTATTTTCATTTTGCTTGAATACTTCAGCTGCTCTCAGCCATTTCACTCTCAGTTTGGAGCCTCTTTCTGCTTCTCCCACAAAGGTCCATTGCTGTCGTGTTTGTGTTTCCAGGTCTGATGAGGAAGCCATTATCCTAAAATACAAACAAAGCAGATGTTTTCTTCTGCTAGACCTCATACTGTAAGGAAACTGCAGAGAATTCAAAGAAATAAATATGACTGTATGTGTGCATCTGTCCATCTGTGATCTGTCACAGCTTGCTGAGGGAAGGCTGTGCGTGAGGGAGAACTGGCGGCACTCAGTGCCACAGCTGGGCTGGCCAACTCATGCCTGCAGGGGCAGCACAAGGGAAAGAATTAAAATCAGTTGCAGGCAACATCTTATACTTCCTTTTTAACCCACTGCAGCTGGGGCAGCTGGGGAAGGGAGCCAGTGAGTGGAATGAGGAGGTGCACACAGACAACTGCAGGGTGCAGGAGGAAACAGTGTTTGGGAAGGGGAGGCTTTACTTAAGGGTTGAGGAAAGCAGCAAGGGGCTATAGGTTTATTCCTGGCTGGAGTCACAGATTGAGAATGCTGCTATTGTGATTAATGAAGAGCAGTCTTCTGTCTTTTCCTAAGTGTTGAGTGGAGAAAGTGAAGGGGATGCAGAGAGGCACAGCATGATGGGGAGGAGGCACTGGTAATAGGAGGGGAGCTGGGAAAGACATGATGCTTTGAGGCAGCTGGAGATGAGCTGCTTTGCAAGTTGGCTGTTCTACTACAGTGAGACAGAGGGAAGAGTTGTCAGCAGTTGATGTACATTCAAAAACTTGATTGTACTCTTCATTTTGTTTATCAGTACAAGTGGTCCAAAGCTCTGCTTTCTTAAGACTGCACTCATTTGAGCTGTAAGAAAAGAAAGAATAAAACCAGTCATATGAAGACTTTAAGTTGCAATGCCATCTATCCAATATTTAAAAAAAATGTGCTACAAATTATAGCAATGAATTGATGAAGAGTATGCAGTTTATGGTAACAAAGGGCAGTTCCCCTTTCTCCCCTTTTCACATTTTTCCCTTAAAATCATGTGTGTGATCATTATGCATATATGTTAAATAAAGGGTAACCCTTGGCTTATCACTGGCTGGGGAATACGGCCATTCCACCTGAGGAGCTGTTAGGTGCGTACTGTTGTAGCAGCAAATACAAAATGTTACTGTGACTGCAAATTAACTGGTATCACCAAACACTTAACAAGTTTCCATGTTGGGCATTAGTGTCCTCCAGGGCCAGGTAATTTTTCTACTAAACTATGTAAGCAGGGCTGGGTAGAAGTGTAAGTAAGTTCACACAGCTTGTGCTGTGGTTAAAACAGCCCCCCCACTCAAAATACAATCTGAGTTTAGTTCACTCATTAGATGATGTGTGTGAGCACAGACTCTAAAAGTCCTGTAGGTTAGGTGTTATGCATATCTGACCTGAGAAGTTAACCAAAGTTCAGGGTACTGCTGCTCTTTTGCTAGAAGAGATGGATGAGGCAATCAGGTGGTCTGAGTGAAATCTTGTATTATGACAATGAATGCATGAGGAACTGCTCCCTTGAACCCATGGGGAATCTGACAGAAGATAATCTCTTTACACACAGGGTCAGGTCTCTCTGCCCCAGTCCCTGCTCATCCAGATACTTATTCTTCCCCGTTTGTCACAATAGTGACAAGGTCTTTTTTTTTTTTTTTTGCCTTCTTCCTGAGCTTTTCTGGTCTTGCTGTTTCTGTCACGCACAAACCCTCGCAACAGAATTGCCTGTGAAACCTCTCTGTCCACATGTGTCTTTGTTTTGGGAGATGGCACGTAGTTATGTTTGGGGTGGAGATCATTATTGTTTCAAACATCTGGCTTCATAAAGAACCTTAATGGCTTCTCTGAATTTGTTCTGAATGAAAGGATGAACTGTTACGCCCATCATCTTCCACTAGCTTTTACCCAGCTTGTAGCAAAAAAGTGACTGGAAGCTACATAAGCTGTCAGGCTTCTTATTAAAGATGTCAGGAGAGGACTGTTAAACCCCCTACTCGGAGGGACGTATGTTGACACACCTATACAGAAATTTTTGTTGCAGTGTTGGAAAGGCAAAGTACAAGAAATTTCTTGTCTTTCAAAAAGGAGTAGACTGCTTAGATGGAGGAGCAAAGGGACATTTCCCTCAAGTCAATGGCAAGGATTGCCCTGAAAGGGATGTGTTGCTGTGACCTTGAGTGCACCCCTCCCTGACAGCCAGCTGTGGGTGCAGGGCTTGTAGGAAGTGGTCAGTGCCATTCCTGCAGATCCACAGAGGTTTCAGGCAGGATCATAGCTCATGGCGGCTTGACCTCTCCCTGTGTGCCATGGGGTGTTGTGTAAATCAAATCCTTGGCCCTGACAGGTGATGACTTTTTGTGGTATGAATCAATATATGTCCTGGAAGAGCAACTTTGAAATACATATCTCTTTAATGTGTGTGCAGATGGGGAATTATATCACGTAAATGCTAATTTACACACATTGGAGACACAAGTGAGTAGTTAGATCATCCCCTGACACCAGAGGAGAGTCCTGGATAAAACGTGCATGAGCCATTAAAAAGAGATAACACTTAACCTTAGCTGGTGATGCATGTGAGAATGACACCCTTACTGCTTTGGTAGTGGTGGAAGAACAAGATGTTCAGTGGTGCTTCTGAAGGTTTGTGATACTGTGTTAACAGTGTGAGTGTCAAGGACCTTGTACCTCAGCCATGGGAGCCCTTTACTGGTTGAAAATTAAAGAAGAGGAAACACAGAAAAGCTGCTGTGATTATAGTTGACTAAACTGTGATAAAAGAAGATCTGTTTGTGGGCTGCCATAGCCCTGCTTCTTATTTCCTTGCTGTGAAGCAGTGGCATGTTCCCCTGCAGAGCCTTAATTTCTGGTTGTTTGTATGGAGGGTCTTAATGATTTCTGGCAAGTTATTCCTTCCAAAGTGAGACTGAGGCAGTGGAAGAGAGCTCCTCAGCTACATGCTATAGAAGTGCATTATACCTGACATCATACAGCAAGGTTCCTGCTGGGAAACAGGAGAAGTGGGGATCCATTAGTAGGAAAAATGGGTAACAATATCATTTTAGAGGCCCCATCATCCATGGGTCTTACAGAACGTTGTAGAGGGAGACATTAGGTAAAATTAGATAATGTGATGCAAGGGTTATGGCCATTTCACAAACAGGAGGTCCTCTGCAGAGTTAAGGCACTGTTTTTAAAAGCCTTTCTCTGTGCTCAGCTTAGTATGATCTTTAATATTAATGGTTTGTTATCTGGATAGGACTGGATAATAAGTATGTGTGAAAATAGAATATTGTTCAGGCTATCAACCAAGCACGTCAGCAGCATGGGGTAGTATGGGGTTTGCCATTGGTATTGTGTACCAAACCCTCCTTTTCTGTAAAAGCTAAAATTAGCTACTCTACAGCTGCTGTTGAAGACATGGAAGACTTGAATTGGCCAGTGCTGAGAAAACAGGCTGAAGTCAATAAATTTAGTCCCCAAGTGTGGCAACTGCATTTGAGGTGAAAACAAATTGTAGCATAAATGATACTCTTATCACTTCAGTGTGAGGGATGAGTACACCACAGTCAAGGAGAATACAGCAGTTTTAGCCTATTCTTACTGCTGCCCTAAATGTAAATAGGGCATCGCCAAGATAGACAGCACTTCTGATTTTGTCAAATCACTTGATATAAACATTGATCTAGCCATGGCTGAGCATATGATACCCTCCCTCAGACATTTTCCTGTGATGTGGAGTTACTGGCTGTGCTGTAATTCAGAAGTGAGCTATTCCCTTATGAACATGCAAGTGTTCATGTGTGTTCCTGCATTAAGTTTTCTTTGCAGGTTTATGAGCCTAGTGGTCTTCTCAAAAGAATCACCTCATCAGATGGAGCAAATTGAAAAAGCATCCTCAGCTTTGCAATAATTGCTGTGAACATTAGTTTTGCTATTTAAATTAATCTTCGATTGTGTTTTGTTTTGTCCATAGTACAACAGAGACAAATTCTGCAATTAAACCAGAATAGTTCATTACAGATGACACTAATAATTGAACAGAGACATTGGAAAATATCTCTTCTCCTTTACATCAAGTGTGCATGATTGTAAGAAGGTTATACTGGATATAAAAAGTCACATTATTGTAAAGGAAGAGCATGAATCCATAATCTGGATGATGGGAAAATGTTGCTGGTAGGAACAAAGGGCATTTTACAGTCCCAAACTCTAATGAGGGATTTTAAAGAAGAGAAACTGAAAAGAAGCTTGTAAACCTATGACAGTGCTATAGGTTTGGCTGAGATATTAGGCCAAGAGTTACAGGGACATTTATTCTTATGCCCGAGTCACAAAAAAGCTGAGGAATATTTATTGTGAGTGCTCTTATGTCTAAACTTCACCTCAGTATTTCTTTCTGAACCCTTTCCTGGCAATTAATATCTGAGAGCAGGACCACATTAATTTTTCAATCCAGAAGTAGGTGGTACCTTTGTTCTAATATGCATAACTTCCATACACCTGGAAAGACACGAGGGACAAAGGGACTACCATAGGGAGGGGAGATAGAGTATTCTTGTGGTCAAGGGTTAAAATACCTTTCCCACAAAGCTAAGATTCAACATTCAGGCCACATTTACAATAAGAAATAAAACAATGAGTTCTTTCTGCAGTTTAAAGTTACCACTTGCTGTGTCCTTCTATGGACTTCCAGAAATTACTCACTAATATCCCAGTAAGAAGAAGGAAAAGTAACCTGTGTATTTTGCTCAAAGTTTGAATTGCCCACATTACAAAAAACCATGAAAACCCAAACCCCAAACCAAACCAAAAATCCCACCCACCCAAACAACCAAAAAAAAAGACAAGAAGGGATTACATCAGCAAAAATGCCGTTTTGGGTAACATTTTCACAAGTGCCCAGCTGGGATGCCAGAAGCCCAGTAGCAGCTCCTGTGCTTTTGAAGGTGTGATGTGTTGCAACAGTCTGTCCTCAAGGTATTCCACTGATGGAACTGCAGCTGCATGGTGCAAATGAAGGCCTGTATAATTTACTTCTTTCCTCCTAATAACAGCTGCAACCCCAAATTTATCCACAATTACTTTTCTTCTCCCTAAGACACGGAGCTTTTTAATGCACTGCTGTGAAAATACTTTCACTGGAAATGGCAGAGATTTGGAAGCAATTTTGACCTTGGCCACCATTTAGTAGACACGAGCAAGCTACTTCCCTTGCCTTTGTGCAGCTCTCTTTAAGGGACATCGCAGTTATTTGCCTCTCAAAGATGTAATGAGGTATAACTTGTGTATACCTAGGTAAGTATTTGGAGAGAAAAAGCTTAATGTAAATGTAATTTAAAAAATGTTATTATATTGGCCTGCAGAACAACTGAAATATGCTGAATTTGGTATAAACTAAAATGAAAAATTAGAGCAGGAATTCACCGCCATGGCTTTCTGCTGGTTCAGTACTTAATGGAGAGAAGACTCAGGCATCTTACCATTGTGGACTTCAATTTTAAACATATTTCAAAAGAAAGTCTAGTGGTAGAATCTTCTGATCTGCTTTATACATTTACCCTTGTGTACAACTAATTGCAGATTTTTCTGACCCAGAGTTTTGCAATGGCAGATCTCAAAAGTACTACACAAAGTTCATGGCTCTTGTTCTGCAGATCAAGCAACATCTTGGCTTTAAATGCAGAGAGTCACTTGGGAATTCAGGGAGTGATTGCTGGGGAGAGAGCTCCTGATTCCTGAATCCCAGAGGAGCTCTACCCAGGAGACCGTTTTGCCCCTCTGAACAGGAATTTGAAGAACTCCCCAATTAGCATTTGCCTGAGCCCTGCTTCTTGGTATTTTTCTACTTTCTTACAAGTGTTAATTTTGCTAACATTGCTCAATGATATCTTAAAAATATCTTCAGCACTGGAGGCATTTTTCCCTTCACTGTTTTGTTGTTTTTTTCAAGCACTTGCAGTGGTCCTTCTCTTCCTGAGATAACAGCCTCACTGAGGTCTAGTAGTTCAATTCGTAAATATTATATCCCTTTTAAAAAACACAACAAAAAGAATATGAAATGCCACATATAAAACAATATTTTGGAATATAAAGAAGCTTGCTTGGATTAGTATTCCATAATAACATGATTATTTCTCTCAAAACCAGTGCTACTTATATTGTTTCCTGTTTGAAATATCCTGCTTTGCATTTTTTTAAATTTATGAAATAATTGGTTTTGCACAGCAATCCACAGCAAAAGTATTCAGAGACCCTTGTGCATTTCTGCCTGATCTGCTACATTTCCTCTCTCCAAAAGAAAAAGACCTTGGATGTTTTAGATACTGCACTCAGCATCCTTCAAAAGACAAACTTAAAAATTAGCTCTGATGCAATATAACTAAAATGCTGATGATTCAATTTTTAGCTTTTCAGGGTTGACGATAGCTGAAATAAACCAGTTACACAACTGGAGTCTCTTTCAGGAACACATTTAAGCACATGCTTAAATTTGGGCATATATGTAAGGTCTGAGATTTTTAATATTTTCCTAAATTTGATCTTTGTTTTTCTGATACCCCTCAGCAATAGAGGTATTTCTCTGAGCACTATCAGGGCAAAGGGAATGCAAGTCTAAAGTTTAGGGGGAGAGCCTCTCACTTCCAGTTTCTTGAGGTTTTGTCTTAAGCATAACTTTGCTTCCGAGGGTTGAATCCTCTTCACTCTGGCTTTCTCTTGTTTGATTTGGAAGATGTAGCTATGTATTTCCTTAAGTCCTGATTAATGTGGAGAAACATTCTTTTCATGCTCGTAAAAAACAGACGCATCCCAGCCAGGCCCAGAACATATGTGACTGGTTCCATCCTCTTTGCAGCATATTGCTGTGTGAAATAAGGAACATGCGACAATCATCACTTTCCAGTCTCCGGAGTGATGCCAGATAGAAGGCACCCATCCATTTTTTTTCCCCCTCATCCTTTTTATAGTCCTTACTCTCCCATACTGATTAAATTTGAATAGCCATTTTGTTGCCAATTCTGTTTGCTGTGATCATGCCTTATTATTCTATTAAATGAAGTTAAATGGAAGTAGGAGAATCAGGCCCTTTGCTCGCCAGTTGCTGGCTTGCAGGTTGAAATGGTTCACCATTTCCTTTCTTCTATTGTTGATAATAAATAAGATGTGCAATTCTTTCATTTAATTCATTTCTGATCTTGAGGTTTGATGGTGTTGACATTCTAAGAATCCAGAATGAATTAGTCATTTTGTGGTGCCAAAGCTCGCTGTGCATAGGAGAGTGCTACTAGTGATGTGAAAATAAGAATACCACAACAAACCAGGCAGTAAAAGTTTTATGCCTTTTTTTGAAGCTTTTTTTTTATTATTGTTGTTTTAGTATAAGGTGATCATATCCCTGGCTTCACAGAAGAATGGACTCAGGTGTTCTTGCATGAAAGAATCTCTCTAGAAAAATTCACACTTTTTCTTTTTGGTTTTGCTTTTCCTGTTTCTCTTTGTTCATACAGAACCACACTTTAAAAAGCTTTGGACACACAGCTGCACATATATAAAAACCCCACCTGATTTGCATTTTTAATTTACCTTTGTCAATCATATTGTTATTTGAACATATAGTTGTTCAAATATGCACATATAGATCTCTGGTTGTGTACCTTTAAAATAAGCAGGAGCTGTGCCATTAAGTTTGGGGAGTATCAGATAAAATCCTGTATGTACAGATTAGACATCCAGATTCTCGTGTCTTTCGTGTCCAGTGATCTTGAAAATGCAGACTCAATTTGGACACATGGGGCAGCTGGATGCCTTATCCAGTATTTGTCCCTGAGTGAGTCATTCTCTTACTCTAGGAGAAAGTGTCTAAATCTGGCTCTATGTTCTCTTGGTTCAAACTGGGAATGAGCGAATCAATTTAGTAAGCATGTAAAATACATTGAAAGCTGAGAGAATTTAGGTTTGCATTATAGGTATGGGATGTGACTTTGAAGAGTCTGTTCTTTATTTCCCTCTCTTTCTTCCTGATTTATTTACTGACTCCCAGGCAAATTTGTTTGCCATGTGGTGCAAATTGAATTGAAACGGCTGAATTTCTCTAACTGCTTAGGGTACCTACTGTCAGAAAATCTGCACAAGTTTTAGAATTAGCAGACACACAAAATGTTTATCTCACTTGTTAGCTTGGTAAAAGCCCACTGACTTTCTGAAATCACAGCAGCGAGCTGTAAATGATGTGTGAAATGAAAAGGCTTTGCTCACCCAGCGAAGACAGAGCAAACATTGAGGAAGCTGTGCCATTGGACTGGGCTTGGTGGAAAGGAGAGAAACAGCTGTGATACAAGAAGAATTAAGCCCAGAATATACTGGCAACGACAGGAAATAAATCAAGTTTGATGTAATTTTCCTACGCAGGTTTTTTTTTTTTCTTTTCTGTCTTGCTCTGTTTCTTTTTTGTGTAGAGTCTGCAAAGCTGAGTGGTTCTGGTTTGTGTGACTTGCATGAAGTTTTAAATTTGAAGTGATCATTGATTTGTGCATTATGTTCCAGTATGTTCTACTGCATCAGGCATTCTGTTTTGTTTCTGTCCACATCTACGTGTTTTACGGGGAAACAGCTTTAGCAGGGAGTCTGTGATAGAAAACTGACTTGGAAAATGAGTGCCAGTTCAAGGGCAGAATCATCCATCTTTTCTGCCTTCACCCTTCTGGTGATCTGGGAAGGGAAGGGAAGCACATGGGGGTTAGAAAATTGAATGACACACTTAAGGGTTATACAGAGGCATAGATTTTAAAGAGTTTGCCCTTGCAGAAGCATCAGATGCTGAATCTGTTCTGGTTATCACCACACTAATGGGAAAAGAAGGAGAAAGGGATAAGTTGAGAACCACAGGATCTCCTCACCAGTAGGTGCTAGTGGGTGCCAGCAGGGATCACACATACCTGACTCTCCCCAGGTTTACTCTGTTTCCACACTATCTGCCATCCCTACCCCCCATACTTGTTGGCTTAACCCCATTAAAGATGTGGCCCTGTGCATGCTGGAATGAGTAGACACTGACCATTATGTGACTGCTTGGTTTGAACATTGAATCAGGGGAATATGAATATATAACTTGGGTGGTAGCTGGGGATTGATGTTGTGCAAGCATGCTAGCACAGCTTCTGGATGGGATCTAGCTTGCACTGTCCAGATCCAAGTGTGAGGAGAACAGGTGTGTGGTTGTCTGCCCATGTAAATCAACTTTAAATACTGCATTGCCAGGCAGTATTACATTTAAACCCCATCGTGCAAAGATGCTAAATAACTATCCCTGTCCCAGGATCCAGGATTTGAATTAGAGCTTTCTGTTATAACAACTTGTATTTCCAAAAAGCCAAGATGCTGTGTTGCAACAGTTCCTAACAGTACCGTTTACAATTTTTTTTTGCTGTATTTTGGCTTGTTACTGTAAAATACTGTGACAGATGGAGCATCATCTGTCAACCATTCCAATCTGACACAGAGTAGAAATTATTGCTGTAATGAAATTATTGATCTTGTATCTTTACATTTAGGAGCAAGGAGGATCTTATACTCAACTGAATAAAATCAAAAGCAGTTTAGTTTAGGATCCAAGAGGGATTTTACTCTAGGAAGACCCTTAGTGACTGGAAGTGGAAAAGATTTTAGTCTTGGCAGACACAGCTACATAAAAGCTAATTTCTCATAGCTGTCTTATTGCTTTCTATGATATGTCAACACTAGTATGGAACACTAGCATGGATTTATCCATGAATCTTTTGTGTGTGTTTTTCAGGCAAATAAGAACTAAAGAAAATTCAGACTTTTAAAAAAATTGTGTGTGTGTGTGTGTATGTGTTTAGTGCGTTCTCTTAGCTGGGAGCCAACACAATTCTCTGTGTAAGATCTGAGAGCAAGTGGAGAGCTTGACTAGACAGACTTGCAGTCAGGAAAACCATGGGAGACAAAGACATCATGAAAAACAATTATCAAAAAAGATTTTGTTTTCCAAGAGTTTGCTGGCACAGACAGGGACATGGCACATGGCACTAATGTGGCCTAATGTGGCATTAATGATAGTGTTAATGTCATCTTATTAGTTCTTAAATCCAGGATGCCTTCTCGTTTTAATGTCCAGTGGCTTTTAGCACTGATTTGCTTCTTCGTTTGCTAATACTCTCAATTTAAGTAGTTATGCTGGAGAAACAAGGAAGGACTAAGATGAAATGATAAGAAGGAAAGAAATTTGAGGATGTGTCTCTTACCAGTGATGGTGCCTAAATATGCCTCCTTAGATTGACCCTAATACTGGAGAGGAAAGCTTATCTGCATACAGGTGAATGGAGCCAACGTCAGACAGCAGGTAAAAGGTCTGGTTGGTACTATCCTGAAACTGTTAGGAACTGACTGGGAAGTCTGTTCTCCATTATTTTTTGCTTCCATTAAAGCTACTCTATCTAGTACTCGTAAGAAGTGACAATTGTTATCCCTTCAGCAAATAGTGATGGGTTTGATGCTTCTTGGAGTTATACCCAAAGAAATATGCCACCTGAACATCTTCAGCCTTGAGCTAAAGCACCTGTAAACCTAGATGAAAATCTTGACATAATAGATTTCTTAGGGCATTTCTTAATATGGCTTTTTGCTATGCCAGGAAACAAAGAAATAGTTCATTTTTCTCTGCTTCTTGTTTAAACTTGAAGGACACAGGCTTTTTACTTTGTCTTGAAAACAGTCCAGCCACATTTGTGGACAGTGGTTTGGATTGGTCCTTCTTTTTTTCTGAATCTGCCTGTCCATTTCCAACAGCAAAAGGGAATCACTGTTCATTAGGTGATTAAGAAAAGTTTAGAGTGTCTTGGAACAGCACAGAGGTGGATTTTCCTGCCAGAGAGTCTATTAGTAAATGATTTTATGGGACTCTTCACTCCTCCAGAATGAGTAAGTCGTGCATTCACAGTCTTGCAAAGCAATCATCTGTGAATTGTACGTGAAGAAATGTAGGGGAGGCATGTGTGGTGTGTGTTCCAACGGGACTATTCCCTAGCCACCACTTGCTTCGGAAATTGTATTAAAAAGTACAATTGTTGGTCATTAGGGTTAGCCTTGCAAAGCAGGCATGACAGCATTAGCAGGAAATGCTTCCTTGATTTCAATTATAATGCATAAATTATACTCTTCTTCTATCTTATCCGTGCAACATTCAACAACAGCATTTTCATCTCGGTCTGGGGAATAGAATTTTGCACATGGTATAGCTTCCATTGCCTTAAATACGGCCTCCCCAATTTTATCACTGAGCGCTCAAAATCTTCATTATTACAGTTCAGCCAGCAGAAATTAGTTGTATTTTGGTCCCAGTAGGCCATGGGATGCATGCAGCTTTGAAATTTGGCTTCCATTTAGCCTTGGGAAGCAGTCTTAAAGCTTGACGATTGAATTGCAAGAAGTACTTGTATCCCTCTACAACAGCAGAGTGAAAACCAGAGCTGTCCTGGGGTGTGAGAAGCAGGGAAGGGGAAAGATGGGACTAATAATTCCTTCCTATAAAGTATCTATGGGAAAATCCAGTCCCTCTGATTTGCTTTCATCTGGCAAAACCCTTGCATGAAAAAGCGGTTGAGATAATTACACAGTGGAGGTCACATTATTATTTACGGTGGTTTATTCATGAAGTGTAAGTATGTAGCTTGCTGATCTTGTTGTCCACACATGTGAGACTTTATCTGCCTTTATCTGAAACATTTTTAGGGTTTCTCTGGCTGGTTTGGGTGGCAAGAGCTGTGAAGCCTCCTGGAGCATGGGCTTCAACCATGCAAATCTGCTTGTAAGGACTGTGGTGGACTTGTATGACCGTCTTGTGCTGCTGAAAAGTCACTTCTCCTAATACTTAAAGTAGTTACTTCTCCCTTTACAATCATCCTACCTCGTGTTATGGTCCAAAACCACTTCACCAGTATTAATGAACATGAACTGTTCAGCCTATCAACTTACTGTGTAAAATCAGTATTTCTTCCACCTTTTGTATTGAAACAATTCTCTGTGTGTGTGTTTGCATTAGAGGATAGTGCTGCCTTGCCTATGTTTAGCACAAATCTGCTTGGTAAATATATCTCAGTTGAACTGCCTGTGTGCATGAAAAGAGGAGTTTCTTGGTGTTGTCTCTACAAAAGACTAAAATTATAACTCCAGGAAAGGAATGTGAAGTGTTCAAAATGACAAGAAAACCAGATCTGATGTTGAAAAAATACAAGTCTGTGAGTTTTGTTCCAGAGAAGAAAACTACTTGCCACTTACAAATCTTCTATTCACATCTTTTATCTACATCATTAATTGAAGTTCTTCTTAGTCAATTCTTTCCTTCTCCTCAGTGGAAGCAGCAAATTTTTCCAGTTTTGGTCCTGAACTTTTTGGACCTTCACATGCATTACAGAATTTGCTAATCCAGAGAAAACCATTGCCTGCTTTCCTGTTTCCATTATTTACAATTTCAACATTAGAGGAAATGCACCAAGAACTAGTGAAACATTAACACTGGAAGTTTTGCACAGTGGAGCACTGACTTCAAAGAATTTTACACTCTGGTCTGACCAAAAGTTGTTTTCAAGTATAAATACTCGGTTGTTCATATTATGAGTTTACCGACTTGTCAACTAAGATATTAGAGGCAAATATTCCTTGTGACTGTAACCTAAGAGAAAGACAGAAAACTTAGTTGTGCCACACCATCTAACAGGCGCTGCCCAATAACCAGTAAATCAAGGATTATTACGACTGAAACATTTTAATGCTAAAATAACCAAAATTGACTTTTTATCACTCTTCTTCATGGGCAGACAGCCCTGTTAGAACTGATTTTGTCTCCAAGTCTCTTTCTTAATGTCCTCTTGCTACAGAAAAGAAGGAAGTTTGTGCTGTGTCCGAGGAACATGTTAACTACTGTATAAAGTTCTAGACATTGTGCATACTGGGAGAAAAAAAATCAATATTTTGCGTTCATAAAGCACTTTCTGTTTGTCTCAGCTCACAGTGAAAATGTGAACTCTGAATTAAGAAGCAGCACTATTATTATACCCAGCCTACTGATGGGTAAACTAAGACAGAAAATACTGTGAAATTATGAACTTGGCTGGGAACAAAATCCAGGAACAAGAAAAAATCTTCAGCACTTAAAAGACAGAAATGTTTCCCATTGCCCTTTCCACTGTATCAATTGGATATATAAGAATGTGGCATTTTCCTTCCTTTAACATTTTCTGATGTGGTAGACAGACAAATGAGTAACATGTGTGTCATAAGTTCAGGTTTTTTTTCTTTTTTTAACATAAAAATGTAGTTTACCCCTAACTCTTCATGTCAGGATTTGAGGACTGGGAATCTCTTTTGCATCCACAGTCTGCACAAATCCTTCCTCATATGTGCAAAACACCTGGGGGCGTCTCCTTATCACCACAGCTGTTCCTTCAGGCTCACACTTGATGGCTACAATTGGTGTGATTGAGGGGGGAGTAATTCTGCATTATGTGCTACTGTTTACAGGTGACTGAGGATATTTGCACTTGAATGTGGTGCCTGTGCCTTCAGCTAATAAGCAAGAGAGTTTGGATCTGAGAGGTCTTACTGGTTTTCACTACCAGTGACCATAAATAATGGTCACTGATGCACAGCATCCAACAATTTGCTTGTCTGTTTCTTTTTATTGTGAATGTTGTATTTTCCATTCTGGCTATGTGGAGAATTTTTGTGCTTCCCAATGCTCCTTGTTAATCTGGGAGCAGAAGCATTACAGAGCAAACACGCTGGTGAACCCAGGGCAGAGGTACCCCCAAACCCATCACTCACCCCTTGGACACAAGGGACAGTAAGCCTGGCAATGCCATAGCTGCATTTTGCCTGGAACTGAGGTGACCTGCTGTTTTTCCCTTTTTGAGCTTTTTCTCCTCAAGTATTGGTTTAGCTAAAACCTGTAAACCAGGTAGTGTATCTTACAAAAAAAGGCTCTGGCTATCTTAAAAATTATGTGGACTGACTGCTGAAATGTTGCTCTGTATCTGTCAGAAATGGGACTGTATTGCTTATTCACTTGGAGCCTGATTCCTAAAGCAACAATATTCCTCTTCCATATTTCCTAACATTGCAGCATTATTCTAAGTTTCATAATCTCTCCTACCATCATAGTCATACAGAATTCATGTGCTTTTACCCACCATGCACAGAATGGAAGACCTGGAATGAAAATGTAATTAAATCATATGCAAATAAAAAATGCTGCAGCTGACTTCATAAGAAGGAGACTGTCATATCAAATACCATATTGTATTTGATTTCAATATTAACTGATAGGATTAGCAGAGATGAAATTTACCTTAGAAAGGTGAGCCTGCCTAGAGTTACTGGTGAAAGGATTTCAGTGCTTTTGCAGCTTTTGCACCCAGGAGCTTTTTTGTTCCTAACCTTGGTGCAAAGGAAGCTGTTTTGTGGCACCTGAAGGTTTTGCTGCCTGGGTGGTGCTGTATTTCCATCCTCCCTGGTCCAGGGGGTGGCCAGATGTCTGAGTGTGGCTGAGGGGAGAGGTCAGCCTGCTGTCTGCAGCAATGGCAGGTGGGGCTGGGCTGTTTGCTCCTGCTCCCAAGTGGGCTGTAGAGGTGGGCAGCCTGGGAAGACTGTGCCCCAAAACCTGCTGCTGCCCAGGAGCTCTGGCTGCAGTCACTGAGCTCTGTGCACTCGTGGAATTTTAGGGCATCCTTTTCTTGCACCAATTCTGGACTCTGGATAAAGAACAGAGGAGGCACAAATTGCCTTTGCTGGACCCTTTGGATAGGAGCAGAAGAGGCACAAATTGCCTTTCCTTTCTCTGTTGGTGCTTGTGGAGCAGCTGGGCAGTTCTTGCATTGTTTCTGCCTTTCCCAGGGCCCTGAGACCTCTCATATGGCTTACCAGTGCCCCACACCTCACGTATGGGTCTGTGCACTATGATGTTTCCTGGCTTTCCTCCTCCCGTGGGAGTGCTGAGCCTGGCCCTGCGGTGCAAGGACCTCTCAGCCAGTGCCATCTCCTGGTGCTGCTGCCTTCCAGCCCCTATGCCTTGGCTCAGGGCTCTTCTGACCTGCTGCCTTCATAAACACTTCAGTGGCTTGGCCTTTGGTGTGAAGTGCCTTGGGAGCTCAGTATGAAAGGTGCTATAGAAATGTAGTTTTGATTTAATTTGGTTTGATTTACAGTTTGAAAAATGAAATTTTTTCTGCAAAGTTAAGACCCCTGTACAATTTTTCCAGCTTGCTTCTGCTGCTTGCAAAGCTACTTGCATTCCCTTTTGGATCACTGGGGATTTCCTTGACACATTTACACTCCTATTCTCAATAACTTCATACCCAGTCTCATGCTGACACTTTCTCTCTTTCTCTCTCTTTTTATTTATTAAAATTACCTGCTCCACAGGTATTAAACATAACCAAGCCAAGCAGAATAGAGGCCAGTCATAGAAATATAGATGACTACATTTTTCTTGGTTATGATCTACGATAGGCACTTAGTCCTTTAAAAAATTGCTACACCTTCAAAGCCTGGAGATCTGGAGACCCCAATAGCATCAGGGGTTTTAAGAAAACATTGTAGACGTTTCTTTTCAAATCCCTGTACTTCCCGAATTGCTGTCCTTATTTTTGTACTACAATGTCATTCTGTTTGATGCTGGGTTCCCATACTGGCAGGCACTCTGCAAACACAGAGGAGTTGCTCCAGAAACCACACACTTAAGCAGACAAAAATATTGACAAGAAAGCAGAAGTACAACAGAGGTGAAGTGATTTGTTCAAGGCCACAGAGCAGCTCAGTGGCAGGGCTCACTGTGAAAGACAGGCTTTCTGGTGCTGTACCCACAACAGTCACCTGCTTCTAAGTCTCTGAATTCATTCTTTAATCCTTTGGCATTCACAAAGATTTAAAAAATTTACTTTACTGGACTTGGTGAAACTTGATGGTCCCTGAAGTGGAAAATACCAAAGAATATGGTCAGCACTTCTAAAATTAAGTTGAGTTATTTAATGTATTCCTAGAAGCTTATATCTCTGTGAAGAAATACAGTAATCCAGGTTCCATGCCAGTGTTTCCTTATGTGTGACTGACTTATGGTGAAGGATAGGAGAAAACTGGGAATGATTTTACCTCTTACCAGGAACATTTTCTTGTGCTTGATATATAGTAATAAATGGCGAAACTACACTCAAAGCTCCACGGGTTGGGAACAACTTTGGAGTTAAAACAAGGAAGTTGTGTTGTAGGTTTAAACAGTGGAGATGTGTTTTGGGGTAGACTGTGACTTCTTGGTGATACAGTAATCCGAATAAAAATCTCAAAAATTAAAAATGGTGGGCAGTTTTGGCACAGGCACAGCTTTTCACTAGAGGCACTGCACTTCCCAGTGATGTTAATGAATACTTTCTTTACTGGATGATATAAACTAACAAGACAGAAAGACACAACACATGGTGAAATAGAGGTTTGGGTCATCCTGAGGTGACATTGACACTGCTCTAAAAGTGTTTTGGGAGGGATTGTTCTGAACTGGCCTGTAAAAGACATCAAATTGATGGTGGTGGTCTGAGACCCCTCTGTTGTGGCAGGAGGACTCTGCAGAGAGAGAGCTCCTTCAGGGGTGATTCATCCTGTGTGCCTCAGGCATCCATGCAGGAAGGGATGAATCCCTCTCTGAAGGGATCTCTCTCTCCACTGAGTACCAAGGGAGCCTGGATGACTAGTGCTCTCTTCTAGCTGCCTGGACTTCCAGGGAATTACAAGCAGGGAAGATCAGTCCCACACCTTTATATCCTCCTTCATGTTGCCATCAGAAATGGTAAAACCTGCTGGGCAGGCCGACAGTCTGTGCTTGTGAGCAGTGAACACTCCAAGTTTTAGGAGTATGTCCAACGTCCCTCTGCCACATTTCTCTGGAGCACTGCTGGCTTCATTCCTGTTGCATCCATAGCTTTCTTTACAGCCTCCAGGAGGGCTGCTGGGAGAGGAGTATTTCTTTGTGTGTCTAAACATGATTTCTTGGGAAAACATAAAGAGGACAGAGCTGCAACAAAGTGGAGAGACAGGTGCAGATGCCTGTTTATGTTTTTAAAAACTGCAGATATGTCTATGTGTGTACATAGAACTGCTCAGGCAAGCTAGGATGTGTGGATTAATTGAAACTTACACTCTTCAGAAAGCCTTTTGAGATGTACTTGATTTGATGTTATATTTGTAACCAACACTGTAGTGGTTGTTGGGGTTTTTCTGCTTGGGAAATTTCAGATGTGGTATTTAGCTTTGTTTGGAATGAAGACAAGTTTTTTGGCACAGAATAATTTCCTGAAAAAAAAAAATAGGACTCTCTAAGGCTTCAAAAGTAATGTGAATAGTTTTATCCTGCTGGCCTATTCTTAGTGCACTATTTATCTTCCTTCTCTGTGTGCTGTGCATGGCAGGGCCTCATCCTCTTGTGATGCATGAGACAGGGGACCCTTGGTTCTGACTAGGAACTGCAGATACCATATCATTAAAATTAATAAACAGGAACAGTGGAGGTTCCTGCAGAGACTATGATAAACATTTGACCAAACTTACTTTGTTTTAAATTGTGTCATCCTTCAAAAAACAGTATCTTCACTGTCTCATCCCTCGTGCCTTTCTATCATGTCTCTGTCATGTGCTCAAGTTACCCATTCGCCTCTCAGCCCGCTTTCCTCTCCTTGTCACACTTACAAGGTGGCTGACACCTTTTCTTGTCCTTCACTGACTGATGGCTCCTAAACCTGGCTTTCTGTGCCTCTCC
Organism: Calcarius lapponicus; assembly: GCA_039654755.1. Taxonomy (NCBI): domain Eukaryota; kingdom Metazoa; phylum Chordata; class Aves; order Passeriformes; family Fringillidae; genus Calcarius; species Calcarius lapponicus. The sequence goes on from CM077465.1 coordinate 58,641,235, forward strand.
CTAGCACGAACCTCTGGGTGTTCTCAGAGTATGCATGGGGGTACAGGCATCTTTGCTCTGCAAGTGTCAAATCATGTCAGGTGGGTGTAGTGACTCAGAAATAGCTTCTCCAAAAAGAAAATAGCATTTCTCTTCTTATTTCATTTAGAAAGGAAAACACACTTTTTTTTTTTTTTTTTTGGTCACAGTTTGTTAAAGCATGTTGTTTGTAAAAACAATAAAGAACTGTGTGTATAGTTTGGCTCCTTAACCTTTAATCTTCCCTTGCAGGTTTTTGAAGCTGTCCTCCACCCCAGCCTGGACTAGCATTCTCTCCCTGCTTCCACATATTCCCTCACCTGCTGGGAAGCTGCATGTAACAGTATATGAGCAATCCTCCTGATGACATCCAGGCTCCCCTGCTGTACTCCAGACTTGGGATCCTGCAGTGATTTAGCATCTTTTTTTCTAAGCTTAGTTTAAGAAAGATTAAACTGTTCATTGCATAATGTGTGCTTACTGGATCCATGAGACTTATTAAAAACACATGCAGAAAGTCCCCACCTCCCATCTCCTCTCCTGGGGCTAATGGTTGTGTGCTGTGATAGGTTCATTATTTCAGATGTTCTCCTGCAACAAGCCCTAGTTACTCTCTCTTGGAACCTTCCCTTGGAGCTTTCAGGTTTGTTCCCTATTTTTATGGGTAGTTGCTGTCCTGGCTCCACCTGTTGAAAATCTTAAGTATGGGGAAGGGAATCTTCTCATGCTGTAGCTTCTTTCCCATACATTCGCCTCCTCATCATCTCCCTTCCACACCAACACTTTCTGCCTCTGAAGCCTTCTGACCTGAGAGAAGCCAGAAGGAGTGTTACTGCAGGATAGCCACACTGGGAAATTGATAATAGATTATATCTGCCATGGTTTTGAAGTCAAGACAGCAAAGCCATTGATGTGGTGGAGGAGTTTGTAAAAGTTAACATTATCCACATTTATGGAGGTCTTCTTTCCCTGGGAAGACTGAGGATTTTCAAACTGCCTGAAACAAGTCTCAAGAGAACCCCGTGGTAGGTGAGAGAAGGGCTGATGTGAGGCAGAAAGAGGAGGGAGTATAAATCATTCACTTCTGACTGAGGTACCAAACAAACCTGAAGCTACAGCTGAGACCTTGGAGAAACCAGTCAAATGTATTGTTCTTTCTCCCGAGGGAAAAAAAAAAAGGTGAAAAAAATCAAGGGGAGCAAAACATTTCTTTTGCTTTGCATATTACAAAAGGCACCAAATGTTGAAAAGAAGAGGAGCAAGTAGGCTGATAAGAGATCATTTCATTCCCCTCAGGGTGCCAACTTACCAGTGGTAACCTCGTGATCTGCTGATGTCATTCACACAAAGCAGTTACTTCAGAAGAGATAGATTTCCTCAGATTTTACCATCTGAGGGAAAAATAGAGGAAGAAATTGTTTGAAAGGGAAAAAAATGTTAAGGTGTCTGTGTTTTACCAAAAGCCTTTGTAGGAGGTTATTAACTTCAAAAGAAAACTAAATTTATCGTAACTTCTCTCCTCCCTCCCTGTGTTTCTGAAAAGAGCACTTGCTGTGATTGTCTGAGCCATTAAGGGCTCCTGGAAGGGCAACGAAGTCCTGTGCTCCCATGTCTGTGTGCTTACTGATTTATAAACCTCTCTGTAGGTAGAAAGAAGAAGGTGAAATTTCCTCTTTAGTGGCAGATGGGCTCCAAAGACTAAAATACAATTATTATGCAGACTCTCAACATGTAGAAAATGTGAATAAAAATCTGTGTCTAACATCCATATGAGGGAAACTTTCTTCTCAGGATCTCAAAGGAGCAGACTTCATCACCCCAAACCTTTTTCTTCTTTTTGAACAATGATTCCTGGAAAGAAAGACAAGGTTTAAAAGCAGTTTGCAAAGGTGAACTGTGGATGCCACCTGTTCCTTTTTAATGTTAGCCTGAGATCCACACAAACAGGCTGTGCTATTCGTGTACCTGTGTGACATTTTGAAGAAAAACTTTCTAAAGAGTCTGTGCAGTGGGGCTGGTAAATAGGAGGTTTGTGTTTTCTCTTGCATTGGAGTAAAGCCTGTAATCTGAAGGAGACAGGATGGTAGCTTAACTGTTCATTCCATTGCTGGTACGAGGGAGTTAATCTGGCATGATGCAGAAGGTGGAAGATTTCATAAAAAGCTCATGCCATGTGGTAGTGGCCAGAGACGTGTGTCATATCAGTGTTACAGGCTGCCTTTATCTTCATGGGAACCTTCTCTCCTCTGAGCAGGTCCACTTGCTTCTCCCATCTGTATGAACCTGATCCTTATGTTCCCTGGCAATGTCACACTTTTGGCAGAGCTCTTCATGTCCCAGCCTTTCTCTCCTTGCTGCAGGTAGCCTTGTATTCAGGGGCCTTTTCAGGAGCTTACCCAGTCAGTGCTCACCAGCTCTGATGGAAAGAGAGCCACCAGGTCCCTGCTGGCAGGGGGCGGGTTTTCCTGCACACCCTGTTCAGACAGGCTTGTGTCGGTGCTGTTGGGGAGGTGGGTTTGGTGTTGGAGAGCGCTGCATTACAAGGTGAAACTTCAGGCAGTTTTAGGGTGAACAAACCCTCAGTTTTGCCTAACCTGGTAAATATGGGGTGAGAAAATTGGAACCTTTCCTGGGGGCACGGGCATTTCATCTTGGACACAAAGCTGGTAGCCAGTGCTGTGAGCACTGCCGGGGGTATGGCAGGGAAACTCCCTGCCTGCTTGGGAGAGGATGTGCAAAGGCAGCAGACCAAAGTGGTTGGTGTTGGTGGAAGCAGGTCCTGTGGCAGCCGGGGGAGGTGGCAGGGAACTGCCCTGGTACTCTCTTCCCTTGGGCACCCTGCAGCAAGCAGGGGAGCTATGGCAGGAGCATGGAAAACAGAATAAATTCTGTGCATTTACACATTCTGTGCATTTACACATTCTGTCTGTGCTCCCCCCTGCTCTGGCGTGTGCCCCATGCAATTCCAGCAGTGTTACTGGATGGGTACTGATGTAGGTGACAGCCCTGCTGAACTCTGTGTTCTCTCTGCCTCTGAAGTAAGCAGTGCTTAGGAAATGGGTAGCTAAAATGCCCAAATAAGCCTGAAGTAAGCTTAGCCACAAAATATGTGACTTAATTAGCATACAGTAGATCCTTATTGTTAAGTGAGAATGCCATCCCCTCCTGCAGGGATTTCAGATAAACATGATGATTGATAAATTGTTATATTCACACAGTGTCACTCAGTGATATAATCATGGCTTTTGTAAATATTTAGTCAAGAGAGCAATCCAGCTGTTCCCAGCCAGGTTTCATCCAGTGTCAGCCAGTGTTCAGTGCTGCTGATTTATTTCATGTGTTGCTTAAGCCTTGAGTAAGAGCACATTTTTATGAGTCTCGAAATACCTATGGTAATAAATAGTGAGAGTGCTGGAGCTAATGACAATAGCAGAAATAATTATATGGAAAAATATTGCCCAGGGTCCAGGATATGGCCAGGTACTTAACTATTTGCAGTTTTTTTAGGACAACTGCTTAGCAGCTTTTGGTCTAGATTTATGGCAAAGCAGCCCTCACCAGATGCCATTGGAAAGGGAATCCAAACAGGAATAATTTTTCAAAAGGACACTAGCATTTTCTCCCAAAGCTTGACTTAGCTGTTGACAAAGGGTTGAAATTAAAACAGTGTTGGGCAATGAATGAAAATTCTATCTTCTAAAGGATTTCAAGATTTTGAAATTTACCTTAGGAGCAATTTCAGAAAAAAAGTTTGAAATTCCTCCTCAAAGAGGAGGGTTCTAGGAAGGATTCACTCTGAATCAACTGTGCTGGTTTTGCTATTCAACACAGTACTAGAACATACAATATACAAATATATTAAAAATGGAAAATAATTCTCAGATGAAACACTGACACTGTTATCTCTGAAGGTGTCCAAACCTGACGTATTCACAGTATTGGAGCCTCCTTATGTTTTTTTCCTAAAACATATTCCTGCAGAACTGACACTTCTGTGAGCCAGGTAATCTTTAATGAATTTATATTTTCTGATACTTCTTTCCTGACCATGTTCTCTTGTTTGATGAAACACCCATGCAACTTTTCCTCACTCATCTGTCTCACTTTTATTTTGAGAACTCTTCAGGAATAGCTTTTGTTCTCGTGTCAGTTCTTTGTTGAGGAACTGGCTGTCGTGATGTCCTACCCCCAAGACTTGGAAGTGATTCACAAAAAAAGAAAGTTTAAAAAAGATGACACCCAGTTTGGGCTGCATTGCGTATTTGAGATAGCATGCTTCACCCACAGGACAAGATGGTAGATGCTGAATTTAACTTATTCCCAGTAAAGAATCTCTTCAGTGACCCATATAGACACCTCTTACTGACAGCAGAGGAACAAATTATCTTTACTGCCAAAGTTTTATTTGCAGAAAATTCAGTTTTTGTTCCCTCTTTGTAATTTGTGCTCTTTCACATTCAGAAGCAGCTCGTAATTACAGGGTGTTTCTAATTTCCCAGGGAATGTGGACATTTTGAAAATAAATACAATTTTAACAGCAGTGGGGTGAGCACCTTCAAGAAGGTAAGCTTAGATACAATACACTCAGAGCCTTTTGCTAACTTAGATCCTAAAGTAGGGGGGACACACGACACACTCCAGGAAGGAAAGTGAAGTCTAGGAGGTGCCTGAAAGCAACTGCAGCTCACTGACAGAATGAGGTGAGGGCGTCCTACAACACTGCAGATGGAGTGAAGCAGAGACTTTTTATTTGTTGAGTGCATGAAAACATCTGAGGCAAAGGAAAAGCTATTTCAAATGGGCATTAGCATGCCTGTTGGCACTCTCAGACTGATATCAAGGGCGCCCTTGAGCTCAGAGCCAAGTGGAGGTACACCCCTTGAGAAGCCAAGGTGACAAAGTGCAGGTGGAAATGCTGTTCAAATGTATATTTAATGGACATGGGGAAAAGCTGTGTTCCAGCCAGTGAAGGTAGAAAAAAAGAGCACAAAATCCCCCTCTAACAGTATCTCGTGGTCAATAGCACTAATGGGAAGTAGAACTTTGAAACCAATAGAATTACTCTAAAGCCAACAAATTGAACTGCAGAAATGAGTGCACAACTAGCCATTTTTAAACCCACTGCCCAGTGGGTCATGTTAATACCCTTTCTGCTGGAAATATGGGGAAGACAGAGCAATTAGAGCCTGCTGCTGCAGAGTCCAGCTCAGGTAGTATGGATTTGTTTGGGTTTTTCACTCTAGATATTCATTCTGATTTTTGTGGCGACTAAAGGGAAATTATTCAAATCCTAACCAAAGTAGAAATTGCCCCTCTGCCATTTGCTGACAATGATCATCATTTTTCAGTACCTATAGGGAGAATACCTCAAAGTTTCATTGTCAATAAATATATTCAAAATGCTAATGTTAGTTGCCGTAGCAGTATTTGTTTGTTTCTTATGAAAGACCTCTTCATGCAGTTGCAGAAGTTTCTGGTTACTATAAACCAGTTCTTGCTTCCGTGTAGACCCTGAGAATTCAGGGTTTATGGTTTGCTCTTTCTTATTCTCATCCAGCTGTGATGTGGAATCTTCCCACTCACTTGGTTTTTGCAGGCTAATATTCACCAAGTTTGGCATTCATCTCACCTAACCATAGTTATTCAAAAATTACACGGTTTATCTGAGTGAGTGGTCTGGGCCGCCCCTGTAGTCAGTGGTGAGACTCAGGCAGGTTGATTCATTCCATCCTCCCAGGTATCACCCTCTGGAGGTGCCTGAGTCTCTACAGGGAGACAGATGGCCGAGGTTAGGTGAGGTGAACCTCAACCCCAGTGCTCAGCAATAATGGCTTGGCGTGTGCCCAGAACACCTGGGGTTCCCTGGGGAAATCACCCTTCCAAACGCTGGTTAGAACTTGCACCTTTTAGCATCCAGAATTAATCCAGGGTTTTTATGTGCTTTCTTTCGGTCCAGTGTACATGGAGGTTTTGTGTGTAATAGAAAAAAAAACTTTGCCCTGTGTTTGACCTACATACTCAAACACAAATACGGCCTTAAATTACATATTCAGTATTTTTATATATCTGCTGTCTGTGTGAACATGCACATATTTTTCTGCATAATAATATTCAGATATATGGTTCTCTATGATATTTTACTATTAAAGTGCTGGCAATATGCTCAAAGCTTTACAAAATACAGATAAAGGCAATTCCTGTCAGAAGAAGGTTATAACAAAGATAAACGTTAGATTCACAGGGAGTGAGAGACCAGAAGATTCTGAGTTCACTGTTTGTTTTTTAGCCTCATTTCCTTAGAAAATGAGGCTTCTGTGTTGCACTGTGGGTGAGGTGAGGCGTGTAGCTGTCTTGTCAGTGACTTTTGAGCTGGTTGGCCAGCTTTAGCCAAATATAACCAAATAACATTTTCTCTAGAGACAAAGCTCTCTGAAAAAAGGCAGCTACTTAGAAGAGTGAATGACCTTACTGTGAAAAAGGTACATATGGGTAAGCCATATTAGGTGCTAGAGTATCTACAAAGGAATCCTTTGAGGAAATCCAAGTAGGAATAGAGCATCACCTGTCACTGGTGTTGTGCTAATCCCTAGTGAATTGGGCAGGGAGACCCATAATGATTTTATGATGCAAGAAACATATTCTGTACTAATAGTGGCCTTTATGTTTGAATCTTCCTTAAGAATGTAATACATTAAGAGTTCTCCCAACCACAGGAACAAAGCTCATTAACTGGGGGACAGAGCAGTGGAAGAGATGAAGCTGAGGATTGATGGAAAGTGTGAAAACAAAGAAGAAATGAGCATTCCTACAGTTTCTGCCATTTCTCATATGCAGATTTATCTATCTATTCAATATGACATTAAAATGAAAGATGTTTTTCCAAAGTATGGTGTTCTTGGCTAGTTTTATCAGGTGAGGGCATCTCTGATTAGCTGTATGTTGTGGATTTCTGGCCTGTGCTGTGTGATCCCCCAAACAAGGGTTAAGCTCCCTCATCTGCTCTGACATTGTCTTCAAGGTACAGCTTTACCAGCTTATGAAAAGTCCGTAAGAGCAGAGGCAGGAATTTATTGGCCAAATAGCTCAGTTCCTGGCCTGGGTGTTCCTATGAGAACAGCTTTATCAACATGCTTTATCAAAAACAGGCAGTTCCAGGGTGCAAATAGTTTCCATCCCTGTCTGCTGATGGTCAGAATTAGGAGTATTTTATCAGATATGGTGTGTACCTCTCATGCACACAATGTCTATTTTGATTCTGATACTGGTGCAGGCTTCTGCAGTAGCTCTTGGCTATTCTGAAAATGAGAAGAGAGGGGTCAGGTTTCTAAACTGAGATTTTCTTATTACATTCTTGGTTTTAGCACAGGAACAGGTAGACTTGGTTGTTGAACTGTGTGGGATGAAACAGGTGCTGTGTTTCTACCCCATGAATAGCTTCAGCTGTCCTCAGTGCCCTTGGTCATCCCATGCAATGCAGTTTGCCTAGGACTGTGGGTGCAAGACGCTTTGTGAATCTCTTTCCAGCTCAGCTTGTGGCCTTTTAGGCAAGCTGTTTATTCTGTCTTGCTGCTATTTTGGACTTTCATCTTCCCAAGAAGCTTTTCCAGAGAAAGCTGAGGAAGAAAGAAACTGCCATGGCAGTGATGGCAAGTGTTTTAAGTGTGCCTGCCTACCTGCCCTGCAGCAGCTCTTGGGCTTATGGCTGCTTCCTGATCAGTGGAAGAACTGATTGGGTTACAGACTGTAGGGAGCAGAAATGTCTGCCACTTTATTCCACATTTCTGCTTCTCCCCGGTCACTGGGGGGAAGTGGGCAATGACCCAAGACTGTATCATCCGAGACATGTTGCGCTTGCGATTGGTGAGGTGTATCAATAGTTCTCATCTTTCTCTAAAACATGAGGTACTGACCGCTCGATTTGATTTACAATTAAATGGCATATCCTATGGTATATTCCCAGGACCCCAGGAGTGATAAGTCATATGAGTTGTATTTTTAATAGATTGTTATAAATCATTTTTATATTGCCGTAATTGATTAAGGTGCTTTAGAGAAACAGAAGACTGCACATTCCCTGCCCCTAGGAGTTTGCTTGCTAAGTACATCTTGAGGTACAAAAGGTACTTTGTGCAATTTTATGCCATGTGAGCCCTTGCTACTAATGACAGTGATATAAATGTGGCCCATATCCTGAAACAACTTAATGCGTGCTTAACGTGGAGGATTTAGAGTACCTCTGGATGAGCGTGGTACTTCATGCCAGAGAGCACACAAGACTCCTCCTGCACCCCCTGCCCTGCCGCCAGAGGTGGCTGCCCTGCTGCTGAGGGTCACTTCACACCTAAGGGCCATCAGCCTAGTGGCATTGGCTTGCTGGCAGGGAAACTGCAGGAGGAATAGGTCAAACCCATCCTCTGGCACATTACCCCAGAGCATTTTAGGGACTTTGTGAGACAAAGTTTGTTTAATGGGCTGATGGGCCTATCTTCTGTGAGTTTAAGCTTAAACTGAAATCGATACAGTTGCAGTGTGGTCATATTCCAGCCTGGATAATCCCATTCTGCATTTTCAACTTCCCTTGATGCATCTTCAGATAAAGCATTTGTGCCCTAAAGCTGTGGTGTTTTGTTTGCTATTGCAATTTTGTAGCAGCTGCATTCCACTCCAGAGATAGATGCATTTTGGTGGTAAGTGATCCTTAGGTTTAAATAATCTATAATTCTTTGGAGCACTTTTTGGGCTTGTAAAAGGTGTTATACAAATCAATGAATAATTTTCACTCACCATTGTTTGTAATGTATTCTTAGTTTTCAACTGAAAATAAAATTTCTTTTCCTATTGATTGTCTTCTTTTATGTTTTGCCAAATTGATTTTTCCTTTTCCTAATGGAGCAGAAACTAACATATCTGGATTTCAGTTACTTCACCCTTTCTGATTCAGCATCATTTAGGATATCAGAAGGAATAAAAACAGCTCTAAGGAATAGTATTCATTCATTAACTTCAAGGGAGCTGACACTGTTTTAATCCATTTTAAGGGAGAGCGTGTCTTTTGGGTTTTTAAATTTCATCAGTGGATTTGTAAGTGTTCTCTAAACAAGTATTAAAGAGACAAGTATAAATATCATGTTATGACTTGGGAGGGCAAGGTGTGAGAATTAAGCAGAGTTTAAGGTAGGCAAAATTGTTGGGCTGCAGAAGAAAGGTTCAGAGCTCTCACTGAAAGTGTGGACTGGGTTTTACAGGAGTTTGATGATCTACTTCCATTTCTGCACACCAGGGCCCTTCTACCTTAGCTGGAACAGTGACAAGGTAAGTGTTCCTATGGTATTTTCAGATCAGCTTTGATCGGGAAGAGTCACAGTTGTCACAGTTGTCTTGAGATACAAAGTATGAACCTCAGCTGGGGCTTGGTTTTTTAAGATGCTAAGCACTCCTTTCCATTTAGGAGATTAAGGGGGCCTTTGAGCATCAGGTAGCTAAGAAACAACATGAGAACTTCTGCAATATTTGGCCTAAAAAGGTTGTGAAAGACTAGGTCATTTCCCCAAAGTGGCTAGTGTTACTGGAAATAAATTATGTTATCAGCTTCTGAATCAGTGTTTCTTAAGAAGCTCAGCTATGATTGAAGGGTTGATAAAGCCAGCGACTACAGGATAATAGTTCAGGCTACTGTGGAGAAAAATGAGATTAGAAAATACTGAAATAAACAAAATGGATTTTTAATGTATCAGGTCTTATGAAATTCAGCCGGGGGTATAGAGAACCAGAGAACTGACTGAAACCGTGAAGTTTGGTATTTATCCTAAGAAGTCATGAAGGAGAGGAGATGTTCTAGAGAATGGAAGAATGGCAGAGATAGTGTCTATCCATAACAAGGAGAAACAGCTGAACCTGGGGATTTGTAGTCAAGTTGTATATCTGCCAATACATGGAACAAGCAATCAAACAGCGGATCATAAACCCCTTGAAGGGAACAAGGATATGAGCAGGACAGCTGGCATGTATTTTTCAGGAGTAAATCACCTGAAACCAATCTCTTTTCCTTTTGAGAAACAGCAACAGACCTGGTTGGTTGGAAAAAAAGAGTGGTTGTCAGGTGTTTTGATCTGAAGAAGGTTTTTCATGCTGTTTTACAAGACACAGTCAGAAGCAACATGGTAAAACCAGGATGAGAAGAAACTGTCCTCTGAGGTTAGTACCCAGGTGTGTAGCAAGCTGTAGTTGGAGATCTGTTCCCAATGGTTGCCTGTAAAACTGCAAGGGGATTTTGAGTGGGTTGCTTTGGGATTTGCTGGGACAGTGTGATGCAGAGTGATGGTGGAAAGCAGAGGTTCTTGTTTGCTTTGCAGACTGGGATGGGCTGTGGGACAGGTGGAGAATGGGTTCAGAATGTAATGTAACCTGGAAAAGTTGGATGGGTGGCCTGTACAAAATGGGGCAGGGACAGCTGCAAGACCCTCCTCTATTGGGTAGGAACACTGAACAGCATTAATGCAATGAGAGTGGGCGGCTTCTCGAAGATAAGGCTCTGGGTTTTGGAGTGGATCATCTTATAAGAAGGAATAGGTGAGATGTGAGTCAATAGGGTGACAGACTTTTGATTGATGAGGAACATGATCTGTGAGAGAAGACTGAATAAACCAGGGTTGCTAAATCAAAAGAAGAAAGAAAGAACATGATAAATCTTGAAAGGTTACTAAAAAGCAGAAAAAATAATCTGCACTCTTTGTCTTCTGGGACAAGGGGTAATGGGCTGTAACCTCAGTGAGAGACATGGCTTAGATGCCAGCAAGATCCTTCTACTAGTGATAATTGCGAAAAGAGGAAATAGCTTGCTTGGAAGCTTACCAAATGTCCATCCTTGGGGGTTAGACAGATTACAGTCCAGAACAACGTAGGTCTTATTTATCTCGCCTTTGGGAGATGAACATTATGTCCTTCTGAAATGCCTTTCAACTTCAATTTCTTAAATTTAAGAATCTTGTAAACTACATTTTAATCTCCTCTCATTTTTGTTCAGGTATGCCTACCTAGTCTATGAAGAGTTAAGAATTTTCCTTATTATCTTACAAAATAGTTAGCATTTAGCATCAATTCAAATGGCAAAGTCTTACAATTCACTCTCCACCTTTACTCAGCTTTATCCATTACTCTTGAACCAGTTAAATAAATATGGTTTAACCGCAGTCTACTGAATAAATGTTCTCTCTTTATTTCTCTGTCTGTATGTCTGTACATATATAATATATATATATATTTGAAATTATGATTCCATTTATCCCAAGTTTCTGGAATTTATTGATTTTTTTAACAGTGTTTAAATTACATCCACTTTTATGGAGACAAATCTGTTGAAGAATTAAACAGCAAAGTTTGCTCCAATCTATAAACATGACAGGGGGATGATTTCCTCTCATTTGCTAAATATACTGCTCCTTAGTTGGAGACATAAATAAGAATGTTGCCTAAGTAGGTCATATTTGAGCTAGGGCTTTTCAAAAGACATGAAAGCACCCACCGTGAATATACACTTCAAAGCCAGAACCCATTTTTTTGTGCACATTTTGTTCCCGAGAAGTTTTCCATCTGTTCTAATGTCATGGCTTTGCCACAGTGGCTTGTCCTCAGACTCTGTATCTCTGGCAACTCATATGTTTTACTTTTTAATGCGGCAGGTAAAGGAGATAATTGGAAGACCTTCAGAGTCAGTGGGGGGGTGGGGAGAAGGGGGTGGGCAGGAGCTAAGGGGGAATCTTTCACTTCTAAATGGAGGCAAAGGACAGACTTCCTCTTCTTCTTCTTGTTAGATAGCTCATTTGATTGGATGCCAGGAGCTGAAAGGAGGCAGCATGCATTTTGAAAGGCTTTTCGAGGAGCAAATCTGAAATTAAACGACAGATAATATTTATAGAGGTTAGTGAAGTTCCCTTCACCCTGCTCTCTGTAGCAGTGCAGTTCCAAATTCAAGATTCTTGATGGATTTAAACCCTTTTTCATCAGCAATAGTCCAACCTGATCTGCCTGTCACTTTCTAAAGCGATGCCTTTCTGACTTCTCCACGTAGCTCTGAAAGGGGAGGAAGCTTCCTCACTAATATGTCACTCAACCCACCCACCTAGACACCCACAGCTTGTTTGAAGCCAGCACAGGAAAAAAAAGACCACCACACCACACACCCTGGATTGTAGCCATGCTGAAGAAAGCACTTCTTTAAATATCAGTATCAGTGAACATTGGTCCTAGGGGTGAAGCCAGAAATAAAACCTTACTTAACTTGTATCTCAAGCCACCCCTCAATCTTACAAAACAAGCTGAGCTTTTGTTTGCTATTTTATGTGCAAAACAGTGGCAGCATCATTGTGTGCTATATTTACACAAGAATATTTATTTATTTTTATTGCAGAGTGCCCATCACTCACACAGGAACTTTGGGAGCACCACTGGGTGCCGTGTGACTCATGAGTTGCCCTACTCAGTGTCCAGCTGGTGACACTTCTGTAATGGCCTGAGGAACAGAAGGAACATCCGGGGTCTGGGGTTGGCTCTGCAAGGAACTGGCTGCAATGCCATTGCTGATGCAGTAATGTGGAAAGTGACACAAAAATCAGGGAATGGGTTTTGTTGGAAAAACTAGCAGGAGCAGTGATTGCTGGGGAAACAGGAGGGCTTTAGACCCAAAGGCCATGTGCATATGCCTGAGTAAGTCCACAGCAATGGACTGAAGGGCTGAGCTCAGCCCTGGGGGTCAGCAGGTCCCAGGACTGTGCCTGGGAGAAGGCTTTCATGTGGTATAAAGAGCTCCTCTGGTGTCTTTGGAACAGTGGCCAGGCATACTGCCCAGGGAACAAAGCCTCTTTCTAAATATCTGAAAAAGCTGCGTCTTCTCACCCTGAGGCTGGTAACATCCACCTTTACCACCACTGTCATTGCAGACAACCCTGAGACAAGCAAATTCATCTAGTACATCACCACTCACATGTATAGTGACTCTCTGGGCAGCACTGGTGTTTTCTGCTCTCTAAAGAAAAGGCAAACTGCCTTTCTTCCTGCATTTGAAAATGCCTCCATGACACAGTCCTAGCAAGCCTGTGAAACACAGTCAAGATTCAGAGCAGGATGGATTGGTTCACAGCAACACCTGGCAGTGGGATATATGGAAACACACTGCCATATACAAGGAAATTGAATTTTTTTCCATTATGAAAAGATAGAACAGCATAAGAATAAGTCTTCAAAAGACTTAGCAATTAAGAGCAGAATGAATGTGAGTCATCTGTCCAGCAAAAGCTGTGCCAGATGCAGACATAAAGTAGTTCAGCACCTTAATCCCACTTAGGCAATGCTTGTCCTATGGCAGGGAACATTTTCTGTCGGTTCGTGAGGCAGTACATGCACATACATGTACACAAACTTCAGTGTAATTTAGGGCTGTTCAGTCTGCTGAACTGCCACCTATTTATCTTAGGACATTTTTAATATGTCCCAAAGTAATTTGGAAGTGTATAAATTTTGCATTTTGTTCCAGAGATTGTTAATGTAGTCACTAACTGCAGAGCTGCCTAAAAATTTGGATTTCGGTTTGAAAGAAATGCTGTTGTTTTGAAATGTGATGTATATTTAAGTGAGCAAAGGAAAGACAGACTGAAGAAATTTCCAGCAGCTCTTCAGGGTCTATACGTGCTCAGTGGAACAGAGAGGACAGTGTAATGCAGCCTTGACGGTAAACCTTTGCTGGCAGTTCCCAAGACTCCTGGCTCCAGGGCAGTTCAGCAGAGAAGGAGACCCTGAGTGCTGAACAGGTGTCCCAAATTCCAAGCCTCACCTCCAAAGCCTTGAGTGAGGTTCCCAGACAGTTGAGATGTCTGCTGTGTTTGGGAAAGCAGCAACAGTTTGGGAAGGAATGAATTTTCATTTTCTAATCAGGAAATTTCTGACCAGCTTCTCTTTGAAGGGTTTGGTGTTATTCTGTTTGTGGAATGGGAAAGCTGCAGAGTCGCTCCTTTCTGGATTAATCCTGAAATCCTTAGACATCCTGGTTTCAGTCTGAGCATCAGAGCTTTTGGAGGTGGAGCATGACAGGTGGTATGGCTGATGAGAAACACTGGCCAAAGTGCTCTTTGCTCTGCTAGCTCTAGGCTTGCAGACAATTCCCCAAGCGATGTTTTCAGCCCCTCAGAGAGACCTTATCTTACAGAGAAGCCCAAGGTTTGAAGCTGGGGAGGGTTCATACCTTCACCTCACTCTACCTTGTAGAAGTGCAGCTTTCTGGACCTTGTGAGAGAGACTCTGAGCTCCTGGAAGATAAAGTCAGACTGTTTTGGTGAAGGTTAAACATGACTGCTATCCAAAGAGCTGCTAACTATATGAGTGTGGAGGTACTAAATGTGCCTCAGACTGCTTGTGAGAAGGGTGGTAGTAGTGGCAGACATTGTGATGCTGAAATGTGATTTACTCAGCTGCTTCCCATGCTTACCATGACTTTATTTACCTATTCCTTGTATTGCTCAGGTTGTCTGGATGGGAAAATGTGTACAGCTGGGAGTAGATATGACTTTTGAAACACAGACCCAGGGTCATGTGAAAAATGCATGTTGCTGTTTCAGTTGCAATCAGTTGTGAAAACGCAAGAGGATGAAAGGGTTTTGCTGGCTTGCTAATGGGTGCATGTGTATTCTTTTTCATGCTATTTCAATGAAAACACCTGGAAATGAACTGAGGATTTGAGGATTAAGGGAAGGAAAATGAGCTGCCAGTGTTGAAGGCAGCCAAGTTGAGCAGCAGACAGCAATATGCTACAGCTTGTGAGGCACTGGTGGGAGATAGGGGAACAGAGGAGCACAGAGGTCAGTGCTATTAACTCTGTGTAGTGGTATGTGTGAGTGAGAGCAGGGCTTTTTCAAGCTGGGCTATTAATTTTTTACTCTATTTTGCTCATTTTTTTCATCTTCAGTTTTATAAAGATGATACATTTTTTGGTGAGGGTTTGCAAGCTGCCCTTGGAGGAACTGAGCAGAATCATTGCTGGACCTAGCACTGATCTCTCTGAATTCAAGTGGTTGGTCCCTGTCACAGACTCAGGGGAACAGGATCAGCCTCTCGGGGGTCCAAATCTTCCTGGTTTCTTCACTTGGCTGCTCAGCTTACCTGTGAAATGCATGAGCTGTAAGCACAGGAAACATGAAGGCATAAAATAAATTCAAACTTCTAAGATGCCCAGCTCTAAAGTCAGCCAGCAGCGAAGTGTGGTGCAATGGTAATTAACTTCCATGATGGCAGCTCTGGGAGAGATACACATTGGGCACTTTGGGAGATTTGGTGTGATGGACTGGAAGCACTGCTAAGGGGGTCACGGGCTGGTAGCAAAACCCCCCCCGGGACCAGGGAGCACAGCAGGGTGCTGGAAAAGAGCAGCCATGAGGGGAGGAAATAAAGAAAAGGGCCCTTTGGTGCCTTCTGTGCTCCTCCTGCCCCTCCAAATGTGGCAGCTGCTGAGAGAGGCCATGAAGTAAGTGTGTTTCTCCTGAGTGCTTGCTGTAAACAGTGTGTAGAGCAGCACTGATTATACATCAGCTCACTGGGCTAACTATAGCATGGTAATTAAAGGGGTGAGAACATTTTGGAGTACTTTCCACCACTTGTTGTCTGTGTAATCCCCCTGTGTTTGGCAATAAATAGAACTTTTAAGTTTAATTAATATACACTTGGCTGGCTATCCATTTAAAAGCATGCTTCGGTGGCCTGAGACATTATCCACTTATGCAGAGTGTGGCTGGAAGAGCTGGTGCAGCGCTGGAGAGGGAGTGCAGGGCCAGGGCAAGGGGTGCTGCTGAGCCCTGGAGCAGGGAGGCACAGCTTCGTGTCCCAGGGAATGTAGGTCAGTGGGCAATTCAGAGCATGCTCTGACACAAGCATACAGGCACTGCAAGAGAAGGCAGAGTAAATAAACAGCTTTTCTCCTGAATGTGGGGCAGCTTGGGCTGTTTTAAAATTTATTTCTGAATGTTGGGTTTCGTAAGTGAGTTCCTCCCAGGCTGAGGTGTCAGAGGGTCAAACGAGTCTTGAGAGAAAAATGGAGTCTAGTATCTCTCTTTTCCCCTCAAACTTCTTTTGTGTAGGGCAGTTCAAACCATTGATTTTTTTTTTTTTTTTTTTTTTTAGAGTTTAGCAGAAACAACGGCTACAAAAAGATTGGTTTGGATTAGATCAAATATACATTCCTTCCCTCCTCCTCCCCTCCTGGGATGAAACAAACAAACAAATCATGCCGTTTAGCACCATTGTGTCATTTGCCCCGGAACAAGCCATTTCATTTCATGTGCTTTTGAAAAGCAGAGGCGAGGAACAGCTAGAGTTTCATAAAACTGCCAGAGGACTTGGACTCCAGTCCTAGTTCCAGTGAGTGCTGAGTTGTTTGTCTGCAAGAGAAGGGTGTCAGCAGGAACTATTTCATGCCCCCCTTTACTCCAGAATGCACCCCAGGCTGATGTTTGGAGGAATTTTCTGTGGGTGGCAATGACTCTGTGCAGGTGAAGGAATGAGTTCAGCTGCAATAGATGCACAAAGTGAGCCATGGCGGAGAAGTGAGGGTCAGGGTGGATGGGGAAGAGACTTTACTTGAAGAGGAAAGAAAAGGGTTCAGGAATGAAGCAGGTCTATAATGTTGCAGCTTCTGCTTATTTCTTTCAGTCTCTGATACTATTTTCCCACTGCTCTCCTTGCCTCTCCTGGTTCTTTACCCCATGCTTGCTCACCTTCTATTCTCATGTCTTTTATTACCTTCTCAGTCTTTCCCTGTGGATCAGGTGCTTTGATCTGGGAAGTCAAGTTAGTATGCCACCGTGTAAACTGGTAACTGGTATCCTTCCTAGTGATGAGCTAATGTATGTAGGGTTGTATGTCTTGAAGACCCAGCTTTAATTTTCACAGTTTTTATTTTTGTTTTTCTTTTGTGTTTGTGTTGATTAAAAAAAAAAATTAAAGTGCTCTGCAAGAGCAAATTCACTGGCCTGTTCTCCAGGGTGGAGGGCATGAGAAATGTCCTCTCTCCTGACTTCAGGGTGGAATGAAACAAACACTTGTTGGGTACAAATAATCTGTCCTATTTTCTCCATCAATTCCAGGAAGAGAGGAAGTGTTTCCCCAAGGAAAACCTCTCTCTGCATTATCAGTAAAGGAGCCTGAGGTGGCTGGCTCAGGTGCAAGTGTTGGCTGTGGGTGTCCACCTGTGCCCGGAGGGGCAGCGCGCTCTCTCTGATTGTCCTGGCCAGTGGCAGTTCAATTAGCAACAGAGGGTCCAAAAATAAGCAGATTTAATAAAAAAAGCTTTGTGGCATGGTGGCTGGGGCCGTGCTGTGCAACTAATTAACTTGCTAACCCTGTGGAAGCGCTTCCAAAAATGAACTCCTGTTCTCTGCTCCTGTGTTTCCTGCATTCAGTTTCCTGTGCTGCTTCGGCTTCTGTCCCCTTCCCCAGGTGGTCAGCATAGCAATGTCACTTATGCCTGCTGTGTGTATGGGAGGGACATGTCACATCTTGTGCCTTTGCTGGCCTGCCACTGTGACCTTCTGCAATAGATGAGAACATCAGCTCCCCCTCCCTGAAGTGGGGCAGATCTTTTGCTGGAAGAAGACTTCTCCTTTCTTTGGGCTTCCCTGTTACATGCAGTAGTCACCCACCAATAATTGTATAGAAGGACAATGAGATAAGTGATTTTTGAGTTGTGCTTCCTTTTCTTCATGGCAAGTGGAGTGTTATCCATCTGCACAGTCATCAAAGGCATAGATGTGTTTCTCTTTTACGTTGTAAGATTTATCAGCAATGCATGTGAAACATAGCTTCCTTTTTTCTAAATCTTTCTGGTTTTTCCATTTACAGAAATATCCTGATTTTCATACTGTGGCTTGAAATGCCTGGCTCTGGCTATTTGTACCTGCTTTGTAATAGCCCCACTTGAGAGGTGAAAAAGAAGGCTCTAAAGCCCAATTCCAAGATTACGACCTGCACATTATTTTAATTTAAACTCACCTCCTGTTACAACAGAGAATCAAGGTGTAAGTGTGTAAAGTGCTTTGGGAGCCCTGTGATAAAAGGCCCTATAAAAACATAAATGTAAGCAGATGGCAGTCACAACCTGCCGGGTAGGAGCAACACACAAGCTCACAGAAAAGGGTGTGAACTCAAGCCCTTCCCGAAATTATCTTGGACAACAATAAATGTAACCTTTGCCAGGGCCTGGGCATTTGTAATGTAGACCCCATTATTTCTCACCACATTGCCTCAGCCTGAGACACAAACTAAACCATTGAGTTGCGCCTCCAAGCACGTTCAGGCTTTGTGTGTCTGTTTGAAAAGAGATCCAACACCAATGGCAAAGTCATGGCTGTATCTCAACCACTTTGATGTTGATATCCTCAAGAAAAGGCATAAAGTAAGAAGTCCTTGGATACTGCATCACCAGTTTGTAGCTAAGCTTAGTCTGGGCCATGATGTGCAGAAATGGAAAAGAGTGAAAAATGTAACGAGCAAGACATGCAGAGACGTGTTTGCTGAGGAAAAGGGAGAGCTGGTCTTTTTTCTACCCTTGCCTTGCCTGTTCTTCTAAACACCATTTTTTTTCTCAAAGGATGGATTTTCTCTTTATCTAACTTGTCTTTTTTCCCTGCTGTGAAATGTTTTGGGTCACACGATATTTTGCTGGGCTTTAGAAAACTGCTAAGAATTAATTAATCCATAATTAAATTGATGGGGAAAAGACATACAGAACTGTTAATAGAATTACATCCTCAAAAGGAACAAAAATAAGACAGTTTCCTTTAATTTCTCTTTTTTACAGTTTGCAATGTGACACATTTCTGACCAAGTTCGAGTTTAGACAAAGTGCATGTGGCAAAAGTTGGAAGTGTTGTAATGCTGCCTACTGTGATTTGTATAAACATTTAGGATCCCCTGGAGAGGAATGTAATCCAGGGTTCCTTGCTTACACAGAAACGCTCAGAACAATATAACATTTGAAAGAAAAGAAACATTTTTAATTGGATTTGTGCTGACTATTTTCGAAATACAAAGAAGACACTTTATCCAGTAAGCAGCAGATTGTTTGCAGTCACAGGGAATCGGCAGGCCTCAAATTAGCTGCAGGACAGCCCTTGCTGTTGTTCTGTGAGCCCAACAAAATGTGAGATTTAAAGGAAAAATACTAATGATAAGAAAAGGCTGTAAAATTCAAGCCACATGTTTCTCTAAGTTTATGCGAGTTAGGCTGAATGGATCATGTGATTTCCTCATGCATTCCTCAAATTATAAAAAAAAAAAAAAAATGGAAGGGGAAGATTGTCAAGTTTGTCTTTCTTCTGACTAGAATTCTTGCTATGGGATGGGGCAGACCCCGACGTGTGCTCTCCTTTGCTCCCTGGCACTGTGCTGCCAAAGGGTGACCTTGGCTTGCTCCACAAGACCTGCCACCTCCCTCTGAACCCTTGTACCACTGGGGATGACCTTCCCTGCTTTTAGCACCCATCCCACTGCTGTTAGCAGGAGAGGGGCAGCTCAGGCACTGTTCCCAGTTTCGTGCTGGGTTGAGTCCCTTTCCTGTTTGTATTGAACATGAAGAGAGGAGAGACCTGTTGTTTCATCAGTGACATCAAAGAGAAGAAAATTGCTCTCCAGTGTATCCAAATTTGCAACATCCCTTGACTTTTGTAGTAATAGAGAGAGGATATTAGAGGCTTTTAGTAAAGGTAGAAAGCCTGGTTTTATTTCCCTTTTCCTTCCATGGTTGCATTTTTTTTCTTTCTTTGCATTGTTGATCAGTGAGGTCCATCGGTAATGTCAACAGGCCTTATTTTGCCAGATGCAGCATTCCTCTTAACCTCAGTAGCAGTTGAAGAATCACTGAACTTAAGGTGAGAATAGGCTCCAGAGCAGAGCCTGGAGTGCCCTGAGTCATCTAAAAGTTCAGTGCCTCTGTAATTGTTTGTATTTATTATTTCCAAGTATTAAAAGAAATGTTAAGATGTATTCCTATAAAAAGAAAAGATACAAGCTCAGGTTCATCCTACTGATCTTTTGGCACTTCATGGAAAACATAAAATAAGGAATATTTCCACTCAGGTCTCTTTCTATGTAACTAGTGAAAAGAAATTAATGTCTTCATGGGGAATTTAAAACTGCACAGGATCTGAAGGTTCCTCTGGAGGGGACTGTTGCTTCATTGACTCGAGTGACTACACACTTACCATAGGTGTCTTATCCAGGTACTTGTGGTTAGCCTGTAAGTGAAGTTCTGGACAGAACAATTTGTATGTGACAAGATCCCATAACTGTTGTTTAAGGCACGTGCAGACTAGGTTGGTTCCAGTAAGTGTTTGGCAGAGCTGTTAGCACCTTAGGTCAGGATTAGTAGAGCCAAGTGGGTAGGAATGGTTTTTTTGAGGGACTGGGATAAGGAGGGCTCCTAGAAAATGAGATTTAAGGTGGGGCAAAAGGAAGCAGCATGGGAAGGAGGACTGAGAGTAAGGGCTTGGAAGGAGGGACAAGAAAGTTAAGCTGAATATACCTAAGTAACAGATAAATGCTTATGCTCTTACCACCTCTTCATTAAGGACCTCTAAGAAAAGTTCTTAAGAAAGAAGACAAAAGCCTCTCTTGTCTATGGATGATGGTCTATGGATGCCAGTTATAGCAAGGAGAAGCTAAGATAAGGAGGACTGCAAGGAGGGGATAATTCTGCAAGACAGTTTTGGGAGGTGACCCTCCCAAATTTCCCAACATTAGTGATCTACAGGTATAGATGTCGAGTCTGAGCTAGTTGTCCTGAGCTGCCTTTTCAGTCAGAGGAGAGGAACTGCTGCTTTTATGGTGCAGTTCAGCTGAGCTATTTTAGATGTCTGCTGAAAAATGTGATGAATCCTACTTTGCCTCCTTCCATTGATGAAAATGGAGCTGAGGGATGTTAACTCAGATGCAAAGTCCATGGTTTATAAGTCACTAATGAAATGATCTCTAGACTTGCATTCACCTCCAAACAGCATACAAAACTGCCAAATATTTGTTCTTTCTGGACAAATTTTACTCTCTCACGATCCAAGCAGGACTTTTGGGTGGTCAAGGAGACTTACAAGACTGATATATTTAAGAAAAGGCAAAATGAGATATTTTTGGTAAATTGCATTTCCTTATTAGTCATCACTTCCCTTTTTATTCTGAGAAACAGCCCTCTTCAGGCGTGTTAGTTTTATTTGGCAGAAGCGTAGATAACTCCAGATGTTGCTGATTCTTTTTCAGTTTCTTGCCTTAGGAAACTTTAGTTGCACCTGAGAGAAAATAGAAGCCAACCTGGAAGAAAAAGAAAAGATATATAATAGCCTTGATAGAGGAAAAGAAAAATCAGGTTAATTTATATGCTCTGGATGATGTCTAATTGTTTCCTTAAAGATGAATTAAAAGCCTTTTTATTCACGAAGAGATGAGTTCAGGGCCTTGTACTTCTATTAGAGCTGAAAACATCGCTGATAAAGAGCTGGATTTTCTAGCTTCCCTTAAGGGTCTACTATTGCAATGGAAAACAGAGCACTAAAGATAGCAATTGGCAAGTAAGTAGAAGTGATAATAGGCTTTGATATTAAGGAGCAGTATCCTTGGCTTACATAAGTAGGTGCCATCTTCTTATTTCAGCAGAGGTCTGCTTTTTGGCCCAGATTGGCAAAAAATTTTCACCACACTGAGGCACCTAGATTTTTAGCTATGTAGTGTTGTAATTTTAAATCTGCAAATACAATGTGTTATCCACCATGGCTTTCACACTTTTGAAGTTTGTTGAAGGATATTCTTGATGTTCTAATCTACTAAGGATAAAGCCTGAGAAAACACTGATTTTTTTGCCATTCTTTAGGATACATTTCTTTGCTTACATTTTCGGTTAAATCAACAGAGGTTGATGAGTTTAAGGACATACAGACCTTTCCCCTCCAGAAGAGCAGTTCATCTCTAGTTCACACTGCTAGACACTGAAAGTCATTCCACCTAAAATAAGATAAAATAAAATAAAATTTAAAAAAAAAGGAAAAAAAGAGAAAAAAATATGTCATCCAGTTAATGGCAAGTAAGAATTCACAAGCCTGCAACCCATGAGATAGAGCTTTCCATGTCACTAAGCAGAGTGAGCAGGCCTGGAGTCTGAATAACGTGCCAAAGCGTTCCTCTGTGCAACCCCCGGAAAGCTCAGCAGACTTCTCTGACCAGGGCTGGAAGACACCAAGATTTCTAGGCTATTATCTTCCATTGGAATAACATTCAGTCAAAGATAACTTGCTCCTTCTGGTGAAAGTACTTCCATATAAATGAGGGAAGGAGTGGTGTTCTGTGGAAAGCAGTCTGGTATAGCTTCTGACAGATAACAGCGATTGTGATGAGGAGTAAACACCTCAGTCACCGGGTGATGCAGAGCACGCTGATGCACCCTGGAAGCAGAACCACGGAACGCAGCTGAAGGCTGAATCACTGCTGTATCTAATTAGGCACATCAGTTAAGATATGCGAGCCTCCAACTGTCTGAGAAGGGCTGGGATTGCTAATACCAATCTGTTATTGTCCTCACGGCTCAGAAGAGGTGAGGGTTGATAAGATTAAAGAAATAGCATTTTGTGTTAGAGTGGTCAGTAGCTTTCTGGTTGCTTGTTGGGGGGAAGGAGGGGCAGGCAGTTAAGTGGTGTTGCATCATTTTCTGATTTGGCCCTCTGACTAATGTCAAGGTAAAGAAATAAATCGCTCGCATTTAATGTGTTGGTGAATAACAGCAGCCCCTTGATTTTCTAATGCAGTGTCATTTGAATTGTATATGCTATTGAATCAGACAAAATATGTATTTATGCATTAGGTTTCTTCAAAATTCCTAGTATGTTTTTTAACAAGATGCAGGGAAAATAAACTGAAATGCCGATCTTTTTATTCCTGGGTTGTTTGTGACAAAGCATCAGCGATGTCCTGTGCCGAACATGATTCGCGTACGGCGCAGACAGCGGATACTGAGTTTGAAAGGGGACTAATCAACAATCTTTGGAATAAAGAAGTGTCTTAACTCAAAAATGTTGATGCATGAATGAACGTAATTCTTTGTGCACTGAGTTACTCTTTAGGGGACACATCTACTGTGGCAACTACAACTGAACCAGTTCGGTGCCATTCACAAGCAAATTAAGTTGTAAAATCTCACCGTATATGTATGTGTGTGTCTAAATATCTCTAGAGAAATTATTTATTTATTTTCTACTTTGCTCAAATTTTTCCTCTACCAGTGTGCTCATTTCATTCCTGGAGTCACTCTATTGATGTTAACAGTGGGGTATCAAGGAGGTATTTTGCTCTTCTACATTTTTAGGACAAAAGTTTCTGGGACAAGGCCACACACAGCTGCAGGCGAGCTGTCTGATCCAGGCAGGGGACTGATGTGGGGGTGGAGGAAGGTCTGCTTCTCTGGCCTTGGGGGACAGCACAAATCCAAGCTGGGTAGCATGTGATAGAGCAAGGCAGCAATGCAGAAATGCTAAGGAAGGTGGATGTCTTGGCTCCTAGATTTTTAGGGACAATTTGGTGAAGGATTGTTGAGGGCACCCAGGGAAGGTGTGCTTTATGAAAGAGCCTGGCAAAGAGCAGGTGTGAAGAAGGAATGGTGAAGGGGGTGTCAGAGTGCTGTGGCAGCTCATCTCATTGATGGCCAGTTGGACAAGGAGCCTTTGTGCTCTGCCTTTCAGGCATATAGTAGTTGAAGATGAGATAAGGAAACACTGAAGAAGGAGGATGAACAGATTACTCTTGCTGGGAAGATGACACCGTGGGTCTCTAATCTAGGCAGTGTTGAGTATTGCATATAGCCTCTGAGTTGTCTGAATGAACATGAAAATGCAGGGTCCTCTTGAAAATTAGGGCACAGCTCCATGTTATGGATCCTTCATCAATGGATCCAATATACCCTCTCCCACCCTTCTTTGCCCCCACACAAGGATCTACTGTCTCCACTGCTGTGTCTCTTCTACTGCTGGTGTGTCCAGGACTGGTGAAATGAGATGACTAAGGAAAAAAAGATTATGACAGGAAGAAAATAGAAAAACAGGTGGCTAATAGGAAAAAAAAGTGCTTCTTTAGAACCAAATCATTTTATATCTCTGACTTAGCTGGGTTGGTGCAAAGGAGAGGGATAACCAACCCTTCTTGGGGATTGGAGGGGACTGAGATGAGTAGGGGTGGTGAGGGTAGGGCTGAAATTTTTTAGCCAACACTACTCCCAAAGGATTGGAAACACCATAATCCATTTTTAATAGGAATGGGATTCATCTAATGTTTCTAAAAAAATGGGTGTGTGCATATGGACACTGGTCATATCTGGAGAGCAAGAGCTCTACCCAATCCAATAAATCAGCTCCCTACTGCTGAGCTGCTTTTTCTGTCCCCTATGAGGGAGTCCAGATGCCCAGCTGACCCCAGTACCTGAGTCTTAGAGCACTCAAATGATCTCAGATGAGTGCTACCCATACCCTAGGAATAGTTCATATATTGTCCAAGTTTACAAGTAAATCCATTAACTAGCTTGATTATAAGCAGATTCTGTAAGCACCTAAGATTGGACCTATTTTAATGACGGAAAAACCTCTTGTCTGTAGGTTACACTGTTAAAGAAATATGATCATCTTCCATTTAGTGTCATTATTTGCCAAATATAATTTCTTGCCAGCAGTGAAAAATCATGTTTTGCTGGAGGAAATTCCTTAAACACTTGCCATCTCTCAACATTGCTTCCCTCCTCTATTGTTTCTAGAAGGAATAAAACTCCAGAGTGCTTTAAGCAAAAGAAAGACCTCTGCTTTTCTTTGTCATCTGAATGTGACTTAACCTCTTCTCTGAGGACAGCTGGCCTTTGCTCTCCAGTGGGGGATACAATGAAGACGTGATACTGGAAAGCTGGAAGACCTTGCTCAAAGAGTCATTTTATCTAATATGGCACCATAGCTGCTACAGTGACTCTGTAATCATTTTATGTTTACTGGCTATAATAACCATATGAAATGAATGTGCTACGTGGTATACTGCATACAGTAAACCCGAGGCAGAACTGAGGTTATTTAGGTACCTATTTGAATATAATTAGAAACTATTTCTTTAGTTTAGAATACTTGGTTTGGAGATAATTAAATAACCCTGTAAAAGACACTATAAAAGATAAATATGTATTTAGTCACCCGGCTATTTTGCTGGAGTTTTGGTCTGGCAGTTGTTACGGCACTGCATAACTATAACTCAGCAATATAGTATGTAATACATTATTATTACCTGGCCATTGATCAGATGAACTGCTGCTTCTGGCTGCTTCTCCAAGCCAGCTCAAGCTGGTCCTGTGTCCCAAGCTAGATCAGTGCACTAAGTACCCAGCTGACCAGAAGAGCTGTGTTTTATTTATCATAATTGTTATAACATTGTTCTTAACTAAGGGACTCTACTTTTGTTTATATCCTGTTTATAAACTAGATTAATTCCATTGCCACTTTCTTACCTGGAACAAGTACAGATGACATTATTGAACCCTTAGTTGTTGCCTAACACTTTTAGTAACCCACCTGAATAGTTTGTGATCTCCCACAGGTAGGGAACAGAGGTATGTTTTAAAAATAAGTCTGTACAGTTTGTGTGCCACTATGTGAGACATTTTGGAAGGATTTGGTGTTCATAAAGTGCAGATCATCTGCTTTTTGATGAGCAGGCTTGTCAAAGTGTCCCAGAATAAATGTCTAAATCTTTTACATTACCTTAGAAAAGATAAACCAATCTGTCTGATATTACTGACTGTTATTAATTAATTTCTGCGATTCTTTTTTTTCCCTTACACTGTGCAGAATAAAAGGGAGAAACTAACTTGTCTCTGCATGCCTTTTTCATAGTTTGAAACTTCTGGGTTTTTTCCTTTCCGACCCTGTCATCAGTGTAAACTGTGGTTTGCAGGTTTCCCCCCTTTTTCTTTCCCATTAGTCGCTCTATTAAATATGTTAATTATAGTGTCCCAGATTACTGGGAGCTCCTTAAATCAAAGCCATGAGTCTTGGTAGCAAGGCGCTTAGCTATGGGCTTTGCTGATGATAACTGCATCATATGAGTATTCATACAGAACTGATTGAGCCCCTGAGGCCAGATGCTAGAGCTGTATTGTGCTGCTCTGGCACCATCATGCAGACTTCAACAGAGTTTGCAGGTCTGCTTGAAGCCTATTTCCAAGTGAGGAAGTCCTGCCATACTGGCTTTGATGCTGCTGCATCTCTTGCAAAACACAGCCTTCACTGGAAGGAGGGAAATGAGGCAGAAAGATGTAGCCCAAATGGTCTGGCCAGGAGGGCTAATCCCATTTGTTGCATACTGAGCTGAGAGGAGTTGGATGGTTTTTGTGGTCAATGTTGTTTTTACAGTTCAAGACTTGGAGAGGCCTAAAAGAATAACAATAATAACTAACCATTAAGAAATTTATTATTTTTATTAATACTACTATTACTGCTGCTACACAGTCAAAATTGACAGCGCTCGGTACTGTACAAATATATTGTGTCTGAAGAAACTTGCACTGGCAGCTTTAAAATTTCCCTCGCTGTGCATCTCTGATCCTGCTTTTGGCTTTTCCCAAGGTATATTTGTTGAGATGGGCTGGTACATGCTATGTCTTAAAGCAGCTACAAAGGAGCTTTATTTGTACTGCCTGTCATTTCAAGCTGGAAGAATTCAGTATCTATCTCACTGCCTTTGCCATATACAGTTGGGTTTTCTCCTTCCCCTCTGTAATTCTTCTGGGGACACTGCATAATAAAAGTCTCAACTTAATCAAGAAAAATTCAACATGTGGCACGGCAAGAGAGAGCGTCGGGATTTAAAAGCGTAAAGCAAACAAACAAGCAGGCCCTTGTGATGTCAGACTAATAACACACTTGCTGCTGTGCTCTCTGGCTTGCTGGTGTGTGTACTGTTTCCCTGTACAACATTGTTCTGGGCTTTGTTTCCTTCGGCTGCTCAGCCCGAGAGGGTTCCCTGCTGCCAGGGGGCTGCTGGGACATCAGCAGGTGTCTGAATAATTGGAATAAAAATTCTTTTAGAAAGAAGCAGCTCATGGAAAAGAAAACCCTGTCCTTAGATTAAAAAAGTAAAAAATAAAATAAGAAAAGGATCTTCATTTTCTGGGGCAATTAGCAGTTTCAATTCTTCCTTTCTCTTAGTTAGAGATAAAATTAAGTCACTCACATGAAGGAGCAATTGTTCCAGATTGGAGCAGACTCAGCACAGCATGTGATGAGGGCAACCGTGTCCTGTGAGCCTGTGAGGAGTGGAGGCTGTTTGTGGCATAGAGTCCAGTGCTTGACTCCTGGGTCAACGCCACAGAACAAGGCTGTGCTTTGTCACTTGTGGCCGTGCTGCCATGTGAAAAGCCAAGGAAGGACTAGCCGCCATTCCACACTCGGTCACAGTGGTTTTTAAACCCCCCTTTCCCACACCCTGTTTGAAAGCAAAGACTGACTGCTGTAGCAGAAGCCGGCTGCCTAGGCACAGATGGATGTGGGTGTCTTTTGCTGCTTGGGCACCCAGTAGCATCTAGCAGTCCAAAAGGACGTCAATCCTGCGGGCCAGCCCAGCCACGGGGGCCAGCTGGGGGGCTCCCTCCCCACAGAGGCAGAGAGCATCTCTGACACCCCCTCCCCTCAGCCCGGGCTGCCTCCCCTTGGGGCTCTGCTGTGCTTGCCTTCGCTGCTGGTTGCTCCTGGCCAAGCAGAGGGAGGGGGTGCTCCTTCCATTTGGTATGTAAAGGGCGTGGAGCTGGATGTGCTGTGGTGGATGTCTGTGCTCCTGGTTGTCTTAGCTGCTCCCTTGAACGCTTTGGGAAGGGTGAGAGAAGAGGGCTGAGCTCGCAGCTGTGGATGTGGGCTGGAGCAGCTGAGAAGTAGTTGCTTGTAGGGACTTTTGATGCCAGTCCTGGAGGAAAGACCTGGGCCATTTTAAGGCATCCCTATGCATTAGGTGGCAGGTTAGGCAGGAGCATGCAGCTGTTGGGGTGGAAGAGAGACTCCATGTGGAAATTGTGTCCCAGCTCTGAGAAGGGGCAGCCTGTCCCCTGCAGTGCCAAGCAAGGTAGAAGTGTGGTGAGAAAGCCCAGACCAGGTCTGGGAGGCATCCTGGGACTGATGGTGGGAGTGGGCTTTAGTGTTACCACCCCAAGTGCTCCACAGAGAAGTAAGGACTGCACCCAGACTGTATGCAAGGTTCCCTGGGTGCTGGCTCTCTGGACTTCAACCCCAGGGAAATATTTGTTCTCTCTTGCATGCTATTTCTCCTTCAAGGACATCTGAGAGTCCTGCATAGTGTGTAAAATATCAGGAATCCCACCCACATAACAAGAGAGGTAGTAGGATGAGCAGTGGTTAGAAGAAAATCCCTGTGGAAGGACATAGAGAGGGCTGGGTCCTTGCATTTGCAATGGGATGGGGAGAAAAGGGCTTAGTGGCTGAGTGTGTAAGAGCCCCATAGCTTCTGCAATAATTTTGGCATTCAGCATGTTTATGAATAATTAAATAAACTGGTATGACATGAGGGAATAAGCTGTAAAGTGTCACAAAGCACCAGAAACAAAATCCATCCAAAATGCTTCTTTTCTTCTTGAGGAAAACCTAAAACAACTTTTCTGATTACCTGACAGTCCATTTAATCCCCGGGAAACATTCCTTTGTTACAGTTTCAAGGAGAATTACTTGAAATAATCCTTTGTACAATGCACTTCATTCTATTTTAGTTTAAAATCAAGTCCCTTTTCTTTTTTGAATTTTTTTTTTAAGGAAAAAAGCAAAAAGACCCCTAATCAATGCCTATGGAAAAACTGAGGGCAAATCTGAGGCTTTCTGGTACAAGGATTGCCTTTGTGAGGAGATCTGTGCTAAAGATACCAAGACTGCAAGGGCTGAACAAGAAATAATAATTTAAAAAATTAAGACAAAAAATTCCCTGAAGCTCAAATCATTGCAATTGCATGGTGCAGACTCAGCCATCGCTGAGATGAGGAATGGTCCTCGATGGGTCTGCGTCACACGTGGGTGCCTTCAGCAGGGCTTTGTGCTGCCAGTGACCCAGATTCAGGAGGAGACCTGGGGTCCCCAGCACAGAGATCGTCAAGGCTTTTGAGTGACACATGGTCAAGGAGGAGAACTGGGCTTGTCTGGGGCTGCTGCCATCTGCCTGCCCTGCAGCAAAGGTCACTTTCCAGGAAAGAGCCAGCTCGCCTCTTGGAAAAGCTGAGTGGTGTGGTGAAGGGAGGAAAGTAAAAGGCAAAAAAATATAAATAAAACATATTTTGTTCCTCGCTTTCTGGATGTCATTAGTTAGTAATTCTAACAACAGGAAAAGGGTATAATCTGGAGGATGTTGGGGGCTGTGAGTTTGACATTTGAATGCTCTCAGCTTGTCTTCTCTTTCTTATTGACTCCTGAGATTATTTTCTCTTCTGTAATATTGACATAAATCTTATTTACCTTACAGAAATGTGTAAAAATTTACTCTATCCATATTCCCAGACACCTAAGGACATTTCACATGTGCAATCTGTAGGATGCTTCCCAGTGGGATGTCTTAGTTTAGGCCAGGGTATTTGTTTAAGTGAGGGCAGGTGGGTCAGAGCCTTCCTCCAGAGTAGGCTTGGAAGGTGATGGCATTTTCCTCTTTACCAGGTCTCTTCCTTGGATGATCATGCTGTTGGACATGGAGAGAAACTGTGTCTTACTGTCTGTAGTCAAGGTCTGCTTTTCCCCACATCATCTGTGACTCTGCTCTTGACTGAGCCATGAAACTCACTGCCACAAGCTAGCATGGAAGCCAAGGGGTTAGGAATATTTCAGGAAAAGCAAGGCCTGTTTCCTGGATGAGAGCTTTCTGAATGACACTGGATGGGCAAAAAAAAAACCAAAACCAAACAAACAAAAAAGAAAACCAAACCAAAACCAACCAACCAAACAAACAAAAAAAAAAAAACCTGCCCCAAATTGATGAACACCTTCAGCCTCCAAGGAAGGGAATCAGGAACTTGAGGTTTGCCTGAAGTGGTTTTGCAGTGATTTCCAGTGGTGTTCCTCCCACCAGGGTCAGCAGCACTAGGTCCTAGGCACATCTAGGAAAAGATATTGAAAGTACACGTGAGAGGTTGGGGAAGGCTGCTGAAAAATATTCATTCTACTATGGTTCAGCACTGATTGCACTGGAGGGAAGAATTAATAACTGCTGCCTAGGCCACAGGTTATTCCCTTTATTTTCATTCTCATTTTTTTTTCACCTTAGCTTTCAGAAACTTCATTGCTTTTTTTTTTCCTCTAGAGAAAGAAACTCCCTTTGATCTATAAATAGCTCCACAAGTCAAAGCAATGGGGCAACCTTAAAAATATATTATGGCTATGCCAGTAGTGACTCTGTTGCTAAGGTTATATTGAGGTTTGAACTGAAAGCAGGACTAATGTTCCTTTTTTCACCCTCCACTGTCTAGATACAGTGGCAGGACTCAGCACAGAAAGACTTCAGAGGACGACTGCCTTTGCTGTGTATTTACTGGAGGGAAATCTGGAACCTGAGATCTCACCCTTCCTCTGTGATCTGCTTGCGTACCGGTGTGTCTGTGTTGGGTACTGTGAGCTCCCTTTTGGACATGCAGAGTGGTCTGTATGAGAGATTCCCCATTCCCAGAATGACAAGATTTTGCTCTTGAGGAACCACTTGGCCATGTTGTTTGCTTCCCCCCCGCCCATCCCCAGCATTCCTCTTTGTTGGCTGTGTTGGCTGGGAGCAGGTCCCAGTGGAAGAGAGAGGGAAGGTGGCAGTGGTCTGGGGCAGCCCAGGGGGATGGTGGGGTCTGCAGGGTGGTGTGTGGGACCTGGGACAGCTCTCTGGAGCATAGCATTCAAAGAAAGAGGGATGGAAAAGGAGACAGTAGGAACCTTTGTGTGGGGTTGGTGCCTTCCCTTCCTGTACAGGGAGATAGAGGGGCACAGAGATGGGATGATGTGGGAGGATGCAGGACTCTGCAAAAATCCAGAGTGATCTTGTGAGCTGCAAATTTTCTGAAACACCTTCTTTAAAAAAAAAAAAAAAAAGAAAAAAGAGCTCCTGAGAGAGGGAACACAATGTTATTCTTTAAACAAATACCTTTAGAAATAATGTCCTATTTGGTTCAAACAGAGCAGGAAAAAACAACTGAAAATGCAGTTAATGTGGAATGCACTAAATGCTCATGTGAAGTTGCCAACACATTATCCTTGTATCTTTAACCAGGGAGGACTTCACTTGCAGAAATGGCTCTTGACAAAGTTAAGTGGACCTATATATTGTTTGGGAAATTGCCCTTATTTTGTGTGCTTCTTGTTCCCGTAATGGAACCCATGAGCAGAGGATAATTGCAGCAGTCTCATCTGTCAAATAATATTAGAAGTCAACAGCTATAATCTCAACCACTTGCTTTACACAGCTTTTCTCTGTATTTTCTGTTCAAATTGTCAGTTGTTACATGTAAGTGTCCCCATTCCCTGTGGCTGATAAAAGTAAAAAGATTTAAGTAAATCAGGAGGAGTGCAGAGACAGGGCTTGGGCAATGGTTCTCAGAGCTAGCACAGTAAATCATATGACAACAGCACAGTGGATATGAAAAATTACAGCCTGAGTGTAGTGTTACTTGTTACTATTATTGGCAGAGCAGCGTGGCACTGAATAGTTTGGCTTTGCAGGGATTTGGGGAAGCTACTGATTGGGTTTAGCTTGTGTGGGTTTGTGCTTTATGAGCTTGGCTTTTAGTTTCAGGAGATGAATGAGTCCCTAAAAACAGAACTCAGCTGAAACCATCTTCTCATCTGTGGGTCAAATCAAAAGCATTGTAAAATTAATTTGTCGGGACAGTCACTCAGCTGTGACACTGCAACGCAGGACACAGTTTCCCCAAAGCTCCTGTATCATCACCTCATCATCCTTATTCTCCTTTTTCCCCCCTCAGTGTTAGGGACAGAAATATAGTTATGGTTACATTGATACAGACTCCCCACACCACCACCTCCTGGTGAGGCTCTACATCTGCTCCTGCTTTGCAGGAAGGAGGAGGAACCCATCTCCCTCTCTGTGTCTCTGCTGCTCCCAAAAGGGCACAATCACTGTTTGTAGTAGTTTTGTGAGCATTTTATGGCTCTGTGAGGAGCTGGATTGAGACTGCCAATGTATTTTTTATTGCCATTGAATAATTATCAATTGGTCAAAGCTGTATCGTGAATGCATGAAGTCAAATTCATGCTCCTGGCTGAAGGGAAGAGACTGTTTGTCAATACCAGCCCTCTATGCAGCAGACAGGGAGATTGTTTCCACAAATAGCTCAAGCCAAGTTTGGCACCCTCTCTTGCATGCTGATGGCAGCTCTTCCTGGTTTCACTTAGTGGCACAGGTTATATGCACTGAAATACCGTGAGAAAAGCTTTCAAAAGGAGGCTTGAAGGCTATTGTGCTAGAGATGTTTAACTCCAGCTCTCCATGTAGAAATGTCTTCCACCCTCAGACAGCCTTGTGTGAGTTTACTTTACTGCATGTCAGACTATGAGCCTCCAAAATGAGCAGAGCCATTGCACTCTGAGTTCACACCTTCCCACGTGTCACTATAGCTTCCTGTGTTGACAAGCCCTCGGTGGTCAGAGCTTTCTCTTTTGTTCTTTTCATATTGATTGCATCCTGAGGCTATCAGAAATCTTTGATATAAAACCATATGATAAGTCCAATGAAAGCTCTGGATAAGGAGCTGAGGTGTATTGTTGCCTTTGCTGTGTGATTGAGTCATTGCTCAGGTGCTCTGATAATGTCAGCTGCCTCCTTCTGCTGAATTTTACCCCTCAGAGCTACTGATAGGGTGATCCCATCCATCAGACCATCTTCCTCCAGTTCTTATTCCAGAAGGTCTGTAGCAAGCTTTTGGCTTTCTTCAGTGGAATATTTGTATGTACATGGCAGTACAGGTCATGATTAATGAGCTCTGCAGTCTGAATGTTTTTTTTAATGTCAGAATAATAAAATATCTGGCTCGTCAGATTGCTTGCCCTGATTGTTCAGCTAAATGCATTTAGCACCAGAGGTAGAACCAGCATATACGTATATGAATACCATTCTGGCAATTATTGTCAGAAGTGACAGCTGATTGCAGGTATTAGAATGATGCAACTTGTTCAAACTTAATGTTATCTATTATGAACTCTACTTCATGATGATAATAGCTGGAAGGCATTGATTTTGTTTTCTGTTACTTATCTCAAGCCCATACATTTTGCTTGCATTATTGACTTTTCTGATCATTTCATGCATCATCTCTTCAGAAGATGTGTAAATCAATGTTGACTGGCAATGTATGTTGTTTATTAAGCTGCTGCGTAGGGTTTACACCTTGAAGAAAATCATCAAACGCATGTCTTGAATAATTGTTGAGCAGGCCTGGCAAGAGAGGGCAGCCTTGGAGCATGCTGGTGCTGGCATGGAAGAGTTCAGTTAATTATTTATCTGGGCCACAGTATTTGCATGCCTATATGAATTTTTTATGAAGTTAATTAGCTTTTCAAGATGTTGAATCGGTTCAGCGCTGCAATGATTGCAGCCCGACACACTGGGCGAGTGGCTCGGAGAGAGACGCCTGAGTCACAGGCAGGAAAACAGGCAGTGGGGAATGCAGATGGGTGGGGGTGCCTTTGAGCAACTTCAACAGGTGGCCCTTAGCACCATGAAGCCTATTGTGTTTGCGGTCAGCAGTTTGAACACGTAATACAGGAAGGGGCTCAGATTGCACCTCTTTCTCAGGCAACAGATTTAGACATTTAGGTTGAAGTAAAACTCCACCCACATTAAACCCGAGAGGGTGGAATGAAGAGAAACTGGGGAAATTAAAACCCATCCCATGAGATGGCCCAGGCTGCACAGCTGCGGCACAGGCTATTCACTCAGAGCTGCTCATCCAGACCATGGATGGAAAAAAACAGTCATCGCCTCTCTGCACCAGCTGGGGCCACTGCAAAGTCCTACAAACAGGCTGCGTGTGTCAGGACTCGAGGCTGGGAATTCAGCTCTACTGTTGCACTGGGAAGTAAATCCCAGTCAAACGTCAGGAGACAAACCCAGGGCCAGGAGCCAGCAGGGACTGAGACTGCAGACTGGTGCTATTGTACGGCGTTTGATGGCAATCTCACTTACTGCTCAAAGCAGGGCAGGGAGGAGTGGTGGGAACTGAGACCTGTCCTGGGTTTGTTAGGGTTGCAGGTCTTTTGGTGCTTTTGTTGGGGCCGGAGGCTGAACCAGGGTAGAGTGTAAGCCTTATGCTGCAGGTCTTCTTGTCTACCACCATCATCAGGCTTTGTGCCAGCCTTTAAGCAGGAATACAGGCACCCAAAGCAGCCTTTTCCTCCATACACCTTGAAAACGGAGCCTGGCTGATAAGGAGTTTCCTATGGAGCACCTCCTCCAAGAGGTAAGCTCCCTCTCAAAGACATTGCTCACTGTTGTCCACTGTTCCCATTGCTGAGTGTTTGGTGGTGAATGTGCAAAATTTAGAAATCTTTGTATTCTTTTCCTAGGGGTATCTTTGCACTGTAACATGGCAGTCTCATCCACAGCAATGAAATGCACACTGTGATAAAAATAATAATTGTACAATGCAAGAATGTTCATTTACATTGTAAACAAACAGTTGCTACATAAAAGATGTACCCATGTCTGATCTTTTCACACATATGGTCATTTACTCAGAGAACAAATACTTTAGCATTTGGAAAGAGTCTCAGCTTTGAATATCATCTCAAATCCAACTAAAACGAAAAGAATGTCAAATAGGCCATATAAATTCCATTGAACTAATGTTTTCATAATCCATATTGAAAAAATCTGAGAATAGAACATTCTTTTTAAAGTGGCTGAGGGTTAGTTACTGAGCTCATTTGGAGAAATGAAATTTCGCAGGTCTAGAAATGACAAAATATAATTGATATCCATGAAGATTAAATGAGATTTGGAGCAAAGTATTGTTCATATTTAAAAGTTAAATAATAATTTGGCCTCTACATCATTAACAGTAAGTTTCATCTCCATCTGACTTTATTGTTGGCTACATAGTTCATTCTCTATTGAACAAAATGGGAAAGAAAGAGCCTCATGGGAAACTGGGGGTATAGACTAGAAGGAGATGGACTGAAGAAGGAGAGAGATTGTGTTGTTTGGGATGTGTTTGTGAGCATAGTTGCCTTCTGAAATCCTTGTGGAAGTGAGGAACAATCAAATCAGGGTACTGTGATCCATCGAAGCTACACAACCTCTTCTACATGCTTGCATCCATTGCTTTATCTGTGCTTTTGAAAATACATTTGTGTTCTTTGTGTACTTAACTCTGAGCAGCATTGTTCCTCATTTTCCCCTTTGAATGAACTTCTTAGAAATCCTAATGAAAACTGAACAAAAGCCCCCACCAGGTGACTCATGGAGTAGCTTTGTTCCTGCCACCCGATGAGAGCCCCTATGCAGTATCTGCTTCTAACACATAGTTTCCTGCCTTTCTCACTTCCCCATTCAGAAATAAAGTTTTATTTATCCAGAGAGGTTCTCAGATAGAGAAAAGTATTTGATAGAAACTTTCCCTTCCTCATTGTCCATTCTTTCTTATATTGCAGGCTTAAAGCATGTTGGAATCCCTGCTTAGCATAACATCCTGCTCAAAATGCCTGCTGGACTGTGTATGTCACCTTCTCTCCCCTGCACAGTTTCCAGGGAATCAGTGGATAGTGATGGGAATGTTTGATCCTTTTACTGTAATTTCTATCTGTAGGTGCTTGGAATCCTTGCTGAAGGACTCAGGAAAAATCAGGGAAATGGTCTTTAATTTTACTCTTAAAAGGAAAAAGGATGACAGAAATTACTGCTAGTCAAGTAAATGAGAGACTCCCTTTACCACGCTAATTGTGCTCATTTAAGGCTGTTTTGGTGAAACTCTAGCCAGCAGTCAGTGAGAACTGCCACTGAAAGCAGTTAAACCAGGATTTAACAACAATGTTGTCTTCATATCCCTATCTTTCATAGTCTGTATGTCATATCTGCAAGGTCTGTGTGGATGTTTCAGATATCCAAGGCTTTGAGCAGCATAGAAATACTAGTGAGTGTCTGTATCTCTCTTCTGTCATCAACAATGTAGAAATCTCTAAGCAAAAGAAATTATTGATTGTATCTGGTTACTAAAGACAAAGGATCATGTCCTTAATATCCTTAAAATAAGTAGGACATGAGTTGAACTAGGTTTTTTTCTGCAAGTTCATCTATTCATATTCTCTCAGTTAAACAGATATATTTTAAGAAATGGTATCCTGGTTACAAACCCCTATCTCCCAAAAGGTAGAAGACCTCAAACTTTCTTCCACCTTCTCTATTTCTTCCTCAAATGCAATCCCAAGTGGGAAGGAGAACACTCAGCTTACTAGTTCTCCTAACTGGATGATATTTTTTGCCAATAGATACAACTTAAAGCAATAGGGTGTCGCAGACGTCTTTTCACTAAAAATACTTTCTAGGGGATTTTTCTCCCTTCTGAGGATCTGAGGCCTCAGAAGCAAAAGTAAACAATGGTTATCTGCTGCTGTGGAATGTAACAGGTGGATCCCTGATTGGTCTGGTGTGGATGTTTGGATTTGCTGACCACTCATGGCAGGGCTAGCTCTCGCTCTCTGCCTGAGACAGATGTTTGTTGTTCATTCTTTTCTATTCTTGGACTAGCTAGCTTCTGAGGAACCTTTCTATTTCTTTTAGTGTAGTTATAATGTAATATATATATCATAAGATAATAAATCAAGCCTTCTGATCATGGAGTCAACATTCTCGTCTCTTCATCCTGAAAACCCTTGTGACCACGGTCACAATGGGGCTTTCATTCTTCATTAGTTCTAAGGTGAATGGTTTAATATTCCTCTCACCAAAGGAAATGTAGGCAGGAGGATGGTGCACCTGGTCTTTAGGCACACAGATAGTCAGGCGCATGAAGGATTTAGGCTGGGAGGTAACTACACTTCTTGCAGTCTGGAGTTCAAAGTGGCCTGAGATGCTCTGGGCGCTTAAGCCTTCCACAGAGGGTAGCCACAGCTTCACCTATAAGAGATCTCTGTCCTTCTGGACTCCCTGCTGGAGTCCTCGTACTGCATGCCATCCTAGATGGCACCAAATGCCTATTCCTGGTTAACTCAGTTGAGCCCACAGCATGCCTGTAGCACCATGCATGTAAACACTGGACAATAGACTTAATCTTGAGGTCTCAGATAAAAAGCAACAAAGGAAAGACATCCAGGTTTCTGTGTGGTTGCAGACACCACAGTTTTTCCCCCTGCCCCCACCCACATTCATGGTCTCTGATCTGGGTTTCCTGTCATTTTCATTCCTCCCTGGTTTTCCAGGCAGTTTGTGAGCACAGTACTCAGGTGGTGTGAATTAGATTAGCTCCAATATTTTAAGCCATCGTTTAATTTGCAAATGAATATTTAATTGACTAGTGAATACTCAGGCAGACGTGGGAAGCTCTGAATGAGTGGTACATGGGGGCCATGAAGGCAGAGACTGGGATAACACACTGGGACCAGCCTGACCTGTGAGCCGAGCTATCAGGTTATTGGCAGTATTCACTTATTTATATTCATATTTATCTTTATTTGCATTTTAGAACCTTGTTTTTGGGAAGGGAAGTTGACTATGCTTTGCATTTTACTAACTTGTATGAAGTCTGCTCTACCAAAAACTACCAAAATCCTGATATAGCCATATAATATCCATGTCCCACTTGGGCTGGGTAGCTGTGAATCACCATGTTTCCATTCTGACATGAGAGCAAATCTGGTCTGAGAGACAAAGTCACGTTATACACAAATCATTGCAAAGTAATAGAGATTTTAGCATCACTTACTATCAGGATTTGCTACTTATCAGAAAACAGAAGGTATTTGATATATGACAGGTCAGAAAAATGTGTGACAATCCACAAGGAAAATAATTTCCCTTGGTTATGTCTCTTCTGGCTGCTGAGTCTGAGAGTTTATACTGTTTATCTATATCCAGGTATAAATTTGATGAATTTTATATTTTCACTTTTTTTTTGTTGCTATGTAATCTATATTGATATTGCATAGAGTTGCTCTGGCTCATTTATTTTTTAGATGACCTGTCATAAATAGGTTATACTTTTATACTTTTACATAAGCTGCAAAACATTTTGACCCTCCATACATGTTTAGTGACAAATATGCAGAAGTGACTGACGTTATGGCAATGTGAAGGGCATTGGATGAGCAGGCACATCAGAGCAATCTCCCCTGCTCCAGAGGAGAAAACTTCCTGGACTCCTCCTGCCCTGAGAGGAGACAGACCAAGCCAAAGCAGACAGTACTGAGAACAGAAGAGAAATAACCCAGGCAAAGCAGAGCAGCAACACAAGAGAGGATTTTGTTTCCTAGTGTTTACTTTCTAACTGGAACTAAACCTATTTTGACTTCCTGTCAAAATATCTGCTCATATGTAGCTGGATCTTTTAAGGGGCAAAGTTGCTGACATTTCTACAGGGCAATCACATCCGTTTGAAGTGGAAGTAGCCAGGACACCGCATTGTTGTTTTACCAGGCAATGTGTGTTGGTCATGGTGGGAGGAATTATGTTCCAGTCCCCTTGCCATCTGCCCAGCACAGCTTTCTGCAATGCAGCTTGACACAGGGATGTTTATTCCACAGGATGCAATACATATGAACTCTTTTGGTGCATGAATGCAATCATTTCAGATTCTTTTAACTTCTTTTTTAACTGGGACTTAGCTTCCAGTCCCATAAGTGCTTCAGTGTGTGCATGGGTCTACTCATATAAATTGCATTAATGCAGAAGCAAGTGATGTTTCTCTGACTCTAAGCAGATTTTTTTTTTGGAGGATCAAGGTTTCTCAAACTATGAATTTATTAAAAATAAAATCTAGAGATTTTTTAAAATATAAATTTCTGTGTGAATTTTTTTCAATTATTTAGATTTACATTTTCTAATGGTTATTTATTTTTCCAAGATATCTATTAAAAGTCATTGCCACTTAAGAATGTGATGTGAGAGAAACCCATCTGCAAGGTATTTAAACTATTTCTGTGCTAAATAGCTGGAGAATGAGAGCAAGCTTTACATACACTTGGTGTTCTGAGAGACAGAGTTCCTGTTGTTATTTCATTTTCTGTTGCTGGAGACGGTCCTTTGCAAAGCATTGCTCACTCATTAGGACAGTTCCAGAGGTGATGCTGGCTGTGGTTTGGGATTATGTGGCAGCACACTTGGAGCTGTGTGTTGCTCTGCTGACCTCCCTTTCCCTCCATGTGCAGCCCAGCCAGTGCTGTACCACAGCAGGGCATGGGGCTGATTGCGCCTTGCCCTGACCATCAGCATCAGAGGTGGTTTTGTAATGTGAGCAGCCTGGTCAAAATTCAGACCTCAACAAATTAGAGGGTTGGGCAATCACCAATCCTATGAAGCTTAACCAAGTGCCGGATTCTGCATCTGAGATGGGGCAGCCCTGGTTGTGTGCACAGACTGGGGAATGAGGGGCTGGAGAGCAGCGCTGCAGTGCTGCAGAAAGGGACCGGGGGGTCCTGGTCAGTGGCAAGTTGAACATGAGCCAGCAGCGCCCTGGCAGCCAGGAGGGCCAACCCTGTCCTGGGGGCATCGGGCACAGCATGGCCAGCCAGGCAAGGGAGGGGATTGTCCTGCTCTGCTCTGAGCTGGGGCGGCCTCACCTCCAGTGCTGAGGGCAGTTTTGGGTACCACAATATTAAAAGATATTAAGCTATCAGAGAGCATCTAAAGGAGGGCAGGAAAGATGGTGAAGGGCCTTGGGGGAAGCTGCGTTAGGAGTGGCTGAGGTCACTTGGCTTATTCAGCCTGGAGGAGACTGAGGGGAGACCTCATCTCTGTCTACAACTTTCTCAAGAGGGGAAGAGGAGGGGCAGTTACCGATCCCTTCACTCTCATCATCACTGGCAGGACTCAACAGAATGGCCTGAAGCTGAGTCAGAGGAGGTTTAGGTTGGATATTAGAAAAATGTTCTTCACCCAGAGTGTGCTTGAGCACTGGAATAGGCTCCCCAGGGAAGTGGTCACAGCAGCAAGCCTGTATGAGTTCAAGAAGTGTTTGGACAATGCTCTCGGCACATGGTGTGACTCCTGGGGTGTCCTGCTCAAGTCCAGGAGCTGGACTCAATGATCCTGATGGGCCCCTTTAGCATATTTTATGATTCTATGATATTGCTTTTGTTTGAAAATTCTAAAGGAGAATTTTAATAATTTAGTGAAAGATGGGAAAATGTCTTTTTCTATCCGTCATCCTGACAGCCCTTTCCCCCGAGACCATCCTGATGAAGGCACATTTGCCATCCCTGCACAGTGCCTTTCAGTGCATCCAACAAGCTTAATAACCCCCTGTGTGT
This sequence comes from Calcarius lapponicus, assembly GCA_039654755.1. NCBI lineage: Eukaryota > Metazoa > Chordata > Aves > Passeriformes > Fringillidae > Calcarius > Calcarius lapponicus. Next base: position 58,681,782 of record CM077465.1, read on the forward strand.
GCTTCTGCTGAAGTTATCAGCAATGGTTTACCTAACAATGAAGACTCAAGTTATCACTGATGGGTTTATTCATTTAAATAGCTCACACTTCCATTATTAGCATTTTCTATGGACCTAGAGGTCACAACACTGGTGATGCTGCATTCACACTTTGAAATCCTGAGAGGTTTATCTCCTCAAAGATGCCCCAGCTTTGGATTCACAAAGTAGATAATAATCTTTTCACCTGCCTTGGGGTTGCAGGTTGTTGTTTTTATCTTGAGAGGATACAACCCTAAAAGAAAAATTGCCTTGAAAGGAAGCGAAAAGTCTTGCTTCTATATTCAGACTTCCAGGTTTTAGTCATCTACACATTTTCTAGTAAATTATTCTGATCAGCAGGAAGGGTTGCCCATAGAATTTACCCTTGTTAGGAGCTATTGACCAGGAAAATGACCTTTCGTTCCTGCAATCTATAAATTACCTTTTAAAGTCATTTGCAATAACCATTAAAGTAGGGAAGCAGTTACAGGAGAGATGTATATGAAGGAAGGTAGCTAAGAGATAAACCATCAGTAGACATTGGCCACAGTGCATTCTAAATCCTTTTCGTGTCAGTGGGAAATGAAATCTTTCTGCATAGGAAATAAAAATAAAGCTAAGTTATCATTAAAAAATTAAAATATTTAATTAGCTTTACTCATCTTTAGCAATCACTGGAAATGGAAAGGTGGTGAGAGCAGGGGAGATGAAAACAGCAAAGTCTTCAAATGCAGATGAGGAGCACTGGTAAAACCCAGCTTTGTGGTAAGCATTTAAAGGACCCCTTAATTAGCTTTTCTGGAAAGTTCACTGATGATATGCTAGAATAATGATCCCATATGTTCAAAAATGTCTAGTCATTAGCCAGCATGGTTGCTGAACATACTAATGCATTTGCCTTTTAGATATTTCAAGAGCGGCTGGTGCCTCCGCTGCTGATGCTGCTGGGGAGGTCAGCCCTTTGTTTTGCTAAATCACATACTGGCTTTCAGGGCTGAATAATTTTCTTAGTCACATTGTGAACATCAGTTCCCAGCAAAGAGAGGAGAATGGTCATGTTTAGAGTGGAAAGGACAGAGGGTTCAAGGGGGATGGGGCTTGTTTTGTTCTTTTTTTTTTCTGTCCTGGCCCTGGTCCACCAATATGTGCAAAAATCTGGAGTGAATTAGCAGAATAAGTGTGGGACTGGCAGCCCCACACTGTCAATAGATTATTGCTAGCATGAAAAACATTTTTTTAACACCTAGTCACTAAAACACCTTGGGTTTTTAGACAGATGCTCAGGTGTATTCTAAAATAAATGTCATCACCTTGTCTTTTTGTAGCTGTGATAAACAAGTAGCCTGACTAAAGACTGGTACCTGGAGACTGGGACTTGCTGAGGACAAGAAATCTCTTGTCTGACATGTCAGCTGTGAAGTTACAGACTTTCACTCATTAAGCTCATGTGCTGGAAGACTTGAATGATCTTCTCTAAACTTTTTGGTTTTACCTGGTTCCACTTTTTGGTGCAAGCCCACCTGGTCAAATGAAAGAGTTCTCATTGATTTCATTAGGATTGTATTAGGTGTGAGTTAAAAATAAGCAAGGATAGAGCTAAACTAAGAAAAATTAATTAGGAGAGGCATTTCTGCAGATAGAATTTCAGAAATTTCAGAAAGGTAGTTTTGAACATAGAGAAACTGATCAAAACTGTTCAAGTTGATGTGCCTAGGAAAAAGACCTTGTGTCAGTAGTGAGGAGACCACAAGAAAAGTACAAAGAGAAGTGAATTTTGGACCAATAGAAGATGTGGAGGGAGGAGCAGCACAAATTATTCTCACTCTTTCAAAACAATAAGATCTTTAGGAGATCTTATTTTCAGGAGGCAAGACAATTTTAAAAGAAGATGTATTGAAAGGACTCTTAAGTTTAATATCCCAGAAATAAACATCTCAAATCTGATTTAAACGTTTCCACTGGGGTGGTTGTTTTTTCCTTCTTACAATTTCCATTTTGAAGTCTAGAGGACAGAAAAAATGCAGAATCAATAAACATACAAAGGTGTCTTTTTATTGGTCTCTCTCTCAGTGTTTGATGGAATTACAGGAAAAAGAAAAGTAAATGTGTTTCTTAGGATAAAGACTGACACATTCTTCTTTTTGAGTATTTTGAAGCTAAGGCAATGTGATTAGGTATTCTCTTTGTCCTGCGGCTCTCTGGAATGAAGAATCTGGGCTCCAGAGTACATTTTCCTCCACTTACAGTAGAAGAACCCACATCAAGTTCATTTTTTATGACTTCCATAATCATGTGTGGATTGTCACAGTGTGAGAGCTGGAGTTAATTTTAACTGAATTGTGGCCTAGAAAATATAGTTGCTTAATAAGCCTGAAATATACATCAGATCAGAATTTTCATTTCCAAAATTTGGAATGAGTTACTCATCTGTGAAGCTGACAACAGCTTCCATGTTTAAGCGCTAAACAGCTTTTATTGAGCCAACTTTTAGAAGGTGCTAATATCTAGATCCACATGTCTTCTATGTTTGCAATGGCAAATACTCAAAAAGAAGCATAATTTGGCTCAAAATGAGTTGATATAACAAAAAAGTTCACATTCTTCCTATGTCACTGTTGCCTGAAAAAGATATAGAGGCAATTTATTCAGAATAAATTATTGCCAGCCTTAGCTAAAATAACTTTCTCTGTGAAGCTTCCTTATGTATTTAACCAAGGGGAACTGTCTGGCTACATCTGTTTTTGCACATCTTTCAGATGTATCACACACAAAATCCACCATTTGGGGATATTGTGTCATCAGTGACACAGTCTAGGGAACTTTGAGCTCATAAACCAAAGAAGAGATTACATCCATCCATATATGTAGCTTTTTCATCTTTCTCAGATGCAATGTTGATAATATTCTTCATTGTAATATTTAATGACAATCTTAATCTAATAATTGATGGCAGTATAATTTAATTAATAAAGTTTATTCACGGGAGGTTGGAAAAAGTTCTTAATTTTGCTTAACTCTTTAAGGACACCTTGAGAAGGAAGTGAAATTGTTTGGGGAAAAATGAAGAATATAGATTGGTCACTTGAATTGTAATATGGCATTACACATATTTGGTATTTAGAGGCAGTTGTAGGAAATCCAGAGACTCTGGACTGAAGTTCCTTTGGTTTTTGCTAATTTATCAGTCCAGTGGTTTTCTTTGTGGCACAAATGCACTGATATGCTTCACAATTGCACTCCTCCTGAACATATCCCCTCCTTAAGTAACTCAGCCATGGATTAGCCCCAGCCATCAACCAAGCACCACGCAGCCACAAAAGGGGACATTTGGAATGATGGCATTAACTTTCCCAAGGATCTGTTACGTGTGATGGAGCCCTGCTGTCCTGGGGATAGTTTGACACCTGCTTGCCCATGGGAAGAGGTGAAATCATTCCTTGTTTTGCTTTGCTTTGTGCTCATGGCTTTTGCTATCCCCATTAAACTGCCTTTGTCTCCACCCATGGGTTTCCAGCTTTTATCCTTCAGATTCTCTCCCCAGTCCCACTGGTGGATGAGCGAGCGAGTGGCTGTGAGGGGTTTGTTTCTGCTGGGGTTAAACCATGGCAACTCTCCAAGACTGTTCTTGCTTCTCTTGTGCCTCTCAGCTAGGTAAGAGGTACAAAGTGACCTTTCTTGTCTTGACTGCTCTGTTCCTCCTCTGACAAACCTAGAGGGTGATGCACCCAGGTTTGCTTGCGCAGGAAGAGGAGAAGATAAGTGGAAGACTGGGATCTCCAAGCTCTCCGTAGAGGGTAATAGTAAGTTTTGTGCTACTCTCTTTTTTTCTTTTTTTTCCAGAAGGTGGCCTGGCTAGAAAACTGTCTGAAATGCACTAAATGGCCAAGGATAGAAAGATCTATGTTTTTTCTCTTTTCAGGTAGCCAGCTGCATCTTTACTCACATTCTGTCTAGTTTTGCAACAACGCAAGCTGGGGCATTTCCCTTTCTTGTCTATGTTGCCCGTGTTCTTGTGTGACAGGAACACCAGTGTCAACCCAGCAGTCTACTTCCAGGATGGGGCATCTTGCAGAGTGTGGGCTGCAAGGCTGGGTGGGTGTTTCAGAAATAAGTGTGTGTCTACTTTTTTTCTGGGAGTCTATCACATACCTCTGACAGAGGCAGAAAAATTTGTGCCAGTCTTTGATAAGATCTTTGCTCTTTTGGAAACATCAGGCTTTTCAGATGTGGCCTTCAGCTGAGCCCACATGTGTTAGAGACAGGGAAAATGCAACAGAGACATTCCTGGTGCATGCTGATGTAAATACTTGGTGAATGGGGTCTGGAAATTTTCAAGGCTTGTTTGCAAGGCAGACCACAGCAGAGCAGTTTCCAGCAGGCAAGGTGTAGACTTTCAAAGTCTTAGGTCACAGAGTCCAAACACGACACCTTGTGTTTCTGTACTTTGCTTTACTAGATGAAACATGATCTCAGATTCATCCTCAGCAGATGTACAGCGCCAGCACTGGCTTTTGTAAGGGTACTATTGCTCAATGAATTTTCTATGTTTTATCAGAGCAGAGCTGTGGGAAACATCACATGAAAGTAATACATCATATAAAAGATATTAAAAAGGTGAAAAATATACCTGTGGGAATTGTGTCATAATTTTATTATCCAAACCTCAGAAATTTGCCAAACAGAACTGGAAGTCTCAGAGGACTGGCTAGCTCACAAAATTTCTGCTGCTTTGCTAAAGAAAATAGGGCAAATGCACATTTTAATTCTGAGCACTTTGTTGCTTCTGTTTCTGCTCTGTAACTGAGTGAAGTGTGAAGCATGGAGGTATATGAAAATGAAACTGAAGAAGAAAAGGAACTGCTTTTCTAAACATTTTGGCATTTGGCCAGGTCTTTTTGGTGATGTAAATTGGGAAAGCTGTTGGCAAGCTAAGGAGCTGCTTTAGATTACACCCCATGAGAATCTGGCATGGAGCATTTGACAAGTTTTTTGGAATTTAGATTTTCAGGAGACACAATATAAGGCTTTTATTTAAATACTCAGGTGCAAATATAACCTGAGCTCTTCTTAGGTGTCTGAAAATATCTCTTTATCAGCAAGCTCAGAGAATTAACACACAAGCTAGCCACTAGTCCTCCTGTTATTATAGCATCACTTTTGCATAGTCACGCCTATCATAGTTGTTCAATGACTGCCCCCATAGCCCCCTTTTTAAGCTAAATTCAGCTACAACTGACTAATTAAGTAACTTTGAGATGTATTTCAGAACCTATTGACTAAAAAGTTATATTCTTTCAAAGCTGAAAGTGTTGCCTTAGGGGAATTAAGTCAGCCCTTTAAATTTTTTAGTAGCACAGCTTTCTGCTTAATAGGTTTTGAAATTTGTCTCAAACTTACGTAATTAGTTATAGTGTATTTTAACCCTGGAACGTGGTTGTCTTTCTCCAGGCATGGACACCAGCTAGCAAGGCTTGCTGCAGGTGTGGCCACTTGCACACCAGTGCTGCTGCAGGTGCAGCGAGGCAGATGAAGGTGGAGTGTGGGAAGCTGAGTGTCACCCATGGGGACAGGGTGCAGGAGACTGACCTGCTGTGTGAGGCATCTCGTGCAAGGGCTCCTGTGCAGGTGTCTTGTGTCCCCTTGCGTGTCCTGACTGGCTTGCCATCAGCAATGACGGCAGCCAAGGCAGTGCTGACGAGATCCTGTTGCTGCAGAGGGTGTCATAGGTAATTTTAGGTTTTGTGGGATATTCTGCCTGAGAAACGAGCAAGACCTCTGCAGGTCCTGTATGATTTCTGGCAGCCCTGTACAGATGTCTCAAGTACGCTGGGACAGCTTGCGTAGCCAGACATATATGTTTAGGCAACTCAATTTTGTGCCTATACACACCTAAATTCCTAAATTTAGTTTTTTGGGAGTTTTGTTTGTTTGTTTGTTTTCTGTTTTGTTTGTTTGTTTGTTTTTAATTTAGAGCTGAACCTTCTGTGGCTTGCCAGGACTGTGGTATGCCTATGTACGCTGAACTTCTTCAGCCATCCCAGCCTCAGGAATGTGCTCTGCCTGTGCCTGGTCTGCATGGTGGGGCAGCAGCGAGAGTCCTCTTGCTTCTGCTTGTAAATCTTCCCTCCTTCCAAGCAGAAGCAAAGCTGCTCTGCAAGGCTCCTGATCATTTCTCTCTGTGCTCACTGGCCTGAACCCGTGGTGGTGCTCTCCTTCACCTTTGCAGAGGAAAGCATTTGGACCAATATTAATGAGCTGTGTGCTTAATTACCAGTACCTGCTACTTGGAACATTCTTCTTTTACACTAGAAAGGCAAATTTATATGATTCAGCAGCATTATCTGTCACAAAAACTACTTAGAATAAATGTCTATAGATATCACATTGCCCTTCAAAATCACGTATCACTCTCTCTGCTTTTATCAGCACAGATAATTTGTTAGTATTCACATTAGCCAGACTTCACTGAAGTCTATTATTAGTCAGTAACACACTCATTTTCTAATATAGCATATACCAGCTTAACCTGTCTACTAGATTTAAGGGTGCTATTTTTTTCTGAGTCTTGTCTACTGCCTACTGCCTTTTTTTCTGTGCTGTTTTTACTTTCTAAAACCACACAGAGATGTACTTTGAGAAAGACTTTGACTAATAGCTGTTTGACCTGCTAGGCTGGAAATCTTTTTTACTGATTCTATACTGCCAGACTGAAACTGTATAAAAATGTACGTGGACTCAGAGGTTTTCTTCTGAGTATTGACACTATGATTTTTTGAAAAGAATTTTAAATTTATTTTCTGAACCTAGCGCTAAAGCAGGAATATAATCAATCTAGGAACTTGCCAGAAATTATTGTCTCTTCTGTCATTGATTCTATTATTTTTCCCCCCTAAGTTCTTTATTATATTTTTAAGTGTTTTTGTGGCAAATCAGTTCAAGATTATCAAGATCCCGTGCATCTACTGTGATACAAGGAATACTTCAAGTAAAACAAAAATTATTCTTAACTTCCCTTCAAATTTAATCAAAGCCTGCTGTAAATAATTCCAGATAATTTCAGTGCTCAATGTTTTTTGAGCTCTTTAGAATCTATGCAAAGCAAGAGAGGAAGGCAGCTTCCCCCATCCCCATTAATAAGGGAAAATGAGCTTAAAGTAAGATAAATTTCACAAAGTTAGTATTTCAGTTACCCAGAATTAAACAAATACCAGTCTAATAAGTGTAACTGGAACAAAACCAACATTAACAAAAATTATCTAGCAATATGCAAACCTTACTCAATTCTGAAAGCTGTAATTGGTCATGATGATGAAGTCTGACAAAAACCCCATTCCTGCTGTAATGAAGACTTGATAGAGGAGTAGGGTGGTGACTGACCCAATGACACTTAGTGGACTGCTGTGCCTGTGCTAGGACATATTTATACCTGAGCAGGCCTGGGGTATTCCCAGATACAGGCTGCCTCTGGTCTGGGACACCTACATGTGCTACAGCATCGCTCTCCATAAATCTGACCCCTGAGCAGAGGTGCCTGAATTATGTGCCAAGACTGGTTTTGTTTTACTTTTTTCTGCTTACAGCTTATCCACAAATGGCTTTGAGATTTGTTTAGATTTGTGACTATTTTTGTAGGCATAAATAAAATGTTAATGAAACAATTAGCTGGTATGGTAAGGTAATGGAATATATTTATGGCATAGCAATACTCTCTGAACTCCAGGGATATTGTCTCTGCTCCACAACTGGACAGCCTGCTTTTTATGTGATCTCTGCCCTATTCAGGGCATTCAGAAATATTTGTTATTGCTTGGGAACAAAGTTATCAGTTACAGTGCTAATAATGTTCTAGATGCTTGTTCTAATAGTTGTGAGGTTTTTGTTTTCCGTTACTGATCCCACAGCTCTTGGTACTGTGCCAGACTGTGAGGACACCAGCGAGACAAGATGCTGGGCTTGGACTGCATTTTTAAAAGTTTCTTTTCCTTTCTCTGTTTTTTGCAAAAGCCACTCACTTATGAGAAGATAGTAGTCATCACAGAAGCAGAGACAGTAAAGGCAGGTTGGGTGTTCCCTATAGCTCTAGGAAGAAGTAGTATTTATGGGAGGAAACCTTTACTCTTTTAAAACATCTGCAAAGGGCTAGAAGGTCTTTGTTGTCTTTGGCCAGAGGCTGGCAGTCACAGAGTATTAGGAAGAACCAAATTAACTATTCCAAGTTAAAACATAGTGAACCTTGACCTTTTGCTAATTATTTTGTCTGCAGAAAGTGTATTTTCAACAAGAAATGAGCCTTCTTTGTTTCTTTGTTCTTAGAAAACAAGCACTGATAATATTCCATTTTACCAAAATTTCCCACCTTTACTTAGGAAAACAACTTTCCATAAATTTTTAATTCCTTTCTTAACTTATCATGAACAAATGATACCCTTTTCTTACTTATGCTAATAAGTGGAACTCAGTTCTAGTGAGGAAAAGCAATATTTGTACTGCAGCAGAGCAAAATTTTAAAGTGATCTAGAAAGTCCAGTAAAATCAAATTGAATCCCTTTTGTTAACGAATGCTTTGAAATTAGCAGATCAGTTAACAGGTGCTAATAGTTCTGCTGGAATATTTTGACTAATGATCCTTCCTGGTCTATGCAGAATGTTAGCCTACTTCTTTATCTGTTGGCTGCTGAAGTAATGATCCAAAACACGATTTGCATTTTGTAAACATGACTGGGACAGGGTTCTTTAAAGTTTTACCAAATAGTGTTCAGGGGAACAAAAACATGTTTAGACTGGCTCGATCTTTTCTCGCTTCCTTACAAGCCCAGTGGGAAGCTGGGCTATCAATGCAATCTTTCCTCTCTACATCTTTCTTTACGGGAACTGTAGGGAGTGGAATTACAGCTACGCCACCACAAACAAATTGCTTCCTCTGAGTTGATGCATGTGTACCCAGTATTTGGCTTCAACATAACATAAGGGTATACTGCTTGCTTGCTGTTTAGCTTGTTGAGATAACAGTGTATTTTTTGTGGGTTGGTCATAATAACTAAACCACCGCAGCAAAATACAAATGTGGCAAAACTCACATTACCTTGTTGTGCGATGCCCTGCCTGTTCTTCCCAGTTTGCCAAATTCTCCTGCAGCCCACAAGTGCAGGGGTTCCTCTGGCTCTACCAGCCTCTCCTCTGGTCTCAAGGCTTTTTCCCCAGCAGACTTCCAGGTCTAGATCTTAAACAGTGTGAGTGTTCAACTACTTATGCTTTTAATGACCTTGTTATTATCCTACCGCAAACCCGATATAAATATACATAATTAATTGTCTTTTACTTTTATATGTCTGAATGATGCATCAGGTTTTCCTTTTCTTTTCCAGACAAAGGAAAAAGTGTGTACCAATTTTATGAGATAGTACTATATGGCTAAAGTAGACAAAATTTGGAGCTGGGAACCTCTTTGGACTAATTGTAGTATCCAGCACTTCACTTGCATTCCTGCTCAAATGCAGCCCAGACCATTGGTAAAAAAGAGCCTGGGATGGTGACCTGCCAGTGTGATGGAGTGCAAAATAAGTGGGCTGCCCCTGATCCTTCTAATGGACAGATGTTGATACAAATACCCTGACCATCCCCTCTGGCACCCTCAGCCCAGCCAAAGGGGTGGTGCCTCTCCTGGTGATCTCCCCTTCCCGCCTGTGTCTGATTGCTCCCTTGTAGCCTTATGGCTGAGTCACAGGTTATGAGAAGCTTTTCCTATGTGGGCTTCAGCTCCAGAAATGATTTTGCAGAGGGCCAAAATGTACCACATTGGGATGTTGGATGCACTGAATGCAGTCCCCAGTCAGCACGATGCCCAAGGGTTTGCCTGGTTTTCAATAAAATTGTCCAGCAGACATGAAATGGAGCTTGCTCTTTAGTACTGTGCTGCTTTCAGGCTGGGAGGAGCAGTTTTAAGAAGTAGACAACTCAATTATCCAGGGAAAGAGATTTTTGCTTGTTCTTGTGGGGTTTTTTTCTCCATTTTGCAAAAGGAGTAAGTAAATATCTTATTTGTTTGGAAAGATAATACGCTGGTTAGGTAATCTGTTGTTTTGAAGGATCTTGCTTTTATTAAGGAAAACAGTATCTATCTGTGTCTATCCAGCTTAGCTATTTGCAGGACACTTATCTCTGCAGTGTCTGAGAGCCAAGCATGATCATTAAGGGAAATGCTAACATGTTTAAATCCTAAATGAGAACTGCATTATGGGATAAGTTCAATTTCATGTCATAGTGGGAAAACTAGAGCCTTGCTGAAGATGATCTGAGTATTGAATACAAGCTGCATTGACTTTGTATGCTGTTTTTTTTTTTTTTTCCCTTTTAACTTACTGTTTATTAGAGACTTTAGATCTTGATAGGTTATAAAGCTTGAGGAGGGGGGAAAATGATATAATAAAGCCAAGCAGCATCAGTAGATTGGAGAGCAAGAACCACCTGCCACTCCGTGAGCTGCAGCTGATGAAGGGTACAGAAAGAAATGATTGACACCAGCACACAAACACACGCCCTGACTAGACACAGCAATATAGCTCAATAGCAACTTTATATCCTGTGATGAGATGAAAGAATACTGGCTTTAAAAGTAAAACACTTTGTAACACAAACTCCCCATATATTGGAGTGAGTCCCTGAGGAGCAGCAGTGTGCCCCGTGCCCCTCCTTTGCTCCTGCTCGCAACAGATCCTGCTCCACAAGCAGCAGGCAGGTTCAAACAAGGTCAGAGTGTCTGGCTTCTTGGCAGGAGCTGTCCTTTCTGCAAACTTAATAAATGGAGTCCAGGTGCAGGAGATACTCTTTGCAAATATATTCTCCAATGCGCCTATAATGTTTTCCATTGCCAGGGCTGGAGCTCCCAGGTTGTATTAGTCCCCTGCTGATCAGAAAAGGGTTTGACAATGACCAGTTGCCAAGAGAAGGAACTTAATCAAATTAGAATGCATAAAATTTCTGAAAAACATACCAAGAATTCAGAGCTGCACGCAGCTGCCTAGAGCAGAGGTCTTGAACACCCTGCCCATAGGCTGGAGTTTTATTTCTCTGTGGGCCATATGGCACATGAAGCCTGGAAACATGCTTACTTTAGTAATAAAATGCTGCTCACCCACCTGGCTACAAAGCTAACCTTTAAAAGCAAGATAAGCATAACAGATAAAGAGTTCTCTTCCTTTCGTGAAATGAGACCTCTGGGAAAAATGAATTCCTTCTGCTTTTTTTCCTCCTTTGCACTGCACTATGGTGGGATGTTCACTCTGAAGCCTAGTAATAATACTAATCTCTGCACAGAAATCTCTGCCAAAATGACCAGGTATTGTAAAATGAACTAGGAAACAAGAAATAAATATAAGACTGGAAGAGACTTTCTAAATCAACAAATGCAGTTACATACTGTCACTGGCAATAACATTACTCTAATATGAACAGTCAAGCCTAGTTTGAGAAAAAAATGAAAATGCTGAAGGAAGACATGGGAAGGAAATTCAGAAGCAAGAGAGTTAGGGCTGGAAGAAAAAAACAAGCAAGGGAAAGGGAAAGGGAAGAAAAATTTAAAAGGATACCAAAACAGTGGGAGAAGGTAAAGGGGTACCAAAAAATGGGAAAAAATGACCAAAATACTTCAGAGGCATATTTTCCTGCTGATGGTAATAAGTACAACCTGAATAGCTGCTGAAAACTCTGAGCCTTGTTATTGCATGTGAGACACATGCCAGTTCTGATTGTAGTGCAACTTCCTCCGTAATGTCACTGCTGTTGTGTAGCAGGTAACAAATTTTCATTTGGTGGTTTTTGTTTCCTGGGAGCACCTGAGTTTTACTTGGGGAGTCGCAAAAAGTAGCATTTTATCTTGGGTTTTACTGAAAGAAATCTGTACCTGTACAGTTGGAGACACAAAGAGTGTATTTGCACAGTTACACGTGCAGGCTGTGTCTAGTTGTGGATCACAGGTCCACAAGAGGCGTTATTTCCCTTCCCGACTGGATGAATCAAACAGCTAGTTGGTGTGGGTCAAATTCTGAGTTGTAACATGATTTGTTACTTCATCTCTCCTCTGTTCAGTCAAAGACATGACACCCCACCATGGGATTTAGATGTCTACCCCACTCTATATTCAATTGAGACATTTGCAAGATGCAATTTAATTGGATTTTCATACTGGTTGCAGCTTAAATCAAACTTCATTATTGGCTCACTGAAATGGCAAATACAGGGAAAGTTGTGAGTGACTTTGGATGGGATAAATGAAGCTAATAAATTAGTCATCCAGCTGTGTTTTGAAAACATTTTTTTTTCTCGAGTGTTTGCTTTCAACTTGCCAAGAAATGTCCCAGCTTTCTATGGTTGTGCAGCAATTTTGAGCAGAGCCTGGCAGCAATGCCTAACTCACCGTTAGCTTTGTCCTGTGCAGAGTGTCTGTTAAGCTGGCCCCAGCAAGCTGACTTTCCTTTGCAAATTGGTCAGGACTTAAAACTGTCTCCTGTCACTGCCCCTCATTTCACATTAACCTTAACTGATGCCCAGAAGGACCTAACTGCAGGGCACTGGAAACAAATGTGCCAGAAATCCATCCTTCCACAGTTTTACCACCAGGCATTAGATATATCAGAGATCATTCTATTTAATTTATGAGGTGTGAGAATCAAATAACCTATATAAAAATTTATGTTGTGTCTCTAGATGTCCAATCGAGATTGAAATATGTCTGGTTAACTTCCAAATAAATTGACTCCTCTAGAGTTTTCACTGAATTTTTCTCCCAGGCTAGAGTATGATTGAGTTTTATAGGTTTAATGTTGTGAAGTAGCACCTTAGAGAGAGTAGAGTTGAGACATTTGCCCAACTATAGGCATATGCTATTGTTTCAGTACCCGTGAGGGGGGCTCACTTTAGAGGGAGTTTATGACTCTGCTTTGTCTGTAATTGCTGATTAAAATAGTACCATAGCAATATTTAAAGAGAATGAAGCCCTACTCAGGGATAGAGCCAGTGTTGTGGGAATTATTTCTGGATGAACCCATGCTGCCCAGCCAGCAGAAATTCAGTCATCATGTTCAGGCTAACTGGGATTGGAGAAAAGGAAAGGTCTGAGTCACATTCTCCTGGGGGGGTGGGGGTGTGTGTGTGAGGGATGAATGTGGGATGCTGATACTTGTGAATCCATTTGGCCAAAGACCCTCTTCTCAAGAACATAAGCTAAACATCTATGAAAGCAAATTCATGCATCTTCCTGCAGTGTGCCACTCACTGAGAGCCCTGAAAGCTGCTGGGACACATGCTGAGGAATTTTGGTGGAATCTATGGGTCTTTCCTTGTGGCTGGTGTTGGTGTATCAGACTTTCATTCCTCTCACCTGCAGTGCAGATGGTGGAGCTGAACATGGGATATCTTTGTCCATCCTGGAGAGGTAGGCATAGGAATAGTCCTTCTGGATATGTAGGGATGTTCCCCCTTTGGTGCCTCTCTGTCTGTTGATGCTATATCACCATGCCTTGAAATGTAGGTGGTAGCCCTAGTTAAGGCTGTGTCATAGTTTAACCCCAGCCAGCCACAAATGCCAGGCTGACACAGCCACTTGCTCACTCCACCACCAGTGGAACTGGAGAGAGAATCAAAAGACTAAAGGCCAGAAAACTTGTGGGTTGTGATAAAGACAGTTTCATAGGTAAAGTGAAAGCTGTGCTTGTAAGCAAAGCAAAACAAGGGTCAGTCAACTCCAGGAAAGCAGGGCTCCAGCACGTGCAATGATTATTTGGAAGACAAGGACTGTAAGTCCAAACATCCCCTCCCCTTTCTCCTTTTTCCCCTTGCTTTACATAGTGAGCACGATGCCATGTGGTATGGAATATCCCTCTGGTTGGTTGGTGTCAGCTGTCCAGGTTGTGTCTTCTCCCAGCCTCCCACGCACCTCCAGCCCCCTTGCCAATGTGTCTGTGTGAAAAGCAGAAAAGGCCTTGGCTCTGTGCAAGCCCTGCTCAGCAATAACAAAAACATCTCTGCGTTATCAACTCTGTGCTCAGCACAAATGCAAAACACAGCCCCACACTAGGTACTGTGATGAAAATTAACTCTACCCTAGCCCAAACCAGCACAGGGTGGAAAGCTGTATTTTACCTTGATGTACATATATTATAATATAGCTGAGCTGAGTATGATATGTGCGAGAGAAAATCCAACATGAGCAATATTTTGGTAGCAGTGGGGAGAGGACTTGTGTTGGTCAGGGGACAGCCTCAGCAAAGGGATTGGTTGTGCACGATTACATGAGAGATTAAGAAGATATTAAGCAGAAGTCTGTTGCAAATTCATCATTATCACTGAGCCTAAACCCTGCATTTTTAACACTCTTTATCCATTTCTAAGAAATACTTTGAGTAATGTTAATCCCACCTTATGAACCGGAGGAGTAATTTGTGCAAAGACTGTGCACAAGACTGTTTTTTCTTCTGGAAATTGAAAAAGCAAGATTGGAGAATAGACACAAGATCTGTGGTCTCACAAGCCATTATTTTTTACCCTGAAATCTTTCCTTTACTCTAGTAAATCTGTGGCAGGAGTTGTATTTTACCTTGCTGTGTAGGGGAGCAGCTTTGCCTTACTTTTCATATTGTGTAACATTTCAGGCTTTGACTTGATGATTGTAATGAATTTTGTACGGTAGGCAAAACAGCAAAACAGAAACATCTGAATCTCTGTTCTTTTTGTGAAAACTTACAGCTGTTTAATAATGATTAAACTTCCTTGTGTCTGTTAAATCCTGTGGGAGTTCTTTAAAATTATAGCAGATTTCATTGAGTGTATGCAGCAAATATGACCTATGATTCCACCTATGTTTTCCTCTAGTTTAATTCCTGCCCCTCCGCTTCGCTCCTTTCATCAGCTCTTTTTTAACTTCATCCTGTCCTTGATTTTTTCCCGGAACAATCTATCTCTCTTGGGCTTAGTCTTCATTAAAAAGGAAAAAAAAAAAAGTTATCTAACATGTCTTACCTAACAGCCCTGTTTTTTCCAGTAAAGGTGAGAAAGGTGGTTTTCTTTTCAGGCCTGCCAATTCTTGTCTTTTCTTCTGAGATTGCTTGCCAGCGTGGAGATGGCTTTGTGTTGTGAATTCCTCTTTCACGGTTCTGCTCCAAACTGGGTTACAACCATCATGTTGTGCCGAGGTTGCCATGCAGGTATCCATTCAGGAAGGTTTCCAATGAGAACCAGCAATGTTTTTTCCTTTGCAGCGCTAATAGCAGTTATTGTTGGGTTCTTCCTGTCCTGGGTGACTTTACATAAGTGATTGTGTATGTGTGTGAGATAGCAAAGGGGAGAAAAAAGCAGATGGAAGAGTAGTAATAAGTGGGGAGTGGATGAGTCCACAGCACATGGGCAAAGGAAATACTGGGAGAAATAATTAGTGCTGTAATCTGATTTGCTAATAATCCATTTATAAAACAGTTATGATATATACTTGCAGGAATGTGACTGATCATAACGACAAATGGTATTACTTCCTCCCCTCCCACTCTGTATTAAAGAACCTTAATTACTTGATGGCTCAAGACTTTGTGGGTGACTCATGCTACAAAGAGTCAGATGCTCACAGCACATAATGGAGCTCTTGAAAAGCTTTCATAATGATGGCGGGCTTTGCACTACCTCCCTCCCATACATCCCTCTCTGCCAAAGAGTTATTAGGTAATTTAAAATAATTAAAAAGGAAATAATTAAAAGATTTTACACACACAGAAATAGCACTTGCAGCTAATTATATAAGTCTATCACTTCTAACAGTGGAACACAGTTACTATTATCAGAGAATTGCGTTTGAATTGTGACGGATAATCCTCCGGTTTCATGTTGTACTCTTGCAAGTGGGAACTGGTTGTCTAGGTTTTTACAGAATGAAAGAGGTGTATGGGGCCTGTGGTCTAGCCACAGCTCTGCCATGAGAGGCTTCTGCTCAGCTTTGTTCCCTGCAGATTTTTACCTAATTAAAACATAGCAGGGAGCACAAACTCCTTCATCTAATCTTAATGTGTTTGCACAGGGTGTTCTGCTAAACACGCAGGAGCTCCTGCATGTCTGCAGCTCCTTGTAGGCTTGGGGTGGCAGAGTAACTTCCTGGCAAGGAGACTATGGGTGTGGGTCATGTTTAGTGAAGTAAATGACAAAATTATCCTACGGTCTTGCTGTCAGCAGCATGGACACCATCTCTATGAATATGGTGATAGGAGTATGAGGTAATAATTCATTTCATCAATCAGCAACAGAGAGCTTTCACATGGATAATGGCAGCTGCATAACGGTTAAAAAATTACATTGTAATTTTACTGCAATAAGCTAATATCCTAACTAAATAAAGCCTTTGACACTTTAGGCATTCAGAATCTAATTATTCAGAGAGAAATTTGGCCAAAGAAAGTGAGACAAAACTCCTTCCACCTTTGAAAAATGTCTGTAATGCATCATGGCCACTCATCAGAATGCCCCTAACGCTGGACAGTCAATAATCCAACCATTGAACAGTGATAATCCAAAGGCTATGGCCAAACTGTGAAACAGCAGCAGAAAGTAACAGTGGCTGTTGGATGTTTTGATTGCTTGACTTTTTCTTTTTCTTTTTCTTTTTCTTTTTCTTTTTCTTTTTCTTTTTCTTTTTCTTTTTCTTTTTCTTTTTCTTTTTCTTTTTCTTTTTCTTTTTCTTTTTCTTTTTCTTTTTCTTTTTCTTTTTCTTTTTCTTTTTCTTTTTTTTTCTTTTTCTTTTTCTTTTTCTTTTTCTTTTTCTTTTTCTTTTTCTTTTTCTTTTTCTTTTTCTTTTTCTTTTTCTTTTTCTTTTTCTTTTTCTTTTTCTTCCTCTTTTTCTTTTTCTTCCTCTTTTTCTTTTTCTTTTTCTTCCTCTTTTTCTTTTTTCTTTTTTTTTTTTTTTTAAGAAAGCTATTGGCAATATTATCTTACTATTTGTTTCATCTTACATGTAGAGGTGTTGGGGCCCTCTGAAGGGGTGTTCAAAGTAGAAAGTTAATTTAGCCACTCCAAAACAGGCTCCAGTGGAGTTTGTATCTCTTTGTCCTCTGCCTGTAGATGAAACATAAGGAAAGGAAAGCAGCTTTTGTGAGTACCTGCATCGTTTGCATCTTTGGTTATGATATGGGCTAACAGCAATTTCCTGACATATGAAATGCTTTTTGAGTTATGAATAGATTTTGCTTTTTAAAAGCTAAGGATTATAATCATCATGCAGTACTTTAGGAGTGGTGTAAGACAGGTTGTATTAAATACCATCATTAATGATCTGAAAGAAAAAAGTGAGAAGAATATGATTACAAAATTCAGAGGATATTGAATTAGGAGGTCTAGAGCGAAAATGAGATAATAAAAAGAGACCTAAAAAGATTATAAAGGTAGGCGGGCATTTTTATAGAAACTAAGATTCATCCCAGAAAACTGCAGGACAATAAATCTGAGGGAAAATAATCAGAAACGCATATCTCCAAGAGGAAGAATAAGCCTGGGAAGCAATAATTCTGAAAGAAGTAAGATGATAATGGTTAGCCAACCAAGCTTGAATTTGCCATATCATAAAGCTGCAAAATGTCCAAATGTAGTTTTAAGTCACAAATGCCAGACTATCGTGTCACAAGATTTATAATCTTTTCACAAACACTTTATTACCATAGAATGCAGAACAGCTCAAGCAGTTTTCAACTCTGAGTGGTGAGTTTTGATCTATTTAGTCACTGTGCAGTGTCCTCACTAAAACTAATACCTACTTTAAATTTTTGGAGATATTTGCTTAGAACTGGTGAGGTGCTGTTTTGTTCATGCTGCTGTGTGTGTCACACAGAACCACTGTGGTCTTCAGTTGCTGTCCACTCAGGTGTGGGAAGCAATCTTGATAGCAACTCTCACACACTTTCTTTTGCACTTCCTCTTAAGTGAAAGGTTTGCATGTATGGGTGGAGGCTGAAGAGGAAAAGACTTAATATTATTTTACTGAATTGTGCTGAGAGCTGATACTGGCAATGGGTGGGTTGAAAACCTACCCTTTCCAAGGAATGGTCAGTGGGGAAAAAGTGGTATGATTCACTGTGATTTAAATTAAGACATTTCAGCCTGCTCAGAGCATACAGGCAGGCTATTACCACACCTTGTCTGAGCAATAAAAGCTCATATATTTATATAGTTGATGACTTTTGCATTGCCCTCATCATGCCCTCAGTTCCTTGGCCCTGGACCAGCAGGTCTCTGTGCTATTTCCACTGAGCCTTGGCAAGCAAAACTTGTTCCCAAAAGTGACACGATCTGTTACATATCCTGGGCTGAGACTGCTGGGCATTTTGCAGAAGAATAACAACCTATTGAAGCTGCTGCAGTAGGCAGTGACAAGCCAGCACAGTGAGCTGAGGACAGTTTTGATGTGTACCAGGAATTAATATTGCCAAAGAGGAGCTCTGTGGGTCAGCTGAGGAATTCCGTTGCTGAAATTTGCTCCCACAGTATTTTTTTAACTACTGAAGTTTTCAGACCAAGGTAGATTATATTTACAGTCTTCCTATTAAATCATCATAAACTTCTAATGCTGGGAATATGACCTGTTCAAAAAACCAAATGTAAATAGCAAAAGTTTGGAGTGGTTATTGAAACTGCTGTCAGTGTGAATCATACTGTCTTACCCAAGAAATAAGCTGCTGGGTTTAATAAGGCAGAAGTTGTGAAAATGAGTATCTTCTCCAAATAAAGCAAAACTAACATTTTACTGTCTTCTGATGGTTGAAAATTTATGGTGGCAGCTAAGATATGAATGAAAGTTAAATAGTCCTATTAATTTGATTACTTGTTTCCAGAGCCAGCAGACATGTGGAAAGTAATATCATGTGGGAAATGGTGTAAGATTTACTCTCGCCTGAGAGAAATCACTGCTCCGTCTATCAGATTTGATAGGTGTCAGAGGGCCCTTTGAAAATGAATAATAAGGGAACTGAATAATAAGAAAGATACATAGCTGTTTAAAACTTTTAAACATTTGGATGAATTCTTGAACTAATTAAAACAAAAGTTTAAATGGAAGTTTTTACATACATCTGGAATATGGTAGAACTTCTCAGCTGAGTGTGTGAATTATCTTTTGCTCACTGACATTTGTGATGTGGTTTTTGAGGTGCAAAAAGATTTTATGGCCATTAAAATTAGGGAAAATTTGGGTTGAGTTAGTGCCTGTATCCTTTTATGCATTCATAGTACAGGAGAACTCACCCATATCAGGACGATGCTGTTCAAGCTTTTGCACAGATGTGAGTCGTATTGTGTATACAACAATCCCCACAAACAATGTCCCTTCAATTTATTTTATATTAAAATTTGCTAACCTATTAAATGTAATAAAGTCATCTTGTCCAGGGCAGCAATGGAGCCCTACTGCTGTAGCAGTGATCACAAGCCCATGCTGATGAAGGGCCTGTTTCTTGCCTTGTGAATGCCAATGGCAGAACTCTTCAGTAACTTCAGTGAGAGTGGTGTTAAACTCTAGAGGAGACTTACACAAAAAAAATAATTGACCTGAACTGGTGAACAAATACATGTCATGTTTCATCTTTGTGCCTTTTTCTTGTTGGAGGGAGTCCTTTGCCACATGAGCCCCGGGAAGTTCTGTTGTGGGAGCTAGCAGAGTGATGTGAAACAAAGCACTGTTCAGAGCCTGCATTTCCCATGAAACAGCAGCAGTTGCTGTACAGCCTGGCACAGAATAGGCTGGATTAATCTCTTATTCTTCATTTGAAAGGCTCTGTATTAAAAGACTAAGGTTTAGGATTTTACATCCATTTAATACCTGGCTAAGTATTGGGGGTATGTGTTCAGATATTAATGTGACTAAGAAGATATATGCTTGGGTTAAGGTTATTTCAAAAAAAGAAGCTCTGTCATTAATAATTTTTGGTCAGGAGCTCTGCCCGTCATCAGGAGATAAATCATCTTCCAGCAGCTGTGACAGCTCTTTAAGTCTGAGGCCTGAACAGCTTAATTGGGGAAATGATCAATTCTAAGATACATAGTCAAGATGACATCCTCGGTGCAGTAAATTCTTTCAGGAATGAACATGAATAAAATGAATATATTTATGGAACAGTGATGTAATTCAGAATCTTGGCTGTTAGGGAGACTATGCATCTTCATTCCTTCCCTGCCCTGTAGCAGTTTTCTGAGACTCCAGCCTCAGATAACTGTGAATGGTCTGAAAACTACCCTAGGTGAATGTGGATTCTGTAAGAATGAAGAACCTTACCAAATACTATAAATGAATGAAAAGTCTGCATTTCCCAGTGAGTATTGTGAGTCGACTGTACCTTAAAAGAACACAAAACCAAACCAAAACAAAAAACACCCCAGAGCACCAAAAACTCCTACCTGTGAGTTGCTGGAAAATATTGCTCCTTTACAGTGACAGTTATGTGCGCTGACCCCATCCGTAGTAACACAGATCCTATAAACAGATGCTTCCTGTACTTAAGGTGCCTGAGCAGCACTTGAAAATCCCATGGTTTGTCTTTGTGCCTTTCTTGAATTAACGATTTTTTCAGCTGAGGTCACCTAGAAAAACTGTTTCACCTTTTGGGAATGCAAGGAGTTTCTAAGGGGTGTGATTTGTTACATGGAACAACTGGTGAGTTTTCCTCCGGACACTGTCATGACATGATTCACTGGCAGCACTGACTGCTGCCTGGAATTCCCTTTGCAACGGAGGATGGCTCCCATTGGTGTATATGTATTGCTGGGGTTTCCAATCCTGCCTGCTTTTTCTCCCCAGCGAGTTTCCAGGCCTGAGACACACCAACAGCCCTGGAAAGGTGCCATGGCTGTGCCTTACTGACTGGGCTCAGGCCAGGAGGGAATCAGAGCACGGGCAGGGCACAGGCGGAACAAACTGGTGCTGGCCGGAGAGCCTGTGGGTGGCCTGGGTGTGGGTGCCCACCACTCAGTTCTGCTGCTGGTGCTGTAGCAGATCAGGTGCTTTGCAACCTGTCAGTGCTGATTGTGGTAGGGGAGAGTGGTGGGCAAGCACGGCAGAAATGGGCTCCAGAGCCTGCTAGGTATGCACCAAGCAGTTTTGGTTTCACATTAGATTCTTTTCATTCTTAAAATGTGCCGTGCACCTGCACACGTTCCCAGAGATGACAAAACATTACAGCAGCCATTTGTAAATTACGATCGGTGACTTTATGCAGAAAAAATGGCTTCAGGTTATGTGAAGAGCATCCATTCATACACAGGTTCTTGATTAACCTTGCAGGTTCCCATTGAGCTGTTACAGTGAATAAAGTAAGAGGCTGCATGAAAAGCACTTTCATATTGACGTGAAGAAAAGCGGACCAAGTGCTCTTACTGTGTATTTTGTCAAAATAATTTTCATGCTGAAGTTTAAGCCACATAGCATAAATATTTTCCAGCTAGCAGGCAGTGATCATGAAGCGCATTCTGGATTGCATGACTCAGGCCATCAAAAGAAAAGCTTTAACCATGAACTCTGTGAACTCTAAGGAAAACCTCCAGTTGAGCTAATAAAATGTATTGGAAGTGACTTGGATACCTTCCTGTCTGTGATGCTTTTTAATGAAATCTGTCCTCCCCCACTCTGAATGTGTGTGTGTGAGAGTGTGTACTTAATAGATACAGGGCAGTGAACTCCCCAGGATTAGCTAATGAAAATAGCGCTGTAAAATGAATTGAGCAAATCGATACAGCCGGAATTTTGAGCGCTGTGACAAATGCACCAACCCGAAATTCCCCTCTCCCACTGCAGCCAATATTTTATGTGCAAGTATGTGTTACAAACTTCCAAAATGAGACTGCTATTTGTAAATTAAAATTGACTTATGCCACAGGATACTGCTTAGGGAAGCAAAGGAGAAGGAAGAGCTCTTCAAATAGTGGAAGATGGGACTGCCCTTGGAAAACTCTGGGTCATGCTTGCCATTAGAAGGAAGACCAAGGCTATGCTGGTGTGAGGAACAATGTTCAAATGTGTGAAATAACATAGGGACTGGAGGATCTTGGGAATTTGTCCAGGATCCTCTGAAGCTTCCTGCCCAGTTGTGAGAGCACTGGGTGAGGAGGGCAAGTTACTCACAAACCAAAATGCTGTGGATGGGCCAAAAAAAAAAAAAGCCTGGATGCCTTATGTAGTCTCAACTTTTGGGACTTCATAAACACATCCCCCTGTTTCCTCCAATGCTGCAGGAATCCAGGCTTTGGGGAAGGCAGAGGAAACTTAAATTTACTCCATTTCAGGAGGAATTGTTCATATTTCATGCAGGGTAAGTGACACATAATTTCAAATGTGAATGTCATAATTAAGTCTAATTATTTTACCATACTTTTGCCTTCATTAGACATTGTGTTTGCAATAATTGCTGTAATCAACCATATGGTTAGTATTAACTCTTTAACTACATGAGGGCAGATAATCCCTGCAGGAGGAATAGATGACTTCCAGGTCTGGTGGTGTCATGCTGAGTCCCATCACCCCAGGGAATGGCAGGGTTTTTGGCTCTCTGTCACCTCTCACAGATGAGCAGGAGAGAAAGGTTTCAGATGCTTCACAATAGCTGAGTGGGTTCAGAGGACATGAAAGCCCCGAATCTGTGCTTTAGACAAAAAAACCTCAAAGCTGTCTGTTACCTCTGCAGTGCCACAAAACATGTCTCTGCGGGTTCTCCTTGTTCCCAGGGAGCAAGGCTGGACAGCTGGCTGATCTGGGGCAGCCTCACCAGGCAGCTCCCTGTGGCCCAAAGCTGGGCACTTTTGCTAGGCAGACTGCCATGGTTTAACAGAAGTATGAAGTGAGTCTGCAGGAAAACTTCTCTGTGCATTAGTACTTACATTTATCCGCAGCACCAGCTTCAACCTTGTGCCGTCAGCTGTAATTTCAAGAAGCTACTACTAGCATCTGAGTGTGTAATGATGGTATCTACCAACTAATTCTCTTTTTGCTGGCTTGCTAATAATTCTGTCATCTTGTTCGTAATGATTATGCTCTCAAATTAGCTTTTACAGTTACAATATTAAAAAAAATCTGGTTTAAGTACACTGTTATTTCTGGGGTTTGTAGGATATATGTTAATTTTTCTTTTGCAATATGCCAGGTTGCCAGAATCAGTTAATCAAGTATTTCATCCTTCTGTGTAGGACTTGCAATGTACAATGCTTATGGAGTAACATCTCACCTGACCTGCTATTAAGTGTCTTGTATTTTCCCTGATCTCACCATAAGTGAACTTCAGTTAGCCATAGAGCAAACCAGAGAGCAAAATTTAGTCCTGATGCTATTTTTCAGCCAAATGTTTAATCCATATGCTGATTTCTTCATCTGTTTCCCCTTTTTCTGTTTTCAGGAAATAAAAAAAAAAAGTATCCATTCATAGAGCCAGTAATGAAGATATTCAGAGCTAATCCATGACCTGTTCAAAATCTTTAGTGGAGATGCAGCAGGTATCTTCAAAAGTTTTCTCAGCTTCATGGTGGAATTGGTGGTCAAAGACAGAGAGACAGTGCAAAAAAATCCCAGTCCTGACTGACTTTTGCTGAAGCCTGGTGAGGTCCAGAGAAAGAGTCCTTACCTGGAACAGCCAGTGCCTTCTGGGTACCCCTCTCAACAGTGGTGAGGAGACAAAGATGATGGCCTTGTGCTGATGAACACCTGTCTTACTCCTTCAGCTGGTGACAATCCTGAAAGCTTTTAAACTTTGCGTGTTGAATGTTGACTTAGAGGAGTGATGATGGGCCCTTTTTTACAAGGGAGGGATCTTTGTATCCCTTGGATTTTTTTACTTCACTTGTACAACAACATGTTTCTGGTACAGGCAGGGGAAAATTTCAAAGTCCTGGGAAATGAAAACCGCATCCTGGTTTCCTCTTGTCCCTGTGGCACAATCTGAGACTGCCCTCAGCTCCCAGAGGTGACAACTTATGGTTCTCCTTTTGTACAAAAGATTCTCCTTTTGTACCAGTGGAAAGGACTTGCAGGTGGTGGATTCAGCTTATCACGAAGATCAGTCAGGATGATAACTTTACAGAAGATTAACAGTTTGTTCTCTTGGTGATCCTGTTCCTTTCCAGCCTTGGGGAGTCAGGGAAGCAGTACAGGGAGGGATACTTGTCTGAAAGGTCTCTATGTGATATAGTGACACTGGTTTTTGGGGCACAAGAATTAATTACTTTAAGAAGTTTTGACAGATCTTCTGCCAAATTAAAACTGGTGATTTCCAAGACTTTTTTACTCCCTGGATATATGCTAGTTTTCCCTTCTGGATAATTCCTTAAAAAAAAAGAAGGTGAAGAGGAATTTTTGATGTCTGATCCAAATAGGCCACTTCCCAAATCCTTTCTTTGTGATTTATTGTGATTTGTAAAGAGAACAAGTAGAGCCTGTATCAAATGTGTGAAAGAAAATGGAGGAAGTTGTTTTGTACTGAGTATATATTATTACTCCTAATTGTAAATGCACTGAGTGGAATGGAGGCATCTTTTCATGTGGACAAACAAATGGGGTAGGTGCTTTTTGAGGTGTGTAGGGATAAAACCTCAAACACAAGACATTCTGAAAGATAGCAGAAAATCTGTGGCTGAATGCTCACAGGGCTTGTACAGACTTTGGAAAGCAGGCTTGTGTCTTGCAAAACATACAAAGTCCTACCAAGCATGGAATAACCACTTCATCATTTTAAATGAAGGCTATAAAAAATTACAGTCAGCACATAATAGGTGTTTTGCACCCATGCTAAGTACTGCCAAGAAAATAGTTACCTAAGTAAATCAATAAAGTATCATTCTCTTCCAAGGTCTTCCTGTCCCAGTCCCTGAACCTCTCATTTCAGAGGAGTACTGAAACTTGTTCAAGATTTATTTTTATGAAAGTAAGCATCTCTGCATTATCAGGCAGTAAAGAAGTTGTTTACTGCTACTCCAGTAGTGTTGAAAAATCTCTCTGAATACATACTTGCATTGTAGCTATCATAAAAATGTCTACTAGCTATTGGAGCCCCCAAATTGATTTTTTTCCCCCAGAAAACAAAGAGTTCAGCTTGAAACCTAGAAATTGCTTCATAAGAAAAACCATTTGTGTAGAGAGAGATGGACTAAGGTATCCTGTCATATATGATGTTCGAGTTTGGTATAAAACATTTCTATTCATATTCTGTTAGCAAATAAGCCTGGGCTGAGGTAGCAGCACCTGTTCTGGGTTCGTTTCCTATAAATCAGTCTAGATGTTTAATATGTTCCTCATTACCGGAGGGTTTGAAAGCCAGCAATACACCTGAAAACCAATTTGCTGGCATTACTGTTCCAGCAAAATAGTGACTTTCCAGTTCACACTGTCAATTATTGGCAGGAAACAGATTCTGACTTGGCCCTTGTCAAGGATAATACAATTCACAGTCATACTACTCCAATCAAGCTAGGCAAATGCAGTGTGCAGGATATGCCATTGCAAGAGCTGGAATTCCAAATTTTTAACACATACAACAAAATCTTTTCACAGGCACTGCATATATAAAACGATTTTGTGAAAAATTTCAAAGGGAAAAGATAGTGAAGAAAATCTTCATCTGTTTGCAAAATGTGTGAGTGATAAAAAAGCTGACTCAGCTTTCCTGGCAGTGAAAGGCTTGCCCTGCTTGGAGAGGTATCACACGAAGTAGGTTGGCACAGAAATGCTGCAAAGGGGAAAATGGCTCATGCTCTGTGCATTCACCCCAGACTGAAACCAGAGTGATATCCCCTCTGCTTTTGATCTCAAAACAGTTTGGGAGGATAAGAAAGCAGGGGAGGAGTGCTGACCTGCTTGGTACAGGTGAGTGACTGACAGGTTTCTCATCCCTGTGAACCGCAGATCCATGAGCTCCTGGGGGGACATGCCAAGGTGCCAGGTTTCCAGGACCTCATAGCACCTTAATAGGTCTCCAGGGGCTGAATGGTTGTTCCTGGTGAGGGACTGAGAATTTAGAATGAGATTCACTTTTACTTCAGTGAATTGAAAATTACATGTCTATTTGAAGCTACTTTTTTAGGCTTCTTGCAGACATCACTTTCTTAAGCTTTGGCATGAAGTCTTAACTTTATCTGGATGGGTTTTCTCACAATTCCAGTCAAGAAATACAATTTTGTGGGGATGTGGAGAAGATCAGATGTCTGCATGCCTGAAATCATTAATATTTTAGCCAGAGTGGACATCCTTGGGCAAGGGGGCAAACTTGCATTACTTGTTGGAACTATGATGAGTGAAGGTGTGGAAAAGTCACGCTTATCACTGAAAAAACACAAGTACTGATTCTTGTGCCTCATACCTGTGAGTAGGATGCACCAGGTTTTATCAGACCTGGCACAACGGTGACTCTGACATTATCCTCCTTCTCCCTGATGGAAAATGTCATTACCAGTATTTCTTCATTGCTTGAGCATGTTCTCTTTTTTATTAAACTGAAATACTGGGTTCAGAGCAAATGTTAGTTGGGAGCTTTATGTTTCATGTCCCTTGTTTAACTTGAAATTCATCCTGGTTTTTTTTGGCTAAACTTACAAATAAACCCAGTATTTTTGATTAAGTTTTTCATTTTTACATCTTGAATAAGCCTGTCTTATTGATGCCCACCTTTCTGTTTCCATGTACAAATCTATCAAGACCATCAGGAAATGGTTTCACAAACAGAATTTATTGCAAAGCTGATTATGTATTAATATATACAAATGACAAATCTAAAACACAATGTCAAAAAAGCAAGAAAATGCAATCAAGAATTTATTATTCTCCCATTACTATTCAGCTGGGAAAATAGCTGCTCTACTTTACCAAAATAACTTCCCCCTTCCAAACCTTACACCCAACCTGGGTTTTCTAAGTAAGTGCCAAAGAAGTATTTGTAATAAAATACTTTAATATATAATAATATCAAAAGCTCACTGTAATATATCCACCTATTTTTCTCACTTCTATATTCCATGCAGGCTTATTATAAAAATTCATTGTCACTCATACACCTCGTATATATGTGAGTGTGTCTCTAAATACAGGTCCATTTTAGAAATGGAATGAGCAACTTCTGCATTTCAAAACCTTGCATCTTGTTCTGTTTTATACCTGTTTTTCCAACATTGTGGGTAAGGTTTCTTCTAGGAAATATTCACACAAGTGTTTCTCCACAAAAATTGCCTTATCTCAAGCCTCAATCTAACTTTTCCCATTTTTTTTTAATTAAAAAACAGCAATTTGAATAAAATGCTTTTGAGAAAAAATTTAATGCTTTGCTTTTCACCTTGGAAGTGACATTATGACAATGCCATGTCTGCAATACCTCTTTTGTACCCTAAGGAGTGACTGATAATCAGACCTTTTTCAACTGAAGGACTCAACATGGTGACCATTTTGTTGCCTCTCACGTTGTGATATATTGGAAGGAATGGGAAATGAATTATGCCTTGCAATGACTCTGGTTAGCAACAGCACTGCATGTTATGTTGACACCATTATATTTACTTGCCACATATATTGCTAATTACAGATTAATTTTGTATCTGACAACTCCTACGTGCCCACATAGCAACTGATGAAATCTCTCTCGTTTGCAGGGAAAAAGTCTTTACTTTTGGGAAGTCCATGGTAGCTGTAGCTCTACGTTTGTCACCAGGAGCTGGTTCAGTGCCACATTATATGAGGGAATATGGTGGTTCTGGACAAGGGGAGGAATGGGAACAAAGTAGTTGATGTACACATGCATACAAACAGGGACACAGATCATACAGTATACACCATATGCTGTACAGATACTTGTTTGTAGTGCTATCTCTAGTATATATGTGCTTGTGTATTTGTGCACATACACACATATACTTGTGACTGAACTCCAAGGCACCCTGAGCACAATAAAGAAATGATCTGCCTGTGTTTCACACAGGGGCAATCACTCTACAAGCTCACGTGAGGAGTCATTATAATAGTTACGCTATTTATGGAGAAATGTGTAGCTAAAATGTGGGAAAATTATTGTTCTCCATATTCTCACTTTTTTTTATTGGAGAAACAAATCACACAGTAAATTACATCTGATTTGCATGAAATGTTGCATGCACCTAGAGCTCAGCATGAACCTGGGAAAAGACATTGTTTTAATTCCATAGCCTTTATAGTAGTTTGTTTCCTTTCCTTTTTTTTTTTTTAAGACAAATTTTCTGAGCTATGTTTCTTATTTGGCTTTGCTCGTATTTTATAGGCCCTTCTGAGTATAATTTAATATCTGCAAATTACCACAGTGAGTGAGAAAAAAAGCAATGCCCACTACTCAAGTGGACGTAGAGGAGAAGAAGGAGGGAGTACGTGTCTGCCCCATGGTGATACTGGATGCTGCCCAAGATGGGATCTGCTGCCACTTGTTGTGGAGGTAGTTCCTGAAGGAATCAGAAAATATGCTGAATTAGAAAGGACCCACAAGGAACATACAGCGCTGCACAGGACCATCCCAAGTGTCACACCATGTGCCTGAGAGCATTGTCCAAACGTTTCTTGAACCCTACCAGGATTGGTGTTGTGACCACTTTCTTGGGGAGTGCCCAGGGAAGTGTCACAGTTCCAGTGCCCAAACACTCTGTAGCTGAAGAACATTTTTCTAATATCCATTACATTTTTCTAATATCCATAACATTTTTTCTAAGCTCCCCTGGTACAGCTTAAGGCTATTCCCTTGGGTTCTGTCACTGGTCATGAGACATCAATGCCTACCCCTCCTCTTCCCCTTGTGAGGAAGTTGTAGACTGCAGTGAAGTCTCCCCTCAGTCTCCTCCAGGCTGAACAGACCAAGTGACCTCAGCCACTCCTCATACAGCTTCTCCTCAAGGCCCTTCACCATCTTCTTGGCCCTCCTTTGGACACTCTCTAATAGCTTTATACCCCTCTCATTTATATTGTGGTGCCCAGAACTGCGCCCAGCACTGGAGGTGAGGCTGCCCCAGCCCAGAGCAGAGCAGGACAATCCCCTCCCTTGCCTGGCTGGCCATGCTGTGCCCGATGCCCCCAGGACAGGGTTGGCCCTCCTGGCTGCCAGGGCACTGCTGGCTCCTGTTCAACTTGCCATAGACCAGGACCCCCAGGTCCCTTTCTGCAGCACTGCAGCGCTGCTCTCCAGCCCCTCATTCCCCAGTCTGTTCACAGATCCAGAGTTTTCCTACCTAGATGCAGAATCTGTCACTTTCCCTTGTTGAACTTCATATGATTGGCGATTGCCCAGCCCTCAATTGTTGAGGTCTCTCTGCCGGGCCTCCCTGCCCTTGAGGGACTCAACAGCTCCTCCCAGTTTTGTAGCATCTGTGAACTTACTCAGTATCCCTTCCAGGCCCGTGTTCAAGTTGATTGTGAAGATGTTGAAGAGTGCACAGCTGAGAGTGGAGCCTTGTAGAAACCCACTGGTGGTAAGTCACCAGTCTGATGTCACCCCATTCACTACAACCCTTTGTGCCAGATTGGTGAGCCAGTTGCTCAATGAGTGCATGATGTGTGCAATCATTTTCCACCTGGGTACTGGACATTTTGTCCAGAAGGGAACTGTGAGATACTGCATCAAAAGGCAGGCTCCTGTTTGCCTTGGGCCAACCCAACACGCTGAAGGTTTTGGTGTCTTCTTTTCCTCCAAATTTTTTCCTCTTCATATCTTTGGATGTCACCACTAAGCTGAAGACCACTTATTTCCCCATCAAAGTTCCCCTGGGAAGTCTGGAAGCTGCAGAGAAGCCCTACATGCACGTTAGCTAGGGCACACAGCTGGGCCATGTGCAGACAAGGGCAGTATGGTTGATGTGAGGGTGCAGTGGCACTCTGATTCCACAGGGTAAACAGATACCACCTGAAGGAATTAGTGAAAACCTGCTCTGAGATTTGTCAGTAAGATCTGAGTAGGTCTGAGTGAAAATCTGCCATGTTACAGAAAAATGGATTTTTGCTGAAGTACCCCTTTATTATTTGAAATGGGTGTGTACCTTCCATAGGAAATGGTGTTTCCTCTAAGAAGTGTATGGTTGAATATGGAAACATTTTCAGTGGAGATACTGTTCCCTGTTCATGTAGTTGTAAGGGATGAGGATGGCTTAGCCTTGCTTGGTCCCCTGTGCAGGGACATGCCCTTTGCCTTGAGTCCTGCAACAGGGACTGGCCTCGTGTTAGAGGCATCCAAGGCGGGAAGGTGTGTCAGACATACATTTGTGTGCACGTGCACACCTTGGCACAAACTCTTTTGCAGAGCTGCTGCATTGGGTTCAACATGCCTTTAGAGCCAGAGGAGCCGGCAAGGGGCTGCAATGGTGTGCAACAAGAGAGTGTGTGCCATCAGCATGAGTGTGGGACACAGGGCTTCAGGGCAATGCCAGGAGAGGGCAAAGGCAGAAGCCACTAGGGCTGTAAAAACACTTTAGTCTCTGTTACTGTCTTTGCCTCCTTCTCCCATGAGTCCACGTCTGTCAGTGCTTCCTGGGAGTTACAGGTCAGCTGATTTTAATTTTCTCCTGTCACCTAAGCTGTATTCTGGCTCTGCCTAAAGTTGCTGTGATTCACTGTTCATTCTCTTGAAAAATGCCCAGTACTTCAGGACTTTCTCACCGTGTGAGGCACAGTCTGATGTTACAGAATGCAAGGAGGTAATGTGGTATTAGGCCTGTAAATATTTCAAAATAAAGTACTTTGGATATGAGTCATGGTTTTCTCATAGTTAATTGTTGCTACAAGATCCCAGTTTTCTAGACAACAGGCTCTTCATAAAAAAGTTTGAAGGAGGGCAGCAAAAAACCAAAAGTGGACAAAAATATTTCAGCTAAGCTGGCTTAATAAGCACTTGTATGAGGGACAAACTGGGAGGATGTAAACACAAGAGAAGGAGGATTTTGTTTTTTAATTCTGAGAAGTACTTAAATGAGAACCTCAAATTATAGCCCTGGTGAAAGTCCTAGTAAGGTATATAAGGCATGCAGTTGTAGGATAAAACTGAATAAATGAATAGATTCTTAAGTCCTTCTCCTAGGGTTTTCAAAAAATAACTGCTTATTTCATAACCTTTACACAAACACAAAAGCAGATTGTACAGGTTAATAATTATGCTTCGGGTCCATGTTTTTTCTAGGAGTGGTCTGTGGAGAGTACAAGTGGCCCTGGCTTTACAAGGGAGCACTTGTAGTCTGATCTGAGCTCTTGCTGGCAGCGGGCTCTGGCCATTGTGCAGCTCCATTGTCAGCCAAGTCTATGTGTGGTGATGAGCAGGGCAGCACCTGCGCTGGGGCTGTTTCTCAGCACCATTGTGTCAGGAGGCCAGGTCTGTCCTGTGTCTGGTGATGAAATGGAGGCACAGTGGGCAATACTATGTAGTCAGCAACATTTAAAACAAATAAAACATTTTTCTTCACGTGGATTTTATCTGAGCAAGCTTCTATAGCTGGTATGTGGAAGTGTTAAAATAATTTTCATGTGTGTGTGTTTCTAACAGGCATTGTATACTTCCTTCTTTTATGGTGCCGAAAGCATGCTGCATCTTGTTAGAAGAACTGTTTAGTATGCTTCAGGACTCAGAAACTAATCCTGAAGTCTAGCCTTGAAGGGTATGATCTATTGCAATTAGAAATGTATTGCTTTGCAATTACTATTACCACTTGTTTTTACCTGCAGGCATAGAAATAAATACCTGTTGCCTGTGGATATTTATGCCCTCTAAATTCCTGCAAAGAAGCCAGTCCTAAATTTCTGCAGCTCTTCTGGGGTAAATGCTTCTGCAGCATTCTGGGGATGCCTTTAAGTAAACTTCGAGTCTGCTGAAAAGTATCATAAACAACCACATCTGGGTTGTAGCTATGATCATGCAATTATTGTCACCTGTCTGCAGCAAAAAGAACATAAGTGTGTTTAGAACACCAATCTGATCTGAAATGTCTGAAGATTGCTGCAGTAGCCTAGTTTTGGACATATTATGTGATTCCTTTATCTGGAGAAGAATGATGCCCAGGCATCTTTTTCATAATTTACTCTTCAGTAATACTGGAGAATGGCATCAGAGTTACTATGTCTGTATCATCTCTTGCTCTTGTGTATGATAACCAACTGTCATCAGTATTGCATTTTTGGATATAGCAGGAGTTAATACTTTGGATGTCTTTGCTGTTCTGTAACAGTTTCTCCATGGGCTGGATGGAGTTTTCAGGCTATAGGCTGAAATTTGGAAATGAAGCTGATGTAGGTTAAAAATACTCCCTGCCCTACCTTGCTCTTTGCATTTTTTTGCAGACTTAGGTTGTGGAGGGATAGAATGTAAGAAGATAGTGCATAGGTAGTCTCACACCTGAGGAGTTGCAGCTGTACTAATCACCAAAGATTAGGAACAGGCCTGCCCTTAATAGGCCACAGCTGTGTCCAATAAGAAGCCGAGTGCTATGAAAGAGTGGGTTAGCTGGGTGAGGAGAGAGTTGGAGTTTGTTGTCTGTGCTGTGAAGAAGTTGGAGTTAGTGCTGCAAGGTGCTGCCCATGAGAAATCACTGACAAGGCATGGACTTTTTGAAATAAGTTGGCAGCATTGGGTAGACTGAACAGCCCAGCTCACCATGTGCTCCCTTACACTGTCAGTGCAATTTAGGGATGAGGGGTTTGGAGTGCAGAAGGATCATTAGCCCTGAGCCCTTCTGAAGGAAAGCACCACAGATCAGACATCCACCCTTTCCCACTGGTGGAAGTCTAGAGTAAGTCTATCACAGTTGGCCAAGGCTGGTGTAGCAGAAAGCTGAAATTATCCTATGTCAGAAGCTGCAGGATTTGATGGATATTTTCAGACCCACTGTAGATGTTGTTTAACCACCTAAAAGCAGATGGTGGCGTTCACTGAGAGCTGTGTGTGAAGTGAAATGACTCTCTCAGATCTTGCCTGGGCTGACTACTGCCAGACAAGACTGGAGACATTAAAGTGGCACTTGTTGGGATTTGTTTATGGGAACAAAATCTGGCATAATTCAGCATGTGTTGGGAGTGCATGCTGGGGATCAAAGTGTCTTGTGAACATTTAGTTTGATTGGAGTTGAAGGAGTTTGCCTCAAAAACAAGACATAAAGCGAGGGGAATGTGCTTTGCTACTTACACTAAGTTAAGGGGGATGGCATTTCCTGGCTATTGCTTGCTAACCAGACACTGTAGGGAAATGAAACTGAGCAATAAGGGACTGCTGTGTGTACCATATCCTGTAAGGTGTGGTCAGTGTGCAGTGCTGCATTGAGGACCAGTGGGATGCAGCTTTTCACCACAGTAACATTTTGAATGAGTGATTCAATGAATTTCATTACCTCATCTAGTTATTCTCCCTTTAATTTCAAATTTTCAAACAAACCTTTGCCCTAGAGCTAAGAATGGAGACAAATTTCCTTATAACAAAAGAAACTAGTGGGATTTTAAAAGTAAAATTTGAAATGGTGTCCTTTGCAAACCTATTCCTTGAGTGAGCTGTAGGCCTTACTGGAATCCTGTTCAGCTCTTACTCCCTATGTGTTTAGGATGCTGACTGGTAAAAACTGATAGAAACAGATCCTTCTCAAATTGTGCCTTATAAATCCTACAACTGTAAAATATATATATCTTTCTATCAGGTCTCACAAACATACGTTTGCCTGCATCACAGTGTTCTTTGAATCCTCCACAGCAATACAGTTTAGGAGAGTTTTTGTCGTTGTTTGAGGGAGGATCATCATAGTATAAGCTGTACAAACCACAGAGCAGAGTGAAATTTTTTTTGTATAGTAGCAAAAGAGATTTCCTGCTGATAGGTGAATGCAGGAGCTATAAATACAAGAGCAAGGTTAACACGGGTGTCACACTCACTTTCACCTTTCTCACTCAGTTAATCAGATCCTGCTGGCTTTTCCAAGGGGGATGAAATTTTCCATGGGCCATGCCTTGAAGTGGCCTGCTGTACCTTGGGTTCCCCCGCATGTGGGAAGAGAGGGAAAACCCCTATTGAACTTGAAAGGTGGAAACACCAGGGAAAGGTGTAGTCTTGCTCTGCTCTTCACTGTGTCCCATTTTCCTCCCTTCTTCTGAATGACCCAAAATTCCCTCCTACCCAGTGCAAGTGGGAGATTGCTACACATTCCTGATACCACCCATCGCTCCCCCCAGTGCTGTTTACCTGACATACACATGCACAATATAGTTGTAGGAACTGCAGCTTTGCTTGCCTTGCATCATTACTCATCAGCAAAGAGCAAAACCTGCTATGTATCCTACAATGATGAAATGGATTCTGTGGTTTCGTATAAAGAATTCTCACATTATTGCATTCTCTCACACATGATTGTTCTGAAGCACTTAAGTAACATGAAATTATCCTCAGCATAGCTGCCACGGGTGAAAAAAGCCTAGAGTGTGTTTATGATGTGGTTCAGGCTAGTCATTGATTTCTGGACCTACTGTAGCTCTTCAGGGCAAATCTCAAAGCCAAGCAGTGTCCTTGAGAGCTGGCTGTTGTATCTGGATTTCTGAATAAGGTGGAAAAAGTGCTTCAAAGCCATTGTATGACCTGATCGTCAAGTCTGACTTCTCCCTTTGAGGATAATTTGTATATGCTCTGTGAAGAGGTGATTCTGTAATGCTATGAGTTTGGGTATCTGAAGACAATATGAATAGTCTGGATATCAAGAAGTGTCTTAGCTACTAGGATGTGATGAATTGGGGCATGCTCCCCTGTTTGGGGAAAAAAAATGTTCTGGCAAAGTTATTTCTCTCTAGGCAGGGGATCTCACTGGAGTTGCAGAGCCATGCATTTTAGAGAAATTGTAGTGTGTTGGCATCACTGCTTGTTCTTGGACTTGCAGGCAGATAAAGTTAGCCTGCCAGGTGGTGCTAATAATACCTGGCTCTCCTGCTGAGCTCATTCTGGGGAAATTGCAAACTATTTCTCATTAGCTGGAGAATGTTTATTGTCCGCAGCTTTTTGGTGTAGAATTGGAGCTGCAAGGTATGAATTAGCATACCAAAGTCTCTCTGAAGAAAGGAATTTGGATTGTAGGCCAGCCAGTTTTCTAGGTCTTGGGCAAAACTCTATCCCTTCTTATTTGAGGGTCTGACTACAGCACTGAGGTCTTGGTAGATGGACACTGAGACTTGAACTGTGCTCCAAGGGCCAGAAGAATAATACCCAAGACTGGTACAGTGTCAGATTTGTTAGCTATTCTTGTTTGGGATGAAAATCCCAATCATATTTCTGTTTCTTCAAACTTGGAAAGGCTTCTTTCAGTAGAAGCAATTTCCCAGGACACAAAACTTGTTTTCATTCCTGGCCTAGTTGGAAGAATGCCAAGGGGTCCTTCTTCCACCCAGTCCTGAACACTGTCTGTGGATGAGGTTTAATAGACAGTAAATAGTGGCAGCAATTAAGAAATATGGGCAGTCACTGACTCTATTGCACTGCTTTTCTTGTCTGTGCTTCAACAACTTCATTTGCAGAAAGGGATAAAATTATTCCAATCCACTTCTGTAAAATGCTTTGCCATCCTTAGCTGCTTTTTGTATTTTATTTCTCCTGCTGTTCCTAATTCTCTGGCAATAAATTATGAAAGGGTAAAAAAAGAACAAATATACATGATTTGTTTTCCTTGAGCTCATAAGGATATATACATTCTCAGTGGACATATGGATTCCATCCTTTTGATCGGAATTGAGAAAAACATTTTTTTCAATGGGATTGCTAGGAAACTGTCTCTTCAAGGGGTTTGCTAGGAAACTGTCCTCAGTTACAGGCTTTGTAGTGAAACACCAGTTTAATGCTTTTTAGTCTGGAGAACACATATTATGATGAGAGCTGTTGAAAAAGAGGTAATGTGTATAGTACAAAATATTTTTTAAAAAATCAGCTTCTTAAAATTATGTGCAAAGAAAATTTAAACTGGTTTGTGGTAGCTTTTGGGTATTCATTAGTAATTTTTCTTACCACCTTTTAAGTATTTCTAAATGTTAGTTTTATCTACCCATTTTCCTTGCTTCTTGGATTAAAAGTAGAGAGGAAAAAGGAATAGAGAAGTCCCAAAACTGGAAAAGTGAAAAATTGTTTTACTTGACAACCCCAAAAAATTATAAAATGAAAAATGTATAAGAAATAATTTAGTTCTGGGGAGACAGTAATTTTTCATGTTATAAAGTTTCGGATAAAACTTTGACTTGCCCTAACGATGTCTAAAGCACTGAAACCCATGCCCCCAAGTCACAGCACAGGCATTCCCAGAGCCTTGCAGTATCATTTCTGCAGGATAATTAGCATTCTGCATAACAGAAGCCAGAGCAGTGAGGCCAGGTTTCAAAGTGAGGAGCAAGTGTAGGTTCCCTGAAATTGAAATTGTGTGCATGGGTTAGATGTAACCAGCCTGGAAAGCAGCATGGTTCAGTTATTCCTTTAACCATTTATTGATTAATGTATTTAGCTCATTGCAGAGGTAAAGTGACCGTTTCTGAACAGAATGTGACTCATGCCCACCTTTCCTGTTTCCACTGGTTTCAAAAGAGATTCTGTGTTGGCTCTGCCACTAGTGCTCAGGTCCATAAATGAACAATATTCTATTTTGTGTATGTATATGTATCTGTAGATTTCTGTATTTATTTTGGGAGGCTGTGGGTTCCTCCTTCTTTTAGCTCTTTAGAAATAGATATCTTTTTTAGATGAGCTGCTTTTCCTGCAAAGTAAAGGCTTGTTCCCAATATCTCTCGGCTGAAGTAGTGCTCTCATGGGAGAAGGTTTTTGGGACTTTGTATCACCATTAGAAAAGATGGATGTTTTAATGTTAACCTGTTAATGTGCTCTTCTGGCAAGAGATGTTCCATTTCTGATTCCACCCCAGATTTCATGTGTGAACATGACTAAATGAGGCCTATACTCCCATGAGTCTTCTGAAGCAGCTAACACTGGTAAAGGTCTGACTTCATCTCTCAGCTACTTCAAGCTTAAGCAGTAGGTAAGCATATAAAGGATTTTTTATTAAAATGCATCAAGGTCCTCAGATAATGCTGTACTGGAGAGTCAGACAAGCTGAAATTTGTCCTCCAGAGAGTTGATGTCTGGATGCAGATTTGTGCAAGCTTTCTTTTGTCTTTCTCGGTGCTTCCAGATGGTGAGGCGGTGTGGAGTGCAGTTGGGAGAAGAGGATGGTTTTTGGATGTCATATTTGTTGTACGTTCTCCTGGCCACTTTCTAACTGGTCAGCAGTTATAGTTTGGACCACAAAAGCTTAAAGTAAGCAGAGAAATTCCACTGATAATCAGTGTGCTTTCAAGAGACATGTTCTTAGAAGAAGCAGTGATGGGGGAGGGGGTATGTGGCAAGTTACAAATGAACATCAGTGACTTCTTTAGAGTTGCACAAAATTAACAGAAATGAGATCTCTAGTTACTGAAGAGAATCTTCTCTACTGAGATAGCTATTAAAATAAAACAATCAGAGATTATGGCACATGAGAGTCTTTTTAATTGTTAATTTGCCCACTTCAAAATGACCGTACAGTGAAATCTCTGTCTTTTTAAAAAACATTGTTTTCCTTAAAATTGGTTTCCCTTTTCAGTGTTATCTTTCTGAGAGCACTGTGGTGATATTGTTGGGAATTATCTATCCCACACTGAAGAGAGCCTATCTGAGGCTAACACAGTCCTTGCAAAGTGCAAGGTAATTAACCATTCTCCTCCCCCTATTTATCTTGATTTTTGCTTCCATCTAGTTGTTTTTCACGCTTGTAAAGTATAATTTGCATAAAGTTTTAGCACTTTCTTCCTACACAACCCCTTGCTCTCTGGTCTTTCTCTCCACATCACTGCAATGAGCTGAGCATGAATTATCCTGGAGTAAGGGTGGGAGAACTGTTCTGTCTGTGCACAGCAGCACTGAAGACAACGGAGCACAGCATCTGCAATCTACACAATTCTCACTTACAGAGACATTTTGTATGCTAATGAACTTCTGATGGCAAGACCAGACTTTTTGCTGCTAATTCTGGCAATACCTGTCTCTGATGGGAACCTAATTTCCATCCACAAGGACCTTCAGTGTAAAGGAGTGAGCAAAGAATGATGCTGAGCAGTGATGTGACTTTTCTCTTGGCTTCCTTTTTGTTTTGCCCAGAGCCAAGAAAATAGACCAAAGCTCTTGGCACCTGGTGTTTCCTTTCAAGTGCTTCTATAAGCCAAGCTCCTTTCACCAATGAATTCCTCAAATGAACTTCTCTTTAAAGCAGTCGCTGCTTCCTTTGTAATTAAGCCACAAGGCATATCAGGATAGCCAGGAAACATTGACCCAAAAGCTAAGTGGTGATGGTCAAGACTGTGAAGCTGCCATGACATGGCAATGTTTGAAATGAGTAACAGGGGGCTTTGTTGCATTGATTTTTGCTGTTTTGGGCAATATAAAACAAAGCAAACACGGAGGTACAGTGATATTCAGGTACCTGAATTTACACACTCTGTATCACATGCCAATCACTACTCTGCTGAGTTGCTTTGTGGAAGGTTGTACACAGCAATTGCTTCTAGCCTGCTCTTAGCTCAAAGTCTATGGCTTTCATTTTGGATGCAAAGAAGGTCTGATGAGCACCACAGTTTGTTTTTCCCAACTAGGTCAGCTGGTTTAATTAGAGACTCTGTGTCACCCTCCACATCTTACTTCCCCAGGCTACGCAACTGTTTGAATAGATAATCCCAATTCCTAATAATTACAGCTACAATATTATATATTTTGCAGAGATAATTCTTTCAACTGAAAACTTAGGGCTGCCAGTTACATCCCCTTGTGTTAGCCCCATATCACTAGGCATAGCCTGGCTTTGCTTTCCTTACCTTCCTTGTGCCATGCACAGCTTTTCCCAGGACTGCCAAGGCACTGGTCTGCAGAGGTGTCATTCAACACCAAACCAGATGGGGTGGTGGGACCACTGTGGAGACTGATGCATTTTTGTTTCAAAACAGGTTATGGAAGTTTAACTGGTGGCTCTGCATCTGCAGGTGCAA
This sequence comes from Calcarius lapponicus, assembly GCA_039654755.1. NCBI lineage: Eukaryota > Metazoa > Chordata > Aves > Passeriformes > Fringillidae > Calcarius > Calcarius lapponicus. The sequence goes on from CM077465.1 coordinate 58,720,846, forward strand.
GTTAATCTGATATTAGCCAGGTTTCAACTGATTTAATAATGTTCACACCCAAAGTTGGTTTAATTAACTTGGATTTACACCAGGCATAAGAGGGGACATGTCAGTTTGGTTATTAATCAAAGAAGTAGGAGCCAGCAGATCTATTTCTCCTCCCTTTCAAGCTCTCCAATAGATTAATGATGTGACCTTGGGCAGATCTCCAGGCATGTTTTTGCCTTGCTCTCCTTGGCCTGGATATAATCAATTTCTCAGAATAGATGCAATACTAAACTCACAGGCATCTGTGAAACTTAATTCCCTATGTGCAGACACGGTCTTGGCAGTTGTCAGGGAGTGCAGCTCCGTGGGGAAGGGGCAGGGCTTACTTGCTGCCTGGTCCATCCTCTTGCAGAGCAATCTCTGCCAGGAGTCATAGGTGCTGCCATCCATCCCAGCAATGGCACCTGGCTCTAATCCTGAACTGAAAGTGCATGGAAGTGCATTGGAGATGGTTGGCATGGTCCTAACCAAGAGTTTGCTCTCTGTTTTGCAATATAAATGGGAAGTCCATCCAATAGCTTATTTTTATTTAGGCCAAGGTAAAATGGTCCTCTTTGGGAAACCAACCTTTTCCCTGCTTTGCCTCCATGGGTGGAAGAGCTGTAGCATATGTCTGGCATTCACAGGGAGCAAAGGGCAGTGAAATCATTGCTCTGCTAAATTACAGCAAGTGCTGCTCTTGGTCAGCATGGGTAAGGCTGCTCCTGTGCTTCTGCTGTGGACACAGCTGGGCACAGCTGTCTGCCTCCCAAGGACCGGAGTACTTCCTGCTGAAGGCCTGATTCCACACACCTCTCCATGTGGGAAATGCAGTCATGTCAACTTCTTGGCCAACACAGCATTTGGCCACCTGCTGCTGTGGTTACCTGATCAAACCTTTCTGCATCTTCTTTTGCCAGTCAGTCTGGCATGAATAAAGCCCTCCATAGTGATCTGTTAATTTTGTCCTGATGTGGCTTTACTGGGTGCTCCTTTTTCACATTTATATTTCTACTTATTGTTATTCTGCTTTGTGCTCTTCAGTTTGTTTTTCTCAGACAAACTGTGGTTTCAAAAGTAAGGGAAGGGACTCACAGGCTCACAGTAATTACTGTGGTTTTGTTAGGGTTGTATTTTGGTGCACACAGGTACTGGGTTGGGAATCTCCCTTTGCAACTTAAAAAGGAATCTAGGCGGAAGAATTGCAGTGCCTTTTTCTTCCCCCATCAGAACTGAAAGCGATAAGGGATTCACATTTCTTAATTGTCCACACTGGTTCAGCACGAGCTTCTTGATCAGAATTCCTCAATAAATTAGGTACTCCAGCCTCATGCAGGAGCTCTCCAAAAGAGTGGGAAGTGAGAAAACTGAATATGACTTTCTGCTCAGAGCCCACTTATGGGCTTATTTAATAGATGGAGTTTGCACACAATTAACTAATTATGAGCAGAGTTAGTGCTTGCAGTGAAGAGCAGGCCTTCGAAAATAAGTGCTCAGCTTCATTTGAAGGGCAAACACTTGACACTCAATGTGAACTTAAGCAGGAACTGGCTTTCAAAGAGAAAATTGTCTGTCAGATTTAAGTCTACACACATATTCCCTTCAATATTTGGGATTCTAAGCTCTTTGAAGGTAGTCTCTTCACTTCCCCACAAAGCACTTTTTTGTTCACCTTCACAGCAATTTTCTCTCTCTTCCCTCTCCCCCTCACCCCCAATCCCCTTAATGTTACAAAAGAATTCGCTTCTGGGATGAGATTCTGCTTGCTGAGTTTCAGCCCCAAATTATATTTTAGAGATGACTTTGAAATTCCCCGTAAGTGTGCTCTCATTATTGGATATCTTTGATACAACTTTAAATATAACTGTGCAGACATCGCTGCCATTAGTGCTAGGAAAATATAAAACCTACGCAGAGAAAGCAATAGTCAGAGCCAAAAAGCCCCTGTGATAGATAAAAGTAGGGCTATGCTTCAGATATGGGACCCCAGCTTCGTAAACATTGTGAAGCACTCTGAATTAGTCACTTCTCACAATACTCTTAAGGGAGTTTTAATCAGACCGTATTTGCAGGGGCTCATCCTGAATGGATTTTGCCTGGAGAAACACCCTACTCAAAGTGCTCTTTTTTTTTTTTTTTTTTTTTTGACACCTCATCTCTCCTGGAGATCAGTACAGCAAAAGAAGAGACCATGTCAAGCAAGAGCAGGCCAATCAAAGCAGTATTGTGTTCAATATGAAACACTTTTGAGGCACGTTCACTATAAGCTACTGCAAACTACACGCTTTTTCAACAGACTGGAGGACCAGTTCCCAGCTGGAGGGAAACACTGGTCATGTGAAGAGAATGTGGACGTCGCATCTGAGAGTAGAAACTCCCTGTCACTCATGCCTTTTCCAAGAAGTCAAAGCATTTTTGTACTTTCAGACTGCTCAAACTCCTCTTCCCAGGGGTCAAAGAAAACAGGCTAAACTCAGGTGGAATTTACTCCCCCAAGACTGGTATCAGGATGGGCAGTGACTCATCATCCCTCGCCTCTGCAGATGGCAGCCCTGTGTATTTGGAAGTGTGCACAAGTTTCCCATGCAGCTGGGGCAGAAGGGTGCAGCAGAAACCAGCCCATGCCTCATGAGCCCTTCCACAACTCATGACAAACTCCGGTCTACCTGGGACTGTGGGGCTCTCCTGGGACAGACTGCCAATGCAGTAGATGAGCAGTATCACAAGTACCACCACCATGGCTTTTGTTTGTCATCAGTTTTCCTCCAGAATGAAAATGGGAGGTTTGTGCATTTACCCTTTTTTGCATATTATAAAACATTTCATGTACTGTATAGCAATGTGTACCATTGCCCTCATCATTTCAAAGTATCCTCATATAAGAGGTGCTTTGAGATCATGCTCTCAGCATGGAGAAGAAGTAGCAAACTTTGAAAGGTTTCTTATAGGGTTTTATGAATAGGGAATTATGAGTGGCAAATTGTTCCAGAAGGCTTGAAGTTTCTGAGGTGTGCATGTGCAAAAAGACCTGTCAAAAAATCAGAGTTCCTTTACACGAAGCTCTTCTTGGCTGATTTGCTCTATCAACAGGGTATGTTGTACTGATCCTCAAAGAGCAGGAGGAGCTAAGTGTTTCTGAAATCCTCCTGCTGTGTCATTTTGAAAAGTGGTATTCATGTAATGTGTACCCTGGATCTCTTATCGTCAAGCCATTGTTCTGAGTATTTCTGAAATCCTCATGCTGCGTTGTTTTGAGAATAGGTATTCAAGTACCACAGATTGCTTAGTGCTGAGCCATTCCTTGCCTGTGTCAGAGATGACAGAAAGAAGCAGATGACAATATGGCTGGCACTGGTGGAGAAAATGCTATTAAAACTCATCAGAGGCAGGATCCAGGGTCCCTTACTGAGATATTATTTGATCAATTGGGATGCACATGGATTAACAGGGAGATGATCCTGTCTTAAACAGATGATATAATTTTTATTTTGAGGCAAGACTGCAAAGGACTGCCAAGAGGCAGCCGGAGATATAATTTATGCAGGCTTCATTATGCTTTTGCAACAGCAACAAATGAAAAAAAGCTAATGTGTGAGGTCAGCAGTATGGCACAGGGGGTGATGTGCTTGAATGGATTAAGGGGTGGCCTCAGTACAGACTACAGAGAGATCATACTGCTTTGGTGTGACCTGAATGGAGGAGCAGGGAATTACATGCACAAGAAATGGACTAGATTTGTTACTCTTACTCATACTATTTATCTGAAGCTAAGGAAGATGAAAATACTATAAAGCAAAAATATTTGCAGATAATGCAGAAACAGGGAGCGCTGCCACTACAAAGAAGCTACATGTGTGAATGGGAAGATGAATGACCTAGATAAAACTAATGTAATGAGGAGCTGGACAGAACAGAGGACCAGACTCTAAAATATCATACTATGCAGAAATGCAGTTCAGGAAAATTTAGTTCATGGGTAGCAGAAATAATTTGAAAGATTAAAACTGGTGCATAAATGTGTAGAAATTTATAGAGATCTTTGCAAATATTACATAGTGGGTTCAAGTTTCTAGAAATCACCCCCCTTTAGTACTGCACAGACCATACATGTACTATCATCCTAATTTATGATCAACTGAGATTAAAGAATTATTATAGCGATAGACAAAGATAGCAAGAGCAAGCAGAATAATTCAGGAATGTGGGCAAACTAATTGTCCCAAATATACCAAAGAAATTAGGGCTGTACTCTGTTGAAAGAGAAGACTGAAAGGTGAGATCATTTTGCTCCATGAAGATCTTGAGGGAATAGGAAGAATGGTTGATGCAAGACAGTTTGAATCTGTGTCAAATGCAAGAAGCAGAGGGCACAAATTAAAGTTTTGCATTATGTGGAGGGAGGTCCCGCAAGGAATTTAGTTTAGAATTCCTTTATGCAGGGAGCAGATAATATACAAGATGCTGAAAAGTGCACTCTGCTATACAAAAAGTCCAATGGGAACACAAATTTTTACTGCTATGCTCCCCAAAGCCGCATCTTTGTCTGAAGAGTGCTTTAAAGACAGCACCATTCTTCTACAGAATACAGGAGAGGCCTATAAGAAAAAATAACCTATCTCCTCCTCATGAGAATACTCAAAGTGCTTCTCCTGGCTTATTGGTAGCATTTTCGGAGAGACTGGATGTCTGAACCCTTTCAAAAATTTTGGCTGTGAAGGAATTGTTGCCTGGAAGAGTCAGTGAAATGGCTTTGAAATTACACAGGACTGGAACTGAAATTATGAGAGCCCTTTGGGACGTAGGACTGAGAAGACTGAATATCTACTTTGACTTAGTTTTTGCAAGTTTGAAAGGATTAATAAGACTGCAGCAGAGGAGATAAAAAGCACATGACAAAGTCTGTAAGACACAAATGAACTGTGGCATTATTTGAATGACCCCAAAAAATTACTCGGATAATACATAAGAAAAGGATTTATTTGGGATAGACCTGATTGTGCAATGGATGCAGGGGAATTTACCTGTTCCTCTGGCGTGTAGGCAAAGGGTGGGTGAAAATCTGAAGGTTAATAACAGGAAAATCCTGAATTCCCCCATCAGCCTTTTTCCTTCCTTCTCTCTCCTACTGGTTAAGTGAAAGAAATCTGCAGTAGCTTACTGAAAATAAACAAATCCATAAGTTTTTACTCCACTAAATTGTGTCAAGATTTTTTTTTTATGCAAAGCAAACACTTGTAAAATATTTGAAAAAATGTCTGACTCAAAGAAATGTGTTTGGCTTCTCTTCTGCCCCTTTTCATTAGGGGATCTGTGGGCTTTCAGTATTTGAAGGACTCCTTGACCTGTCAGTGACATCTGCTAACATATTACATCTCAGCCTTGCACACAAACTGCTTGCAAGACAGTCTGAATCCAAACCTCTGAAGCAGAGCAGCAGCTGTAAATGAGTCTTTCATACAAAATAGAAAAGAACTAACCCTATTACTGTACACATCCAAAAAATGTAGGCTGTAACCCTTTGATATCTGCAACTTGATTTCCCTTTCTTCCCTCAGTGCATGCACTGTCGAGCATCACTTGCTGACACCAAGAGAATTGAATCCACAGAGAAAGACAAGCAGAAAGGCACCTGATCCAGTCATTTACAGCATGGAGTATATACTGCTGTACAGTGAATTATTTTTACATAGGTAATTAATAATGGAGAAACAATGTAGTGACAGTGTAAGTCCCAGGGGAGAAAATTGTCAGCCTATTTATTCATTTATTCTTTGCTAACTAAATTGATGGGATAGTCTGATGCCTTTCTGGATTCCACACGGATGATGAAACTGCAAACAAGTTTCATTTAAATAACAGGCAAATCTTCCAATTAGTCAAAGCCTAATTCTTATGCCTTGAAATGATGAACTGCATGTACTGTAACCTCTGTCAGTTTGAAGGGGAAAAAGCTGTCGACCAAAAACCCAAGACATTGATCTGAACATTTTAGGCACCAACTCAAATACGTTAATCTAGTGTGATTTGCCAAGATTCTGTAACTGTCTTCTGGATTCCAAGGTTCATGTTAAATGGGATATCATTAATTCTTTCAGATAAACTCATCTTTTAGCTATTGGAGAGTTTAGTGCAACTAAAGCACAGTCCTCTAGAGTATGTGGAGGATAGCACTGGATTCTGCTCTCTAATGCATGGCCATGTCCACTTTTCTGTGTGGTTTATGCTTCCAGAAATTGCACCTTGCACAGCAGCTGAAACCCCAGCTTCAGTAGGGGAAGGATGTAGATAGTAACAAAGTGTTACTAACCTAAAAACGGATTAATGCCCAAAGACAACAAACAAAACAAATATCCCATGGCCATTTCTGTTGTGAGACAGGCATTTATGCAGGAAAAAAGTGAGCTCCCAAAATGTGCTTTTTAAGTAAAAATGTTGCATTTTTTTCTGACTTAACCTTTGTCTCAGATTTTGTCTACTTTTGCAGTTTATTTTCTCATCTTTGTAAGTTAAGGAATGCCACTACTTCAATATTCTTGGATTTTTAAAATGCAAGCTGCTGGCTGGCACACATGTGGGGCAAAACCTCCCAGAGCACAGTGAGTAAAGAAGGATTTTTGCTATAACTAGCTACAGCTGAATCATGATAGATCATGCTATTTCATTGAATTTATCTTCTGAATATTAGATTTAAGAAGCTGTGTCATGTTGAAATATTGAAATATCTCTGATGTAATCCATTGTTAGAAGTTTTGAGGGGGAGAGGGCAGAGAGAGAAAGGGCTGGCTGGTGTTAGATAACCAATAATCTGCACAAACTCTTGGAGCTGGCAGCAGAGCTGCAGTCTCAACACTAGTTTCAGCCTGGGAGCAATTGACACTCCCTGTACCAGTTATTTGGCTGGAACTTAAATATGTCACTTGGCACTGAGACTTGATGAAAGCTGTGTTATTTTCCAGGCTGAGAGCTAAACGAGACTGTAGCCTTCCTCAACCATTGCACAGTGCTTATAAGGAAATGTTGTTTATCTGAAGTAATTTAATCAACCTGATCATTAGATGAATTTACTACTTCCACACTTTATTCTAATTGTGTTTGCTCATATGCATATTACACTTTTGCCCAGTTATTTAGTTCCAATTAATAAATTGGAAACAAGCATGCTGCGAATGCTTCTCAAAGAGGATCTTTCTGAAATGGAGCAGTCTGCAGGGAAAACAAGCAGGACAGCAAGAATGGAAGGTGTTCTCCAGAGCCATCCTTGCAGACCACTGAAATCTGGGGCTGGATCTGGAAAATCCACTATCCATTGAAGGCCTGGCATCTAAAGCTAATACATTTCCTCTCCTAAATCTGTGTGCTGTGTCTATGTAATGGATAAGTTCTGCGTTATTTGTAGGGAGATTGTTAATGTTTGGGACATAAACACTGTTGAGAACAGTAAAACACTTATTGTTAAACCAAAGGAATATGTCACCACATGCCCCTTCACTATACTTATTCTCAGGGTCCTTTTCTTTCCATGTTCCCCTCTTACAGTGCTCTTTGTGGCTGCACTGTCCATCACATCCCACTTCACTTCCAAGATGGTGGATAAAGCAAGCACTTCCTGCAGAGCAACACTAGAGCTCATGGTATAAAACTTCCACTGTGACAGCTGCAAACTCAATGCTTTTTTAAGAGGAAAAAGTGTTTTTTATACACTAGGTCTTTTAGGCTGAAGTAAATGATAATCTTACTTTTGTTCTATTCAAGGACCTTTCATACGTGCTTATCTTTTGTCATCTTCTTGAGTATGGATATATACTGTTATTGAGAGACAGAATGAGAGTTGTCATCTCTTTCTATTGCCAAGCTAGTAGCATTTTATGTGCCATCTATTGAAGTAAGACTGATGCTTGGCACAGCTTTGCAGTGCAGCGATCTTGTGTAGCTGCTGTCAGGAGTAAGGTGGTGACTTTGAAGGAAGCCAGACTGGAGCTTAAATGCACCACAGTATTTATGCAGGAACACATTACTAAATATGACCAAGAAAATTTATCTTCAAAGTTTTAGACTGTATGTACTTCTCCCCCACTTCTTTTGTATTGGGATGAAGTCAAAATCTTTTGTGACAAAATCTGGATTCTACACGCAGATTGAAAAGGGTTACAATCTTTAGAAATAGCATCTGGTCTTTGAGATGCTCTTATACAAAGCACTCGAGAAAGATGTATCCTTCCTCTTTGGGGTGAGCCTCCATGCAGCATGTAGAGAGTAGGATGCCTGCTCAGACAAAGAGCCTCAGAGTCACTGGTAGGAGAGGCCAGGTCAGAGTTGGGGTAGTGGTGTGCTGTTGTTGTTCACACTGATCGATTATGAGTTTGCTCCCAGCCCTCTTTAGGCCTGCGTCACCTACTCCTCTGATGTTATGCCCAGGTGAGGTTTGGAGGATGGAACTGGTGAGCATCTGTGTTCACAGGCATACAGATGAGGCTGTGTGAAACCCAGGGAGGTGGGAAAATGGGAGAGGGACCAGTGGGGACCAATCATGCTGTGGTACTTCTCCTGCCCACTCAGGGCTGGACAAGTGCCAGGGAAGCACCCAACAAGCCATGGTGTTGGCTGTGCTTCACTGCATCTCATACTGGGTCTCAGCCTCTCTGCGGGAGCTCCTGGATTCTGAGCAGGTCCTTAGTCACTGGAGCAGGGCTGGAGCTGCCTTATCTTGTACAGACATGAATTCCCTAGTACTGGGCGGGTGGTCTTCTGAGCAGGAAGTTTTGGTCTCCTATTATCTTCCTTTGAATGTTTTGTGTTACTTGGAATGTTACTTGGAATTTGTTGCCATTAAACATTTTAATGTTGAATTTGTGGAAAAAAATCTGATAGAAAATCTGATCAAGTTTCAGTCTTATTGATTCTACAAGCCTTCTCTGTTTCAGCAGATGCTGTTGTTTTTAAATGCCTCTGGGAACATTGTATTTTGTGCTTTTTTATGTGGAGAAAAATATGACTGTGATGCAGAATGTTGTCCATCAGAGAGGAAGAGGTTATGTGGAAGCTGAAGCAGTAAAGTTCTCAGAGAAGAACAAAAAAAGAAAGACAACATATAATTCAAGAGTCTGAAAATGAAAGGGAAGAAAGTTCATGAAAAACTGTGTATACATTCAAAATAGTTGAACTAAAATATATTCTGTGTTACAGCATGAATTGTGCACCAGCCTCTCTGGATTTTAGTAACTTGAGAGCCTAAGGAGTTAATTTTTTTTTTTTCTGCCTTGTTTACTGTTTTTCTGCCCCACTGTGAGTTATTTTTTTTAGTGTCAGATCTACATTGACACTTATATCAAAAAGCCTGTGATTTAACTTGATAGATCAGCTACTGTGAGGGGGTAGGGGTGGGTAACTGACCCTACTATTGAGATATATGAGGCTTATTTAGAGAAATGACATATATTCTTGATAAGATACGCAGACACAAACTGCAAACTTCTGATTCAAGGTTACTTACAAAAAAAGTAGAAAAATAAGCTGGGTTTTTTTCATTCTGTCTCCCTTTCTTTTACTTAAGATAGAAAGTTTTCAACATTATATGCTCGTATGTGCTATATACCGAGGGTGACTCAGGGAACAGATGACCTGTGATGCCACTTGAAGCTTACATGGGAGCAATTCAGCAGGGCTAATGGTTTTAGTTAGGTGCTGGTGGAATTTGGAGTTCTTGTTTATGTCTACACAAGTACAACTTCAGTTCATACTCACAGAGGATGCCACTCCTGAGATTAGGAGATTCCCCATTGTTTCATGCAATATTTCAAAAAGGTTATTTGTGGGAAATAATGCTCTCCTGATGTGTTTTTCTGATTCTAACTATTTGAGAGTCAAGAAAGATATCTATAACTTTGGTGAAAAGTCAATGCTCCTTAAGCCATGCCTGAAGATAGAGGAACATTCTTCAGTGTGGTTGGATGGGAAATCTACATTATCTCTTTCAAGGGAAAATGCTGATTTGCTGTAAGAATTTCAGAAAATGAGTGGTTTCATGAAAGTAAAATATTTGCTAATAAATCCCAAGTGCAATGAGAAATATCTACTTTACTATGAACAAAATTATAAACATGGATTTTTTCAGTCAGAAACAACTTTTTCTTTTGTGTAGTAATGATAAACTAGGTCAAATGAAACGTTTCAGCTGAACACAACTGAAGTTTTGGCTTTTTCTTTTTTCAGAAAAATCCTTTGCCTCTGAAACTATTCTCTGATTCTATGAGATATTTTTTGAGGCTGCAAAACAATTCCAATGTCAAATCTTTATGGATATGAAAATTATTTGCTGCCTAGCCTTTCTTTCTAACAACTTCTTGATATCTCTCTCAGAAAGTTTACAAATAGGTAAATTTCTCTGCATTTCTTTGCCAGAGAGAAGTTTGCTAACCTTACTAGAGATTTATAATTTGTTGATTTTTTCCCCCAGACAGGCTCCTTTGTGAAGAACTGCAGCAAAATGCTTAACTTACAGTTTTCAATAGCAAAAAATAATAAAAAAAACCACAAATGCTGGAAATATGCATCAAAACTCTGCATGGCATCTGAAAGAGTCTAAAATCTGTGGCTCAGTCTGTTTTCCATTTGTGATTATTTTGTACATTATTTTTTCTTTTTGTCTATTTATGACTGTTTTTAAATGGCTTACATAAGAGGTTTTCTTTAAATCCCTTGCCTTTTACTAGAACAAAGCCTCCTGACCATCAGAAAATGGATTATTTTTGGCGGACTTCTTAATGAACTGAAAATTGAAAACTAGGCCTTTAATCCTTAACATTGTGTGAAAATTCTTCACATTATTCTTTATTGTCTTAGTGTCACTGGAAATTAAGATAGGAGAATCTTTCATGAAAAGCATCAAAAACAGTCACAGTAGAAGAAAAGAAATTTAAGAAAAGATGCTTGGATACCAGAAAACTGGAGTGATGAATGATCTTCATCAGGCTCTGGGGTTTGGGTGAAACTATCTATGTAAATCAGGTACTAAGATTTTTTTTTTTTTCTGAGAGAACAGATTATAACAGCGGGGTGTTTTGGTCTCTAGTTAGTCTGCACATTTATCCAAGCTGTGTGAAGAGATTTTGGCTTTTTCTGGTAGAAGTTGAATGGACTTCTCGTGGTTGATCATTATCTGAAAAACCTGAAGAAAGCTCCTCAGGGAGTAGCGACCTAAAAAAAATTCTAGATATAATAGATAATTTGTGGAGAGACACTTTTGTTTATTTTGTTTTGTTTTTTCCACCATTGCCATCAAGATGGTATATCCAACTGTATTATTTAGCTAGAAACAGCTGATTTCTAGCAAGGAACCACATGGTAATACTTTATTAGTGAATTATGCAGCCATCACACCAGGCCATTGGAAGGAGTAACTCTAATTGCACTGTAGCTTTCCAATAGGACTAAATGAAACAAGGGGACTTAGAACAAGCTGATGCAGCCTACTCTAAAATTACTCGGGCCATTTCCAGGTTCTCTGAAGTTTCAATTGCAGTCCTGCAACTCTCTAAGGTTATTCAATAATCAGATACTTATAAATATGCAAGGAATTGAGAGGGAGCTTCAATCTGTAAGCAACCCACCTGCAAGAACATGCAATTAGGGCTGCTGTGTTTCTAAAGGCGTCAGACCGCCTGAGCATGTGCTCCCCACTGCATGTGTGTTAGAGTTACAAGATGACTGCAAAGCCTAGGCAAATATAAAATAATCTTGAAATATATCCAGAAAAAAACAGAGCATGTCTGGGAAAGCTCGTTTATCCAAAGTGGCCCTAACAATGATAATTACATTGGGAATTACAGGCAAAACTAGTGGTATTGTACTAGAATCTTGAATCCTGCCATTTCATGCAATGAGACAAAGAGGACTTGTGAATCAGATAAGTGAATCACTGTTGTTATGTGTGAATTCAAATTGGTTTTGTTAGCCACTGGGCTATCAGGAAAGCACATAGCAACTTCCAGGAGAGTGACAGGTCCTACACCTCGACAGTGAGAACAAAGAAATGCCTTGGATTTTGTCTGTTTTTAATTTGGTACTTGTAAAATTAAAATAGTCCTTCAAAGCTTGGCAGTAGCTTTAAGTGTTCATTTTATCCTCAAGCTGCTGTTAATTCTGACCTTTTAGCAGGTATGTATTGATATCAATGTGATGCTTCTGAACTTGCTTTGGATGTCCCTGTTTTAGGCAATCCTGAACAGGTTGTATCTCGGTTTTGATATTTAAGTCCCCTTCCTGATTCTTCAGCAGAATAGAAATTGGGCTGGTGATTTCTTCCACAGCACTTCTGCAATACAGATTTTATTACAAATGATGCCACTTTAGGTAGGATAGACACAAGCAAACTGTAAGCTCAGAATTGCCCATTGTAATCAAATTGGCTATTTTCCAAACAATTCAGAGTCTTTCTCCCAGTGTGACCTTTCAGAGCCCTGCACTCAGCAAAAGAGGGGTATATTACCTTTCATGCACTAGTGTTCATTTTCAGGAGAAAGCCAGGATTATTGTTCAAATTCTGTACAATTACACCTGAGCACCTCATTGTTTTTGGGGGGCTGGGGAGGCACACAGAAAAGAGTCGGGTTGGCGTTTGGTAGAGAGATGTGTCTGGCCTTACGCACAGGAGGGCAGACACAGAAAACACTAAAAGCACACTCTGCAATAAATATGTGACAAACTGAATGCCTAGAAAGAGAATGGATACTGCCTTATTTGTCTGGTTATTCCTGCCAAGCTGTGCTGATGCTTTCCAGAGGGGTAATTGGACATAATGCACGTGTTGAGCAGGCAGTGGGGGCAGATGGGACAAAGAGGATAAAAGAGCAAATGAGATCTGGAGTTAGGGATCCTTTAAATTGGGCCATTTGGGCTCTAGACTGTTCCCCACTTTCCTGTTTTCTCCCCCATCATAATAGCTGTTCTTAGAAACCTTTGGGTTTATATAAGTACTTTAGGAAAAATCCAAACAGTGATAGATTGCCCAGCAGAAAATTATTTACATGAAAATGCCTGCCTAAGCATAATTTTTCCTGAGATGACATCTGCTTTGAAAATACAACACAATTTCATCTCAGATGTAAAAGTAACACTCTCGCCCTTTTTTTTCCTGACACCAGGAGATGCATAACTTGCTGACAGTATGTGGTTGATAGCTGTATCAGTCAGTCTTAAATAGTCTATAAATCCATGTACAGTGTAAAATATCATTGATTTATGTAATTGGGAATTTTTAACAATACAGTTTTGTCTAACTATGTTTGTTTTTCCCTTTTCAGAACTATCTTCCCTGTGAATCTGGGAGCAGTCTCTGATTGTACTGAGCCACTATGTATTCCATCCTCGTGCTTCCCTGGAGTATAAGTTATGATATATCAGCATTGTCTTTGAGGTCTACCAAGTCTGTGGATAGGCAATACGCTGAAATGTGGAGATGGAATGAAGTTGAAAGAATTCATGAATAAAATGTAAGTGGATGATACTTCAAACTAAAGCAAAAATAGTGCATTGCCTAAATTGCAAGAAATAGCTCTTTTTGCTCGAGTAGGAGCAGTAGCAGTAACAAAAAGCCAGGATTATTGTGGCCTTTGGTCTGGGACTCATCTGTTGTCTGAGAGTGGCACACAGAGCTGCTGGAATGCTTTCTTTCCGCATGATGGTTGCAGATGAACTTTGGTGAAGAAAGTAAATACTGTACTGTGTGTATGGAGAGTCTGACAGATCTGTGCCAACTCTAAGCAATCCCCTACAACCTGCAGCACCTACAGAAATAAATAAGGCTTTCAATCCAAAATTAATGATAAATGTAAGGAGCTATTCTGCCCCTGGCATTGTCAATTTTCCCTTCCTTTTCAGAAACCTGATTATTCATACTTAGTATACAAACATACTGCATGAGGTAAATAGGTATCAAGGCTAGTGCTGGTTTTGAACATAGATCATCATTTTACTTACTCCCTTACATCATTTAACTCTGTTCTGGTGACCCTGGGACCTGGTAATACACACTGCAACCAATAACCGTAACTCCATGATCCGTATAGAGTACGTGAAGGATGGTGGCAAGTATGTAATTTATTACCTTCTGTAGTGCTGTGTTATTATTATGTGACTGTTATAGCATTCACAGTTTGACAGATTCCTATTAGCCAGTCGGTCAGAGTATGTAGTGTATTATTTTACCAATACCTGATGCATATCAATAAAGTGGGTGAACACTGCTGTAGAAGAACAGCTGAATTGGCTTGGATGTTGTAATCTCCCATTCTGAGTTCTTACCTGAAGCATCAGTTTAAGCTGACTGATACTTTTGTAAGGCTTAGAAAAGTCTGGGTAACTTTCTTCCCTCTTTGTCCTGAATCCTTGAAAAGAAGTGTCAAAACAGTACAAGAGCTTATTTTCACTGTACTATCATTCCAACAGTAGAAGCAAAATTCATGAGAAATCTTGTACTGTGAGACAACCTGTTCTCACAAGATTTCCAGCCCATTAACTCAAGAATCAGATTGTTTGGATTAGCTTTGCACAAACAGCCAAGCTTTTCAGGTGCTTATCCAAAAGGCATTGAACCAAATCTTTTGAGGTTTCCCCACATACTTAATATATTATGCAAATATTTACTATATGCAGAGAGGAGAGCAAGATGGGAAAAATCTCCTTGTCCAGGACAAGCAGAATTAGTTATTGCTGGATGAGTAGATATCCTGATTTCTGCTGGCTGGACAAAAACATCAAGAAAGAGAGGAAGCGCAGACGGAAAGTGTCACAGGACTGAGGGTGACTAAGAGGAAGCCTGAAGCTGCAAAGCAGTGAGTTGCTGGAGGGTGGGGAGAGAAGATGGAGCTTCATATATCCATGAAACAGCCTCTCAAATTACAGGGAATACGGAGCTAATAAAAGAAAAGAATATGAGCAGGGATAGCTGTGATTCTAGAGAGAGGACCTGGATAATACAACCCCTATGCCTGCATGTGGCCAGAGCTCAGGTCACAGCTAGTGTTCTCGTGGGGGCCACAGCAAAGCTGAGCTTGGGGGTGCCAGTCCTGCAAGGGCCCCATGCTGCTGCTGTTCTCCTGGGAGCAGGAGAGCTGCCTGGAGACTGCTACATCCCTGCTTGTGCACTTCATCCTCCTGCATTTCTCAGAGACAAAGCTTAGATCAGCCAGTGATGGTATTTCAGGATTGTGAAGTATAATGTTCTGATTAGATGCAATACATCTAAAGAGTATCTATCAAAATTTAAGAAAATACATAGGAAAAAATGCAATTTATCCAGATTTTTATTCCTGTTGTTTCCATTGCACCGGCAACCTAACACAACATGTTGTATATAATTCAACCATGCTGTCAGTTTTTACTAGGAATGTAATCAATATGATCTTACAAATTTTAATCAAGGTCTCTGAAACAAAGCACTTGTTATTATATAGATTCTTACCTAATGCTTTGCAGGAGTGTGTTAACAAGCTGATAGGAAGTGTAAATCTTTAAGAAAGAGTCTGACTGTAAAAAGACCATGATTTCTGCCTCACCCAAAGTGTGGCTGGCAATAGCATAGACAGGAGGGACTAATGTAGTCATCTGTATAAGGTAGTCAACTGCTCCTGCTCCTGAGGGGTAATTAATTATAAAGTACCAGTAGAGCTGTGTCACTTCACAATTTCATTAATGGACAAGCAAATAAAGCATGACACTTTGTGTTACTTCATGAGGAACTGCTAAGGAAAGATGTAATCATCAAGAGCTGTAGAGAGGCTCTTTTTTTGACGTGACTAAAGGAAATTTCTGCAGACCATCAAACTGCAGGTGGAAAAAGAACAGAATTGTATGAAGGTATGGGAGGGAGTTGAACGGCTGCTTGCAATTCTGGTTAGATGACCTGAGCTAAAACCCAGGGTAAGCTTCTCTCCAACGAGCTTTAGACATTTATATGATAATAATTTAGGGATTACCTTCACTGTAGAATTTCTTTGTACTCTGTAGAGAGAAAAAGGCATTTTTAGAGAGAGATTTTTTTACTTGTTTTAGGTGTCTTCTGTTGGATAAGCTGATTTGGGACCTCATATTTATTATTCTCCTAAATAAATAAAAGGTTCAGCAAAAGATAAGACTACACATGGTGATGTCTTATCAGAAGAATATTTCCCTCTCCCTCACCAATGATGTTAACATTTTATTCATTGTGTCTAACATCAGCTATGGTGTCACAAGATATTTTGCATGAATGTACTCAAATTTTTGAAAGAAACTTTGAAAGAAAGAAAGAAAGAGATGCTTTGGTTTTTGGTCAGTTTAACAAGCTGCCCAAGGAAGTGGTGGAATCACCATCCCTGGAAGCGTTCAAAAAATGTGTGGATATGACACTTGGGGATATGGTTTAGTCAGGAACATGGTGTGCTATGTTAATGGTTGAACTCAATGATCTCAAAAAATGATCTGTTTTCCAGACTTAACTGTTTTATGAATTGATGATTCTGTTATTTTGTATGAGCTTTATTAACCTCGGGTGACTGGCAGAAAATATGCAAGTTACCCTGTCTTCTTCCACAGTGTTTAAAAATGTCTTTGAGAGGAGCATGCATGGGATGTTCCTCTACGTAGTCTTCTTCCACATCTTTGTTACCAATCAAAACATTGTTCCTCAGTGGCACACCACTGAGTTTGCACTTTGATCCCCCTCTAGGCAAACGAAGGGGATAAGTGGAAAGAAGAATGGAAGATCATTATCACGGTGTCTCCAGGGAACCCATGTGCAAGATGAGACACTGCTGGGTGGGACAGTGCTGTCAGTGGGATTGGTGGTGCCACTCCAGAGAGGCTGTCCTGCCTCTTCCATAGACATGGTAGCTCACAGACATTGCTGTCAGAAAGGATTTCAGCGCATACAACCTACTGGAGTAGCTGTTCAGGGTCCCTGACAACACTGTACATAGGATGGATTCAGTGACAGCTATATTTTTATGGAGCTTGCTGTGTTCTAGCAGTCTGTTCCGCAGCTGTGCCTCCACAGACAGCCAAGACAAACCCTTCAACAGTGAAGCTGAGCTAGATAGCTCACATGTGTGTGGTGCTCTAGACTAAGGAGATGGGCAGACTTTAAAGTTCCAAAATTTGTCCCAGAAATGTGCCTTCAATATTAAGCGTGCCTTACAAAGCACAAGCCCACAGTAAATAGAAAGGGGTTTGCTGCATCATCAAATGAAGTCTTCCAAAATCTCAGTAAAGCATGTATTATAATATTTCCACCATCTTAAAAGTATGATCTTCTGCTGTTTCCACTCCCTGTTTTTTTTTTGGTGTGGTTTTTTTGGTTTTTTTTTTTTTTTTTTTTTTGTTTTGTTTTGTTTTGTTAGGGTTTTTTTTTGTTTGTTTGTTTTTTGGGGTTTTTTGTGGTTTTTTTTTGTGTGTGTGTGGTTTTATTTTTTTTGTTTTGGTTGTTTTAGTTTGTTTTTTTTTTTTTTTTTGCACATGAAAGGAGCAGGTGCCTGTAAAGAATCATCAGAAAGCGCAGTTACTCAGAAAACTTTTCACTTCTAGCTCATGATCGCTAAATGTCACCTTTTCTGAGTGCTTAGAGGAGTTTTCAGGTCTAGGTAAACCCAAGCTGGAAGCACACAGTTAAAGCAGCTTTAAATCATACATTAAATATCCTCAGTCAAACAGCAGACACTCCTTCCCTCACTATTTTTTACTGACCATTTTATTCAACTCCATCACTTTATCCACTCAACATTAGGCTTTTGAGTTTCTCTTTCAAGATGCCTGAACCTCTTCCTGACTGCGTGGAGATGCTAATTTAGGATTAGTTAATGCTGAGGCTAAGTATCTATTTGTAGATACTGTAATATTTAACACAGACATCTAGACGAGGGTCTCTGATTCTTGCTCTTTTTCATTTAGTTCTCTTCATAAATGTTGAGGAAACTAAGGATGGAGAAACTGAGTCTAGATTTTTCAGTCTTGATCATAAAGATTAATGTTTTGACGAAGCCAGAACTGGTGTAGAGAACTAAGGTGGTACTTAATTGCTTGTTCCTATTGCGAAATGTATGTCTCAGATCTAAGGAGAGCTTCTCTCTCTGTGTAGAAACATGCACCTCAAAAGTGAAAACTAAAAAATGTAGTTTTATCCAAAATAGTTCTTTATACTTTTCTCCCCACAAGAAATTTTCTGTGCTGAGCAGTTCAGCTAAAAGGGAAACTTTGTTTTTGTTGAAGTAGCCAGCAATATTTATTCTGAATCAGTACAACAGCTCTCCTCTCATGGGAAGCATTCAGGGCCAAATGTCGCGTCCATGATACAATGCTGAGTAGAAATTACAGGGCTGTGGCTCACACAACATACCCTTTCCACTAACCAAAATGAAACATGTCATTGTGGAAGGATAAATGGCAATCTTTGGCTGTCATGCACTGGGATCTTATTATAGACACAGAGATAATGAAACTAATGTATCCTGAGGCAGTGTTGCTTAAAAGAGTATCAGAACAGGAGAATGTGTGCTGAATTTCATTAACGGAGACTTCTTCTGGTGTGTTTGGGGCTAAATTTTGGTGAACTATATAGAGCCTTAGTCCTTCAGAAGTGAAGTGGTGTTTGGACAGCTGGCAAAAGGATCAACATTAAACTCAGCTGCACAGAGTTTGCCCACCTATTTCTGGGGCTTTTTTTTTTTTTTTTTCCTGTCAGGAAATATGTACATGCTTATTGGACTCTTTTTATTGTCAATCAGTCCTTCACTGAGATGAACAAAGTAGAAGGTGGTCTGGGAGGAGTTGAACCCCATACAAGTTTTCCACAAAATGATTATATCTGTTAAGCAAGTGCTGGAGAGGGTGGCAACAGCTGAATCAGAAACTCATAAGGTTAAATGGTGCAATTTTTGAAGATGATCAGATGTGACAGAAGTGAAGCTCCTCTTATATCTTATCAAGAGTGTATATATATGTTTGGTATCAGATACATTGTTGGATAGGAGGTATTGGCTTGTGCCTGTTCCCTGCTGACAGACTGGTGTTTTCCCTGTGCCACTTAGGACACCTGCATTTATTTCACAACTCCATGTGCAAGCAATCTGTAGGCTGGACTTCAGTGTCTGAGTGGGCACACCATCTCTGTCCAGCAGCTGAAATAACCTACTGTAATGTACAGGAAGCATGTTAATCCTCATAATTAGCACAATTCTGGGGTCAGTACAGGTGAAGAGATTTCAAACACCTTTTAATTTTATGTGATATTTTCTTCATTTTCTGTCCACCTCTATTTCCTCTCACACTAGCTACTCAACTTCCTCTTCATGCTTCAAATACTGTGGTGTCACTGACAGTTTTAAAGGGAGCACAACAATCTGAAAGGAAATTTTTTTATTTGGAAAAGCTGTCTTAGGAGGGTGTTTTTTCTTTTTATTAATCCAGGAGAATAGCTTGAGACATTTAGAAGGGGACACACCTTATTCTGTTGAAACTTTGGTGGTTTTGTGATTCTAAGAGTTTTTTAAAAAACTGTAAAAGGTCCCATGCCTGTTGGTCTACATGGTGTTTACTATCTACATTAGCTGCTACTCAGAATCAGCATCAAGGACTGAATACTATTATTCTGGGCACACTTCAAATATTTAAAAGGTGACTCCTGTCTTCAGAGTTTAAGCTTTCAATCTGACTGGCTTACTAGCATGTTATAACAGTCCTGTCTCTGGCATGCTGATTTGTGGCCTTGATCAAATCACTTAGCCTTTTACTTGCTTAAAAAAACTACTCCTGCACTTGAATGCATGATAAGTCAATGGACTCACTCTATGCAGAGGAGGTGTGTAGGACTGAAAACTCTGGCCATGCAGGCAACATCCCCTTCTGAGGAGCCTATTCTGCTTTACCTCCTGGCTGAGCTGCTTGGGTAAGAGCTTTTTCATCCATTTATATCAAAATGAGTCATTCTAAAACTCTCCACCTCTGAACCCCAGTATTTAAACTATGTGGTTTCTTTGGGTTGATTCAGATTTGGGAGAAAGCATAAAGATGAGTTCAAGGAGCATATCTGACTGGGTGACAAATTTGATTAGATGGCATGGATGTCACCAAGGTTGGAGCAGACTGAGCTGCAAACCTTTGAAGTCAGCCTATCTGTACCTAAAGAGACCTATTAAGACATATTGCCTTAATCCTTTTATTTCTGGAGTCTGAGCTGCATTCTTGGCACTGAAAATTAGAGTATGCCGGTTCTTGTCTCTGCAGACTGATACCCTTAAAAATTTCAGAAAAACACACTGACTCTTCCAGGTGAAAGGTCAAAACTGGCCTATTGCTGTCATCTCCACGTTGTTTTTAAATGGCATTTCAAGAAAGGAGGATATTTGGGTAGAGGTGAGAAGTAGAATAGTGGTGCAGAAGGAAGGATTGGAAACATAAGGAACAACAAGTATTTGGTTGGAGTAGCAAATGCTCACCTAGAATGAGCAGCAGTGGAAATGGCAATTGTGGAAGGCAATCCTATATTTGATGAGGAAGGAACATATGTGATGGGAAGATGTGGGCCATGGAGCAGAAAACATGACTGCAGCAGCTGAGCTGTGAATAAAGTGGAGTTGAGGAAGAGAGCTGCTGGGAATCCTAGGTGGAAGAAAATATAGTGTCAGTACTCTGGAGGAGTCTCTGGGTGAGAATGCATAAACATTTAGAAATGGGAGAAGAAAAGATGGAATAGAAGGCAGTGAGCACTTGGATGTTGGAAAGAGTAAGAATACTACAGTAAGTAAATAAAAAACCACCCTTGCTTCTTTAGGAAAGGCTTCTCATAAACACACCTGTCCACAGAGCTGATAGCTACTTACATATTTTATCTCTGTGTTTTACAGTGTTGGCCTTGTAATCCATTTTTCTTCACAACCCAGTGAAGACCTGACTTCTGCAGCAGTTCAACATAGTTTGAAGGAGGCCTCTGAGGACAAAGGCTAAAAGCATCTCCTATGAATTTCAGCACAATATGTACTTGTAGGCAACTCTTTCCCTTCACAGATACTTGTCTAATTGCAGTTATTTATTAATCTGAAATGTAAAGTGTCCAAGAAGACATTGGACATTGGCAATTTAAGCTGTTCGCTCAACCTTCCCTGAAGGTTCATCCAAAATAGATGTTTGTCATTTGTCAAGGATTCAATAATTGGCAGGAAAGGATGGCTTTGGGCACATATGTTCCTTTCCTCCCTCCCTCTCCCAAGCATTGTGATCTTGTTTAGCTTTGTACTGTCATATCAGCTTCTTCTGTACTTGCTAGGGTTCATCTTGTATCTTGTGATGGCGCTGCAGAAGGTATTCTTGTCACCTTGAGCATTTTCCACTCTTTCCTCATGCTGACTGCTGTTTCCATGGAAGTCTGTGATGTGTTTTATTCAAAGTACAATTTGTAGAATGTTTGCTTAGAACAGAGGAAGAGAAAAATAGCTTCTTCAAGACAGAGTGAAAGAAAATATACGCTAAATGAAAAAAAAATCACCCTCTTTCTAAACCCTAATCCTCAGCTCTACTGTATCCCAAATTAATACCATTCTGTTTAGGACTGAAGTGTTCAATGACACCACGAAGGAAAACATGTCAGGTCTCAAACCCAGAACATCAAATATTTCCCCTTTTCCTAATTATCACCCAGCCTTACCAAAAAACAGATGGAACCACTTTCAAAGCTTTGTGTGTGTGCCTGTGTGTGTGCATATGTATATCTGTCTTACAAATGGCTAATTCAAATCAAACTTGGGATTCTAGTCAAGACAACAGCTTCACTGCCTGAACCAGCTTGTTTCTGTACACTGATCCTTACCAAAAAGAAGAAGAACTGCAACTCCAAAGAAAAAGAAAAAACCCCACACTTTCCAATAACAACCCACTATGCCATACTTGCCTGTGTAACAAACATATGGAGCAGCACATACTCTGGACTTGATTCTGATTGAAATTTCACAACTAACTCCAGCATCTGTAGCTTGACTAATGCAGCTGAAAGCTCAACCAACCTCTTCCCTTTCCCCTTATTTTTATTACAGGGCTACAGCATGAAACTTTATGCACAACAGTCAGAGAGATCCATCTGCTTATCCAGGTATGTGAAGCACAAACTATAGGTGCCCAGGAGCGCCACCATACTCCACATCCTCTCAAGCTGTGCTGGATTCTCCAAAAGGCAGTGCTGCCTACACCCATTCCTTCAGCTCAGCCATGCTGAGAGCATTTTAAATATTGCAGAAGCATAATTCTAGTCTTTTCCAAGACCTTGCAGTGTTGTTCATTACTATGAAGTGTCAAGAATTCAAAGGAAGAAACATGTGAGAACAAAAGTAGGTGCCTCCAGCTTGAAGCTGCAGTGCTGCTAATTGGGACACTTGCAAAACAATGTCATATGTGTCATTGACTTTTACTAACCACCAGAAACACCTCCAGAAAAATATAAAATGCTTATCTGATTGTTTTTACCCCCAGCTTACCGCTGTTTTATAGTGGCTGCCTCTCTTGTCCCTCAGAATGGATATTGTCTAGAAGTGTTTACAGACAAAAATAATCTTCTAGGACCCCTCACACTGGGACACAGGCATTAAGGAAAAACAAAACAAAGGAATCCCAAATGCAATGGAAAGAGCAGTTTAAAGGCAGGGAGGTAACATATCGCTTCTGCCTTGCTCCAACCGGGTGACACACTAATAGGTTTCTTATTCTGCTTTCTTCTGCTAAGAGACTGGAAGACATATGTCAGTTTTCCACCTTAACTGTGCATTTTCTAGTTTGTTTGGATTTATGTCATAACCTTAATGGGATTTAAATGGAATTTTTATATGTGAATAATACTCTGCATTAATGCAAGAACTTTAGGTTGCTGTGCTACCAGCTTGATTTGCATAAAGGTTTTTAAATATGAAAGAAGAATAGCCAGGCTATTGTAGATGGCAACATGAAAAAAAAAAAACCTCACACTGGTATAACAGTAAGAGGAGAAGACAACTCCCTGAAAACACTGGCTTGTGAAAGGGTTAATTCTCTGGCTTTTAGGTACAACGGGGTGTGAGTGAAGAGCCCAGAGGTCATGCTAGTCATGAATATTTAGTTGCTGGAGGGTCTAGGCTGAATTAAATGGTGCAGCTGGAAGGTCAATGTCATAGGTTTATACTTTATCATAAAACATTTTCTGTTCTAGTGTCCTCTCTGTGTTCTGTGAATGTAAATTGTCTGTCAATGCATAGCTTACATGATGTTACACACACCCCACACACTGGGGGGCAGAAGTGGCTGTTCCCTTTAAGTATGTTGCAGATTTTGAGATGTCATCTATAAACAATAAACACAATAAGGTGTCTCACATTGAAAAGTGTGCCATTATGCAATTGCATTTTACATATGTTTAATATACATTATGCTGTCCTCCTATTTCCAAGTCCTTGTTTACCCTTAAGTATATCAAGTAGGAGTAGAAGAATACTTGTTCCTTTGGTACTTCTTCAGAACACAAATCTGGGGCCCAGAGAGTTCTGAATATTTTTCCTGACAATTTTTTGGGAGTAGCACTGCAACACTTCCTCTTAGTTCTTTGCCTTAAACCTTTGCCTTTATTATCCATTTAGTTTTCCAGCCTCAGCTGGATAAAACTCTGTGAGCAGTTCTGAGTTACTGGTGGTTGTGCAGTCAGGGAACTTTCCTGCTGGCATTCTTAGTGTACCATTATTATTTTTAAATGAATTATGTATATAACACCTTTGGTGTACAGACTACTCTGCATGTGAATAATAAAGTACAGTCTTTGTTCAGAAGAGCTGACAGTCTAAGGGATTGATCCAGTAAACACTTATTCATGGGTGATTTGCTTAGCCTACTGTTGTGAGTAATCTGTTGATCTGGCCCCAAACTAATTAGATAACTTGATGAGAAAAACAATAGGACATAGCATGTAGTGCAGGAGGGAAGGGATGAAACGCAACAGTACATAAAGGCCTAGGAAGAAAGAGGATAAACAAAGGCTGCTTTGGATTTGATTCACTTCTCTGTGGCAGTGTCTACAAGGAAATGCTGTAAAGGATGGAGCTTGGGCCCTGGAATGAAGTATCAGATTTCCTCCAAGCCTTAAATTTTGCTGTGTGCTCAGCTTACTCTCATGGGAGGTGATAGCCTTGTCTTGACCTACTTATTTTTTTTATGATCCACCTCTGCAGTCAGTGCCAGAGCAGTCTTATCAACATTTTTTTAAGACTAGGTGAGATTGAATATACACACACAGGTCTGGAGAGCATTGGGGTGGGCTGAGTTAAACAATTGCTGGCAACTGGCAATGGTAAGAATGGTCAGTGGCTCAGTTCTTGAGAATGAGTTAGTTCCTTGCCCATGTGGAGCAGAACTGCAGCAGCCAGGTGTGTCTATGACTGTCATGCAAAAAAAAAAAAAAAGCTTTATAGTGGGATAATGCTACTTTGGAGTTGAGAACTAGCCCTTTATCTGATGCAGAAGCAGAATATGCAGTGCCAGTCTGCCAGAACACTGGTCTTGTGTCCTTTCCAGGGATTCTTGGACGGCAGAGGGGGTCAAACACTAAATTTGAGTTGGGAGATTTCATGTGTTGTTACAAAAGAGTTTAAACTGCTTTATCAGAATTGAGGCCTGGAAAATCACTGTTTGAGTGTAGTTAATTTCTGTTCAATCATCTTTAGTTTGTACCTAAAGGTCCTGTCTGTACTGCTGTAAGTGATGCTTGGACTTGCAGAGACCTTGCTTGCCTGGGTTCCACATTTAAAAGCTGCACTAAGGTAGGAAGACCTTGGCAGAAAGAAACCCCAAACCTTGCATTTTTGTCTGGGAGGTGACCCATGGGAGTTTATCAGTGGAGCTGGGGCAGTGAAGGGCAGAATGGAAGTACCTGCTGCTGGCTCTGGAAGCCCCTGGCTGATGGAGCCGTAACATCTCCTTACAACCACCCTTGAAGCAGTTTCCTGGAACCTGGCTTCTGTTTGCATTTTCTGTGGGATCTAAGCTAAAGGATCTTGACAAGATAAGTCCACTTATAATTATGGACATAATGGTTTTCTCAAGGGATTATCTGAGATGCTCATTGCACCAATTGGCGTTGTTTACAGCATGGAAAGGGCCGCAGGTGGCTCAGAGATAATAATGTGGTATTTATGCAGCTGACCAGTGTGCTGGAAAAGGGATAGGTGTATTTCACTAAGTTGGTCCCAGATGGAAAACTTTTCTTTAATGCAGAAGCAGATCAATTCTATTCTTACTCTAATGTAGAAGTAAGTGGACAAATGAAGCAAAATATGGGAAAACATCAAGGTGCTACGCAAAATAAAATATTGATTACAAAACTCCCAAAACAAAACTTGCTTGTGTCTTAATTTTTCAGTCATGCCTAGTTAGATGAAAATATTTCTTCCTGCTCTTACATCAAATTAAACTAAAACTTCCCACTACAGAAAACTATTTTGTTTCCTTTAATATTTTTTTAGCAAGAAATATATATCGCCCAAAATCTGCAGGGATAAAAGTTTAATTATGTCTTAGTTGCTTGCTGTGATTTTGAAATCAGTGCTTTAGTCTGAATAAGCACTTGGTGGGTTATGAAATGACATGATGAATATTTCTATTTCTCATGTTAAAATCTAGGTTTTGTAAGGTAATTGACAATAATGGAGTTGACACTGGATTAACAGTTTTGACCCGAAGTTGATACCAAGAAGGGTTTTTTTAAGAAATGAATGAATGAATTATTTTTAAAAGGACCATACTATGGGAGAAAATATACCTGCAGCAGTAAGGATTCATCCACTCATGTTTTGCATGACAATCAAGCTGAAGATAAAAATATGTGAATAAGCTAAAACTCACACAAGCACTTTTTTCTCGGTAGAATTTTATGAAGACTAGGTTGTTGGACTGCATAGAAATAAATTATTAAAAAACCCCAAAACTGACACAGAAATAAAAGTTTAGACACAGACCATGTGACTAGGTTAGTCCTAAGAACAGTAGTCTTGACTCTGTGTTGAAAATGATGGATGAAACTGGAGGTCAGCACTGAAATGCTGGGGAGTTTCTGACCATGCCAGAGTGAAGGACAGAATGCAGGGACAGCTCTGAGGAGAGAGAGTGTCATTGCTAAAGGGTGGTGGTGGGGCAGGTAAAATGAGGCCTGATGCAGGTGGCTTGGTTAGAAATTGGTTGTGGGAGTCTTGGTGGATCTTGCTGCTTGGTACAGAGCTAATTGATGGCAGGGTCTGTCACTAGAAGTGTTCCTGTTTTGTGGCCTCCTGGCTGGGGCCAATATGGTCTGTTGTTCAGTTATATGTGTTTGTGTTTCTGCCATGTCACATCAGAGTATTGTTCCACACTGTACACAAATCCTGCAGAGTGCCTCCACTTCTAATGCCAAATCTGCAGAGAACTAATCAACAAGTCTTTCTCTGAATGTGAATGTTTTAAAAGATGCTTCTGGGCTTGTGAATAGGCCACTTATATTGCCTCCCTTATATTCCCTCCCCTCCTCAGGGAGACAGAAATAGGAATAAGTGTGTTCAGAAAAGTTTCTTTTACCCTGAGAGATGGTATTTCCATGTCACAAATCAGACAAACTTTTTCCCTGTGAGTTTCCAGCTCCCTTTCAGCTCTGGACATAACTAAAAATGTACTTTAAAGATGGAAATAATCTCTGTGACTCCAGAATCTGAATACCAGAGTCTCTAGGAATGAAATTAGGAGCTACTGCCCAGAAAGGATGAGAATCAGCTATACCACACTGCAAGTCTTGTCCCAGCTCCGGATAAAAACTGGAGAAATGCACGGGCTCTGCATGCCCTGGCACAGCCATTGGTTTGTCTCTGATTCTTCATCACAGTAACTGGTGTTTACTCCATTCCTTCCTGTGATATGGCTTGTCTCAGAGAGAGAGGGAAATGCAAAGACTGAAGGCTGGGATGTGTTTTTGACCAGAAAGCTTTTAGAGTTAAGTTTCCTGCTGGACAGTCCTGATATGTGAAGAATCGATTGTGCTAACTGCTTTAGGGAAAATATCTAATCACTGCCTCAAAATATTTCCTTCTTGGCTGTGTTAGAGCCTTTCTTGTAAAAACTGAGGGGTGAAACAGGAGGGTGAGCAGGATAGAAGCACTCTAAAACACATTTTAGAGAGTGTAGGTTTGCTGTTTGTGGTAAATGCTGTAATACTTTTCTCAGATCTCAGTGTAATTCACTCTTCTATAACACAAACAAATTCAAACCCATCTCTACTAGATAGAAACCAGTTATCCTGTAATGTCCTGTGTGTCTGATTTTCAGTTTATTTATATAAACAGATTTCTTGCGTCTTCTGTTTTGATCTTTAAGATTCACTGACAGCCACTTACCCATTGAGTGTGTATGAACCATGTAGCACAACATTCATGGTGGGCTGATCCTTGTGGCAGCAGTCAGCATGGTGTGTGTGCTTCCATCCTACTCCCTCAGACAAAGTAATTGATGACAACAGGAAAGTCCTAAATGTCCTTTAATTAAAGCATTTTTATTTAGATACTTTTTTTAAATATTGTTTGACAAGAAGAGCTTTGGAGTTTTTTGTTTGTATTTTTTTAAGGGGTTTAAAAAATGACAGCAATGAAATGAGTAGAAGTAAGAAAGAGTTCTGTGGGATCCTAGGGCCACTTGACTGCTAGAGTAGAAACAGAGAATTGGCTCATCCACCAGTGCAAAGTGACTTCAGTCAAGCAATGGTGATTTGTGCCAGCTGGTGATTTCTTATTTCCTGGTAGCCCTTTGTTTTCAGTTCGGCATTGACATATTTGGCTTTTGTGTGTTTACTGAACATGGCAGGATGTGTAAACCGGGCAAAGAAGTAATAACTTGGTAAAGGTCATGGGAGGGGGCATCAGAGGGTGACAGAGCAGTTTTCAGCTCTGCTAGCATCTTCTCACAGAATACTCTTGCAGTTCTTTCCCTTCCTTGCTGATTTCTCTAGTTGAGCTGTAGGTTTATAATGTCTATTTGAGAGCTGATTAAGTGCTAGTAACAGGAAGTTTTGTGTGCTTGTGGAGTTTGAATTGATCTTGGGATTTTGTACAGGATTACTATAGCAGCCATAAGGAAGAAATATCATAAATAATATATTCAGAACAGTTCATGTATCAGTCTAGAAAATAAGATTCTTTTTTTCCCCATCAGTTTCTCTAGCTGCTGTTAGAAAGGTTTTACAGTGGAAAAAACCTTCATCCATTGACCAGTGGGTTATGGCTGGATTTCTTTTTCATTTGGTATTTCAGTGCCATACATAATTATGCTTATTATTAACAATTTCTTATTGATTCCTCTTTCTTCATTTCCTGTGTGTTTGTGTTTCTGGCCTGTTATATGGTCTTCTTTCTAACACTGGTGAACCTGCAGACATACTGGAGGTTCAAATAATCCTTTTGAGCTCAGTGATTATGTTATGATCTTAGAAATGGATACACTGAGAATATAGAAATAGAAGTAAAAATGTGAAAGTAAAGTCAAAAACAAAAAGAAAAGCAGAGAAATTTTTACTCTGAGGAATATAGTTTCTGGGGCATATTTAGTAGTTTGATTTGAGCATGGATTGCTTGAATTTTTCTACCTGATTACTCTTAATCAGTGCTGAAATAAGTGGGATAAACTGCTTTCCCTTGGGATGGTGAATATGATGGTGTTTAAAGAACTTTTAATACGGATGCAATTCAGGCCTCAATGGATGCATAGATAAGAAGTGAAGTATACTAAATGTTAATCTGTTTTGGCCTTCCAATGAGGTCAGCTTAACTCAAATTCATGTGCTTCTCAAAGAAACTTTGGGCCAAATGGTGTACACTGACCCACACTGTTTTGGTGTGACTTGGGTCAAATGACTCCTGTGGTTTATAATCAGTTTAAATTCTGATAGTTGTATTTTTAATAGTTATTTTTAGTTTACAGTTCTTGTTTTTTTCCCTTTTTTAAATCTCATAATAAGAAAAAAAATAAACAAACAGAGAAAATCTGAGTTTGAGGAAAGTTTTGTATAGCTTTAGTTAAAACGTCATAGCACATAGAGCTACCAAGCTAAATCAAGAATTCTCTGGCCATGACATTTTTTTGTGACTAAAACCAGTAAGAAGAACATGCTTTTGTGGCTGAAACAGCAATTAAGTAGATAGTAAAAGAAGTCAGAGTTTACATTTGGATTCTGGTAACCCAGTATCAAAAGGATAGGTCTTAATATTGTTGATAAACATTAAACAAGTAATATATCTTCTTTTCAAATTCCTAGAAGTCAATTACGTGATTTCTTACAATCATGTCAGGTACTGTTACAGAAAGCTGAGCTCTTGTGACTGTTCCAGACCTGTTTGATGTTACTGGGCAGCCTGCCAAAGTCTCCTTTTTGTATGCCAAGATGGTAATTATTGACACTTCATAGGGAAAGGGTTTCAAGGAACTCACATCAATATTTCTTCCACAGTCAGAAACTGGAAATGCCTCTATAGTAAAGAGGTCTCGAAATCCTTGGGGATTATATTGCTGGACTGAATGAATACCAGGGAGTACTAAGAAAGTTAACCTCAGGCAGACAAAACAGAGCCAATGTGCAGAAGCCTGGAGTGGAGCTTGAGCAGAACTATTTGAAGACAATAAATCTGGTGAGTAGTGGGAGTGGCTGAGAAAACCTTGTATGCACAACACGCTGTCTTTCAGGGTTGAAGGTATATTATAAATAAAAACTAGCACTCAAGAAGCAACTGAGAGGCTTTGCTTTACAATTCAGGAGTAAGTCACAGAGCTCAGGGGGAAGAAGCACCTCACACTAGGAAGGTTGAAGCCATCACTTTCTGTGCTTTCAAGGTTTTATGCCAATTTGTACATGGCATTTGACTGCTTGTCTTGGGTTTTCCTTGCAGTCTCAGGAGTCAAATTAATTTGGTTTCCTAAGTTTTTAGAGTGAGAGGGGATGTCTCACCAAGTGAGCAGATTTTAGACCAGAATGAGAAGTTTCTGGTCATTCTGATCCCTTTCAGGCATGAATTTTATAGCAGCAATAGCTGTTATGCTGGGCTTCTCTCCTGCTTGTGTGAAATGGGTGTGCTTCCCTACTGGGACTGACAGCTTCACAGAGGGGTGCACAAGTTTATGTAGGTTGCCATTAAGTGTTCATACTTGGCCAGCCCTTAGCCACAGTGATTCTGAAGGCAGGCGTAGAGTGTTGGGATTGTTGCTCTGGAGGAGAGAAGGCTTCAGGATAGATCACAGCACCTTCCAGTATCTAGAAGGGCTTTCCAGAGAGCTGAAGAGAGACTTTTGGCAAGGACATGTAGTGATAGGACAAGGGGTGATGACTTTACACTGGAAGAGAGTAGGTTTAGCTTAGAGGTTAGAAAGAAATTTTCCCCATAGGAATGGTGAGGAACAGGTTGCCCAGGGAAGCTGCAGCAGTGGAAGTGTCCAAGACCACTTTGGATGGGGCTTTGAGCAATCTGGTCTAGTGCTAGGTGTCTCTGACCATGGCAGAGGATTTGTAATGAGATGATCTTTAAGGTACCTCCCAACACAAATCATTCTGTGCTTCTCTGATTTCTCTCCTGCACTGTTATTTGAATGCTTTAGATACTTGCATATGGTTATCACATCCTGCCCCCTGCTCGCTGCTTTGTCAAACTCCATATGCTTAAGAAGATGCTTAACTCATGTTAATCATTCTCTACATACCCCAATGTGTGTCACTTGTAATGCTAGCAAATAATTCCATAAAAAGCAGAAATTTCAAAGTTTGAATTCCTGCAGATATTTGCACTTAGGTCTGCTGATTTCTATTTAAAATGAAGCTCTTGTTTCAGTCTCTTCCTTGGCTAGAACTGCAAGAAAATCTTTCTTAAGTTGCTTGAAAATACCGAAGACACTTAAGCAATTTTAAAATTTGCTTGAAGTTACACAGTAAAAGTTACCAAGGAAGGGAAACAGACTGATAGACAGACAGGAGGCTGAAGAGATGAGCTGTGTAGGTCTTATTTATTTAAGAAACTCTTGAAAAAGTTAGAAGGAAAAGTTTATATGGTAACTGTTACATTTATATAATAGACATTACATTCTCTGTATCTGTGCTCAACACCTTCATTGCAGTGCTAACCCAATAGCCAAGCTGAAGCTGTACCATTTCAGGTTATTTTTGCTCAAAGCTCAGCCCAAGGAGTAAGAAAGGCTTGATATAAATAATTAACAACTTCATGTTTTAAGGCAAGCTGTAAGTGATGATGATTTAGCCCGGAAAGTGCACCCTTCCCCGTGGAGGCTCAGGAGCTGACTGCCATGCAGCTCAGAGGCCAGTGCAGTGTGATGGGGAGGGTCAGGCAGGGACAGGGACCCTGTCAGCACCCCAGCCAAGCCATCTCCTGCCTTTGCAGCTGTATGCCAGCAGCTCTGGTCACGTGCTGTCAGCAGGAGTGTTTGCATTAGCACAGGGTAGTCAGGTCTTTGCTGCTTTATGAGCTGGAAGGTCAGCTACACTTGAGCTTCAATCTACCATCGCTTGCCCTCCATTAAGTCAGCTGCCTGAAGCTTAAAGCACAGTTTAGTCTGTGATAGAAACTTATGGGAGTCTGCTCAGGGGCAACACTTGAGCTATACCTCAAGCTAATTCGACATTCCCCAGGAGACAGCAGGGGTTTCTTGAGGAAGATACCTGATGCCAAGAATGTGTCTATGCAGCCCAGAATAGCTCTTTATGGTGCCATGGCAGGAGGCTGAAAAATTCATAGGACTGGCCCAGGAATGTCTATGATGGGGGCAAACTGTTTTATTGAAAGGGGCCATGCATTATGTTCCTGGGGTGCAACAAATGAGTGTGTAGTGATCATTCTTTTTAATACTAAGAGCAACTACATTACTGTAGTTTAAAAATCTTGCTCACCAGCTCTGTGAAAAACTCTAATGAAGAAGTAGACAAGGAGGAAAGAAAGGTGGTGACGCTGTCCCTAAAGAAGTAATAGGCTGTTTAAAGTCCTTGGCAACAGCCTAACTAAGCTGCTGGACTTGGCACCAAACCAGGAAAGGGTTGGCACCCAGTCTGGTGAAGGGGAGGAACTATTTCAGAAAGTGCTTTCTGCTCTACTCTCAGCCTGCCCTGAGCTGTTTTCTTGTCCTTTAGCAGGGCCTGAGCTTTGCCCTGCATTCCTGGGAGTTCCAGGGGCTGCAGAACTGGGGACAGGACACCATCTTCCAGACCTGGAGTTCTGGTGTGGTGGGCAACTGGGTTCCTGTGCAAGCCTTGGCCATGCTGCCACCAAATGTGGCATGGGACATCTTGCACCCAATACTATGACTCCTTCTCCTCCCTCCTGTTTTTTTCTTCTTTCCTTTAAAATAAACTACCCTGGTTTTCCAAACAGAGAGCAGCAAAATATTCCTGCTCCTAAGTCTTTCTTAGACTTCTGGATTTGCACTGTGTTTAGTGAGAAGTTCATAGCCTAACAAAGAGATGGAGGCCTAAGTATTTGTTTGGGAACTTCATGTTTGGGAGTTGCTACCAACCACAGTAAAATCTAGTGGAGTTTCGTGCTGTACATTACATTGCCATGATGTTCTAGTTAAAGTAATTAAAAGTGTTTGTGCATTAAGCAAAAACAAAAACAAAAACAAAAACAAAAACAAAAACAAAAACAAAAACACCCACCCAAATAATAATAAAAAAAGGTGCTAATCAGTTGTGTTTCAAAGGATGCAGACAGAAAAATGGTGCTGTCTGAATGGTTTGGAATAGTCAGGCCTATTCTATTACAAGCCCATATCAGCAGGATATAACAAAGGTAAAGATTTAAGGCAATTTTGACACCTTAAAGCAGAACTGTTAGCGCTGCATAGACTTTCAAATCCAAAGAGGATTCAGCCTGCTCACTTACTGCCTTCCACATCTTCAAAGGACCATGAGTCTTTTTTAATCTTTCCGCTTTGCTGTGAAGCCATAGGAAGTTATTGACTTTACAGGCAGTTTTAGTACACAATCAAGCACAGAAAAATGCTGGTGTACTCTGAGGCTGAGTTCAAATCTTCGTCTCTTTATGTCACTCCCCTCTCTGTGCTGAAGCAGAATTTAAAAGTGCCGAACAGATGGTGAGCTGTTATACAATGTTTTGTTTTTTGACCCCCTTGTTGAGCCAAGATTCTCTGAAGACTTTCAGGGATGCTTTGGCTACCTCACGCATTTTCCAAATGTAGTTGGAAGAAGTTTTCCACAATAATATTGCCTGATTATAATTAGATACAGTTTGAACTCTGGATCTGAGCTCTGACACTGCTCTTCTTGGAACAGCTCTGGGGCAACTGAAGGCTGGAGGTCTGCCAGGGAGTGTTTGCTCGCTGGTCAGTGTCTCAATGAAGTGCTGCCTACTTTCCTTTCAGGCCAAGTGTAAGAGCACTTGAATTCTCTTTGTTTAATGCCAGAAGGTGCTATTAGAACTGATGCTTAAATCACCAACTTCCCTGGAAAAACTGGAAAAGGAGCTGAGTCCTTGTGTTTGAATGTGTTTTCTCTGAACTCTGGGAACGCAGGCCTCTCCTCAGATTCACTGGGGTGAAGAGCTCAAGTTTCTCTGCCAACCAAGAAGGAGATAGAAGGTGAAAAGGAATAGGAAGCCAGGAATCCAGAAAGGCAACTGCTGGGACTGTGGCCCCACATGGGTACTCCTGGAGAGGCCCTTCTGCCCAGAGAGGGCCTTGACTTGAGGCTGAAGTTGTCCTTCACCATGTCCAGTGTGAGGGCAGGAGGACTTAGTGTCCATCCTCACGTTTGCATCTGTATGAAACAAGCTTTCACCAATGCCCCTTCCTCGGAAATATTTCAGGCTAATGTAGATTCTAAAATAATGTAGCATAAGTATGATGAAAAGGCTCAAAAATCCCACACTAAACTCTGCAAAGATCAGGAATTCAGTTTGGCATCCTGATCCTGACTGTATTTCAGTGATGTAGCAAATCAGTTTGCCTGCATCCTGCAGCTCCTAGGGTCACACTGGACAAACTTTCCTCCCAAGACTACACATGGCATTATTTTTTTAACTGTACAGGATACCCAGATAGAGGAGCTCAACCGGATATATTTTCTCATTCTTTTATTTGTTTTCTTTTGGTCTTAGCACCTAAATGGTTCCTTGAAGAACACCTTGAAAACCTTCCATACTATATTGATAGAACTGCTGCCCTTTAGCAGAAGCTTTTGATGAAGTTTGATGAAGTCTAAATAATAAGACATGGAAGTACATTAACATAAATTAAAGGCATAAAGTCCTAAAAACATACCAGTGATGACAAATAGTCACTTGTTTTGGATGTCCCCATTTTGGGACATCTAACTGGAAACATTTAGGATTGTCTTGACTATACAGATGAGCTAGGTGCTCTTGTAAAATTGCTATAGTGAGAGGTTTTAGAATGGAAATATTTTAAACCCCTCAATATTTTGAAATTCTTGAACTATAGATTTAAGAAATTTATTAATTACAGACAAAATACCTGAAAAGTAGGTGTTCTGTTTTATTTAGGTCTTATTTAGCATCTGTCTTCTCTATTTAGAAGTCAGGACAAGAAACATTAATTGCATTTCCAAATGATTCTGGATTTGGAGGATTTTTGTATACCAGTTGGAAATAATATGAATGAAGGACTTAAAGCCTGTCTAAACATGTTCAAGGGATAGAAGTGTTAGTAGCTACCTGACCTTTGCTTGATGTTGGAGAAAAGTCATCGTGAAATTAAAAATCGTGTAATGAAAAGAAAACACTTGGAAAGCACAGATACTTATAGAATCTACTGATGATAGATCTGTTTTCATGGGCTGAAATTATACTCTGTCCTCTATAAAAATGAAAAAAAAAAGCCCTAATGCTGCAACAAGAAGACTGAACTTTTTTTTTATTTTCTTTTTTTTTTTTTATCAGGAGAGCTAAGCACTGCAAAGGGGAAGTTTCAGAGAAGAAAGTTTAATACACAGCTGAATTGGGCCAAAGGATTTGCTGTCATCTCAGGGACCTTTGGAATCCTATTTTTTGGATTCTCTGACATGCCATGAGAAAGTCAGAGAAAGGGGTTCTGTTAGACCTTTTATTTTCTCTCTTGTAATTTTTCACTTTGAATGTGTGAGCCTCAAAGGATTGAATTTGAGCAGAATTTGAGTGAGAACAGAATAGTCCTTGGCTTTATAAGGTTAAAGAGATTGCATTTAGTGAGCTACAAATTAAAGAGTTTGCCATGTGAGATGGTAATCCAAAATATTGTTTTAAATGCCACCAGGACCAATGCAGGCTCAGTTGGAATGAGGTGGGAAGCTGTATGGCTGTGGTATTGTTGCATATTGAAGACAGAGAGCACACATGGAAGCTATGGAACATTGCTAAATGGAGACAAGAGTAGAGTTTCACTGGTCCCACAGAAAATGCTTATTTGTTTACTTGCATTTTTATAGGACTTTTTATAGACCAGGACATGCTTTCTTTCAGCTTAATGATCCTTTGCATCACATCTTTAAATATCTAGGATTTCTGGAGTCCAATTGTCAAAAAAATTAAACCATTTTCCCTCTTCATTGAAAACAGCAGAAGCTAGGAGAGTAATACAATATGCTCATGTTTGGGTTTCTGACAATTCAGTTTAGGATGTCAAAACTTTATCAGCCTTTGCCATCCTGAAGAAAGAAAACCAGCTGTGTGTTCCTGCTCTCTTTCACTGTTAGCCTTGCATCCCAGTGCTTTTCTCACTTGCATCCATGCCACCTTCTTCCTGTACCACCCAGTCTAGGGTGAGCTGGTAAAATTTTGTGTTATTGCTGGAATTCTAGTTTCTGTCTTTTACTTTTCAGCAAGAGACCTGGGGAGAATTCATTTAGCTCAGCTGAGGCATTAGCAGCCTCCTCTCTGACAGCCATTACACTATCATGACCTGTCCTGCACCTCTAACACTGATCTATTCATAGTTCTCATATCAGCATGCTGGGCAGGTTTTTATGCTAAATCATCTTTCTTCACTGGTCCCTACTTATACTGCAGCAAATAAAAAGGCTTAGATTAGTGCAACGGGCAAATGGGTCTCTTTATGTCCTACCGTCTCAATGTGATTTTCTGAGTAAATTAAATGGATGGACTAGCAAGGCTGGCCCTGAGACAGACACACGCTGTGGGCAAGCTATCCCACAGAGGGAACCCTCCTCGGCCAGACTGTTTGGTGTTTTGTGCTATTAACTAAGTGAGGTCAATGAAATAACTTCCCCCGGTGGCGGTGAGCAGTGTTTGAACATGAGGCACCAGAGGGAAAGGATCGCTTAAGCCAGCAACCATCCCGAGAGGAGCCTGGCCAAAACTCCCGGTCCAGGATGGGCAGATCCTCGGCGAGGCACGGGCCTGGTTATGCCGTGGGCTCCGTGCGAGCAGAGATGCTGCGGGCAGGGGTGCTGCGGGCAGGGATGCTGCGGGCAGGAATGCTGAGGACAGGGATGCCCCGGGCAGGGATGCCCCGGGCAGGGATGCTGAGGGCAGGGATGCCCCGGGCAGGGATGCTGAGGGCAGGGATGCCCCGGGCAGGGATGCCGCGGGCAGGAATGCCGCGGGCAAGGATGCCCCTGGCAGGGATGCTGCGGGCAGGGATGCCCCGGGCAGGGAGCGCGGCTGCGGCAGCTGCGCCCGCAGGAACAGCGAGCGAGCCCCGCCTCCGAGCGGCTCCCAGGATGGGCAGGGAAACAACAGATGGGCCCAGGCAGACGGAGGAACACCAGGAAACACAGAAAATATTAGTCAGCATCATAGGCAGTGACCTCAGCATGGCAGAGGTCTAAGCGTTGTCAAGTTTTTTGTAGGCAACCCAAAAATGGAGGGCTTCAGAGATAATGCTGAAGGGAAATAATGAATTGTTTCATAGAAATTTACAGACAGTGGATCCTGAGCATCTGGGAGAGTGAAGGACAAAAGATAAATGTGTTTGAAAATTTATTATGAGAGCCTTTCAAGCTGCCTAGTGGAAGATTTTGTGGGTGTAAGCCTTTTAGGAGGCGTACTCTTGGTCCAGGATGTGAAGAGATCGTAGAAGGCCTGGAAATAACCCAAGAAGAACCTTCTTCTAAAAATGAAAGTAATGACCTTTAAAACATCAGTCTGGATAGATAAGGGTGGAGAAAATGCTATATGTGAGGGCTAAAGAAAAAGGAGATACACTTTTTGGAAATGCTGAAAGAAAAGGGAAAGGAAGGCATTTGTAGGATTTACTGGTGAAAAGCAGGGAGGGCTGCTGTGTGCACAGACAGAAGGTACCACCCAAGCAGCTCAGTGCTTCTTCTGGCACAGGTAGTTCAGATCACAAACCTGCTCTGTTGTTCTAATGAGAAGGGAAAGAAGACAAGATATAGTTATATAAAACCCAGCAAGAGTTAATGTCCTGCCTGAGTAAAAGAGAATTGTCACAGCTGACAATATTCCTCATGGGCTGAAAAAGAATTGGAAGTCCCAGAAAAAGTGGGTGACAGGGTGAATTTCTGAAGTACTGGTGGATGATGTTGAAAGAGACCTGAAAATGATAGAGAACAAGACCAGAGCCTGGGAATCTTAGGCAAAGAGGGTAGACCGATGTAGGTGTAGAAACATAGAGGAAGAGAAGCAAAAATAACTCACTGGCAGCCCCATTCAAAGGAGGAAGAGTGGGAAAAGAAAAACAGCTGGAGGTGGAATCAAATAAGATCTCCACGAGGAGTGAAGTAGGAGAGGCTGTTGGCAAAGCAGTATTAGACTTGGAGAAATCCTTGTTTGTGTGAGAGTCATGATCTAGACAGACTGAAATCTGGAAGATAAAGAAGAGATGCACTCCAGGTACAGCAGTGGCTGGAGGTGATGAGAGAGAAGAGCAACAGATCTGAGATGAGGGATGACAGAATGGCAAAAACTGATAGCAGGGTTGGTGTGTGAGAGTGGGGAGTGAGGGTGGGGAAGTGCTCTGGATTGGTATGTGGGCAGGCAATTAAACCAGCGCATCTTTTGATTCAGTTTCAGTTTGGAATCTGTGGCAACAGAAACCATTCAGTTTGACACTGTTTTGAGCTTGATAACATTTCAGAATACTTGCGTAGGTTCAGCTCCTAGTCAAAAAAAGTAAAATATTCAAATCAATTTATTGCTAGTTGCCGTTCAACTTCCTGGAGGTAAAAATTGATGTGATACTCCAAAAAGATGGTGTTAGAGAAGGGTGGTGATAATATAAATGGGAAATGTAGGCAATGGAGGGAGAGGGATAAAAATGGAAAGGAGAGGAGGAAGAGACTGAGATGACATCCTTGGGTGGTAGCAAATAGATTGGGTTAAAAAAGAGGAAGATAAAAAAAGCCTTTAAAAATGCTGTGAAGATTTAAGATAAATAATGTTTGGGAAGAATCCCATTCACAAAGAGTGCAAGGGATGTATGCACCTTTTATGCAGCCAAGTAAAATGCAAAACAATGGAGCTGAAAATCAAGTCTGAGAAAAAAAGAAAAGCAGCTCCTGGAAGAATTGTTAAATAGAAGAGCAGAGAAAAGCAAATGTCATCATAGATAAAGTCACAAAGGTAAAAGTGACAGAGTTGCTAGTTCAAGCAAGCACAGGCTCTTATTTTTACATATTTTGTAATTTAATATAACCTAATGATGTCTCAAACTCAAAACAATTCAGGTAATTCAAAGCTAAGCCTTTGAAGACTGTAGGAATACAGTATATACATACATTTTCCGAAGCATTCATTTGGCAGGGAGCCTGGAAAATCCTGGTGTTTTGTGAATGCTCACATGTAGCAGTGTGCTGCCAAAATTTCAACAAGATGGTCTGACACAAATTTGCCATTGAATTGATGGCACACCTAGTTGGCAGGCAGCATTGGTTAGAAAAGAGAAATTATTTTCCACAGGGAATTCTGAAAAAGAAATCTCAAACCCCTCAAACCCAACACACTTGAACCAAGAAATAAAGCACTTGGGGATTTTGAGAAATTAATTTTGTTTATGTTCCTAATTTTTATTAATGTGGGTGTGAGCAGTGTTTCCCTGGTGCTCCTAAAACATGTGATGAAGGAAGGGCTTGATGGCTTAAATCTGAAAACCAGCTGAGCTTTTGATATACCAGGGTTTTGACTTATTTCTATTACTTTCATTTACTGCCTTGAAATTTTTTATTTAAAAGTTCAAGCATTCAACTAATTATGGCCACTGATAAGTTTTGCAAGTCCTGTGTTTCAGAGGAAGCGTAGGGGGTAGATGACTAAGCAGGAAAGGGTTTTATGGGGTTAGAGAGCTGGGTCTTGGAGGGAGGGCAGGACAACTTGTGAAAGAGCTGCTGTAAATTATTTTCAATGTTACATCTAGAGGATTTGGTCATCTTGTTACCAAACATTTGAAATATCAGAGTATTGTGAGATATTTTGAGCCTATGTTTGGCATCTCAGAAATTTTCATTAGACAAGACAGCAATTTGTAAGTTTAGTGGATACCAACATATATTAGGTAAAAATACTATGCATGGTTGATTTGAGTGGGCTACCATAGTGGAATCAAAGGTAATCTTCTTCTACTGGCTTTAGAAAGGCAAGAAAGTTGTGTAGCTCTCTTTCCTAATTCACTCACTGTGGCTACTTACTTAATTAGTCAAAAAATGTTGCAGGCTCAAGAAGAGACACATGCATGCCCTTGCTAGGCAGATTCATGTCCATTTCTTCTGAAGAACAGTAAAGAAGTGTCTGAAAATCAGGGCCTCCCACGAGAGGGTGGTCTGATGGAGGCACCAATACCTGTGAGGTTGGCTCCAAGGGCAGTGTCTCAGAGGAGAGAGCTGAGGGGCTTCTCTCTCTGGTAAACACCAGGGGGGGAGGTAGTAGCAAGCTGGAGGCTGGAGTATCACTTCTGAATGGTAATGTAAATACTTTGAGGAGACTGTAGAACTTAGTGGATTCAAGACTGAAAAGCTGTTCATATTTTCATACTATAAATAATGTAGAATATTTAACAACACCTTAATATTGATGTTGGTAGCATACTGGTAAGCATTACTTAGCAAGTCAATGAGAATAATGTCAGACAAAGAGGTAGAAATCTTTTATCGTAGATATGTAATAATATTTTGCTATCACCGTTGAGGGCTCTTTCTAGCCTCTAGAAGGCAAGTTATTTTCCATGCTGATTTCCTCAGGATTAGTGTCAAGCATTGTTATTGTCTTGTATCTCTGCATATACTTATGCAAGTAGATGTGTTAATACAGTATTACATTGTATTGTTTAAAAATGTATAGAGATGCTATCTGGTCCAGCTGCTGTGTGGGCCAGTTACTGTTGCATTGCTTTATTTATATCGTTCTGGGACATGCTTGCTTTTAGAATTTGGTGCTAATAACAGCTGAGAATGAAAAGATTTAGCTATCTAGAAATGGAATAGGATAACATTCCTTGGATAGGAACTAAGGGTTGAAATTTGGAAATGTTAATTTTCTATGTTGATGTCCTGTTCCGTTTAAGACCTTGAAAGCTCCCCAGAAGTTTTGTGTTTGTGTATTATTTTGATAACATTGTCTTAAATTTAGTTCTAATGCCTTTGCCTTTTAAGATATTTGACTAGACTACCACATTAAGAGAAAATATGAATTCCTCTACAGTTCAAGCAAGTATTTTTGGGATTGTATGTGCATATTTCAGAACTATAAGAGTATACACATTCACTCACATAATGTACATGACTGACCTGGTCACAGAGAGCTGCTTGTGGGTCTATCCATCCTGACAGTCTGGGACTTCTTGCAGTGCAGAGGCAATTGGAGGCCAAAGAGTAACAGTGGAAAGAGGAATCAAGGAAGCTGAACTATTGAGCAGGGCCAAATAATTTAATTTGTTCCCTTTTTCAGTTGCTGCCACCCTGTTCAGCTGGACTGTAAACTGAGGCAACTCTCTCCTATCATGTTGTTCTACATCACAAGATCCCTGTCTCAGGTAGGGCCTCTGGCACTATCACATTCCAGATAATTAAATATACCTCATGCTTTAAAATTGTTTCCAACCAAATTTAGTGTTCAAGAATTATTTTTTTTTAATTCTGTAGCTGTATGTGGGATAATAGTAACTTACAATTATACTTACTATATTATATTACTCCTCCAGAAGACAAAGGGTTATGTTTGTGTCACAGAGCTCATTTAGCTGTTTTATATTAGGTTTTTTTTTTTTTTTGTGAGAGTTTTAAAGAAAGGATGATTTGGAATGTAAATAAGGTAGGAGATTTTGATATGAGGTCACCTGTGCTGCCTGGGCAGGGGTGTAAGTGAAAGTCCAGTGACACCTATTACAGATGAGCCATGTCTGTTAACAAACCTTAACAAACCATCTCCTTTTATCTTCCTTCCCTTTCTCTACTCCAGAGTAAAATGGAATTTGAACTTCAGAAAAGACCATGGTTCTTCTGGGGTAGATCAAATGTGTAAGAACAAAAATAGTCTTTATTAAAACATACAGGAGCTACCAAACATCAGTAGCTTTTGATTATTTTAATAGGACAGTAAGGATCAAGTACTTTCCCTGCACAACTACAGTGGCAGCCTGAGATAAACCAAATACTCCGTGCTTTGGCTAAGGTGCTCATTGTGTTAGTAGTTCTTTTGAGACCTGAAGGCCTGAAAATACCCAGACATTGCAACATGTGCTGTGCAGGGCAGCCATTTGGAAGACTAGAATTGGCTGCTACAGTCCTGTACAAACACAGGTGAGAAGGACTGGGCAGCAATTAAAATGCAAAATTTTCCACCCACAGATCATAGAAGGGAGCCCGTTATGTTGCACCACTGTCTACCTACAGGTGGATGCAATCTTCCACATTTGGGCTCTACTCAGTGAATTGAATTAGAACTTATTTTCTTCCATTTTGCAATGCTGTTTTC
Organism: Calcarius lapponicus; assembly: GCA_039654755.1. Taxonomy (NCBI): domain Eukaryota; kingdom Metazoa; phylum Chordata; class Aves; order Passeriformes; family Fringillidae; genus Calcarius; species Calcarius lapponicus. The sequence continues at coordinate 58,762,794 of CM077465.1, forward strand.
TTTATTTTAACAATGAAATGTAAATTATTCCTAGTGTAAGGTGACTCCAACTCTACCAGACACCTTTGGTCTAAAGCTGGTATAATAGATCCTCTTGCTTTTGAAAAACAAACAAACAAACAAACATAACTTATTCTGTGGAAATAAAAATGTTTTCTCCAGCCAGCTGATAAACAAAGTGCTGATTCAATGGGTCTGCAGAAGATTATTAGAGAAGAATATATGGAGCACATTAAACCAGTAGAAGACAAATTGGATCCAAACTAAGGTTGGTGGAATAGGCTTGAAGTTCAGGTTTTCTGAAGGAGGATGTTCAGAATCAAACAGAGACATTAAAGAATTGATATGTTTATTACCTACTGTTCTTCTCATGGCAGACATGATCAATGGAAGGTTGTGAATGTTACTAACCTTCCGGTGAAGAGTCATTGAAGAAGGCTTTCTCTGTGGATGTTTTGACTGTATGAAACCAAAAGCCAGCATTGTTTTCTTCCCTGTTAATATGGACTGGATTCTTGTGGAAAAGAGGGTTGCAATGCTTGCAAGTGCAAGGGACACAGACCGAGAGAGGAGCAGGATACACCTCTGTGAATCTCACATTTTGTGAGCACAGCACAATGAAGGAGAAAATAAAAAGAGTTGCAGACTGGTGCAGATAGAACACATATCTAATCTTGTACAGTGGTATTTGTCTGAGAATCTGCTAGAAATTGGTGAACAAAAATAAGAAACTAATTTTCATTCAACTACGAATAGTAACATCTATAGCCTCATTATGTAGCCCAGTTGGTTTTAGTCTTTAGTCCAGTCTGGTTTGGGTATGGAGGTGGGAAGAGAAAGAGAAAAGAAAAAAATCCTACCTATCTAGCATCTGTGGAAACTTTGGAAATGCCTGAGCAGACAAGCATGTTGTCCTGAGATATTGCTGGGTGTGCAATAGCTAATGAAAACTTTACCTCATGGCTTGAAAAATCTACAGATGTCATTGTTTCCAATCCAAACATCTACAGGAAAGACTTGCAAAACTGTCAATATCTCATTCAGTTAATAGACAGAAGAAGAGAAAAGTGTCTTATTCTGAGCTAACATTCTCAGCCTCTTTGTATTTCTCCTCATTTCAATCACATCACCCAGTGATGAAAGTGTGGCTTATATCTGAATAAAAGGGTTGCAGAAGAGAGCTTTGCAAAGCAATGAACTCAGACGTACTCAAGATGTTCAGACAACGTTGGCCCTTCTTTCTCCATCTTTTAGATTTCAGACTAATAGGAATGCCTGCATTTTCTAAAAGTATGGGGGTTTTGGATGGAGATGGAAGGGACAGATGACAATAGTAGCAAACCTGTGGCTTGTCAGAGTGGAAAAATTTCAGTGTTTTTGGGACATATTTTTTATTTTTTTAGAAAAGATCCACTCTACAAATTGCATGGATTTTTAGTAGAGACCCAATTCTTACATTGTTCTTTTTATTTGTGCTTGAGGAGTATTCCCTTTAGTGTGATTAAGGAATAATTGGATTAATTTTGTATTGTGGTAAATGGCATGGCATCCTTTTCATGGAGTTTCTGGTTCTGCAATTACATTTCTGCAGCACTGTCTAGCAGTCATGAAAGATTAGCCGTGTTTTCTTCTTCTGCCACGCAGTTCTCTAATCTGTCTGGAACAAAAATAGATCAAGAAGTGCAGCTTTGTAGATTGTATCAAATACTTCTGTGTGTTGCTTTGTGACTGTTGGGTCATTCTTGGATACATAGGGTTGACATATATCTCTATAAGAATTATTTCCGGAAATATGTACCGTGCACTGTCACAGGGGTGTTCTTTTTCTTCCTTTTAAGTTCAAATTTCATAATTAGAACGAGATGAACAATAGCATCCTCTCGCAGAAGAATAAAGATGTGCTCTACTCCTTTTCTACTGCCTTTGAAAGATGAATAAATGGGTATTTTCTGCAGCCTTGCTTAATCTTCTGTTCCTCTTCACACCTTGCTCCATTTTTGAGTATTTCAATAGGGATGCGTGAACAGCTTAGATAAGAGTCAATTCCAGAAAGAACTTCAAAAGAAAAAGGATGAGGCTAGGCAGCCTGGAGAATTCCTTTGGAAAACAAAATGCAGGTGTATTTCAGAATGTTTTAGTAGTGGCCTTTGCGTTATAATTTTGCTTTTCCTATGTATGCACCTTCCTTCCCTGCTTCCCTGTTTTGTCCCTTTTCCTTTTCCCTTCCTCTCCTTTCCTTTCACTCTCTTCCCCTCCCACCAGGAGGGTGCATGGTATTTAAGATAATGTATCTGTGGCAAAAGAAGATGTTTCCTTTCTATCTCACGTCTGTGCATGTTCAGAAGAGTACAAACTTGCACATTACTTACACAGTTGTTTCCATTCGAGGGCATGGGGGATTTAGCAGAGTGACTCTCATTGCTGTTAATGGGATTTGTTCAGCTAAAGTCTTGCGCAAGCCAAACCTTTTCAAAAGAGAGACTTTCTTCAGAAGTACAGATACACCTGCTAAAAATTCTTTTTATGAGATATAAGGCAAGATCTTAGAGCGTATCTAACAATTAAAGATTGTGAACGCCTTTTCACCAGTTAAAAGTCTTAATCTCACCATTATAGCTATATTTCCATTTGGCTAATTACTTCCTGCTGTGTAAAATTCTTCCTATAATTTCACTTAAAGGTATTTTTTATGCTTGTCTAAAATGACTATGGAATGTTATTGCATGATTTTTAAAGCTGAGCTCCTCAATTATCTAAAAAAATATTTGCCAAGTAAATGTTTTTATGAAAATCATCATTACCCATCAAGTGATTTACTCCATGAACAGTATTTGCAGAGCTATGCAGCTGGTTGATTACTACAAAAAGAAAAATTACTCTAATAAATCAGCTGAGAAAAAAGGTAAAAATTAATTAAGATAATGTATATGTTGGATAATATTTGTCCAGCTGTTGTTCAAAGGCTATCAACTTTCATTTTAGTGGGCTTACATACTGGTAAAACAATTCTTCTATGAATAGTTTTGAGTTTATCCTGTAATCTGCCATCCCTTCTTGAAAAATGCTGTATAAATGATCATTATTATGATTGTAAATCAAACCCTATTTTAATTAGGAATAAAATATAATGGCATTTGAACAAGTAGGGCAGTGGGACTGTAGATGAATTGAGCATCATGTAGTCTGATGTGTGCACTGTGAGATACATTCTTAAGCTGTTCAGAGTCTGGGAATAATGGCTGGCTTCTGGACGCAGTTTGTTTGCTCTTTTTGTGAAGACACTAAATTTCGCCAAAAGTGGTGATGGTGTGAATACAAGTCATTACAAGAAATTTGTCAAGTTCAGTAGACGATACTTCCAGCCATCACATATCTCAAGACTTATGAGTTGTTTGTTGTATTGGCCACAATATAAATTAGATAACAAGACTTCTGTTCATTCTGTTCTAAAACATCCTGTATGAGTTATTTTATCACCATGAAGTAGTGTAGTAATAGAGAAAGATTTTGCTCTGAGTGTTCAGAGGTTTACCAATTACAGGCGAATAGAAATTAGGAGGTAACTGGACATTCTTTTATGTAAATTCAAGCATGATGCTACTTTTCATTAAAAAAAAACCCCAAATACTCAGCACCTTCAGGGCTCAGAGCCCCTAATGTAACAAATATCTCAGATATCTAAGCTGAAACATTTTTAAATTGTTGAAATATGCTGAATTTATTTAACACAGAGACGTGTGTTTCCTATTCTGTGATCTTTTCCTTCTGTCTTTTAAAGGAGAGAAAATTCCTTCCTTTCCTTGGGAAAACTTTTCTAAGCCTAAATGGGCAAAAGTGAAAAAAAAGGTAAAGGTGAAAGTAAAAAGAACTAGTGGAGAGATAAAAAAAATGTCTTTTTCTTTTCTTAGGAACTTGTTTGAAACAATTGACCTGAAATGATGGTGAGGTGATTAAATTGAGAGATGTTGCAGACATTAATGTCTGTTTGCATTAAAGGGGAATGATTCAGAGTCCTTACAAATATGTGGGTAATCAGAGAGGAACAGCTAAATTTCAGGGTTGATAAATGCAAGCTAGTACACAATCAAAATGCTCACAGACAGTGCTGGATTTACAAACATCACTTGGATAAAAGAGCAGAGAATCATGGTAGACAGCCCCTTAAAACATCTGCTTAGTGTGATGTGCTATCTGGAAACATTAGAGCAATAGAGAAAAATGTAAAAACTGCTGTATGTGTCAGTGGCATGTTCCCAGCTATGCTATTGCATCCATTTATTGTCATTCCATGTGAGAAAGGTAACAGAAGAAGCTTAGGCACATGAAACGTGGGCAAAGCAAATTTATAAAACACTAACAAATTAACAGAAAAGATGAAAATACAACAATATTTTTAAAGGAAAACAGTCTTTTAAACTACACCTTGTGGAGAGACTTTTGGAATAAAGCATGTGTTGAAAGAAAGCAAACATCTGATCAACTGGCTGATGGCAGTGGTTGCAAACTAGGGCATCTGAATGAATGGATGCTTTGCCAAGTGGAGTAAAAGGATAGTTACCAGTCCTTGGGTATTGATAAAGCCTCTATTTTGTTTTTGGCTTGTTGTTGTTTTTTTTTTGTTTGTTTTTTTTTTTTTTGCTTTTTTTTTGGTTTTGGTTTTGGTTTTTTTGGTTTTTTTTCAAAACAAAACAAAAGCAGCAAATAATTAAGGACCTCCTCCAAATACAATTCTCTTGTTGTTTTCTCTGTGTTTTACAGGAGATTGTTCTCCTAAAACACGGCAGTGTTCAGCTCACTGGAGGCTGGGGCAAAACGGTAGCACGATATGCTTTCTCCTTCAAACTGATGGAAACCTGATGAAGAACATTTTCCATAAATCTCCCACTGTCCCTCATCCCTTATGTGCAGCTGTCAGAAAAATTAGGGGCGGAAATATCTTCTTATGAAAACAGAGGATTTTTAGAGTGAAGGTTTTGTTTCCTTCCACTTATCCGTGGGCTTGATTCCACTTCATCTGACTGCAGTTATGTGTTTGTAGATAAATGAAATAGGAAAAAATTCTGTCTATTGAGTAAAACTTTTCCATCTATGTGAAATTCTCTAATGACAGAACTTCACAGAATTATGTGAGAAAAATTAATTCCAAGTCAGTGAACTCAATCAGCCTGTTGTTTGCCCCTTTTGCTTCTGACAGTAAAGGGCTGAAGTATTTCTATGTGCTTTTTAGTTTGTATTTGGTAACTGATTTTCTTTCTGTGTGGAAATAACTGTGATGGTTTGTTTGTTCAGCTCATGGCTAACATACTTGCTTTAGCATCACCAATTTTTTATAGGGATGACAATATCTTCTCAAGCATTGATATGTTAATTCATGTGTGGTTCCAGACACTAATATGAAATAGAGCTGATATGTAGAATTTTCTGCCCAGAGTTACAAACTCTTGCTCCAAGGGTCTGACATAGCAATGCTCCTGAGAATATTTCAGAATTTCCAGCAGGAAATATGAAGCTTCTGCATTTGAGTGATGTTGTCCAAAGATTCAAGTCTGGTGACACAAAAGCTCACCTCCTCAAAGCTAGGGCATGTACTGAAACACAGTGCAGAAATATTCAAACATAATAGCAGCAGTATTAAAAATTTATTAGGAATATTCATTTAGAGAGTAAAGGTTTTTTGAAAGGTTTGTTTTGAAATTATTTTTCTCTTTCCCTCAGCCTTAAACATCCAAATCCATCACATCCTAGTGAAGGATATGAAATAATATAGCTCAATTCAAAACAGAACAGGTGTGAAAAGAATGGGAAGAACCAGGATGTGAGAGGTGGGGTTTTGTTTGTTTGAGATTTTTGGGTTTTGAGGTGTTTTGGTTTTAGAGATTTGTTTGGATTTTTTTTTTTTGTAAGTGATGTGTGTTCTTTGTTTGTTTTGGCTGGGATTTTGTTTTCTTGGGTTTTTACCCTCCATTTTGGGCATATATTTGTCAAGATAGAATCAGTTTGCTGAACACAAAGATAAAAGAACTGCTTGTGCACCAGCCATTCTAATATTGAATAGTCCTCAAAAATAGGTCTCTGGTAGATGAGATCTTTTTATACACTCTGATTTTCTATGGCACAACTTCAGAATCATTGTGTCTATAGGCTACTGCTTTATCACTGGCACATTAATCCTGCCAAATGCCTGTTATGTATTCTGCCATGGAAACTGGTAAGAGAAAACAGAATGAGGACAACTTGTTGCATCCTTTTTCCAAGCTCTTGACCCTGGTAGCCTATGAGTTAGTTGAAATGATTGAAACATACAGGTAAAAAAATCGAGATTCTGAGCACCTCCTGACAGCTGGCGGTGAGACACACAATCTTTTATTTTAGGTTAAAATCCAGCTTATTGTAGTTTTCTTATAAGCTAACAAATAAGTGGTGATATAGGGAAGATACAAAACCCATTTATCCAGGATTCATGTATGTAATTTCCTCAAAAATTGCTAAACTAGGAGAGAAGCCTTCTGCACCCTGTCCATAAAGACCTTTGTGATGGAATGGTCAAGGAAAGGATGATGGAGTCACTAGACAAGGGGTTTCACCTCAGATGCCACTCTTTGGATTCCACTTTTATCTCTCAGTCACATCAGATGTATGACAGAAGTTGTTTTGTCCTGTTGATATTACCTTCTTACTATATTCAGTGATGCTGCAGTGGCTGGATAGTTGTGCGGCCACACTGTGGTGCTGCCAGTAGTGAAGAGAGCATCTGGTCCCCAGCCTGGGGCTCAGTCTAGTACATAAAATGCCAGAGGCTGACAAACAGAGGTTCTCTTGCTTGTTTGCTGTGGTGACAAAAAGTCTTGAATTTATTTTACATGCACACAGCCACACACACAGCCACACGCACAGCCACACAGACACAGAGGCTCTTCAGTAAGGAGGTGCTTGAGGAAACAGCTGTGGGGCTGTCAGGAGCCCCTTACAGCCAAACTGAAAGATGGGTAGATGTTTTCTCTGCTTCTGAGGATGCCTTTCTGAATCCTGCTAAATCTTCCTGTCTTATAAAGAACATTCTCCCTTGAGACCATAAAGACACTTCAGAGAGAATACTTTTCTCTACCCCCCACCCCCCATTTTCAATGCAGTACATTTCACCAAGGATGAGGAATTTTCTGAAGACCTTCTCTCCTTTTACATTCAAATTGATCTGTGGTTGAACTGTAAGCTATGCTAGCAATATAGCCAGTGTAGATTTGCTTTCAGATGGAAAGTAGAACTTTCCATCAAAACCATTTTGTTTATTTGTCAAGTGCAATTGCCCCTTCCTAGCCAAGGTTATGAGAAAATATTTTTGTTTAAATGGGGAGTCAAATGAATAGTTTCCATAGCCATTAACTCACAGAATCCCAGTTTAAGGTTTAGCACAAATGTATAGACAAAGTGGTGTTTGCTGAATTCCCCTTGTTAAAACACTGGCATCTCATCACAAATTCAGGAAGATGGCAGATGTCTGACTTAGTGTAAAAATGCAGTGAGTCTGAGAACTATGGATAATTTCCAGCATGAGTTGTTAGATACTGAGCTGTTATTATCATTATTATTATTATCATCATCATCACCATCATCATCACTACTAGTACTACTATTAGTAGTTTGATTTGTTTTTAATTAAAGCGTACATTTAAAAATCAGAAATAAAGGTACAGAGGCAAGCCTAAAAGAGAGGTTATCTTCCCTTACTGCTATTTTTCCCTTTAAAACCGGCACACAGTGATTGTTATATCCCTTTAGAAGTCAGTGATGCACTTTGTGCTTCTGAGAAGTGGCATGCATTCCCATTCATATATGATCTGAAAGGCAGATCTGAATTCAGACCCTTGCTTTATATGTTTTGCACAAATACAGCTCCAGTTTCTTCCCACATGGGAAAAGTCGTATTTTGGTAAAACTGGCCCTTTAGCATTAAGGCTTCACATTGTGGCTGATACCCACTGACCAGGACACTGGGTAATAGCCCAAGGATGAAAGAAAGGCAAAGCACAGTTACATTCTGGGTGAGGTTTTTTTTTTTGTTCAGTTATTGCCTGTCAAAGTAGCTGTAACCAATGTAAGCATGAGCAATCTCAGGACTGACAGGTTTTTCAGAGATCAAGGTGATGTTATTCTACCATTGACTCTTTGATCAGGGTCTGATACTACTGAACTTCAACCTGACTCAAGGGAATATGCAAACGTTTCGCTACTGAGTCTGAGTGTGGTCAGGAAAACAGACCTTGCAAATTGGTGTGTATACCTAACTATATCTGCACTGAGAATATAAAGTGTGTATCTGCTCTAAAAGATAAACTTGGGGAATTTTCAATAGTAGAAATGCTATAAAATAACATAAAATTGGGAAATGCTTTGAAATAGGCTGACACAAACTACATAATGCTTCAAATCTGGCTGCATTACTCTGGACAAAATAATTTTGTCTCAAATTTACAGAAGCCAGTTTAGAAGAAAAATAATTATCAGTAATTTATGGCAGATTTTATTTTTCTCTTCTTAGTGGATATTGCCTTTTTGGCTGCTGACTAGATAACTGAGAGCTAATATTTTGGATACTGCCTAGTTAAGCATTCTGCCTGTGAATGTACTTATTCTACTAATGTGCCTACAATGAATAGAGTAAGATACCTGCAGCTTTAGCAGACTTAGTTTTCCTTTGGAGAAGGAAAAGGGACTATGGTAATGTCATTAATGTGATTTTCACTGATTTTTTTCACACTATTGTTTTAAATGGTCTTTGTCTAACTTTTGAGAGAGGCTCCAAATTTTGCAGCAGAGTGTATGAAAACTGAGCAAAGTTAGTTGACATTACTCTTGACTACTCATTGCTCAAAATGTTATGGTTTTTTTCTAGCTTCAATACTTCCAGACCTGTCTTTGGAAAAGTCTTAGATGCTTTTGTGTGGTGCAATGGTCACACCCAGTGGCCAGTTGGGTTAATCACATATGTGTATTCCCTATGGATATCTGAGGCAGTTTGTTACAGGAATTTCTTCTTATGTACTATGACAGCTTGGAATCTAACTGGATAGCAGGAAAACAATGTATGTCCACCTTCACCTCAAGGTTTGTTCCCAAAAGACCCTGGCTGATCAAAAAGAAGGTCTGGACCATTCATGAAATGAATAGGAAAGAGGCAATGAATCCCCCATGGAGACATTCTTAAAATTAGGACCTTTGACTATAATGGGCTGGTGTTTTAAAAGAATGATTCAAGGACAGGCTGAAATAAAACCCTGTACTTATCCTTAGTTTAAATTCAGCTTTCTTTTAACTGTGGAAAGCCTGCAACATTTGCCTGATTATTCTTTTTTGGCATTATCAAGGTAATGGGAAAAAAAAGACCATTTTTTCCCCCCATAAATAAAAAAGGTATAGAAACACCATGGATAAATCAAAGGAGGTTCATACATATAACCCCCCCCCCCCCCCTTCCCTCTCCTCTCAGCCTAACTATAACATCCTCTATTAACACCACAATGACACTGATGTTTTCTTTCTCCCAATGTAGACCATTTTGTCAAGGTCCCTCTTTTCAGTTAGTGTCAGCAAATGACACATGGGTTGGAATGCTACGGGCATGTTCAGTGGAGGTGCCACTGTGGTCGCTGGTTTTGGGGTGAGGGATGGGAGAGCCAAGTTTCAATGGGAAAAAAGGGAGGAACAACTCTTCATATAAACCTTTGCCTTAGTGCTCCCAAGGACACATGTATTAGTTCCCTTGCCTGCATCACATCACATCACACTTGTGCAAGTGGCCTCCTCTAAAGCCCTGCATGGCGTAGTGGGGTTCATTTACACAGTGTCAACCCAAGTAACAACCAAACTACAGAAGTACAGGATCATTTAGGTTGGAAAAGACCTCTAAGATCATCAAATCCAATCTTTCACCAATCACCACCTTGTTAAACAGACCAGGGCACTAAGTGTCGCACCCAGTTTGTTGAGCACCTCTGGGGACAATGACCTCCTCGGGCAGTCCATTCCAATGTTTAACAATCCTTCCCATGAAAAATTCCTCCTGATGTTCACCCTGGACCTCCCCTGACTCAGCTTGGGCTACATCCCCTCATTATGTCACTGGTTCCTGGGAGAAGAGGCTGGTCCCGGGGCAACAGCCTCCATTCACATAGGTCTAGGAAGTGGTAAGATCTCCTCCAAGCCTCCTTTCCTCCAGGCTAAACACCCCCAGCTCCCTCAGCTGCTCTTCACAGGACTTCTGCTCCAGACCCTTCACCAGCTTCATTGCCCTTCTCTGGACTTGCTGCAGCATCTCAATGTCCTTGAAGTGAGGGCTCCAGAACTGGACACAGTACTTGAGCTGCAGCCTCACCAGTGCTGCATGCAGAGGGAATAGTGAAATATTTGTTTGAATAGTTTTTAATTGCTAAATCTTCATTACTTAATTTTGCCAGTCTTCCCACAAATGTTTTAAAACATTGCCTCAAAGCTATAAATGAGTGGGATTTTTTTCAGCTTCTTACCAGCGCTCTCACCTTCTTTAGAACAGAAAATACCTGTCAATTCCTATGCATTTCTCTTTTACCTACAGCATCTGCTACTTGATTCTTCTTGCATTTGTTTTTCCCCAGGAACTGGAAAAGTTGTCCCCTTCTGATGTGAAAAGTTCTACCACAGCTTCTGCATTGTTGACTGGGTGCTGGCACCTGCAGGAACTATACCAAGGCTTGTATGATCTTTTTCTACTGAACAGCTTTTGTACATTTCCTGGTTGAGTTGCAGACTTTGGATACTGGATTTGAATGTACTGACAGTAGTCTTGCTTTACTTAATTTTCCCTCACACATACAGTCCTTGGTCTCCCAGGTGTCCACAGACCATGTATTAGACAAAGCAAAAAAGGCATTAGTCACAGATTTTTTTTTTAAATAACTGTGAATTCTTTTTTCTTGATGAAATTTTCTTTCGTGCTTAGATCACTGAAAAAAATCCCAGTATGAGACACTGTGAACATTAAGAGAATGATGCTACTAATTCTTATTACAACTGAGACAGTCAATCTGGAAATTACATAGGATGAATTCTTGGATCTCTGGAGTGGCCTGAGAGGCTTTATGTCAGGATACTCCCCAAAAAACCCACACACTAATATATTACAGCTATTTTTCTGTACTGGGCTTTCTTGCACCTCACAGCGTGGAGATATTCAGTGCAGGAGTTTGTGCTTCCTCTTCGTTTTTGCTTTGTGGGTCACATTCAAATGGAGCTTCCACATGGGATCAAACTTGACAAAAAAGAGCAGTTATACTTTAAAAAAGAGAGTTGGCCTGCTTTTTGTATCAGTTCCCTTGCTGGTAGTTTCAATATGCATGTGATATAAAGGGATTCTGTCACGTCCAGTTTGTCCACCTGTTCAGCTTAGAGTCAAGAGTCAACAAACCTCCTCAATTCAATTAAAGTGTTTGTCATTTAATGAAAATAATAAAACTTGAGTCAAAATACAAAAGTGTTGTGCTGTGCTGCAAAATAGCACTAGTGCATGGGAATCCTATAGAAAAACTTTGTATAAACAAAATAAAACCTTTGATGCTGTTTCTCTGACTAAATTGATAGAAGCTAAAAAATGTTTCCCTACTTTTACTGTATTGATATAATCCCATTTCAACTCCAGTTGACACATAGGTCTATTTATGTGAAGTACCAACTGTCATTTAATGGTTAATAAGAAATGATTTGTAAAGTTCTTTCCAGCTTCAGTGACCTCATCTTGGAGTAAATAAATCAAAAAGGAGTAAATAGAAGACATGCCTATAAGTGTCACAATGTTAAATAAAGTCTCCTGTGCTTTATGTTCCCAAAATAGATATGATGTGTTCTTTTGAATGGAATTGACCCATTCCTATTGCAAGTATGAAATTAGATTTAGTGGAGAAATACCCAATTACCTGAGCCCCTACAGTTTGTGAGGGAGATGGAAAGAGGAGTCCTTCTGGTCTGTCATTGTTTTCAAGGTCCAGCTGCACATGTTATAAAATCTGGGGTCAGCCCATGGAGCTGTGCATACCTTCACTTTTCATCTCTCTTCTCTGTGACCACCCCAAAGTAATTCCTCCTATTAAGAAGGAGAAACTGGACCAGAGGCCCTATAGCAAAGAGTATTTTCTTCACGTTTTCCCAAGACTGACAAGTGGACACAAGGAGTTACTGTCTGTGCAGAGATTCCCCAGCATGGACTTTCTGTGTGTGCAGTGACAGGATTGATGTTGTTATGGTCTGTGAAGCTGAAGGTCCACCAATAATGAGAGTGAATTACTTCTGCTGAGAACAGAGCCATTGTGATGGCAGGGGGGATTAAAATCCTGTCAGGCCTGAATCCAAAATGAGGTCAGAGGTAGATTTCTGAGGCATACCCTTCGATCCATGCTTCAAGGTCTGTCGAGGGTGCACTCAGGTGTGCCAAGGCTTGATGCACTCTGGTGCCTCCTAAAGTAGTTATGCTATTGCCAAGGAAGGGCAACTGTGATGGTATTAAGCATCCCACCCAGAAGCAGTTTTGCCACCTCATCCTCAGAATTATACAGGGCGCAGAAGATGCAGCATGTGGCTTGTAGCCGGCTATAAGAACACAATACCTTTATAAAGGCATTGAGTCTCTAAGTATCCCTGGGAAACCCTGGGCAATTTACTTTAGTTCTGTCTGCCACTCAGACCAGGATCATAATTTTTTGTGCTAAGGGCATGACAGTGCATCATTGACATTAATGGTGTCAAACATGTGGCGCGATGCATAAGCACGATTGCATGAATTAATTAAATGGCAACTCCCTGAACTCATTTAGCTTTTTCCCCTGCAATACACTGGTAAATAGATGTTGCACTTACTGCATGAACCTTCAACAGAAGATCCAAACTAAACCAAAGCAAGAGACCTTCCCCCCACAAACTAATTAATCCACACAATGCCCCTGTGCTGTTTGTCACACAGCAGCTTCTCTTACTTGGATCAAGTTTGTTCCTATCACTTTGAATGCAAAAAGCTGTTGATCATTTCATCTATGTGACTGCAAGGGTGACTGTCACAGCTTGCAAAGCATATGGTAGCTCTTGCAACATCAATAATAATCTCTAAGTAATGCAACTTTGGGTTATAGTCATCTTTTATTATCACTCCAGTCTTCCAGTAGCTTTCTCCTGTCTCTCTTGTAAAATTTTTGTCTTTCATTATTAAATGAAACCTTCTATACTGAGTGATTACATTATCAAGGATTACCTGCTGAAAGGGATCAAAATTGATCAAAATAAAGGCTGTGTTATTCTGAATAAATTTTAGTTCTTTTGAGGGGGCCTAATCAAATTAATTACAGAATGAAATTAAACAATAAGCAAGTAATGTTTTAAACATTTTGCAGCTGGGGACACTGAAAATTAAAGAGGAAAAAGGGGCTTGCCCCAGGTTTTCCTGTGAATGAAATGGAACTGAATTTTCTCCTTGAAGGCTAAATGCATCCCTTACAGATTCCACATGGAGTGGATGGAGCTTATAAAGTGTTTATGTAAAATCTGTGGAGGGCAATGAAATTCTTTTTGGTTGTCATTTGAAAGTTAAATTCTATTACATAAGGAATAAAATCCACTGCAACTCTAGAAGGTCATTTTTCTTTAGACATATCATAGTATTCCATTCCCACACTGAAATGAATTCAAGATTGGGCATATTCACAGCATTCCTTACAATCTCTGTAAGATTTATTTGAATCATTCTAAATAAGATGCCTTTCACACTCTGCCTGCTATGGGGTATTGAGAACATCTGTTTACTAATAAGAGAGCAACATCCATAGAACTCCATGGAACTCCAACATCCAACTCCATAGAACAGGATAGGTTTGAATGGCTGTCATGTTAAGTCAGGTGTCAGAGTGCATGACAGGTAATGGAAATCACAGGGGTTTACAGACAAAATTAAATGGGACAACAGCAAGTGTGGGGAACAAGCTATTTATGATGCTTATTATTTTGGGAATGAAAGAGTGAAGCTAAAGGTACAGAAAACATTGAAATATTTTCATGTTTTTGTCCACTTAATTAGAAGCTGGGTTTATGAGTCTCTCAGTTAGAGAAATCATGGACATGTGCTAAGAAGGGATGGAGTGCTGCCATACTTTGTTAGCAAAGCCCACTCCATTTGTTTCCTGAACAGGTGAGCTTCATGGCCTTGTGTCTAGTTGTGTATTGCTGGTAGAGACACAGACCTTGTGTTCTGCTCCCTTGTGCGACTGTAATCAGAGCACTGTCACTGTGAAAGAATGAGATTAAAACCATCTCTAAGGGAGTGAGTTCTCAGGCCTGCTCTCATGTGGGTTCAACACAAATGTCCCACAAATATCCCACTTCACCTTGCCAGGGCTATTGTGGCACAATATGATGTCAGAGTGGATGCTTTGCAAGGGAAGTTATAGGGTTTTTAGGGGTGGCAAAAGCAAAGGTTTGCTCATCTTGCCTAATCACACAGGATGTCTTTGTGAGCCTAGAAAAGTTGAGCTTGAGGGGAACCCACACTCTCCTTTGCAAAGGATGGGAAGGGACCTTTATCTTTGCATGACCTTTCAGACTACTGGCAGGATAAAACTGGGTAAAACTGCACTTCTGGCTAAAATAATTTTTAAATGAGTCTGATTGTGCCTGGCTTTTGTGTGGGTACAAATGAGGAGGAAAGGCATAAGGGGTTTTCTCTGTGCTCTTCCCACAGAATGACACTTGCTACACCTCTCTTAGATATCTCAAAGTGATGTCTGTTCAGATCTGAAAGTTATCCTGAGATACTTTATTTATAGTTAATGAAAAGAAATAAGAGGGTGCTTTTCTCCTTTAGATGAAGCATATCATTGCAGCAGGTGGTCTGAGACAGGCAAAACAATTCACCCTGTGAAGATGAGTCCTTCTTGCCATTGAGTATAAAGGCTAGAGTGACTCAGATTAAGATAGCTTCTTTTTAAGAACAAAAGTTAGATAAAATATAGATCAGGAATAAGGACCAGCTCTTGCCCTGTTTCATTATTCTGGAAGGTGGAGGTCTCCAGGAGGGCTCAGTTTAATGGAGTAATCTTTTCTAACCCATACTGTATTTTTGTTGATAGGTAGCTGGTTCACAGTCCAAGCTGTTGTGGTTTGAGTCCAATCTTTGCTGTTGATAGGTAAGTTGAGACATAGGTCAACAAAGTAAAGTGTGTAGGCTTGCAAGAAAACCTTTGTGTCAATGGAAAACACGCTCAGGGATTCTGAGCTCAGCAGTCATGTAGCTACAAATCCAGCTCTTGGTAATTTTGAAATTTTTCTAGTAATACCAGAATGATTTGTGAAAATAAACTGAGTCATAAAAGATTCCTCGTGTAGCTGAGAAGAGATAACACAACTGAATTCATAGAGCCCCATAATATTTTCCTACCCAGAAAGGACACATTCTTTGTCCAGCTTTAAAAATAGGTACGAAGATACCCATCTTTCTTTTTTCCCCTTGCTATTGTTCACTTGTGAATATGTAACACAGCATAACATTCTCAAACTATAATCTGCTCAACATTATCTAATTGCATCTGTCATTTTACTCTGCAATAAAATACTTCTGGGGAAAAAGAAATATGGAACTTAGCACTTGAGCTACTTTTTAAAAAATTGCTTCTGATTTTAAACATGTAGCAAATGACATTTACCTGCTAAAATTTAAAAAGCAAAAACAATCTGCATGTTATCAAGCTCATATGCAGTTATCATCTCTAGCTCATATGCTACATTGCAGGTATACCTTGTTCAAGTGATTCTTAGGGCAGAGATGTTCTTGTACAAGAGCTGAGCTGTGGCCTATATCTCTATTTTTATTGTATGCTTTAATCAGCCTATAGACTGCCTGTTTAGTATTGTGTAATTATTGTTCCTCTGAATGTGCTAATTGCACTTTGGCTGTATAACTTGTCAATGGGAGGGGTGCCAACACAGTCACTGAGACATCTTTGTGCTATCCATGCCAGCTTCCTAGAAAATACATCCAAGATGGTTATTGATCCTTTTTCTTGTGCTTTTACAGCTTAATCTCCCTTCATCCCCCTGCCTTTTTTTTGATTTTCAAATTGATACCCTGTGAAAGTGATTTCCTTTGTCAAATCCCACACCAGAAGTGGGCCAGCTTCTTGCAGCCTTGCATGTCACTCGCAGTTTCTACTTTCTCACCTTTCTTCTTTCTGTTCTTTCCCCTTAGAATATCTCCTTCCTGCTGCCACTGAATGAGGATAGGAAAAGTCTATTATTGCTGCTTGATGGTTGGCATTCTCGAGTTGCACAGACAGTATTAGGCATGAATTTGTTACTGCCTTCAAAAACCATGGGAGCCTCTACACAGACTTGTCTCCTAAAACTCGAGTACAAAGACAGTCTTGCCTTGTATGTGCTTACATAAAAAGGAAACAGCAGGGATTAATTACTTTAGACAGCTAAATAAATATTTATTTCCCCATAATAGTCTTCAAAAATATCTGTCACTGCTTCACTGCCTAACAATGGCTGGTAGCGACAAGTAGGATCTTTTTCAATGGAAGTTGCTTTTTAATGAGTGTTTTTCGAGTAGGAGGTTTAATCTGATGCTGCTTTTGGAGCAATGCCTGGCCTATCCCAATACAAACTCTCTCTGATTAACAAAAGCCTGCATTTTTAAACTGATCTAGCTCAGCTGATGCTAGTTGATTCTTTTATTTAACTCAGGCTTGTTTATGAGTCAATTAGCATTTAAACTGAGCTCCCAGCCTTCGTATAAACTCTCAGCCACCTAAACCAAACAAAACAGCACTTTCTCCTGCTTTTAGGGGCCACTAAGCGCCTATAAAATATCCTACTGTAGCATTTTTAAGTTGCCAGGGCCTAGAGAATTCATCTAGTGATTTTGGCTGTGATTCATTCAGGCCAAAATTAGAATAGGTACCATCCTCAGAGTAGGAGTCTATACTTCCATTTCTCTCTCAGTGTCCCTGCTGCCTTCCCTGGGAGAAACCTCCTGCTAGAAGTGGTGGGGCAAGCGGTTAGGTGAGATGCAGTGCACCTAAAATGGCCTGGAAATGCTGAAATACATTATTTCCCCTTTCCAACCATTTCCCCCTCCTCCTTCTACTGTGTTAAAGCAGTAAATTCTTTTCAATTTTGCTTATGCTCTCTGCCACACTTGGCATGTAGGACTTTTTGTAGATTTTATCCCCAAAATGGATCTGTGGCCCATAAATTGGAGCCATTCCCTGTGACATTTGTGTGCTCATGTTCTGCTGTGTTTTTTCTGCACAGCTTTAAGAATAGAATTGAAGATGCTGTTAATTTTGGGAAATGAGCTTTCAGGCAGAAACCATGCACAGTTCATTCTGGACCATAGGTAAAGTGCATGAACTGTTCTGTTGATTTTCCAGTGCCTCTGATGAGCTTCTTCAGGGTGCAGCAAGCTCTCTGCTGGCTCTTTTGAGGTGCCAAGATCCTCACACGTACCTAGAAGATTGTGGTGACACTGTGCTTTGGCATGTGGAAGGATATTTCTGTCTTTGACCCCAGCAGCAGACAGAGAATACAGCCTGGCCTTTCGACAGACAATGTGCCATGTTCTTAGTTCACATGGGCCTTTCAGAAATCTTTCAAACCTCTAGCTTTCAATTAGCTGCAGAAATTTGAAGATACATCCTCTAATGGTGACAATAATCCTGATTTCAGAGGAGGGTAGGACTCAATGACCATCAGAGGTCCCTTCCAGCCACCATCTCCTCAGCCATTTAAACCAGTCAATATTTAATGTCTTAGGTCACTGAATGCAAGCATTGGAGGCCCAGCCTGTGTTTGTTGGGACTACAAGGCTCTTTTTAGGCCATAGATAAAACTGAGCTGCTGAACTTATGCAGGAATTATCTGGTACAAGTTCTCTCAGGCCTTAGTTGGAGGGAGAGATGCTTGTTTGAAAGCTCCCTAAAAGGCATGTCAGGGAGAAAGACCACAGGTCACTTTACCAGCAAGAGCAGCTGCTCTGCAGTAGACCCCAGGCACCTCCTGCTTGTGGCAGCCCTCTGAAAGTGACAGAAAGGGAGGGTGCTTTGGCTTGTCCTGGGCTCTCACAACAATGACCTGTCTTGCCAGGGCTGTGTCCTCCTGGGATAAAAGTGGAAGATGGAGATGGAGAGAGGGAGAGAGAGGGCACATAGATGTTGGCAGGGAAATAGAGATGGGTGGCATAGGAAAATGAGAGAAAAAGGCATCTCAGAGCCAATGCCAAGTGGAGTTTGGGCAGGGGGGAAGCTGTCATGTGGAAATGGTGAGTAAGGAGAATAGGGAGAGTGGTAGAGGGCAGTGATGCATCCTCCTCCCCTTGTCCTCAAGGGAGGGAGTGTGCTCTGGGGGGAAAGCACGCATGCACTCTGGGATGGGGCACCACACAGAGGTGTGGGGTGAGAGAGGAGGCAGCAGGAGGTGGAGTCTCTGAAGCAGAGAGAAGGCAGACAGACCATCAGGGATCTTGTGTGGTAAGCAGTGCCTTTTGCACTCAGATCTATGGAAGCACAAGTGTACAACCACAGGATGCTCAAGGGAAGGCTGGATGAGCATGTGTTGTAGTGGTGCAGCCCAACACCTCCAACTTTGGGCAAGAGGTGGGGAGAGGAGAGTGTTTTCAGGAAAAAGAGATCTAATTCAAGAGTCACTTCTCCTCCCTTCCCCCATTCTTTATGTTTATTTGTGCAGCCAAGTACTTGATAGGTGGTTTAATATATTCATTTTATGTATGCCAGGGTAGCTCCATCCCTGATTGAACTCCACTGAATCCAGATCATTATTAGAAAATTGCTTTATAAATAAGCCTGGACTGAGAGACACTTTCTATGTTAAATAGAAAGCATTGTGCTTCTAGGGCTGCTGCGTGTTTTCTTGAAACGCAAACACTGGCGGCAGGCACATCATTGTTAAACTAATTAAAGTTTAAAGAGAGACCTTTATACGTACTAGTCTAGCTAATTTGTTGTCACAGGATCATAATTCATTAAATATATTTTCTATTGTTAGTTAAATCAATAGTGAGCAAAACAGAGCATATGGAATATGTCAGCTGATGAGTCAAGATGGAAGGAAACATCTTTACTGAGTCTTTAAGTTATGCCTTTTTCTACAGTTCCCCTGAAGGTTGCAGTGTAAATAACTGTGATGGGCTTTGCCTGCAGATATCCTGCTATGCTGAGCTGTGATACTTCCACTGTACAAAACCACTGGAAAACAATGTTAAAGCAACTACTGCTTAGTGATAATTCAGGCCTCTGTATTGGAGACAAAATTTGGAGATGTAAATGGAGGACAAATTGATCACACGCCATGAAAGTTATGACAGTTTGATTTAAAATAGATGTGTGAAATGATTCATCCCAGGACACCATACCTGTTTTCGTCTCTGCATGTCTGTCCCATTCCTCTTGCAGGGATGGCTCAGCTGCTCCAGCAGCATCAGCTGAACTCCTGCACAATAGTACACAGTATTTAGAGAGAAAACAAAACAGATGCCAGCTGTGCTGCTCCACCCCAGATATTGCTTTGTCAGCACAGGAGCCACCTATGCACTGGCAACAAAAATGTTGAAGACAGAGGCAGGGCAGATGGCTGAAGGCAGAAGCTACGGTGCAGTAGCAGGTGAATCAGAGTTGTCAGGCCAATGTGGCATCCTTGAGCTCTGAATTCAGTTCTGGCAGTAGTTTATTGGTTGTCTTATTGGTTGTGTCAGCCTGCTGCATAGGGCAAATGTTTCTTGGTGTGCTACCTCTTCTAATTCCCACCTGGGAACCAGGTGGGCCTTTGCTCTGGGATTGGAAGAAAATGGAAATGATCATCCTGGGAGTACAGATTTTTGAAAGTAATTTTTATTCCTACACAAAGTAAAATCCTCATGAAAAGCCATCTCATAGGTACTGGATACCAGTACTTCAGAGGGCAATGGTATAACATGGGTTTGGAGGAAGCTGAAGCTCCAGAGTTTTATTGTATTTGTATTTCACCTCTGGCCAACCTGTTGTCTTTTCCTTGGCATGAATAGTTTCCTGGATTCCTTCAGAGATTCTTGCTTTTGAGTTTGAATGCCTGTCAGTAGCAGGGAAGAGAACATTGAGAATCCAAATGCTCTTGGTCCTGGCACGGGCAGACCTACATTTTCCCTTTGACTGAGGCTGAATGAAGCTAGCAGTAAGCTTCTGAACATTTGTTTGATAGGGGAACTGTCCCTGAGCCATCCTTTCAGAGCACGTAACTGCCTATCTCACCTCCTTCCCTTATCAAATTAAAACAAGTGGTTCCGTGACCGTGGTGCTAATCAAGATGAGGGTCCTTGTGGATTTGTTCTCAACAACTCATGCTCACGCTCTCTTTTCAATACCCCTAGCTGTCCTTCCTGTGCCCCTTCTGCCACTGCTACTGCAATCAGTGCTTTAGGTCCTCCCAGCATCTTCTAAATGTCCTTTGTTTACTTTCTCCCCTCCCATGGTCTTAAGCAATCTCTCCCATCCAGTCTTTACATTGTTAACATTTCTATCCCATATTTCCTTCCACCCCTTGGGGCTGTGCATGGTTTGACAGCTCCAGTAGCTGGGCTGCTGCAGTATGAAGGGATTGCCAGCAGGGTGCTACCAAAAAATCTGGTTGCCAAGTAAGACAAATAATGGGGAAGCTCTGCCTATACTGTACAGCAGAAGGCTGGAAATGGCCTCTTTTCTTTCCCAAACTTTGTGATTTTCCAAAGTTGTAAGATTTTAATGTGTTTGATGCTGCTTTTTTGTCAGTTTTGGCTGGAGTCACACATGTTCTTTCATGTTTCTCACAGAAAGGAGGGTAGATAGGCAGCCAAACAGCTTGAGGGTTTAAGCTTCTGGACTCCCTAAGACTTTGGGCTGCATGGGAGCATCACTTCTTTCTCTAATTCCTATTTTGTGTGTCATACTGGTGTTTTGCCAGCATCCAGAAATCCTGATGAAGTCATGGAGGACACAGTGCTCTATGCCTGGGGTATCCAAGAGTTTATGTTTTTCCTCCTGATCCATCTTTCTGATATTTTTGTGCTGAAATGGCCAAACCATTTGTTTCTATATGATAAAAAGCTTGTGGAAAATGTATAAAATGAAATAATTCATAAGGCCACCAACTAGAACCTTATTTTCTCAGTCTGAATAATGTTTTCTCTGCTTGGTGAATGCCTGAACCCAGACATTGGCACAAATATATCTAGCCAGTAACTGTTGCTGGTCTGTGCCAAATAATAAAAGTTGTTTAAAGGACTGGAAAGTATTAGAACAAATAAAGCAATGGCTTCATTGCATTGCAGTTTAGTTTCTAAAGTATAGTTAGAAATACAACATGCTTATTAATAACCCCAACAGTGAGTTCTAAAAGTTGCAATTGAAGAGATTGCTCCTCTTCAGAGATCTTGGAGAGTGTGCTACAAGTTGGAAGCTGTCAGTGGAGAGAACATTTTTTCACTAAAAAATATGTAAAAGGTATACTAAAGAGAGTGTCTGATTCCTGATAGCTCTGTCAGACCTGCACATGATGGATGTGATTAGTACTGTCAAATATAGACACTGGGTAATGCTCTCTTTAACTAGCAGTGAAGTGTGCCTCACATTAGCATGAACGAGAACTGTGCTTCTTAAGGGTAGAGGAGCAGAAGATAGCCAAATGGAGACTGTAAATGTGTGTCCAGCAGTAGAAGAACCTTCTGACTGCTTTAAGGCAGCTGAACAATCAAATACTGTAAGATTGACTGGTCTTATGGGTCCTAGGAAAATTGGAAAAAGAAGGAAAAGTGCTCCTATCAGAGGAAGGATAAGATATTGGTAAATTAGTCACCTCATGTTGGAGGAACAGAACAAACAAGAAGACCTGAATGTTAGCTTTGCTTGGAATAAGGAGGGGTGAATGCAAATTGCCAATAGAGGTTATTATCCAGTTTCACAGTATTTGCTCTTTTGCCTGCATCGATTACACAAAGTTAGCCAACCAGAGCAATGGCAGCAGACATCCTGGGGTCCCACAGCACCCGAGTGATGCCCTGGGTGCTGGCCTGTCTGTGCTGGAAAGTACCCACAGCATCTCAGCACTATGGGCACAGCTGCTGCTCTGCTGTTGGCACAGGCATTTTGTCTGCCTGGGGGTTCCTGTCTGCCTCCTTGGAAGGGCCAGAGCCTATGGCATGCAGGGTCCCCTACCCTAACTCATGGGTTCTTCTTTAGAGACACCATTCAACAAAGCTGGAGCTAAAGCAACCATTCAGTGAGAGCAGAGCTTGAGCAGAACTAAACCCGCTGTGCCAGTGCTGTCCTCCCAACACCTCTTACTTTTCAGATAAAATGGGTTGAGAAATTTTGCTCAAAATATTTTGCATCAAATTTGAAAATAAACAAACATGGTTTGAGTTTAAAGTTGATGGAACACAAGAAATGTACATTGAAACTTACTTTCCTCATAGACCTTGCCACTGAAAAATGAAAGGAAAAATAGAGTAAGTTGTATTTTCTCACAAGAAAAAGAGCATTTTCTGACAAAACCTCATTCTTTGGAGAAAATTATTTTTCAACCAATATTTTTGACTAGCTGAAGTTTCAAAATAAAAAAAAAGCAAAAATACAAACTTACAGTTGATTGCTTACTGCCCAGTAGCATATACTTCAGATGAAAAGTAAAAGCAACCTGCGGCACGTAGAATAGAGGGATGGAACAAAAGCCAGGAGAAACTGACAGGCACAGGTCAAAGGATAATTCATCATTCAGCAACATAGGTTGGCAGATTTGTTGTATAGTTTACCAGTATCCAAAACCTTTTGTATCTCCATTTTCAGCCACAGTCCTTCATTACAAATATTGCAAATTGGTAATTTAGAATTATTACACTATCTCTTCTGAAATTATTGTTCCTCATACTTCTGAGAGACTTAAAAGGTCATGGAATGATTTCATGGTCTCCCATGAGTCATGGTAGTTACAGAGGGGTTTTACAAATTCAAATCAATAAGGTTAGGTTTCACTATAGAGTGGCAATCAAAAAAGGTTGTTACCCTGAAAAAGAGCACCATTTATTAATAAAGATGTTTCTTGACTCAACAAAACTTCTCTTTCATCTTCTGGAGTTATATTTCAGTTGAAAGCTTCATTAGTGGTTTCAATATTAAAATTATTTTTCATTAGGTTAATATGTACATGTATATCATTAGCTTGGAGTAAAGGAGAGAAACCTTTTTGCCTGTTCCTCTCTGAAACAGAGACTCCTCTGTACCACCAGCACTAAAAGGAGAGGACACATACAATGCAAACTCATAAGCAGAAGATAAAAAGTTCTGTAGTTAGCTGTGTCTTCTCAGAAATCCAGAGCAGTGCAAAAGAATCTCCAGGCAACTATTTTGCTAAAAGAGCAAACCCTGAAGTTGCTTCTGCATGCAAGGATGAAATGTCACATCTGTTGTTCATTGATTAGAAGCCAAGGGAAGATGCAGAGCTCTTTCTTTTTCAATTTCAAGCCTTTCTGTGTAATGGTTGCTCACCTACCACAGAATGGCTTGTATTTTTTAAATTCTTGCACAGAGTCCTTCATTAATCATCATCTCAATTTGGAACAAAAGATGGAAGGAGAAAAGAGGAGAAGGAGAAGGAAAAGGAGGAGAAAAGGTAGCAAAGGGCTAATATGGAACTAAGAACTCCAAACCAGCTTAATCTCTCAAAAAGGAAATAATAAAAAAATGATACATATTTAATTAATGCTAGCAGGTGGAAGAAATAGGTGAGCAAAAGGTTGCTATATATTCAATACAGCAAAGCAGGAAAGCTGAGATTTCTTTAAAAACCCACAGCTGATTTAGGAATAGCAACCTGCTTAAGAAGTTTAAACCCTAGGAAATGCGAGGCTTTTAAGAGATTAGCAACATATGGAGAAAAATAAAAACAGGAAAAATACTTGACAGAATTCTAGTGGTGAGTTTTGGAGAAATAATACAAATAATTGCAAATTATGTGAAAGGAAACAGAAACTGAAAATAAATGTTTACACACGTAACTTCTATTCCATGGAAGAGAAAATTTTGCTTTTTCACCATAAACTTCTTGTAAGCAGCAGCTTTAGCAGACACAATGTGTAACTGCTGTCATGAGTGGAGCACCAACTCTCGTGCTGCACACATCTGTGACCTACTGATGGTCCAGGGAGTACATTCCTTGGAAGGACAGCAGCTCATAAGGAGGCAGATTGTTTTCCAGATGTTTTAACGTTTCCAAAGAAAGCCAACAAAAACATAAAGTAAGAACAACTGAATCAGTTGTCCTGTCATAGATGTTCCTAGAAATCTCTCTCTGGAGCTGAAATGAAAACTTGGAAGAGTTATTCTGGCCAAGTTAGATGAAAACTAACAGAGCTTCCAAAATTTGTTTATTCCACAATGATTGTGCAAAAGAAAAATGAGTGCTTCCCTGTGGCTGGTAGTCTGAACTAAAATGCATGTAAAATGGGGAAACAAATCCCTAGTGGGGAAATTATTTCTGGGGACAACTGGATGTTTCAGCTGTTTTCGGACTGGGTCCTCAAAAAAAAAAAAAAAAAAAAAGAAAAAAGAAAAAAAGAAAAAACACTC
Source organism: Calcarius lapponicus (assembly GCA_039654755.1). Taxonomy (NCBI): domain Eukaryota; kingdom Metazoa; phylum Chordata; class Aves; order Passeriformes; family Fringillidae; genus Calcarius; species Calcarius lapponicus. Next base: position 58,787,447 of record CM077465.1, read on the forward strand.
ACATCTGTGCAATTTTAATGCACCATTTAGAAGGCCTCAGTTTACCACATTATTTGGAAAATGCTTTTTAAGACCTTTAATATTTCCCACAAATACATAATAAATGACATGAAACCATGGAGGAGAAAAATAATAGAAAAATGTTGCAATCAGAGGCTTTGGTAAGCTCCTGGAATGGATTCAAATTAGGAGTCTGAAATGCAGAAGACAAAAATATGAGTTCAAGGTTAAAGAAATAACCAATCTAGGAAAATGTAGCAGGGGAAAAAATAAAAAAAAAAAGCTTGGAGGAGGATGCAAATAGGTCTGATTACTAATATATCCTCATACATACATTAAAAAATACAGAAACTAAAAGAAAAGGCAATTTTTTGGAGAAAGTTTATATTCAAACATCTTTAAACCATTTAAACTGCTGTCTGAAGGTCTTTAGTGTGTAAAAATGCATAATGGGCATGGACTGGTAATCACAACAGGGACTTGCTGAATCTCAAACAGTTGATAAAGAAGGAACCTGTCCTCAGAGCGTATGATAATAAGCACCAAACAAAGCTGGCGGTTGATGCTTCTAAGCAAGGCCTTGGGGCAACACTTTTAACAAGGAATGGTGATCACTGGAGACCCATGGCATATGCCTCTGGATACCTAACTGGAACAGCATGTCAGCATGCACAAAAAGAGTCAGAGGCTCTGTCTTGTAGTCTGTGCATGCAAAAAACCTCAATTTTTTAATATGGAGTACCAGTGCTAGCAGGAACTGATAACAAGGCATTAGTGACAATTGCTGAAAAGGGTTTTGCAGGCAGGTCTCCTAGATTGCAAATATGATATGATTTGCAACTCAAATACATAGAGCAGTCATACACGGAGCAGGCATTCTGTCCAGAGCTTTCAACAGAACTGAACTTGAACAGAAATGGAGTCTTATGTGCATGCAAAAATTGTTTGGAATTTTTTTCTTTTCAAACAGGAAGTCACTGTGGAAGGCTGACACTGACAGGAAGACCTGTCACTGCAGAAAGCCAAAATACTAGATCAAACATTGCAGAAGGTAATACAAGCTATCAGTCTCACTAACTGGACAGCACTTACTGGTCCTTAAAGAATTTAGAAAGATGATTTTATACAATATGGAGTATATTTTCTCAGCATTAGTCCACTGCTGATAAACAGAATGCATGCATGATACCAGTGTATGCAGAAAATGCAAAATGTTTTATATTACATTTAAATATTAACTATGGTCAGTGTTGGTGAAATAGCCAAAGAATAAAAAGAAAAACAGTTATTTCAGAAACACTGGTAAATTAAAAAGAACCAGCAATGATGGTAATTCTTGAAACTTAAGATTCATGCTCCACAGGTGAAAGAAATTTATTTATGTTTGCTTTAAAAAAATTCACATTCTTTTCAGAAATAACATTGCTGCAGAACTCATTGGTTGAATGTGTGATCTCATGTACAAAGCTGGTATTTGTCTGCCATAGCACACATCCCATGGCTATGTCAGATAATGACCCACAATTCAATTATTAGGAATTTAAATATTTTCTAACAGTTTTAAACACATTACTTCTCACTCAGGTTATCCACATCCTGATAGTGAAGGAAGACCTCTTACATAATCTCCTAAGTTCCACTCATATCCCATTTAAGAATTCTTTAATTCCAGAGCAGTACTGTGGATACTGAAACATGTTCAGCCCCAAACTTAGATTAAGACTATCCAATGGTGTAGTCAATGATGGTAAAGTGAGGGATGTCTAACTGCTATGAAAAAATAAACAGAGAATGTACTGTATTAATGACTGGCAGGAACAAAATCTTGGCAAACCAAGTTGGCTAGCCTGTGTTTAAAGGTAATATACGTAATGTCACAAAAACCTGCTTTTATGAGGATTTGCTCTTCTCTCTGATGAGCAAGCACTGACCTGTTGGACAAAGAAAAGGCAGGCACTTCTTCTTCCCTTAGTGGGAAGAGATGCACACCAAATCTTAAAAGCAAGTAAAAAGGAGCCCATGAGTCAGACAACATCATTGGACTGGACACAACAGAAACACAGGGAGTAAAGAACCATGTAATGTCTCAAAGAATCATCAGCTAAAGGATGCCAGCTCAGATACTGATTTATACCTGTTGGATGTATGTTTTGTACTTTAAGTAGTCTTTTCATTGTTTTATTTTTTTGTTACTTTGGAAATGAGAAAAAAAATGAAAGCAACTTATCCTTGATGAGTTTGGAGTGTAACATTATTTGATTAAAAATGGAGGTTTTTACCCGCCTATAAACTTGAGAGAGAAAGTGAAAAATGCAGACACAGACCCATTTTAATAGTCTTGGAAAAGACCAATCATAATATAAGCTCTGACTGAATGGCTATTCATGTACTGCTATAATTACGACTGTAAATTTGCAATGAGATTAGTAATAGTAGGTAAAACTAAGTTTAATTATATGTTTTTTGGGTTTACATTGAGCAGAGGGGTATCAAAACCACAGAGATATTCTTGGTGGTAGAAGATGAAAAAGCTGCCCTGCACTTCAGCTGATATGTGATCAGGAAACCTGGAGTGAGCAGATTTGCATAAACTGACTCCATGCACTGAGAGAATAGGGTGGGTAGAACCACGAGCTCAAAACATATTTCAAGAAAGGGTAATTTTGGGGAAACTTTGAGGGAAATTGTGGGGATTTTACTGCAAATCTGTGCTGGGCTTAAATCCAGCAAAGTTCCAGGTCCTTGAGAAGTGGCAAGGACATGACTAAAAGCAAGTCAGGTGGCCCTTTGTGTTTTGGAGCAACTGTTGTGAGGTTGGAAGGCATTACTAATGTGTAGCCATAGCTTTCCTTTTATCTTTCGGAAACTTGTAGAAGGCAGCAGTCTGGATGCATCTCTAGAGACAGCTTAACTTTCACAATGAACAGTTTAACAGAAGTGACAGCTTAGGTAAAATAGTGGGGGAAAATAAACCCAGAAAGGAAAGTGTCTGCATTTTGTGGGTGGAAAAGAGCACAGAATTTTCCCAGTGTCTCTGACTGTCTCTTTTAGCCATGGAACGTCTGTAGTCATTGGTGTTTTTCCTTCAAATCAATGGATTTTGCTCTTTTGTCAGGCAGGTTTTAACCTCCCAGTTTTACTGGCATTGCTTTTGATTTACAGAGATGTAGGAAGACAAAGAAGGCGCTTTCCTGACTCATTCGTGATTGATAATATAGAAAAGCACTCTATATCATGGCAAACAAACTGAAGAAGAATTTTTAGTAGTACTGCTTTTTGTTTAAATTACAACAACAAATAAGAGTAGCCACAGATTTTCATATAAGTCTTGCACTTTTTTTTAAAGTTTATTTGGATCTTGGGGTGCAATTTGTAATTTCTAACCAGAGAAAGGAAAAATAAATGAACTCATTATGTCGTGCTTGTTGGAGCTAAGCAAACTTTTCCTATGAAGATGACATAGCAGTGCTGGGAAGCATTCAGTAACTCAACAAAAATCCTAGTCTGTTGGACACAGATCATTGTGTATGAGCTATTTTGTGTGTGTGTGTGTGCATATACACATGTACAGATATCTATCTGTGTACCTATTTATTTTGTTTTACCTGTATTGCTCTTCTGGTTTGCATAATTAAATGGAAGTAGGACACCCAATATGGTATTTCCTGATAGCACCTACAAACAATGGTGGGCAAATTTCTAGGCTGTTGTTTTGCAAAGGATGAGTTAATTTCCATTTCTTTCTACCACAGTTTTAAGTTTATTCATGTGTTTTAATGACATCATACCCTTCAAAAATAATTTAACCTACATGAGATACTAGATTAACCCTTAGTGCTTGCAGACATGCTGCTTTGACCAAAGTGGACCCCCTCATCACAGGGGGATGGTTTTCATGCCTTTTTCAAAGAGAAGGAAGTGAACACATCTATTCTTCATACCAAAAAAAAAAAAAAAAATTTCTTTCTCCAGTACTGGGATCTCTGAAAAGCAACTCTCACTGTGGCAAACAGTGTAGCCATAAAATGGTTCCTTGTCTCTTCATTTGTGTGTCCAATTAAAATACAAAAGTACCAGAAAACAAAGAGAAGGTGGCATCACATACCTCCCTTCCCTTTTCTTCTGAATGTGACAAACAAATTTTACAACTTTTTTCTACAGTTCAAGATGGAGATATTCCAGCCCTCACCTGAAAATTTTAGAAATCATAATCCAGTTATGGAGGGGAGCAGAGGCACATCTGTGTCCTTGCTGCTAAAAGATACATGAAAGGGCTGTATTTGGCATCTTCATGCCCTACTGTGCTGTACCTTGCTCTAAACAGTAATTTTGGAAGAGCAAAGCAGGAGCATTCCTTGGACTCTTTATGTATGTCTTTCTCCTGTCCACAGAGCAGCTCTCTGCATGCTAACTAACACCACGAAGGAGGAGGGGGCTCTGTAAAGATCATTCTGGTTTCTATTGTTCTCTGTAGTCACAGGAAAATGAACACAGCCTCTCAAAAAGTTCCCTCCCAGGGGAAGATACTCAAGGAGAGAAAATTGCTATGAATTTGCCCTCTACTTCAGACACTTACTTGCTCACACAGTTCTAAAGTTGTCAAATGTATTTATACATATGAAATAGCAAATGTTTCATAGTGCCTTTTGTCCCCTGGGACGAGATCATCTGCATATTGCCGACGGGGCTTTAGGCACTGTGTAAGCATGAGTGTTTCATGACAACAGCAGGCACATCTATCCTGCCCTGGACCCAAGCAGGTTAGTCCATCTGTGACCGGATGAAATTGGATAGAGCTCTGACTTCATGGCCAGCAGCCAAGAGTTGAACTGCCCCATAGATGTTCTGGTCTGAGGCATTTAGGGAGTGTCTGCACCCTTCTCTGTATTCTGTGACTCCCAGGAATCTGGCACAATGTCTGTCTTCCTGGGAGAAGTAAATGAAAAAAGTCAAGTTGGAATTCTGTTTTTAAGACAAGAGACAGTTACTTTTCTGGTGGTGTTTTTTTTTTTTTTTTTTTTTTTTCCTAGATCTCTGAATCTCTGAAACTGACATAAGACTTAAAAACTGTCTGGGCAAAGAAATGCTACTTAAAATTACAACTTGGTGAGGTGGGAGAAAGGGAGAAATTCTGTTCCTAGATATCTATTTGCCAAAAGCTCTGCCCCTTCCTATTTCAATTGTGGCCCAACATTTCTCTCTAAAGCTACAGGCAAGCTCTGTAGGACTCACTAGTCACAATGTGTTTTGTGTCACACCTACCTGGTAGGTACCCTGCCACCAGGGTATGGGGGATGTAGAGATCTGCCAGAGGCTTCTGGTTCTATTCATGGGCTTGAAGAAAGCAATCTAGCAATGGGAACTGCTTAGGAGATAGCCCTGGCACCAATCCCTGACAACCTAGGGGTGACTACACAGGAACTCTCCTTTTAAATGCATCAGGAAGCTGAGTGCCTCCATATGATATTAACGGGACCAGAGACCTATGCAGATTAAGTCAGAGCAGTTTAGTTAATTTTAGTGTTGCTACCCTAATTTTCAGCAGAAATTTTAGTCTTGAAAAGGATTTTCTTGTAGTTGCGTCAAGGTGAAAATAAAATACTCTTTCTGCCTTGAAGAAATATGAAGGAAATAAAGAGAAAATGCTGGATTATAGGATTCTATGCAGGATGAATTTGCACCCAGCAAAAAATGAAAACCCAGGAGTCTGCAATAAAGCAAACACCTGCCTAACAAAAGTGTGCTGAAGGAGGATGTTTTAGACAGCATCAAGCGCATCAGTGAAGCCCCAAAAGAATAGAAGCAAAAACCTCAGTTGTAACTGGCAGCAAATAAAAGGTTGTTAACCACATGGAGATCTGTCTTTGGACACTGCCAAATTGAAAACTGAACGGAACATAATTTTGAAGATTATAACTGGAGAGATGATTAGCGGCATGGGGGAAGCTTTTTCAAGGACTTACTAAGGAAATGGGATTGTAATTAGAAAAGGAAATGGAATCAAGAGAAGATTTCTAAAAGGTGAAGAGAAAAGGCTTTTGTAAATAGTAAAAACACATGTTAAGAAGCCAAATTGACAACACAATGTTAGTGTGAGCTCACTTGTAATTTTTAGCCTGAAAATGATAGAGAAGTGCGTTTTCAATCTAATTACTTGAAAACTTATTTTCTCTATCAGAAATTACTTATAAGATTCCACACTTGTCGTGAGAAAATGGAGACGGTCTCTCAGTCCTGGAGAGGCCTGATCTGGCCAATACTGCAGATGCGCTTATTTCCTTGTATGCATTCCCCCACTGATTTCACTGATTTGCATATGAACATTGACAAGACTAGAATACTGAATAAGTAACGGGGTCTCTTTTAAGTCCTGGTTGTTTTGTTTTTTGGGGTTTTTTTCTCCCCATAAAGACAATTTAAAGTGAAGAAAACATATCTGATTAGATATTAGGAAGAAGTTCTTTACTGTGAGGGTGGTGAGGCGCTGGCAACAAGTTGCTTGGAGAAGCTGTGGATGCCCCATCATTGGAAGTATTCATGTCCAAGTTGGATGGAGCATTATTAGAAGTTGTTCTTGCCCACATCTGGGAACAAAATGATCTTTAATGTCCCTTCCAACCCAAGCCATTCTATGATTCTAAGATTTTTATTTAAATGTTTCATATATAGTTCCTTAGACAGCAGCCACCCAGAACACCAGCTCACTCTGCAAGTCTAAATGGAGCGGTAATGAAGAGAGATAAGTGAAAACCACAGATCCTGAGCAGCCCAAGAGCTGATTTTTGCATGAGACCTCCATCACATGGGTAACACAGGGCCTCTCCTCCATGGAATTTCCTAGCTGAAGGGGAAAGCAGACCAGAGAGGACAATGAAGCTGAAATCCCCACTGCCATTTGGAGTGCCACACAGCCCCCAGCCGTCTTGGTCTGGTGTGATCCTTGGGTTGTCCCAGTCCTCTACTAGACCGTAGCAAAGATCAGCAGAGCTTGGGGAATCAAAAGCTGGCCCTCACCCATGTCTGTGTAGTTAGAAGAAAAGAACAAATGGATTTCCATGACTCTGCCCTGGCAAATTTCACTTCTACAATGTGGCCTTAGTGGTCCATGGAGTCTGTGTGGATTGCCTGCCCTGAAACAAACCCAGCTTTAGGGATATGCAAGCTGGAGAATTAGTGACTTTACTCCTGAAGAAGTCAGAGTGACTCCAGCCCATGTTCTTCTGAAGCCTGGGATCAGTTCTGGTCATGAGAGTATTTGTTCCAGGGACACCAAAAAGCAAGAAGTGAGGGTAGGCAACCCCCACCGATAAAATCCCAAGAGTATCTCCAGTTCATAATCAGTGAACATCCATGGCCTCATACCAAACTTGGCCCTTCAGGTAATGCTGATGTAATATTTCTTATCAGAGGGTATGATTCACCCGGGTACATCTTGCAGAATCCTTTTCCCAAACAGCCATAGAAACCTGTTTTTTCACTACACAATGAAAAGGTGGCAGGAAAAGGGGATTTTATGCTTGCTGGGTTCAGCTGACATATTTCCATATCAGCTCACTGCAGATTTACTAAGGTACACTTGGGATAAATTAAGTGACTGAAGTGAAGTGTGTAAACCCATCCACAGCAAACACATTGCCTTGTGGGGTATATTTGCAGAGATTATGATTATTGTTTGAGTTTAAAAAAAAATAAAGGAGTATTTTTCTATGTGCTGTATCCTGCATTTGAGGTGGTAGAAAACTTCATAATCCAGTGACTTGAACTCAAGAGCAAATGTTGGGAGGCTCAGGATCTACATGGCCCTACTGATGGCCTACCTTGGGCATGTCTGGCCATGAATGCTGATCCTGGCTGGCGGTATCAGAGCAGCTCTGAACAGGCTGCGTGTCTACATCATCTAGTGCTGTACCTCGCAGAGATACTAATTGGGTCCTGGAAGCAGTATAGGCATGGCAGCATGTTGCTGTGTCAAGCTAATTAGTGGTGCTTCTAACAAGCACAGGTGCAGCAGCAGGTTGACATGGCTCTGGTGCTGCCTGTTCAGAGCTACCCCGGCTGCCTCTGCCCAGAGCTCTGCACAACGGCAGAGCTGTCACCTTTCTCACACCATTAACCTCCCTGGGCAGCAAAAATGAGGTGGATTTGATGTGAGTGGAAGATTTTGTTATATACATATGTGCAGTGCCTTAGATTCTCCATCTGTGAAGCTGGGCATAATAAAATGCATCTGCCTCTGCAAATCACTGAAAATCTACAAATGAAAAGTGCTGCATGTTGTCAGTCTTAGGATCTATTAATTCTTACTCTTCATTACACTCTTTCCCCTACTTTATAACATATGTGCTGAGACAGAGGTCGTGATTTTAAACCTGACCAAAAAAAAAGAAAAAAAAGAAAATTGTTGGAATGGGGAGTAAAAAGCCACTGAGAACTGAACAAAATACGAGCTGAGTTTGTATTATTTATACAGTTTTGTATTCTGCCTACTGTTGAGCACATGAAAGTTGAATATTCCCTGTGCTTTAGAACAGGGAGAAAGTAACAGCAGAAACTGAAGCAGGATGGTTGGAATCGCAGGTGGGAGAATAATTTATAATGGATAATTTATTCAACAAAATTTTCCTCTTAACTCTTCACAAATTACTCTAAAACAGATTGCTGTTTTCTCAGATTCACTTGTTATGTGAAATTATTTACTGAACAATTCTTTTAAGTTGTTTGTGAATTTAAATTGTAGAAAGTGGGTATGCTTTTGATTTGACAAAAAAGCTCCATAGAGCATGCTTTTGTGAGCTGACTGGAGTGATGCTGCCTTCCCTGGCCTTCATCTGCCTCCACATAGATCCATGAAGGTTTGGATCCTTCTCTAGTGGGACAGCTTCTTAGAAGAGAGCTAAATCAGCATTTCTGGCACCAAGTCCAAATTCCTGACCATTTTGTTTTGTAGTGCTTTGCCAATGCGGGGATAAAATACTCCTTCAACATTTCTCAGGAGTGATGCAAAAAGCCTCCTGCCTGAAAGGTTGTTTATTTTTCCAGCCATTTCATCTCCTCTGACAGAAGTGTAACCTCCCTTTCCCCAGCCTATGCCTTCTTAATGTCCTTTCTGCAAAAGCCTTTGCAGCCACAGCCACATCATTCCTGTTCACCTCTGGTCTCCTTCATCCGTTCCTTTATTCTTACGGTGAATAACTGGGGAGGTTTCTGAGATTCTTGAGGGCCAAATACTTGTTTGCATTGAGTTTGGGGTGTTTGGACACACTGATCTGATGATTCTGGAGAAAGCATTTGAATAAAAAAGCTTTTCTTCTTCATCAGCTGAGCTAAAGTTGTTCCTTCCCTTATGGCACAATATGAGAGGAAGATGCGGAGGCATTAGCCATGTGGCTAGCCCACATGCCAGGTGGCCATTTTGTCACCATGCCATCAGTGCTGGTGTCCTCTTTCCCTGAAAACAAGAGTAGGTATGCCTGTGCTGGCCTGTGAGTGAACCCAATTTTCAGCAGTTGTGGGGAGGGGTAGAAAGGTTTTCCTGTGTATGAGCCAGTAATGATCCATCTGCAGAACGTGCCACTTGCTTTTCTTTGCGTGGGATGGTAAGAGATCAATTAGAGCAAGAAAGTTCACAGCCCACTTAAGAAGCAATATTCCCCTTTTATCTCATTTCCTTCTCAGGTTTCTACCCTTTTACAGCTGTGTGGCTGGTGTGCTAAATGCTAATGTGAAAGTACTTTATACAGTGCCAAGCAGACATTCTTGTGGTAATGAATTCTCCCTTCTCACATTTGTCTCTTGCTTTCTCACCTCCCTAGCTGGCTGATCTGATAGTCCCTTGGTATTTAGGGACAATCCTTGAGGTGCCTGGCCAGCTGCCCATGCCTGCAGACAGCCTGATGCTTGCCTAGTTCAGAGGTTTGCTGCAGTCTCTTTATTTTTCCAGGCAGACAAGGATTAAATAGTTTGGGTTTTTTTGTTTGTTTGTTTGTTTGGGTTTTTTTTTTTTTTTTTAGGTTTTTTTTTTTTTTTTTTTTTAATCACAAAAAGAGGTAACTGGTATTTGATCAACAGCTTAAATGACTGAACAGACTTTGCTGGATAAAATATTCAGCAGGTTTTTTTTGTGGTTTTGTTTTGTTTTTTTTTTTTTCCTTTAAGTCATTCACATTTGTTTGTGATTTCCCTCTGCCCTTTTAAACTACCTCTTCTCGGTGATTATTGGTCTAATTGTATCTAGTCTATTTAGGTTCTTGTATTAAGCTCATCACTGTGGTGTCTGAACATCAGATCAATGCCATGTAATTACAGTCACACAGAGCACAATCAACAATTATCAGTGATCACTTTTCAGATCTTGCAACAAAGAAATGCTATCTGAGACATTGCTGCAGGATTTCAGATTTCCAAATATTTGCACTTCTAATTAAGCAGATGGAAGACCTGCTGGTAATGAGAAAACAGGTCTCAGAACTTCTACCATAGCTAATTTCTGCCCAGACCAAAATAAATTATGCTGCAACAATTCTTTTCCAAGGTAAATAACACAACACACCACTTGGCAAAATGCCTCCCAACAACAAAAAACCCGGAGAAGTGTTTAAAGGTATTGCACTCAGTGGGAGATTTTCACACCACAGTAATAAATGCAACACAGCAAAAACCTACAGCTAGCAGAAGGGAATGCCTTCTTATCTAACTGCTCTGGAGGATATTTGCTGATCAATCCTATGAAAGGATGATATGCTTCTCTCTGTGTCCAGGGGATGAAATAACAAGCCTGAAGGCAATAATGCTCTCATATCATGTTGGAGAATTTTACAAATACAGCATGAGGCTCTGTGACTCAGTCTGAATGGAATTTTTCTTACCACATGAATTTTACATGATATTTCGATACTAGTTCTTCTGGGCAGTTTTCCTAATATAGTGCAATGTTAGTTTTAGGTGATTTTTTATCATAATGGTAAATACCATGCTACATTTTGTGAAATGTGTGAGCAAGCGTAGCAAACCTGAAAATTTGAAAATTACCAGGATATTTTGTCTCTTTTTTACTTCTGCAAAGTTTCAAATGTTTTTTGTTTGCAAGGAAGAAATAAAAAGCAGCAAAGAAAAAAGTGCTTGGTACAATCTTCACATGTGTTTTGTTTTTTTTCCTTCCCATAGTCTCTCCTCAGACTCTAAATTCTGGTTCTTGTTAAAGAAATGTCCTTATGTTCCATATTAATTAGAAAGAAAAATTAAATAGGTAGGGTTTTTTTGTTTGTTTGTTTTTTGGCAACGCCAACACAAAAAGTCCATGTCTTTTTGTTATTCCCAAATCTCTAAAAGCAACAATTCTTGTCATTATCAAATTTCCATATAGAAAACTGGTATGCATGTGGGGGTGTAATAGCACAATCTGATATTCTTGTAATAGCATTTTCTATAAATAGTGTAATCTGTTATTTATCATTGGAACTATTCATTAAAATAATAATAAAAAATATATGTATATACAGTATGGGCATCTGTTACTAGATTTTTAGTTGACTGACAGTTTTTAATCCATTTAGCCAGTGCTAAGTGGAACTTGCTGGGATATAAGCCTTTTCAAGAAGTCTTTTCAGCTTATTTCTGATGTGTGCTTATGCCCTTTCTCATGATCTTTGGAATTTTATTTGTTTTTTAAAGATTGACTCCTGGAGTCAGGTGAGTACCTGAAAATTGCAGCTTCTATTAAAAAACAAAGGTTTACATTGTACAGAGGAAAGCTGAAAATTGAACTCTTTTAGGGTTCAAAAAGAGTGTAAGCAGAATACAAAAAAAAAATTAAATAAAGCCATATTTTTAAGCTATTCCCAAGGCTTTAGGAGGTCAGACCATAGGGTTTTGACAATTTGGATTTTGTAACAATTCTAATAATATACTATTTTTAAAATCTGTAGTACTATTGAAATCTTACTGACCAGTGCTGTAGGATTACATATTAGTAGTTCTTTATCACAGGGGCTACCACACTTCACATGTTTACCACAATGTTATTTTAAGCATAATGCATCCACCCTTGGCAATGAAGTGCAGAAGGTCAATGTGCATACCCTCCCTATGTGATCACATTTGTCTTTTACGTCCACATCTTAAAATCCCATATTAATAATTTGTTTCAGATCTCTATTGCTACAGTCTCAAAAAAATAACCAACCTCTCCAAGTGGAGCACTGCTTGCATGGTAGCCAAAACCAGGTGAAAACTGACAAAGCATTACAGAACATTTTTATACCCTGAAATTGCTTGTATTGATAATTTTAAGGTTTCCACTCCAAATTTGTCCTATTAGTTTTTTCAAAGAAAGTTTTGAGAAGTGCTTTATTGCTGATATTCACGGGTGTGAATTTCCAGACAAAGTGGGAGAGAATTTTTTCTGCAGTCTCTCTCCTGCTCATGTATGGGAGTTTGATCACTTTCTGTTTGCAGCATTTGTTTTCTTTTCTACTTGATGCACATCTTCTGTGTAATAAATAACATAATTCCAGCTCCTATGGCTTCAGATGGCACAGTGCCCTCTGCTCGAACTCTTTGGAGAGGGCAATACTCCAGCTTACCATCAGAGTTTCATTTGCAAGCTTTTCACCTTAGCCTTATTTTAAAAATTTCAAAGCTTCGCCTCCACAAATCAGGTTAAACTGTACATTACAAGGGAACTGCTTGACCTTGAAGCAATCCGTTTTGAGGCAGAGGTGACGAAGGGGTTGGCAGCAGGATTTATTGTGCTCTGAGGAATGCAGAGGGAGCGCATGAACATAAATATACAGAGAAACAGGAGCGGGAATCGCAGATGGATCTGGCAGATAAGACTTGGGCCTGTATCTGTAAGTAGGTCGAAAGTGTGATGGTATCTTCTCCAATGGAAATACAATTCAAAATCTTGTTTGGATGGTATATGATGCCAGACAAGCTTCCTTGGACAGATAAAACATTATCACCACTACGCTGGTAAGGCTGCAGAGTAAGTAGGATACTCAACATATATCACATGCTTGAGAGGTTTGGGGCAAAACGTGTAAGGTAACTGAAAATATTGCACAGAAAACACTGAACAGTGCCAAAGCTGGAGGGGGCTGTGGAATAAAGGACTTAAAGGGCTGCTCACTGGTGCCCAAGGCAGCTAAATAAGGCTGGTAGCAGGGTTTAGTGCCCATTTAAGAACTTCTGGATGTCACACATCTGGGCTGACCATCCTGGTTCTCATTCCTCAAAGCAAGAGGAAGAAATGACAAGAAGAAAGAGCCAGATGTTTTTAGCTGGTAGTTTAACCTCAAGGAAACAAAGCAGAGGTCACAGTGCCCCATGTCTGTAAAAAAAGGAGGACCCTCCCCATTAAAATTGAGTGGGAGATGTGCTTGTGTGCCCATTTAGGGAAATAATTTTTGTTTGCTGGACATGATTTTCCAAAGCATTCACTGGACTGACAAGCTGGCATTGTTGTGGTCAACTTTTTCAATGCTCTAGTGGGCATTGAATCCCACTTTCTTGCTGGGATTAATGTAGTGGAAGTGAGACCGCTTTTTTTTTTTTTTTTTCCCTCCCAGTAAGACCTTGCTTTTAGTAAGTTCTTGCAAGGGAGAAGCCCCAAACAACCCTCCCCACTTCCATCCTTATTGTACCCCTACGTGCTGGCAGCCCACCTCTGCTTTCTGCAACTCTGATCCCTCTTTGCTCTACAGCTCTCCGTCATACTTCTTTCAAGGTCTTCGGGGCTTTGGCTGCCCCAGAAAGTGGAACAAAAAAGCACACTGAAAACATTGAAAGAGAGGACTGGAGGACAGAGATGAAAGGAGATGAGTAGGCGTGGGAAAAAGAGACAGAACAAGCACAGCTGTAGAGTCAGAACAGACTACATATTTATTTTCTTTAAAAAGGTAAGTGGTTATGTTTTGAAAAGCTCCTGCTGTTGTTCTTTCCAGAAGTAAAGCCCTTTATTTGAGCTTTATTCATTTTCCTGACTCTTTTTCCTTTTCTCTCACTCTCTGTATTAAAGGTTTAGGATATGACCTTTCAGAACACGGTTGTTGGATTTTTGGGCCCTTGGATGATAGCAGCTCATTATGTACATATTTGCATAATGAGTTAATTAGGCATAATATGTGGTTAAAATTAACTACACTGCACTCTTTTTATAGAAAGTCAGCACAGATTTCTACAAAGTGTCTCCTTAGACACCCTCCTGGGGGCCTGTTAGGATTCCCTGCCCAGTTTCACATGTCACTAACTTCTGGTGATTAATTTGTGAACTCTGACACTTCATCTCTGCAGATTATACATATAAATCCCCCATACTCTGGAATTTTAGGGTTATGTAACAATATAGTTTTATATTTATTAAAAAGAGGGAAAGAAATTCAAGCCCAGATGGTTGTAATGAAGGATTTGATAATGCAATTGAAATCCATCTGAAATGTACAGAAATTAAAAAAAAAAAAAGAAGGAAAATCCACTTTTGTTGTTTTTCATTTTTTCTGGGCAACTTCTGTGAGGGTCATGTTTCCTGTCCTTCCCATTTGTAGATGTCACTGTAAGTGATACTTAAACTCACGAAGCTGTTTCATATTTTTATGTCCAGTCTGTGTCGTCTATCACTGTAGACCCGTGGTCCTCAAAGTGTTCTATGTTGACCCTCTTACCCGTCCCCAAGCATGGTAAGGTTGATTTCTGGTGACTTGTTCACTGTATGAGATGGGACACAAGTGATTGCCTAATTTTTAATATTACCTCAACCATTTGAAATTGGCCCTACTTTGATGAGAAGACAAGCACAGGCCTCTGGGGGGCCCTTCACACCTCAATTACTCTATGAATCTCTAGTTATTTGTACTGTGGAACGTGTGGTACTGATTGTACTGGTGCTGTAGCCGTGGCTATCACTGGATGACAGAAGGTCGGCCTCAGATTCTCTGAGACAGAGCTAAAGCTCCTAACATCACTGTTCCTTGGTTCTCTTAGGGACAGTGAAAGACAATCTAGAACAGCAGATTTTCCTGCCTTTTCAAATGTGCAGGCTTACTCCATGATTCCAACACAATTATACAGATATTTCCCAACATCTCCCTCATGGCATTGCATTTCCAGTGATCTGTGTGTCGTGGGGCTGCACTCCGTGCACCTGCTGTTATATTGTTTGCTCCAGGTGATGTAAGGAGAGCTGTGAGTAAGAGGAAATAACTTCAGATGTGTGTCCTTCCTCTTACTGATCGTACACCTTGCTATTTTCCTACCACCCCTTTCTCCTTCAGGCATGTAAAGCTCCTCTGGGAAGGCACTGGCCACTGCCCAAGACAGCATGCTAGAGTAGATGGAGTGACAGCCTAATGCATTTAAACAACATCTAGGTAAGAACTGAATCCAAAGTAGAATTTAGAAAGCACCCCTAAAGGCACACTCACTATTTTTTCTCCATTAAAATCCAGAAAAGGAAAACCTGCTCTTCGTTAATTCTCAGTGTTCAGAGTTTTGCACTGTAGGAGAAATAAAGGGCTGGTAACTAAAGCTGGAATATGCCACTGGGGAGCGACACAAACATAATTCTATATGTTTATTCATACAGCAGCTGCTTTCCATAGGCCCCTCTCCAGCCTCAGAAACAAAGGTGGATGAATCATATTGTTTCAACACAGTGAAAAATTGAAGAAATAGAAATTGGATTGCAGTTTTTGTTCAAACAGTTTGTCCCTATATTTGTTAGCCCAAAATCTGGAACATGTGTATGTCTCCTGAACAAGAGAAAAACTGCATAGACAAAACCACTGGCCATTGAACAATAATCTGTAGCTACATAAAAATGAAGTATTTTCCATTCACTTTTGTGTAAGCTACATTATGCTAACTTTGCATCACAGCCTCTTTAAACAGAGATTAAAAGATATGGTCCTTAAGCTGTACAGTTAGTTGTTTAGACACCAGAGAAAAATGTCAGGAGTAGGACAGGAAGAGATAAAATCATTCTGCAAAGGCCAGAAGTAAAATGGATGAGTTTTATATATTTTCTGGAGTGTTTTGCCTGAATTCTGACTGGTGGGTGTGGGGATCAGGAAGTTCTTCCCAAGGAATAGCATGGCTGCTGGGTGAAGCAAAGACTTTCCACTTTCCTGTATAAGAAAATCTCCAAACATGAAAAGGAGATGTAACGGGTTTATAAATTGGGTAATTCTAGAAGAGTATATTAGTGAAGACCATGCCATTGAGTTTCCATGGATAGAAAATCCACTGTTGGCAGAATCAGCAAACAGCTGGAAAATTTCAGATAAAAAGTTTTTCATTAAAAAGTATAGATTGATTGAGATGGACATCTTTTGTGGAATTATACTACTTTCGAAAAAACTTCCACTGCATAAGATTTCCAACAACAGAGTGGATTTTTTTGTTTCTTTTTCACACTGTGGTGGCAGAAATAATTTCTTCTGCCATCCTTAGCCTGCATACTCTTAGGGCTCTCATCTGGTACAGGTTCCTCCTCTGCCTAATTCCCATCTCAGCTGTGAACTCTGGATGCTAGTTTCATATAGGATTAAAAGCAGGTCTTGTGCCAGGGCATTTTCATGTTCCACTTCAAAGAAGGAGAAAGAAAGAAGGTGTACAGATCAGTGCTTATGCTGTTAGTAAGGAATTTGAGTCCTTATTCTCCTGTTTCCTAGCTACAACTATTATTATAGAAACCTAGAAGATTTCTGATTTATCTCAGATATTCTCACTGGGCAGGGAAACGACTTTTTTTGTCCATTAACACTTCAGGAAGTTCCAAAGATGTGCTGATTGAACAGGATGTCCCAGTGTCCTTTCCTTTGCCGTCTGTATAAAAGCATGATTTTATAACTCCAGAAAGCCTATCTGTCCCCTAAATAAAAAGTAGGAAAGAGAATAATAAGTTACCATGGAATTGGATCCACAAATGCCCTGTTATAGTTATTTGAAACTCTTCAAACGATTCTGTGCTTGAGAGAGATGGAGGTGCAGCGTAGTCAACCATATCACAGGGACACAACCCAAAAGAGATGCTTATGAAAGAAAAAACTGCAAGTAAGCAAAACAGGTTTTCAGAAATCAACATGAAAACAGAATCTGCTATAATCATACTGAAAGGGACAGATGTTGGCTTTCCACCCTCAGCTTGTCTGGCCTATTCTGTCTCTGAATGCTGAAGCTCACAATGCTTTTTTTCCCTCCAATTTCAGAAGTGTCAGACAGGAGACACAGTGCCAGTGAAAAAACTTATACTGATCTCTTGTTAGCTAACTGCGGTGTTTTGTTTCACAGTTACATGTCTGCACAAGCCGTCATTGTGTCAGTCATAATTACCACCTATTCAGTGGCTCCCTTCAGGTTTCATCACCTTTGCAGTATTAAGCAGCCAGCTGCAGGAAGCAGTCGGCTGCCCTGGAGCAGCAACCGTCAGCCTCTGGATTTCAGGGTATAATTGCTGCCTGAGTGCAAACAACTCTCTCCTTCCTGCATAAAACACCCAATCCATTCATTTTTCTTTTTTTATTTGGCAGAAATCAGAGCCCCATCAAATGCACTTTTTGCCCAACATAAGAAGATAAACCCTCTCTTCTGCAGGGACAGCACAGTGTGGACAGGAAGGGGGACAGTGCAGCTACGTGTCCGTGCCACCATGTGCCACACATGAAAATGTGGCCCAGAACTCCTAATTGGGAAGTGACTCCAAGTGGCTGTAAACCCCTTTTTCACTCTACTGTGAAACAATTGAGCTTACTTCTAGCACAGAAGTCTAACTGCAACATCCTTGATGACCCTCAGATGTGGGAGATTACTCTGCTGAGTAAAACTTTGGCATACCCATGTTTAAACTTACTTTTCAAGAGCTGTGCTCTTGTGGAAGGACAGGTAGATAAGTCCTCATCTGGGCCAGACAGGCAGAAAGAAATGGTAATATGAAACTGGGAGGCAGTTTCAGAGCATTGTCAGGTGGCTGCTGCATGGTTTCACATGCCAACTGCCTTTCCTGTCTTGCCATCCTGTTTACCGTGTTTTATAAATTCAGCTTTGGCTGTATGACCCAGACCAGCAGGCCTGCCAACAATCATGTTGCATTTTGTTAACTGCTTATGACTTCTGGACAGCGTGCTGCTGTGATTGTCACACTCTTTCACTTAAACATATGGCACATGGAGACACAAACTACTCCAGCATGCAGCTTTCCATGATAAATTTTTACATACCAATTGCAGATACGATTTGTGGCTGCTGAGATTGGCGTGGTCTAATCCTGGAAGCAGAGAAAATCCTCTACTCTGAGAAATACCTGGCATGCTGGGTTTCTTTGGCTCAATTAGGAAAGCCAAAGATGCTGTCAGACTTTTCTCAATCTGACAGAAATGCTACCAAGCTGGGCTAAGTATGTGTATCATGTTGAAGAGAGAAGAATGACAATAAAAGCTTGGTGGGAGTAAAAAGTGTTGAGAGGCTAACTGAGGAGAAGAGCTATTTCATTCGTATCAGAAATGAGGAGGAATTTAGGCATGCAAAAGTTCTGCCTGATTAACATCCCCACGTTGTGAAGTTTATAACATATTTGTCACTACAACATTTACAAGTGGGAAATTTTCTGAGGTGCTTCCTGCATCTGAAACTTTCTGAGATAACTTTGAGACCAGGTCACCCTAAGAAAACATAAAGCTGTCAAATATTAAAGCTAATATTCAAATAAGCAAACAGAAAGCATAACCCCCCTCCAAATACCTGCAAACATTCCTCCAAAAACGCACAACCCATCTATGTGCTGCAGGAGCTCTCTTAATTTCCTCTCTTCATATAAAGTGATTCTTCTTTAATTTTGAGTGTGAATCAGAGAAAAAAATTCTAATGGATTTTACATGAGTTTCTTGCCACAAAATTCTAAATTGATGATCAGCATAGATCTGGCCTGACAAGAAGGAATGGGATAATGATCACTGTCCCCTTTTTTTGATGAGGCAAAACATAGCACAAATTTGAGGGAAGGAAAACCTGGAGGAGAAATGGGTTCTAATTTTTTAGAGACATATTGCGCTCTTCAAACTCACGTATTTTCCACCAGTCTTGCTGGATTTGAAAAGATGCAAGAGATACAGCAATAAAACTATCCAACTTCAGCAATCTCTTTAATGTAGAAGAGTTAATCGTGAATCTTCAAGTAGAGTATCTGAGCAGCTGTTACACTTCACCAACTGCTGCTTTCACTTGTAATAGTGTTTCATACTGCCAAACTGCATTGTGGTGCGTTGGCATGAGGAACATTAGTTTCAGATCCACTGTAAGCTAGGTCATGGGAAATATCTAAAACTTTTTGACATTTCAAGCTTTTGAAGTGCTGTGATCCACCAGGATGTGTTGTCATAAAAAAAGGAATTAAGTATATAAGTGGTCATTACTGACACCACTTTTCTTCATTTTCCTTGGCCTGTGATCTACATTCAGTCCTGAAACTCACACCTTTCCTCATATTCCTTGCAAACTACTGTTGGTTTCTCTCGATTTCTTTTAAAAGTGCATTAAACCAAATATAGTTTAATTTCCAAATGTTATTTTAAAGAACTGTGCCTGTCTAAATTTGCCTCTTCACAGTCAGCTTCTCTTCTGCCATCCATCCCATGCAAGTGCAGTGTTATTCTATTGTACCACTTTGCTCCCAATTTGGAGCAAGCTATGAGCTTGCTCATGAGTGTTATTTCTCTTGTGAAGTTAGTGAACTGAAGTGGAAATTGACTCAGTACATTGATAGAAGTGGAATGGACTGGAAAAGAAGAAATTGGTGAATAGCAATTTCTAAGGTGCCCAACTGATCTAAGAACACTTCATAGTTGAAGAGCCTTGAGCTAAGTATGGATCAGAATCCCAGTTGTGAATAAACTGGAATTGCAGGAAAGCTCAAATCAAGACTTTGCTCTCTGCTCTTTTCTAGAGATACATCAAATCCACTCAATAAAACAACAAATGCACATAAACCATCTGTAGCTTCTGTCATGGGACAATAGGAAACTGTGGCTAAATGGTTCTAAGGATCCTCTTACCTGGTAGTTGATCAGGAGTACACGAGATACGCACTAAACATTTTATTAAGCATTTTTATTTGCTTTTACTAAGACACTTTTATGAAGTCCAGTCTGGCTCTGGATGAAGAGAAGCTGTTTGGAAACAGCTGGTTGTTGATGAGCCAAACCAAACCTGGACACGGTGTGATGTGACTGTATTTTTGCTGAAAGCTCACCAGGATGCTATGTCAGACAAATGCGCTCCTACAGTACAGGTGGCAAGAAAGGCTTGGCCATATGGAGAACCATTGCTGTTGCTGTCACTGCCAAAAGCAGCACTAGATGCCCCACAAAACAGAAAGAGGATTTGCTGCTGTTGAACAGGCTTGTTAACTCTGTTGGTCATAAGTTAATGAAAGCAAAAATGTTTTTCCTCATTAGAAAAAGCAGAAAGAGTGATGTTAGCTAAACAGTGGTCAGTATTAAGTGAATAATGCAGTTATGTAGGAAAGGAGCTACAGGAAGGCCTTATCAGTATTGCAGCCAAGATAAAGCAAGTATTTGCCACTCTGTCCCCTCTATCTTCTCTGAGCATATCAGCAGTGAGATTGTGCCTATTGTCACTCTTACCATGAGTTATGTGATTCTTTCACTTTTGAACTGGGCTCTGGCCTGTGATGCCCTCTGTGTCACTCACAGTTACACAGTAACTGAGTGAATTTGTATCTGCGGACACAGCAATGAAGACAGTGACCTGCCAGCTTTTCAATTCTACCCCCAATCAAAGAGGGATTTATTTCCTGATAGGAGTGTAAAATTTAGAGAAAATGGAGTTTAAGGCTTCAGATGGTTGCTGGGCATCATCCTGTCTAAACTTAACCACAGACCAAAGACAGCCCAGATAGGCAGAGATACCTCAGACATCCCTCACCCAATACCACTGCGCAGCAGTTAACTTTCATCAGAGGGAGAAAAACCATTTTTAAACCTTTCAGAACATGTGGAGGAACTTTGCTGCTCAGACAAAATGTTTAGGGAGCTGAAGCAAAGTTGGGATAATCCTCCTCAGAGCCCTTGACTCTGCCATTTCCTCATGCCCACGCTGGTGCCCTGAGGGGAGGTGGCTTGCCAGGAGCAGGCAAGAATGCCTCACAGCATCTCCATGTACCTTTGAAGAGTTTTCAGACTGGCAGATGTAACCAGCTTATTGCTTAGGCCCTGACTGAGTGTGTTGGCTTAGCCAAAGTCGGCTGCTGTTCTTCCAAAGAAATGTTTGCCGATGGCTTACTTGTTATGGCATCTCAAGAGGTCTTCTAGACTAAACCCACTACACCTAAATTAGCCTTGAAAGGCATTCATGCAGCCTGTTCTTAAGTGCCACCAGAACTAAAGATTTCACATCCCCTTCAGCAATTGATTTCCCTGCTAACCTCTCTCCGCTGTTTCCCAAAGGTATTTTAAAGTGCTTAATCTAAATCCTTAAGCCAATAATAGCCACATGGACAGGATCCAAAAATAGCACTGACAATGGGTGTTAACACCAGTTCAGTAACCTTAAGCTCCAGATTGTCTGCACACATCTGTTTGATGGTCACACCAGACTGGGCTGGCACCAAGCAGCAACCTATAGGCAAAGTTATGGCGTGGCTTTCCAGGGGAAGTACAGCTTCCCATCACTCCCATGTCTGCCTAGAAGTTTGTTGGGTAAGAACATGGACAGAAAAACTTATCTCCCTACAGCAATCCACACAGGAAGTTCAGGATTGTGTTGCAGCCTAAGGCAATGATAAAGGGATGTCTCGGGCACGCTCTGAGCCTGCTCTAAACAGCAGAAGGAAAAGACCTTTTTTGCCAGGAAGGCTGGCTGCTCTGAGGAGAATAGTCCCGAGGCGGGAATGTTGCTTCTGGTGATTGAATTAATTCCCCTAGAGCTCATTAGCATGTCTCTGCAAGGCGTTGGTTAGACCATATGGTTGGAGAGGTTTAGGAATGGCAGTGTTTTCTGAATCAGCCAGGACCAGCCCAGTGGTTTAATGTCAGAAAACTAATTTCCTTGCTAGACATAAACACAATCCAAATCTGGTTAGAATTAACTAGGTGAAGTCTGAGCTCTTTTCTTCACCTCCATGGCATTTTTCTGTATTTCCCATAGAATGGCTCAAGTGCGGTTCATCTACCAAGCATTTCTGGGCTGGCAGTCATGCAAGAGACTTTCCAGTGCTTTTCAAGGCTTCCCTCTTCCGTCTATTTGGGAATGTGAGGAAAACAGACTGCCTCAAAATAGACTTCTTCTTTCCACTCTGACCAAAACCACTACCTGTTGGGAAGATGGCATTTCCCCCGCCCAGCCTAAGAATGGCTTTTTGAGAAGTCTGCTTTTTCAGTGATTTGGATTCAGCTGGGCTGAAGCACAGCACAGGGACAATATTTAATTCTTCCTTGCTATTTTCTCTAGCTTTGATACACTGCAATGTAATTTTGGAAGCTTAATCTAGTTTCATCAGTCATGACTGGAGCTAGAAAACAGGGCAAGTTATCAGAAGATACAGAAGGAAGATAACTAAAGGAAATTTCATTTGGCACAAATTATCAGGAAATCCTCCCAAAATCAAGCCGTCAAGGAAATGATGGAAGTACATGATTTCACTGAAAATGAACCCACACGTTTACCACAACATACACAATCATAAATACACGGCCCTTTTCCATCCTCTGGAAGTCAGTTTGCTTTTTTTCTGGGGCTACTACAAATATTTCAATGTATCCTGGCTCTAGTCCAATCCTCTGCAATTGTTGGCAGCCATTTTATATAATCCCTGTCATAAGTTTGATTGTCACAGCAGTTTGTTCTTTGATTTTTACTATGTCCAGGCCCAAACTCAGCTGTCTGGGGCAGTTCAGGTTCTGCACCCAGGTCTAAGTGCAGCAGCTGGAACATCTGCCCCAAACAGATCTTTATCATTTCCTACCTGTGCCATGGGAGTCCCTGGCAGCTGCCTCTGGAGGAGGGCTGTGCTCCCTAGGAGCAGTTTGTGCTGCCAGCAGCTTCTGCAGCTAAAGCAGAGGCAGCTCACGCCTGGGGACCAAAAGCAGCGTCCCTGGGGGAAGCTGGGGTGTAAGGTGGCAATTACCAGTAGTAAGTCTGCAACAGGATTGCCTATGGGCATTGCAAGTGCCTGATGTTTTTCCAGCCCTCAGAGAGCTGAGTGCCCCCGGCCCTCCCCACAGAAGCCAAGGTCACCTTGTAGGTGTTTTGTGGGGATCAGGCCCCACAGGCTCTGGCTCCATC
The DNA here is from genome assembly GCA_039654755.1 of Calcarius lapponicus. Taxonomy (NCBI): domain Eukaryota; kingdom Metazoa; phylum Chordata; class Aves; order Passeriformes; family Fringillidae; genus Calcarius; species Calcarius lapponicus. The sequence goes on from CM077465.1 coordinate 58,810,739, forward strand.
TCCAGTTTGTCTGGAGGTGTATAACTTCTGGCACACCTCAGTGCGCCTAATTGTTGTCACTATTAGAGCACAAGGACAAATTGCTGACAAAGAGGGTTGCATAAAAATGCACTTGGGTGCAATAGCTGTGGCAGTATTTCAAACAGCTTCCTATTGTACATCTCTGAGAGAGAGGCAAGCACGTGTGCTTTATAATTGTGCAACCGTATCGCTGAATATGGATAGCACTTACAACTGCTGTGTAACGTGTTGACAACTCTGCACACATAAATATGTATTGTTTCTCAGGCACAACCCTAGCAAAGGGAAAAACAGAGTTTTTATTTTAGTCTCTTCTGCAATGTCTGAGCTAACTGCTGCAAGTTCCCTTTATAAAGGAAAGTGGGAGTCCTAATGACTTAACAAGCAATTCAAGACAAAGCACCTCAGATCTCTAAGTTCAGCTCTCTAAAAAAATTCTATCTATGGCTCAGATCCTATCAATTATTCCTTTTTATTATCATTATTATTATTTTTAAGTTTTTGTACAGCTATTAGCTCTTGAACTTCCTAGTTTGTTCTCTACCTCTTTTGGGTGACTTTTCAAAATTCAGATCATTCCACAGCAAAAGATTTAACTGTCCTTTATATCAAAATTCCTCTTTCTTTTTGACATCAAGACTTTTCTCTTTGATAACTTCAAATGTTTCTTCCTCTCTGCAGTGAGTACTTAATTCTCACCAACGGTTTTGCTTTTCTATCAAACATAGCAGTAACACCCTGAATGCTTTTAATCTGCTTTGGCCATTGAGTGCTTTCTTTGCCTTTTTTTTTTTTTTAACTTTCTACTGTATTTATGTAAAAAGCATCGCTATTTGTTCAATATTGTTGTGGGGGTTTTTGTTTTTCCTAATTATGTAAAAATACTCTTGCATTTTAAACTCAATTAAAGCTTCCTTTATGTGTTAGCAGGGCTGCACAACAGAGGTTTTCATCCTGTGCACTGCTTTCGCTGACTGTGAAACAAATAAAAGCCAAGCTTTTGCATTTCATAACCTTGAAGTTCTCTGAGTAGTTTCACCTCCAGGGCTGGGTAACTGAATGTTTTCAAGTAGCTTAGAAAAATGGGGGTGGGGGGGAAGGGAGGAGAAGGCAGCAGTAAACAAGAATATGATTTCAGATTTTCATGATTTAGACTAAACTGAATAGCAGCAGCAGCAGAAGTAGAGAGAAAGAGAGACTGTATATACATGATGGAATGGTTTTATAATTTAAAATACATACTGTATTAGACTTTCAACATAAAAGGGCTAATGTGTTTCTCATAACATCCCACATTTTGTTATTGCTTTTCACCCCATACCAGCACAAATGGTATTTGAGTGCTGACAGGCTGGAGGGAACATGCAGAGACCATGTTATCTTTTGCTGGGGCATAGCTGCAGATGTGGTATGTGGCAACTGTGCTCATAGTTCTCTGCATTGCTACACAGCAGCTTCAGGACAGACCTGGGAGTTTTATTGTAAAAGCAAATGCACTAGAATGGAGGTAGTGACTCATGAGTGGTTATGAGCTGTGCAGCACTGCTAGGATCATGGGGCAGGAAGTATGTTATTGCTCACACTAAATCATCACTGCCCCCTATACACACCCAGGGCATTTTTATTACCACAAGTGACCAAACCTTCCTTGTTTTCCAAATATTCTGAGTACTTTAAGTTCATTGACTTTTCTCACTGCCGTGATTAACTCGGTCTATCAGTACCATGTCAAAAAAAGGTCTATCCCATCTAGAATAACCAGTACTGCTTTCTCTACTGGGCAAGTTTACCTTAAAGGCTGTTCCTGCAACAGTTTACCTTGGATGACCTTGGCTAACTTGTGCTGGGGTAGAATTGCAGAAAACTGCACAGAGGAGTTCAATAAGAGACAGCTTTTCAGAAAAAAATTGGGAGCTATTTACACCCCTTATACAAAAACTCCAGCCCAACATACAGAAAACCCTTGATTTGATATGAAACACAGTTCTGCTTTTATAGAAGAAAGGCTGGGGATTAAAAAAATTTAAAAAAAATCAGACTTTATTATACAATGAAGCCAGGATGTTTTTTAAATATGCCATGTGTTAGGTGTTTCATGGAATGTAGGTATTCCTGGTGGGACAACAGCTGTGAGATACTACTTCCAAGGCTTGAATAAACTCATAACATGCCTGTGGTATTTATTGTCTATGTTAAACAAAAGCTCTTGACACTCATCATTTGATTACAAATCAATTTGATAATGGGTGTCATATATATACAAGTTGGTTGAGTGGGGTGCATATTATTATTAATCTTGAGTCTACAAAAAGCACGTTTTTTTCCCTCTTATGTTCCTACAGCATAGTGCAGTTACATGCATGTAATCTGCAAAATACCAATTTGCAAGCAGAAACTTGAAGCTGCACAAGGGCATGGACCTCTATCTACAATTTTAAAAAAGCTTACTCTTCAAAAAGCTTGAGAAGAAGTTTGGACACTAGTAGGAAAAACAGTTCTTTATCCACTGCAATTTCAAATACACACACTGGAATCCACTGGCCAGTGAAAAGTACCCTGTGTAGTCCAGAGAGCATCCCTTATTTTTCTCTAGCACATTTATGCACATGAACAAGCATGATTACATTCATTTACAGCTCTGGAACAAGAAGGCACTCTGAGGTTTACAAGATTTGCCTGGTGTGCTGTGGCCAATCTCCATTGAGAGACACAAGGAACAGATTTAATTGTTGGAATTTACGTGCGAAAACATGGCTTCTCATTTAACTGACCTGGAAGATGATATCTGCTCACAGGTGGGATGGACCAATCTCCCTCACCAAAGACATCAGAATTGTCTTCCTTTTTTAAGTGCCACAGACCATAACTTTTGACAGGAGGAAGAATGAGATTTGGGGACCAGTCTTATTTTCACTAATGATCTTGAGACCAAAAGTTAAGGTGTGCTAATGTATTTTGTTGCTGGTTTGAGGCTGAGGGGCATTGTGAACACAGATAAGGTTAGAAGATAACATAGCAGAAGCTGGAGACTTTGGTGGTCTGGCAGAAGGAAACAGGGTGCCATTTAGAGTGCCAAAAGCAACAGAGTAAAATCTGTCCATAGGAGTTTTTGGTTACAAATGACATGGGAAGAAAATTCTCTGTGCACTAGAGGTTAACTGTGCACAGTTACTATGAGTATGTGATGTGACCTTTGATAAGGAACTGAAAGGTATCAAATCTTTCATTGCATCTGCTTTGCATCAATAGGAATCTAAATCAGAGTTATATGATAGGACTTTCAAAGACCAGTTTGTGGGAAGAACTAAGCTGCTATGTTCTGGATCAGTTTGTGAAGTTCTTTACATAATGCCCTCATCCATTACTTCAAGAAATAGGGTCAGTGAGGAAAAAGACCCTGTCCACACCTTTTTTCTTTAGTGCTACTGCCCTCATCTTTGATCAGAGTTCTTGGCTACGTTCCTAATTTGTTGATTAGCTGGTATATCCTTTTGAAAAAACAAATAGAATTTGATTACACCAGCTGTGGCAAAACTATTATTTCTGCAGAAGTAGCTGCACACTTTTCACAGCTGGGATGGACTTTGTAATCATTGGCATGGGGTCTAGTTAGAGCCCTGTCACTAGAGACACAATCCTGTGCCATGTGCTTTAGAATGACCCTGCTTAAGCAGGGAGGTTGGGCCAGATGACCCACTGTGGTCCCTTCCAACCCAGCCCATTATGCAATTCTTTGTGATTCCGGGACATGGCAGTCTGCTGCCCTGTGTCCAGACCACCCCCCTTCCCCTGGCTGCTCTGGCTGGCCCCTGTTCCTTGTGGTGCAGTGGGGCTCTCTCCACTGCCCTGTCCCCAGCCAAGCATAGCCCAGCAGGAAGGCTCTTGGCTATGAGAAACTCAGGTTGCTCTGTCATCTCCAGGATGGGTTTTCTAACATAACAGGGATGAGAGCAAGCCTCAGAGGCAAATGGCAAATATGGTGCTAAATATTTTTCCCGTACTAAACCCAGAGAGTCTGCCTGAAAACCAGTGTCCAGCACCTATATACTGAAGAAAGAAGAAGAAAAAGGAAGGCCCTATCACTAAGCCATACTTCTATAAAATGCTGTACAGCAGCAATGACCTAAGAATTAAGACAGACTAAATAAATAGCTGTCCTTGAATAGTAGGTATTATGCCTGACATGTTAAATGGAAAGCACAGTGGTACCCCTGTAAAGGTAAGAGTAGGAAGAATGATTATTATCTTCAAGCCATTTAATCTGTACTTAGTGAACAATGATTACAAAGGCTGCCCATTCAGTGATGAGATTCAGACTCCCTTAGTTAATTGATATATTGCATATAACATTGAAAGAGATCTTCAGTTCAATGCCACTTTATACTATAGTTGCAGGAAGTTAAATAAAGTTTTCTCTGAATTTCACTATGCAGAAAAAATTTGTTTGAATTTGCTTGTAAATTTTCATTGGAGAGGAAACTGGGCTTGTGGGGTTTGTTGGAAGTGATGAAGTTTTTAAAGACACATGCCTGTAAACCTTTATATCATGACCTACTATGGTATTGTGGTCTCAAGGTACTTCCCTGGCAGAAAAAAAACCCCCAGTCTTGACATAGTTTAGTTCTAGCAGGAAGTGCATTAGAAAGAATGAATTCTCAGACTTTTTAGGAACACAGAGCATGTAGCAAGAATAAAAAAAAAACAACCAAAAAAGAGGAAAGAATAACGCAAGAGTTTCTTATGTAATCCCTGCTTATTTGCAGGCTGAATATTTATGCTTAGTTTTCTCTTCCTGCACATGTGAATGATGAATTTAACATGCACAAAAGCAAAGGTGATTTTGAATACTCCATGCCAATGGTTATTATTCATGTGCAGATGGCAGCTGCAAGATATAGAGGTGATATTAATATTGCCTCACTTTTCCCAACTCCAACTCCAACTCACTTGAACAATTCACTGTGTCTGCAGTACACAAGCTGCAGTTTATCAAATGGTCCTGCACTCTCTGAAGGAAAGCTATGAATTTGCTGGAGTATGAAAAGGTACCAGAGATATTTTCTTTTGACATAACTGTGAAAGTGCAGTCCAATTTAGCTAAACATCTGTTTTTTGGTTTGTTTTTTTTTTTAACTATCTTGTTCTGCTCATCCTGTGCAATAATTGCCCAGAGATGCCGTTTACCCCAAGCAGGCTATGACCTGGGAGCAGCTAGTCCCAGCAGCTGATGTGACCCTGGACACAAGGCTGGAGTACAGAGTGCCTAGTCCCACTGCTGTGCCTGTTGTTAGTGTCCTGACAGTGCATGGGATGAAAAAATCGACACTCTGCCACGGAGCTGGATGGGACCTTCAGCTGTCTGGGAAGCAGAGAAGAAGCCCCATATATCAAAAAGCAGCCTTGGGACAGACTAGAAGGGAAAGGTGCACAAGTGAGTCTGCTCCCATTTGAAGCTAACTCATGGTACTGCATTCTTGGCCTTCCTTTCTTTTTAGCAAATATCTTTGAAGTTCCCTGGCACCCCTACACGTCACTTTTCTGTCCCACACCATCCTCACAATGGGACAGCATCCTACTACTCCCAGGCAATTCAGTAGCTCCAGGGATAGAGGCTAGTGTAGGAATATTGCTTTGTTAATATGGTGCAGAGATAGAAACTCACTTCATCTCATCCCTTCACCTCTCCTCTCTAAAAAACTGCACACTGAAAAAAAATAAATTAAAAGGAACATGAAGACTGAGAAAAATCAATTACTCTAGATTAGCAAATATTGTTCTAAAGGTACTTAAACCTTAGATCAGCCTCTTTCAGTGCATGCTTTCCAAAGCTGTTTTCACTTACGTGTCATGACGAGGAATCTAAAACTGCCACCTTAGCAGCAGAAAAGGGTTTAGTGAAGCCACAGTCATCTTTACATTCTTGCTGACAGTGAATAATTTCATTCAGCCAGATAAAATCCTCAAATTCTGTAAAAGGAACTTTTCTTGTGCTTCAGACAAGGGAAAAAAAAATGTCAGGATGTTGTAGTTTCAGGGACAAAATTTTAACAGGGTGAGCTGCATCAAATGTGTCTAAAATCCTGATGTTCTTGTCCTTAGTCCTTTCCAGAAATTAAACTGAAATATAACCTTTCCACCCCTTCCCAGGGTTTAAAATTATTCTGTTAATATTTTTAGCATGAATTTTCAATTCCTTCCTGTTTCCAGAAAAGCAGGCAGAGTTAATGAATTTATCCATATCCTGTGGAAAAAGCTGTCAGATATTAAGTCATGTATCTCATATTGTCTGGAATTTCAGGTGCTCAGTGATCTCACAGTCTCATGTGCTAAATGCTATGAAGACACAACAGAGACTGCTAAGGAGAGCTCATCTTCTCCACCTCATGAGCTGTGACTTCCTTACTCACAAGATACTATAAAAGGACTTCTAATATAAATAATGCATCATCCTAAACTGAAATATAATCAGCAGAAATTAATTTGAATATTAATGCATGAGACGTGTGTGTTCATCTCTATTAGTTGTCTGCAGCTGTCCCATTTTGCTGAGATCTCTGGCCCATGCATTCCCTTGCAGCACAGAGTGGGAGGGCCATCAGGGATGTATTATTGTGGTCACACTGGTCTTAACCACAATAAATACACAACCCCTGAGGAGTTATACTGGGGAACATTGAATCTGGATACTGTCCTCCATCCCCTTCCTCAGCACATGTGATGTTTACACACAATTTCTGTCTATGATAAAATCCCTTCCTGGGATTTTGGGGGGGGATTCACCCAGCTCACCATCACTAAAAAAGAAATATGGGGGTCAATTTGTGTGATGTTGGCTGAATGAATGATGGGTCCAACTCTGTTTATATGACTGTCCTTACACCAGAAAAAAACCTTCCCTATGCTGCTGAGAGGCAGCTCCTCCTGGGAGCCTGACCTTCATTTTTTTAGAGGACATTATTCTAGCTGAAGGTGAATTTATATAAAAGCTTTGGAGAGAATGCAACAAAAAACCTGAAAATAAAGATCCTGTTTTTAATATGGGTGTATGAATATCTCCTCCACAGGTTTGTACAGCAGCAGCCTTGAGTGGAAAAATCACCATCCTAGACATTTTGTGTAAACTGCCCAATCTGTTGCTCTCACATTCCTCACACAATCATAAAGCCTATTACCTCCCCAAGGCCATAACTGTGATGCGGCTGGACAGAATATCCTGAACAATGAAAGGAAAACTCTACAATAAAAAACAAAGCTAGGGGTTGGGATTTGTGGCAATATATCTGGGGCAGTCATTCAACCTGTGGTTGTAATCATTCTCTGAAAAAGCAGCAAAAACTCAGTCATTCAGAGGGAAAGTCTTACAGAGCATTGCTATAAAAAGACCCACACAGTATTGCCTCTGATGCATAAAAATATCTGCTTGTACAAAACAACCAGATTACCCCCATCACTGTAGGTTGATTATGTAAAAACAGTTATCACCACTGCTGGCTAAAAGCAGAAATAATACTCAGCTCCTGAAAGAAAAGGACTCACTTTGTTAAATTTAACATTCTATTTGGAGAGATACTTTCTAATGATTCTGAATAAGTTGAGAACACAAATCTCACTTAATTTGAGGCTAGAGGTAAACCTAAGCTGGGGCTTACAGCCAGAGTCAATATTCTTCCTCTGTCTTCCCAGTCTTCCTAAATCAGCAAAGACAGGGACTATCAAGAACATATGGGATGCCAACCAGGACATAATCAGCAAAACATGGGACATTCTGAGCATACAAGGCAGATGATCACTCAGAAAGATGTTGATGTCCTTATGCCTATTCATTTATCTACTTGAATCAAAGGAATGGAGGAGGAGGGGGAATGGGTATTAGTAAGCAGGGAGAGAGTCTAGGCATGATTAACAATAGGTGTGAGACAGGAAGAACTAGATTAAACTGATCCATATGCAAATGATCTGAGTCTGATTGAATCAAACCATGCAGAGTTTAATGACTATGGTAAGATGCCTTTATCTCTGCTTAGATGTGTTCTGAAAAGGACTGCTCCAAGATAAAACAGTTTAATAAGGAGGTTTTTCATTAAACCTTCGATCTGCATTTGCATTTCTCTCTCTGAGCAACACAGCTTTCCTCAATGTCCATTACTTTTCAAGAGATTAGTCGGGTAGGGATTGTTGACACACACCTTAGGGCATTGCATACTTAACGTGCATGAGTTTTAGCTTAGTCCTTCCTGACCTGGGTAAGACATGTCAGAATGAAGACTAAGTGGAAAAGTCTTACTTTTTTTACTTATCTACCAAGCATTCATTGTCCTTCTGTTATTTTGAAGTTATGTGAAATCTTTTCACTATTCATACACTGATACAAGAGAGAGAACATATCTTGGGTGCTTGGAGCATCATGGGCTAGACTCAGAATGGCATCACTGCTGCAGCAGGGTGATAACTCCAGCTTCTGTGAAGTTAATCTAATTCTGTGGTACTGTAGCTGAGGTCTACTCCTTTATTTCTAAACTTTGTGTTGGTTTCTTCCAAGTGGCTGCCTTTGAACATTGAACAAGGTGGCTAGGCACTGCCTCAGCCTCACCTGTTGTATGCTTTGCTTACTGTTACAGGTGCAAGTGAAATAAAACAGAGGCAACCTTCTCCTTCTTGTGCAAGTAAGACAGGGAAATCTCCTGGGCTCTCAGGCTGATCACAGGAAAGACAGCTGTGCTCAGACTCCAGCAGAAGTGGCATGTAGTAAGTGGCTGCTTACTTGGGCACAGTAAGCAGCCCAAGTTCCTCCAGCTTGAAGAGATCTAACCTGGTTGGAACATTTTTTAGTGGCCATATATGGATACTGTGACCTTCCTCACTCAGGGCAAAGTTTTCCTGTCCAAGTACTGTGTTTTTCTCTAAAGCCTGTGTACACACTAACATCTGTGTTCACATACTACATATTGCAGACAGAAAGTGCTTCAATCTCAAAGTGCTGATGCTGCATAGTTACTCTTCAGCTAATGCAGACAAATAAACGCCAGTGGTCATCCAAATGCCTTCATGAAGAAGTCACTTTTAACAGCACCTATAGTTTGTCTATGCAATAAGGAACTCTTGAACTAAGCTGGTTGTCTACCTACTCAACCTCAGCTTCAATGGATCACCTTCATCCTTATATCAAGAACATGAGAAATTTCGATAGAAACAAGGCATTTGAACAAAAAATTTTCCATTTATTTCAACAGAAACAATCACACAGGCCAAAATACCTTGCAGATTGGGAATCCAAACCTCTTGTTGCATTAACATCATTACTTCTTTTCCATCCCTGGGCTGCTTCATGACTTTAGAAATTTCTGGGTTTATATTCCTTTGAATACAATGTATGCTTATGTCATATATTCAAATTACTTTGATTTGAGTTTCACTTCTATATCTTTTAGCTTTCTTGACTCTATGTTGATGCGTCTGTAATTTTGCTTTTCATCATTAATTCTGGCTCAGCAGCTACCAAGTCCTTTCTTATCTTAAATTATAGGCTTTCCCTGTATATATTCCTTTACCATTAATACTACAGCCATACCATCTTTCCTCACAGACTATGGGTCCCACAGCAGTAGAAGGAAGAATCTTGTTAACCCAGTCATAAAACAGAGTTGTACCAACAGTTAAAAGAGTCCTGCTTCTGTCCTAGCTTACTGTTATTTCTTATCATCTAAGGTATCCCAATGCTGATGGTTCAGGGGCAGTCAGGGTAACAGAACAATTCAGTTACTGGTGGCAGAGAACTTACATGCCCCTGTGCCTTGTGAGAAAATGCACTCCCAGGACTTAGTGTAAAGGAGGTAGTTTGGAAGCTGGCACACACCTCCTTACCTCTTGGCATGGTCTAATGTGCAACAGAATCATAGAATAATTGAGGTTGGAATAGTCCTATAAGACTGAGTCCAACCATTAACCCAACTCCACCACTAAAACCATGTTCCTAAGCACCACATTGACATGTCTTTGAAATACCTCCAGGGATGGTGACTCAACTTACTCTGCTGGACAGCCTGTTCCAAAGTTGACAACCCATTTCATGAAGAAACTTTTCCAAATACCTAACCTAACCCCACTCTGGGACAATTTGAGGCCACTTCCTCTTGTCTTGACAATTGTGACTTAGGAGAAGAGGTTGGCACTCATTTTGAAACAACCTCTTTTTAAGTAATTGAAGAGAGTTATAAGATCTCCCAAAGCCTCCTTTTCTCCAGGCTAAACAACCCAAGGGAGATGGATGCTAAAGAAATACAGGACAAAAAATACACTGATTTTCCCAAATGCTAATCCTTGAAGTAGAAGTAAATACTGACAGATGAGAGATGCAAAGGGTTAATGGGGGAACATTCACTGGAATTTAACTTAAGAGAGCTAACTGTACTGTGTGCTATCTGCCAATGTGCTAATAACAGCTGCATCAATAGACCTTGCTGTCAGGCTCCTGTGGGGGCAGTTCAGAGAATTCCTAATCATCCCTCAAAGGATCCTGTCTGTCTTCATGGATTAAACAGAGAAATCAGATTGCTAACATGGTGAATTGAAGTTGGATGCTTAAAATTAAGTGATGTGAACGTTACTTTTCCTCCACTCCCACTTCCCATCTTCTTACCTGATGATGGGACACTGGCAACAGTGTCAAAGGGCTGCTAAGCTTCATTTGAAGGGAAGCATTTTTAAGGTCAGATTTGAAGACAGAGAAGAATGCAATTTTGTGACTGTGGCAGGGAGTTTAAGTGAAATCACAGACATGGGTGTTGAGAAGTGTAGTGAGTGGCTGATGGAGGCTGGCACCACCACAGCTATGCAAGGGATGATATAGAGTGGCCGTACATTTTTAGGCCCACATCTCAGGCACAGTTCCAACACCCCTTTGATTAGGTGCTGTCAGATATCTCTCAGAAGCCTCTGCTCTTCCTGGGCTCAATCTGGATTGGTATTAAAACATGAGTTGATACTGGCATCCTTTCTCAGGTGCCTGTTACAAGGAACAAATTCATCATCTTGCAGTGAATTGCTTGGGGTGAGATTCTGACCACTCTGTAAGTCTAGCTCACCTTTGGTTTCAGTGACCTCAAGACTCGTTGATTCAGTTCTAAACATTTTTATCTTCTTATGTAGGTGGGCATCCCTGTTCCAGTGATGGTCTGGCCCTTCCCTTCCCTTCCCCTTCCCTTCCCTTCCCTTCCCTTCCCTTCCCTTCCTTCCCTTCCCTTCCCTTCCCTTCCCTTCCCTTCCCTTCCTTCCCTTCCCTTCCCTTCCCTTCCCTTCCCTTCCCTTCCCTTCCCCTTCCCTTCCCTTCCCTTCCCCCTTCCCTTCCCTTCCCTTCCCTTCCCTTCCCTTCCCTTCCTCCCTTCCCTTCCCTTCCCTTCCCTTCCCTTCCCTTCCCTTCCCTTCCCTTCCCTTCCCCTTCCCTTCCCTCACAGATAGGATGTCTGTCTGATTTCAGATTCCTAGCATCTGTTGAACATGACAGTTAAACTCCTTGCAGTCCCTCTCAGTTGTCCAGTTTCTATTTTCCCATTATAATCAGAGGAGCTGCCATTCACAAATCACTCCAGACCTGCTGTGAACATTTAAAAACCTTTATAACTTTTTGAGTGTCAATTGTGGAATAGGTCTGATGACTATGATCTAGAATGAGTAAGGACTTTTTGGAAGGACTTTTTGGACTCCTCCCATGAATTCATGGTGGGAAGCAAAGCTGTCAAAAACATCTGCCATTAATGCCAGCAGAGTGTGCTTCTGCTTTATTTATGTAATTTTATTCTGACACCTTAGTCCCATGTCATTTGTACTTTTGCCCTTAGGATCAACACTGGATTCTGTATTGAAAGTTGAGAGCAGGTATTTATTGTAGGCTTTGAGCCATACCTAAATGATGTTTGATCTCATTGCCATTATCATAGCATAGCTGTCTCTTTCTTCTTTCCAATTCTCTTTCATTCATAAGGCTGAAAGACCTTTTAATCTTTATGCAATTTCCTCTGCAAGGTCTAAATCACCTTGATATTTGGCAACATTGATTCTGTCTTTCCCTTCTTGATTGCTCAATCTTAGAGAATTTCCTGAATAATAAAAATTATGTCCATATATGCAAACGTGGTCATGAGGTATCTTTTGGCACATTTTCTCTATTTATTATATCTAATTTATACAGGATTTGTATTAGTCCAAATGTGTTCTTTAGCAGGTCCGATCCAATTTCTGTTTAAGTCTACGGCACTTTCATGATAGATCTTAATGGTTGTGGGATTTAGCCCAAAGCCTGGTGCATTTAAGTCAGTTTTAATCTGAAGGGTCTGTAATAAAACCAATGACTTTGATCTTCTTTTCTGGGAGTTCAACTGAATCAGAGACTTTAATTTTTCTTTTTTAACCTCAAGTAACTGCATGTTAGCTGGGTGACTGTGAGGACAGTCCTCTTCTGCACAAGCTGTTCTTCTGGTTTAGAACAGTGCGTAGGACTTTGGACTATGAAGGAAACTATTTTCATTACAGGCAAAAGTGGGGATACATTACATAGAAACTTTCTTATAAAAATTATCTATTTCTATTAAGGCCTAGTAATTATATGCATGTGTGTATGTATATGTGTGTGTATGTATGTATATTTACACATACATACAGGAGCTGTATTTATGAATTAAGTTAATGTTTTTCTTTTTTTCTAACAGGACACTAAAAGAGCACTTGCCCTCTTCACCGTTATTGGATTCTTTTTTTGCCTGTATCATGATATCTTTTATAATCTGGGCTTCTCAAATAGCACTTGGGATGAAATTTTTCCCTGATATGCTTTTCTATCCAGTAGGAATTGACTGTATATTACCAAACTGTTATCAAGTAGTAACTTACAGATGCTGTCAAGATTGGCTTGATATGAGCTGGTGAGCTAGAGGTGAGGGAATAACTTACTAACCATTCTTTAAGCCACATTTTACCCCGCACTGACAATTTAACAAAATTGCCAGAATGCTCATCTATTACAATCACAAATCGGATGCCTAACAACCTTAGTTTTTTAATCTTACCGTGCCTTTGTTTCTCCCCTTGTTTTCTGTTTCCCCTCTGCCCCTTACACATATGAACACAGAGACTTTCCGCTTTTATAAATACAATAGATGTTGTTGTCAGTTCAGATAAGAGCAAATGCCAGATAGGATAGCAATATTTTCAGTCCTGGCAAATGCAATCATAAGTTCAGTTTATTAATATTGCAACAGTTGCACTAAATGAGATCACTTGGATAACAAAACATTTATCAACAAAACGCTGCCACCTACTGAAGTTTTGCAAACAGCCCAGATGATTGGATAAGATCACAAATTCACTCTGTCACAAGCTTATGGTCTTTGCTAAAATCATTCTGAGGGAAAAAAAGCAAGAATGATAACCAGCAGAACAAGACAAGACATCTCTTTCATGCAGTCTGTTCAGCAAGTGTCAGGGTAAATCCTGGAGAGCAACCTCCAAAGAGGAAAGGAGATTTGGCTCTTTGTGCTCTCTATGCCGTGGAATTTTCAAGCATTGTGGCTACGGAACTCATAAAACACTTTGGCTTGCAGCCTATTATAAACTTCCAGTTTTCTTGTGCTGATGTTCATAGCTTCTATCCAGGCCCTACTAAACTGACATTACAACTTGCCAGCCTTTTGTTGCGTTTCACCACCCTAGATTATAAAGGTTTTGCAAATAAATATAAAAGAAATCTTAGTGATTACAACAAATATTGTGAATTTTCTTTTGCAAGATCTCAACCAACTAAAAATTTTTATTATTTCAGTATAGGAACCAGGCATGCCATGAAACAAGAAGTCCTGCACACCATACAGGTGTGTTGACCAGCAGATGATTAGACATGCAAGGGCTGATAAGGCTTTGGATAGGAATTTTTGTCCCCACTTGAAACTGCAGACAGCAGTTCTAGACTGCCAAAACCTAAAATGGCTTTTAGGTAAGAATGTGGATCTCATTTCTTAGAGTCTTGGGAGAACTGCTTTGTGGATTTAGCTCTTAGTTATTGGTAGAAGTATTTAAAAGAAATGCAAACAAAATTATTCAACTATTTTTTTACATTATGGGTAGAAAGGAGTATTTATGTTAATCAAGTAAAGCAAACTCAAAGAGTCAGGACAGCATAGTTTAGGAATTACAGTCTTAGTGCCTTTACTTCATGCAGTGGGTGACCCATTTTACCCTTACAATAATATTCAGTTTCTGATCTGTATTGATCACAAAATTAATACTTACCCCTGGAGCATCCCTGGATGCTAAAGTTATAGACAACTTACAGGACAGGAAACAATGTCTGCTTTTTAAGACAACTACAATCGAGCATTTAAACATGTGCGTAACTTTAAGTATGGGAGTAATTCCATTGAAATAAACAGGACTACTCAAACATTTCTGATTTTGCATGTGCTTCTGTGCTCTGCTAGCTCAGGGGCTAAGAATGGATATGCTTATTTAAAACAGTGTTTATCTACTAAGCCTATGTTCAGCATTACTGATTTCTTTCCCTTTCATCAGACAGATACAAGGACTCCTCAATTTTTCTAGCCTCCTTCTGGGTCAGTGTCTTGGGTTGACTGTATGATACTGTATCCCCTATAATCTGCTTTTTTTTATCATTTCCTACTAATTTGTCTCCAAACCGAGACAGTCAGTTTCAAACTTTATTCTTCCTTACAACACATTTGCATTTTATATCTGACATAGAAAACAGCTATAAACCCAAACCCCGAGTCCTGAGGGAGTAAAGTGGATGACTTGAAAGGAAACACTCAGACGGTAGTCTAGATTAGGGGATGCAACTGATATTAGGCTAGGGCTGGATATTCCTGACCTAATTTTGGACATTTTTGCACTGGGAAACAGGATCTCCTTTCTTTGGATTTAGCTCTTTGTGACTGCCTTTGGGTTCCCCTTCACAACTTGACTAACCCTGGATTCATTCTCTCTTCCTAACACAGGAATTGTCCTTACTGCTGCAATGCCTAGATTGTTTCATGCAGGACATGAACACATATACTCACTACTGTTTTGGGAAGCCCCAACTAGTGACAAGCCAGACCCAGAATCATTAACTTGACTCGACCACTATGTTTAACTCTTTTACAGTAAAACCTACAACATCTTTTAGTCTTCAGTGAGTTTTTAAACATGGATTATGAAGAGTTAGTGTCTTGGTTTGAAAAGACAGAAGTCTGCTAAGGAAGGCAGGAGCCTCCCCTGAAATGGAGAATATAAACCCCTCCCCACCCCTCCGAATTGCTATAAATTTTAAATTAAGGGGCTCTCAGGCAAAAATATGGGAGCAGGAAATAACAGTTCTTTAATAGGGAAAAGAAAAAAATAAAGGATAAAATAAACAATGCAGTACACTAGAACAATACTGACAGAGTCAGAACCCAACCTGACACCCTGTGGGTCAGGGTGTTGGTGGCAGTCCAATTGGAAATGTGGCTGCAGTCCTCCTGAAGTATCAGGTGTGTTTCTGTTGAAGCAAGGGGGATCTACAGAGAAGGATGTATTCTTCTGAAGATCCGGTGGAAGAAGAGACAGCTGCTATTCCTCTGGAGAATCCCGTGGAGAAAGGTGTGTCGGTGTCTCAAAAACTTCTGGATTATATCTGGGTAGCAATGCTTGGCTCCTCCCTCTGGGCAGAGCATCTCACAATGGGATGTTATAGTTCTTATCAGTCATGCAGTGACACTCAATAGTCTGTTATCAGCAGATGTCCCCTCCCAAGGGAGGTGTGAATGTGGTCATTCAAAGAGAGAGATAAAGCAAACTGCCCACTTGACAAAGGTAATCTGCCATACAGATGGTAATGGAAAACAACTTGCATTGCAATCTTCAACAGTTAGTTATCCTGTTGTACCTGTAATGTGTACCCAGTGCCAGCTCTACCATTTTTCTTGCCATTTAAGCAGGGCAAAACCTGAAATCCCCACTGTGGACCACCTGGAACTGGCATTACCAGATATAAGCTTGGACTAGTTTAGGTAGGCTTGGGCTTTAAGCTGTGCTTTGCTGCAGCTGCTCTCCAACACAAAGGAACTTCAAAGGGTTTTGACTCCACTCGGGGACACTGCAGCCAACACATCTGCTAGCTGTGGAGATGAAAGCGACTGTTTAATGCACACCATTGCCCTAACAAGTGCGCAGGTGCAATTTCTGGCTAGAGCTCCTCACGTTGGCCTGTCTGTATTTAACTTCCTCTATCAGGACTTGTGGTTATTTCTGAGTTCAGAGCTCCTGGCCTGTCACTCAGTGACATCATTCCTCTAATAGCAACTAGAGATTGCTTCTTCCATGGGCATCTGCAGACTTTCCGCAGTTGCACTGTACCTTGCCCTGTGTCCACATTAGTGAATGGCTGTGAGAAGCCACTCCTCTTGTGATGGAAAATGGCTCAGAGAAGATACATGAAAATACAGGTTTCTAAAGACAAGCTATTCATAAAGCCAAGAAAACATTGATTTAGGGCCAAAGTCCCACTGCAGCCTATTGAGGGCATGCTCACTCTGCCCAGGGCAGAACCATGTCACTGCTCCCAAGAGCAAGACAGCTGTGTCTGTGGGGCTTTCCAGCCCTCCAGTGAAACACTGCTCATGGCAACTGTGCTCCATCATTAGAGGCTCCAGGGGCACGTACAGGGCCATCCTGAGGTATATGTGCCCACGAATAGGGTCTGGCAGCCTATTTAAAAAAGAGTGTATGCAGCCAGGCTTTCATGCACAGTGTGGAGCTTGGCACATTTTGCCCTTACAGATCTATGTGTGAGTTGGGATGAGGGGCAGGGAGGAATAATTTTGATAAATCATTTTATTCTCAAGTCTGGAGTGGCACCAGGGTGATGAAATGAGCTATTACTCTCTGTGGTGAGAGAAGTCTCCAAGCTGTTAGAAGAAACTGTGGCTCTCAAACACAATTTTTAACCTTCTTATAATCATTGCTTGGCTTTCTAAACCATTGGTAGGGTGGAAGGAGAGATCTTGTGGAGCTGCCTATTAGGCAGCACTGTCCCATTTGGGTGATGTCATGATAAATGCCTACACAAGATGCTAGCTCTCAGGCTGGAGAAAATAACTGCATTGGTATTGCTACAATGGCAGATATGATATCCTTGATGTGTATCTTCTGGAAAAATCACTGTTCTCCACCTCCTGCTGCACAAGCACACTAACACAATTTAACATCAAAAATCCATTAAGATTTTTAGTAGCTAGTCAAAGCAGTGTATTTTAGGAGATTTTTCTAATCAACCTCAGTGGAAAGACTTTACTCCATCCAGATAGAATTTTGGAAGGCACCACATCTAGAGGTTCTCTCTTGCATATGAATTACCTGGATGTCTTACAAGTAAAACCTTGTATGTGTTACATTTTCTAGTTACACCTATTAAAGAAGTTGGTCACTATGTCATTAAATTAGCAATGTTTATGAGTTTGTATTTTTGTATTTTTGGTCAACAAAACTCTACCAGTGAACATCAGAGCATGATCTCATTTTTCATGTGGAAGTTTAGAGTGGAGCACACAAGCAAATATTGTCTCTTTGTTTAGCATAGATTATTATC
Organism: Calcarius lapponicus; assembly: GCA_039654755.1. Taxonomy (NCBI): domain Eukaryota; kingdom Metazoa; phylum Chordata; class Aves; order Passeriformes; family Fringillidae; genus Calcarius; species Calcarius lapponicus. The sequence continues at coordinate 58,828,371 of CM077465.1, forward strand.
CTGAGCTATTCCAGAGTGGAGGCAGGGCTTGTGCTGGGAAGAGTTAGGCATGAGGAGCTTGGCTGATTGCAGCTGGTAAGAATAGATCCTGGGTGGCTGTTACTTGCCCTCTGAGCAGATTAGCTTTGAAATAAAGAACTACTATTTTCAATTCAGTGTTCTCACAAAATTGACAAATAGGTAAAGTTGTATGAAGGATTTGAAATCCTAGAGCACTGTGACACTGCCATGACAACAGGCATGCACCCAGATTCCATGTACCTTGCTAGGGCATCATATCCTACTGGACTCTAAAGTGTGTCTATAAAATGGCTGCAGGAAATATGGCTGTTACAGAGGAAAATCTTCCAAAAAACCCAACTACCCGAGAAGCCACATGAGCTAGCTAGAAGCAAAACAGAATTGACACAAGCAACGCCGATACACAAGAAGGTGTGCCTGACAAGAGATGGGCTCTTAAGCAGTCCAGACATGTCACTTTTGTGTACCTCACTGTCAGGAACTTCTGCTGGAGGTGACTACATCTTGATAATTGTTTTTTTAAAACCCAGACTGATTTTCACAGAAGCAGATAAATAACACAAACAAGGCAGTTATTGGTGTCTATGACACTCACTGGACATGTGGGTGCTCAATTCTGCTCACCACTAGCTGTTGTTTTCAGTTCCTGTCACTCTGGGAAGCACCTGTGAAGAATTGTGTCACTGCCTCAGCAAAATGGTACACGTCTACTGTCAGAAACATGCACATTTATCTTTTAAATTAGGTGGCCATGAAGCAGCAGGTTTGATTCTTAAAAGACTGAGTGGAAAATCATTCCTTCCTTCCTTCCTTCCTTCCTTCCTTCCTTCCTTCCTTCCTTCCTTCCTTCCTTCCTTCCTTCCTTCCTTCCTTCCTTCCTTCCTTCCTTCCTTCCTTCCTTCCTTCCTTCCTTCCTTCCTTCCTTCCTTCCTCCCTCCCTCCCTCCCTCCCTCCCTCCCTCCCTCCCTCCCTCCATTTGTTTTAAAGGCATACACAAAACTTCTGGAATTGTCTGCAAATGTACCAATGCCAACTCAATTTTTTTTTTAAGGCAAGAATTTTTTTTAATGCAGATTCTATCACAGAAAAATGAGATAATCATAATCTATTATAAATTTTGAGATCAAGAATAAACTACAGACTGACATGATTTTTTTATTTCTCATATTATTCAGGTCCTTTAAGATGCTTTTAGAATGTGTATAAATTAGCTCTAACTGTAATTACTATAGATACTTTTTAGCTTTCATTGTGTTAATACTTAAAATTTCATTTTATTTACCATTAACGAAATGAACAATATTTGAACACCTTCACTCTTTTTCTTACAATTTCATTTCTTTCTGAGAAACAAACATGGATATTGATAATCAAAAGCCAATACAGGCAAGATGTATACCTCATTTCTGGAATCACATTACACCACTATCAATGAATCCTGCATTTTGCCTAGAAAGAATAAGCAACATTAACCTGGTCCACACAATTGATTCAGTGTCTCTCTAATGAAGTCACAGACATCCTTCTGCAGACTGTATCTGTTCCTGTTCTTTCAGATGGTTAATCCAGAGCAGGTCAAGACTTGTCAAGAACATATGAAATGTCCTAACTGTGGAGTAAAGTTGTTCCTCTGTGAGTGCAGAGGTCCACATTTGGAAGGAAGAAATGCTGTGCAATGGGATGAAGAGAGACTAGGGCATAACAAATTTGTGGCTGTGAGGTCCCCTAGATCTTACAACACTGGGCAGCAGGTGTGGAGGGAGACCTGCTGTTGTGTTGTTTTCCTCAGACAGTGCAGCAGTGCCCACCTTGCTGTGGGGGAGGCAGGGAGCTGACTGGTAAAGTTTTTAAAGGAGTAAATGAGTGCAGCACACCAGGCATGAGGCTGATTTGCACTGGCCGTTGCACAGTGTATATAGGGCTGTACCAGTGGTGAACCCAATCCTTTCAGCTGAATTTCCTGTCTCTTCTCACCACAGATGCTCCAGTTTAACTAAATCAACATTTATATTACTTCAGTGAGGTTTTCTTAATTTACATGGAGCCCAGTGCTCTCCACTTGGCACCACATGAGTTTGTTCCCATTTCATGAAGCCAGCACCTAAATAATCTGTAAACCAGCATTGTAACTTCCCTGCTCTTTGGCAAGTGTTTAAAAGTCACACTACACAGATTTAAGGCTGGTGGATGGTAAAGAGATTAAATTTTCAAGTGCCAACTCATCACTTCAGGTTGACACAATTCCCACTGTGTTGCTGAATTTACTTGAACCATTTATTATGGTGGGTCTAAGGGGAGTCTAAGAAAAATGGTTTCTTTACCAAGATAGCAAATAAGGATGTATATGTTTTAAAGTGCAAACTCTTTATTCTGAAAAATTGGACATTGTGCTTTGTGTGATGTATTCCCTGTTTGAAAACTACATAACTATGAATGTAAACTATGCATATTTGTGTGTATTTGTGGTTTTATTACAGAAAGCTCAGAGTGAGACCTTAGAGAGCTGGACACCCATGGAATCTACTAGGTGGAATTGATGTCTGTGATCTTTCCTATTGATGAGTTAATAAACCACAAGAGTGCCAGGAGCTCATTAAGGCGGCATTCTCAGACTGCATCCCATGAAGACAGCAAGAAAGGTCTTTACTTCTGTAAGTGTGCTCCTTTCTTAAAGTAACAGCCCATGGGATGGGACCAGCCTTGCAACAGCTCAAGTCACCATTTCTGAGGACCACTACAAATGGTCCCCAGAAACACTAGAAGGTATCAAATTTTTCATACTAGAAGCTTAAGGGATAAAAGCCCCAACAACTCAACCCTCCATCTCCTGCCTTCTCTTGCTAACAGCTTACTGTTGGGTCAGGAAAATTATGGAGGTCCTCTGCTCCGCACTGGAAATACCTCTGCTTAGCCAGCAGATGTCACAGAGGGCTTTGACTGAGGAAAGCTACCAGTCAGATTTGGGTTCACAACTTGCAGATACCAAAGACACGTGTGGTAACAGATACTCCAGCCCCTGCTATATCGTTTATGGTATTTGCAAACAATGAAATATAATGCAGGTATATCCTGATCCTTCATTAATCCGGAAAAAACAACATTAGAGGAGGCACTGGCGGCCCAGTTCTGCTTTCCAACATGTACGCACCTTAACCCCCATTAATTTCAGATGGAGTAACCTGTGTATATCCTGAGGGGGTGATTGCATCCTACATCAGCTACAAGTGACCGAGAAAGGGAAAATAATGGGCCTGATACTGGTCATTTGGACAATGTGTATTTGATGTGTCAGAGTCGTTCCAACCTTCCAGTTACCAGATGTCCGTAAAAATTCATAGCAGGCTATTAAATTTAGCAGATCCCATCTTAATTAGATTAGCTTCTGCTCAGCATGACAGCCGAGTATTTCACTGATGGAGGATTTATAGAGATTTCTGGTGGGAATTCTTTATGGAAGATGTAGTCTTTTATCCAATGGGATTTACAAATGGAGAGGGGGGAGGGAGGAGAGAAAGCCCTGATAAGGACACACAAACATTGTCATGGCATGTTAAAACATAAATGGGAGCTTTTATTTTATGGATGTTCTCTTTTTATTTCTCTTTCACAATACGGACAGGCAGCATGAGCATTTTTTTGTGTCCTTGCATTATCAGGCCCAGCTAACATAATGGCATACGGGTGGTGGAAAAGTACAAGCAAATTCTTGTTGTCAAATTCCCTCCTAAAACTAGCACCAAAGGAGTACTCAATGTTCAGTTGCTTGTCAGGTCATGAGTTATTTTTTCACCTACATGAAACAGAACTGTACAGTTTGTCTTGGGCTGGTTTTATGTGCTGCAATCCAGCATCTATCCATCCATTGCCCTTCTTTCTTTAAGGTCACTGGGAAAAAGAGGACAAAAAAAAAAAACAACCCAACAACCAACAAACCCACTTTCTTATTAATTCTGCCTCTGTACCAGTTCCAATGATTTTCTAGTTTTCTCTGCACAGGTTTTTATGGAAGATATATACTGTTAATGGTGACACTGGTGTCAGTAACAGAACGTGAGCAGCAGCAATGCCTGCGCTCTATTCCCAGAGTGTAGATAACTTCATAAAGAAAAAAGGTGGGTGGAGGGGAGGGGAGATCTGGATAATTTTTCTTGTCATTTGATTCACCACTGAAAAGGTCACTCCCTGTAAGAAGAGACAGTCTTCTCTCTGAGATGTCTGGGGGAGGAGCAGGAATGGCAGAGCGAAAATGGTGGGGGCCCTTACTACCATGCAGCTTTTGTGAGGTGGCAGAGCAGCCCTTCTGAGCACAAGGGCATGCAACGCCCAGAGTATGCATGCTGGCAGCTGATAAAAACAGAAAGGGTCCATCCCTTGCTCACGCTGCGGGCTGATAGCATTCACATCATACACCGTTTGTTACTAGGCAACTGATTAAATATACGTGCTGGTCCTTCAAGCAGTGCTTGCAATTAATTAACCAAACCATTTTCATTTTGACTGTCTTCCGTCCTCCCCTCCCCACCACCAACCACCTTTCCAAATGCTGACATCTGACAAAAGTGAGAGGCATTTAACGCTTCTCTTGAACCTGTGGCGTAATAAAACAGAAATGGGATCTTTGCATAGTGGATGTGGTCTACACCTGGGCCGTGGACACCTCTGAGCATCACTGGTGGGTCCAGACAGCAGTGGGCACAAGGAACAGACATTTTGCTTTGCTTTGCTTTGCCAGGGTCAATGTAAATTGAACTGTGAAAACCACAGGGTAGAGCCCAAAAGAAGTTCTGCTGGAAAATCTATTTGAAATGCAGTTGTATTGAAAGATGGAGGTTGGGTCTTCTTTCTTGGTTTTAAAATTGGGATTCCTTATCCCTAAAGTACTCATTCTCAAATTTAAAACCACTATGGAGCACATTTGCATGCGTACATATACAGACACAGATATATATATTGTGATAAATATAAATATTTATACAGCTACTAATGTATCTGAGTGATGTTAAAGTCCAGATGTCACCAACTCTAAATGCACACTTATCTGTCATAGCTGTTATGCTGGGACCCCAAAACTAGGCAGTCGCTGCACCACTGAGCTCACAGTGCCTAAATTGCAATGACAGGCAAAGTGAAGGGATCTAGACATCAAAGGTTGTTCAAGGTCATACAGGGGGTCAGTAGAAGGGCTGGGAATAGAAAATAGCTTTTGTTTCTGAGACCATATTTTCTAATAAAAAAGAAAAAAAAATCAGTGAGTCATCTCACCCCAAATCCTCCCTCTAATTTTGTAATACAGTTGTCATATTAAACTTGTATGAAATAGACTGGAATTACACATGGAAAATGGGTAACTACAAGGATCCTGGAAGATCTGACTGTTCCTATTACACTTGATCAAATGCAACTGTCAGCTGCTTTGGCAGAGATCACCTTTGATGATTAAAAGGAGAGGACTACATTACAAGAGGGTTTGAGCACGAAACCACTTGCTGCAATCCACAATTAAACAGGAGAGGCTATTGTTCTGTTTCTGACTGGGAACAGAGTTACAAATTTATTGGAGTTCACAGGCTTGCTGCAGAGCTTGTCTTTAACAAAATTGTAGTCCCATTCTGTATCAGAGCTTCCTACCCCGCTCAAAACCTCGAGTGCATTAAAGAAGCAATTTAGGGTTTATTTGAAGGGGGAAAAATAGAATGTCGAGTTGGGTTTCTTTCTTCCTTCCTCCCACTGGCTTTCTGCTGAGGAGGGAGGGATTTGAATCAGCAGATTCTCAATGGCGCTGTCGCCTATCAGAGCTGGTATAGATTCAGTAGAAATGGGTAAGAAGCAAATAATGAAGCACAGACTAACTGACAATTTAAGGGTTTTTTTAATGCACTGGCCAGCAGCTGATTTGGTATGAACCATCTGTGGAGCCATGCTGCTTTGTGCTACTTGTGCCTTTGAGTCGGAACTGGAACAGTACCTCTGAAAAAAGCACTCTTTGGGTTTTTGACTCTTTTGAATGAGTCAAGGCCATATTCCACTCCTGATGGGACTCAGTTACCTTGGCCTGCTTTGCTTTGACTCTGGCCTGTCGTTTTTTTTGGGCCTGTACTCCATTTTGAATAAAGAAGAGCTTGTGACTTTTCCAGCCTTGCATGAGCTGGGTAAATCTGCACAGTGGCAAAAGCAGACTCCCCCAGCTGCCACCCTCACTGCCACATGTGCTCACAGCCTATGGTGGTGACAAATGGCACAGGTTGTCCCTTATGAGATAGCAGATTAAGTCCCTCATTGCCAAAAATGGCTGGTTGCTTTCAGCAGCCCCACTGAGTCGTGCACTCCTCCTCTTTAACTTTCACTGTGGCTTTGCTGACCTTTGAACGAGAAAAACATTAGTAAAGAGCAATTTTATGCCCTCATAAAGAGTTATATGTTACTAGGCAATAATGGAAGCAAAAACCAACCTGGCCAAAAGATCTCAGCCTCTCAGCCTCCTCCCATTGCTTTCTTTAACAGTGCTGCTGCATTGTTAATCTACTTCGAGTTTGTCAATGGCTGGAAATCCCACCCAGGTGATGTGAAGATGGTTCACAGTGCCAGAATGGGCCCTGCTCCTCAGTCCTGCTAATCCACAGGGGTGGAGGGAGAAAGTCAGAGAACACCTTTATTTCTTGCAGGTTTCTGCATGCTGCTTCTTTTCTCTTGTCCTTATAATGGTTTATATTTAATTGACTTGTAATTTTATCCATTTTTTTTTCTTCCAGCTCATCTTGGTTTTTCCATTCCCATATATGGTTGGTCACTAGCCTCCAATTTTTTTCCACCACAACGAGCCAATAAATCCAGTGGGGCTGGACAGGAAACCCAGCTTGCCAAGGAGAGACAGGATGAATATCTCCTAGAGACAGCCAGAGGTTTGAGTGTGTATTGTCCATACAGCATATTTCAAGGAGTGCCCAGGGCAAGCCTGGAAAAAGTTTTATGTCTGCAACAGTATTTCTTTCTGGAAAAACAGATTTTTAAAAAAGCCCACTGTGTATTTTTTACTCCTTTTATGTGTGTGGAATTCATGATATACAGAAGTTGGTTCATCTCAAAATTTCAGCTAAGACCTTTTTTTTACAGGCAGAAGATAATTACATAGAAATGCCTCCTTTAGAAAATGTGCACTTGCTGTGTCCTCAACTATATGTGTGCATATTCCTCAAGTTGGAAATGACTTCTGGGATCTTACTGCTCCAAAGACCTTCATTAAAAACACTGAGCAAGTTTTATTAATACTTTCTTGGGCTTCCAAGCATGTCTAGTCTCATTCATGTTTATGCTTCACTGCAAACACTGGTGAACATGTTCCACCCAGCTGCTTGTTCCTTTAAAGGCAGCAGAGATCCTGAGACACTGAGACACTGTAACAAAACTCAGACAAACTCAATAAAATGGTGGTAAATGGCACTCTAATGACGCAGTGACTCTGCATGTTCTGTATGAAAATACATATTGTGGATCCCCTTTGAAGGAATCCTTTAAGTAAGACTCCTGTGGTCTTGCAAAAATATTACCTTGCAGTGAGAATATGATGATGTTCAGACACAACACTATCTTACTCTGCACGCAATGACATTGCTTTGCATCTTGGCACAGTGCTGCAAAATCTCCATATTTGAGAAAGCACTGCTTTCAAATAAGAAGAAGAGGTTACCATTGTTGCTGCTAGTGTAAGTTCAAGGGAAAGAGAAGCAGAACCATTGGCACCCTATTATAGCTGACTACATTAATCACTATGTCATTCAAATTAAGCCACTTACTGACATAGGAACTGGTTTGTAAACATTAGGAAAAGAACTGGATCTTTGGTCGTCAGTACATGGGCAAATAAAATTCCCAGATATACACACAGATATACACAGCATCACTTAACTGCACTCTCTTGTTTGCACACACACACAGCCACACTCCTAAAGGGTTGCCAGTGCAGTGTAGTGTTGAATTATACAGTCTAACTCTACAAGCTAGCTCTACAGGAATTAGCTTGGGGACCGGAATAAGCCTAACAGCAGTAGCAGGATACATTAGCTCGCATGGCTGAGTTAGCCTGTCTGGCAACCACTAAGATTAGAAGGCTTCTAGGATTAGATTGCTGGAGCTAAGTTATGAAAGCTGCCTTGGGTCTTTCAGTGGGTGAATTGTGACCCCTCCTCCCCCAGCTCCTGTCCAGCAAAGAGCACTTTGCAAGACACAGGCTATACCTACTTGCATTCAAGATCTGGATTCTTAATGGAATGAACTGGCCCAGCTTCACTGTGGAAGTAAGTGGCATTGCTACACTGATTTACACTGACAGACTCCTGGCCGAGATGTTTCAGTCTGTCAGTTGTACTTACCATGCTCTGCCAAACTTGGGGGGGGGGCTAGTCATAGTCTTATTCCTTTTAATGATGATTCTGCTGCAGTTGTCTTTTTTTGCTTGTTGCAGTTAAGGCCAACAGGCACTATTATGGTCTTCTAGCTTGGTCTTGCAATGATTTTAGCTTTAAGGGATAATTTTGAATAGCACTGCAGAAGCAGAGGCATCTTCCTTACACTGCCAGACGTCAAGGCTCAATCCCTCAGTCTGCTTCCCCCATGTTTCAACCTGCAGAGTGTTATGCTAATTTTGCTTGCAGCTTCAAGTCAGCTGAATTTCCGGCTGGCTTCAGCTTAAGCTGTTTTTATTTCAAATAAGGTAAATTACCCGCTTCAGCCCAGGGCTCGGTTTCCAAGCTTCCGTTCTGCCGGTTTTCAGGCTTCACTTCCAGCAGCTCTGCATAATCCCCGCAGAACGCATGTCCTCCACTCCTCCTGTGCCAGGGACACGCTGCTTTGCTTGGCTGCTCCCTGAGCTGGAATCCTCCTCTTCCTCCTCCCTCTTCTCTCAGGACTTTTGCTCTGAAATCAACAGAAGTTATTTTTAACCTTTATTTAAGAGACTTCTGCTAAGAGCAGCTTGCCAGTCCCTAGACCCTCTCCCCTGTTTGTCTCCAGACTTTGCAGAAGCTCCCACTGCAGAAATGGAAAGTGTGCTTGACAGTCATCCCCATTACTGGCTACAAAAGTGCAGTACACCTGATGGGGCTAAAAGCTGCCTTAGCAAGCCCATAGTTGCTAGCTTGCCTTTCCTGAGGCTTAGAGGGTTTGTAAAAAATTCAGTAGTAACAAGACTGTGAATGGTGTGAAGGTAATCCTAATCGAATACTGTAGCAGAAAGTAAAACCTGGAGCATCTGTGGAGGCAAACTTTGATGGTTTGCCATGGAACCCAACAGTATATCCAGTCAGCCTCTAGCCATGGAGTCACCATGCACCTCCTAATACATCAGAGGACTGCCATCTCTGAAATTGTGCCTAAAAAACCTGAGACAGTTTCTTTCTAAGGAGATTATGTTCAAATAAACAATCCAGGTGGGTAAAAGAAAACAAAGTACAGAGAGATGGGGTAGTTCACTTGTGGCCACATAGCAGATTAAGGCTGAGATATCAGTCTCCCTCACTACACCGATCCCATTAAGTGTCATAGTCCTATGGAGCAGGTTAGTGTATGCTCCTGCTTCAAAAACTTCAGAAACCAAATATAAACCTAGAAGAAAACTGCATGAGGCATCATATTGTAGCATAAAGGAATAGCATTTCTTTTCTTGCTTTGTGAAGAGCTGACATTTTATGTGCTGTGTGTTGGCATTTCCTGTGATATTGCCACAGGCACAGGACTCAGATGGATTGTTCAGGAGCACATTAAATACTGCTTCATAGATATAACTTTGCACAGGAATCTGTTTTTTATGCATGTGGGATGGATAGGCAAACTATCATCTGAGACAGATTGTTAGAATCCAAAAAATATTATTGAGGTGCTCTGCAGAAATCTCCCCTCAATAAAGGTAATCCAGTCCCCATTTCTCTATGATTTACTCAAAAGTATCCTTTTTGGTGATATTTTATTCTCATTTTACAAAACTTACATTTGTCTTGGTTCACCCTTCTTATGTGCAGGCAGTTCATTTAGGAACATATGATAATTGCTATTGTGGTGGATTGATCCTGTCCAGCAGCCAAGCTCCCACACAGCTGCTTACTCACCCTTGCCCCCACAGCAGGATGGGGACAGAAGAAGAAAAACAAAAGTGAGAAGACTTCTTTAATTGGTGAAGGAAGAAGAAAAGGAAAACCACAAGCAGAACAAGCAGTCTCCAACCACTGAACACTTTGGAAGCCAAAAAGTTCCTTGTTCTTTCTCTATCCCTGTTTTCATTGCTGGGCATTCCACTATATGGCATGCAGCATCCCTTTAGCCAGTTCAGGTCAGCTGTCATGACTGTGCCCCCTCCCAGCTGCTTGCTCACCTCTTACCTATTTGCTCCGGGAAGTGGGGACAGAGTGGAAAAAAGAGAAATCTTTGATGCTGCGCAGGCACTGTCCAGCAATAGCTTAAAAATTAGTGTGCTATGAACCCTGTTTTAGACACAAACACAAAGCACAGCACCATCAGGACTGCCATGAAGAAAGTTAACTCCATCCCAGCCAGAATAAGCACAGGTACCTTTTTAGAGATATCCTGCTTCAGAGAAGGCTGTAACTGTCTCTGAATCAACAGAATGAGGGGATTTTACAGGAAACATAGGATTCATAGGCACTTCCATAGAATGGTCCCTTGGACATGGATTTGTCTCTCTCCTTTTTCACTACCAATGCCAAGCTTTTCATTTCAATACCAAGCTTTAACATAACTGGGGTGAACTGAGATGATCCTTATTCTTCAGTGATCATCCATGAGACTTTCTCCTGTTCTCTCTCCATCAGTTGTTATGCTATACCTATCTATGTGGTTGTTATCTGTTCCACAACAGGTTTCATGTAGCTTATAATTTTACCTTTAAATACAGTAACTCAAAGCAGTTTTAAATATCCCTTTCTCATATTTCTCCTCAGAACTGGATCCCAGAGCTTAAAAATATACATTTTCTTTTAGTAGTGTGTATTTTTACTGAGTAAGTCTTGTGAATGCTTCCTGGATCCTACCTTCTCAAATGTAGAGTGCAGCTTCTTTGTCTAATGTTAAAAGTGACCAAAAACCTGAGACTGAGAAAAAGCTCCAAACTGTGATAACTGTCACCCCCAAATAAATACCAATTTTTAAGCGTCAATTCTTAATAAAGATAGATTTCAAAGCCCAATAAACCAAATTACCGTGCACGAAAATATATTCATAACTCTAGTTTAAATATGTGCCAAAGCTTTTATAGTGTAACATGGAAAGACAGAGACTCTCACATGAGGAGCAGAGGCAGAACCCCAGACTTGTCAGACCTTTTGGCAGCTCCTTTTGTTGTTTCTACTTTGAGCAGTGTGGGCTGAACCTGAATGGGATGACCAAGGCAAAAACAGATCATGCCATCTGCTAATGTGAAATCACAGGAATGTAGTCTTTTCTTTATTGGCTTTTTAAAAAACCCCTTTTTAATAAGTTTTTCAAAAAGACTGATACTTTCTCAACCACCATTACAAGGTCAGGAGTCAGTTTCCTTGAGCTGACTGTACAGGTGACTGATTTATTTGGGGATGTTTAAAAGAAATTCAAAACCTACCCACACATATAAGTAGTTTGTAGTGCTCTCTACAAAGTGTTCTTCCCCTGCGTGTGCCTAATTTCATTCACTACCTCAGTTCTTCTAATTTTTTTCATCCTCTGTAATTTCTCATGACACAAACTTTGTCACCTTTGCTCTTCACCATGGCCTTCAAATCATTAATAAATATCCCAGGCACATGTCATATTTTTAATCTTGGGGGCACCCTACATGGAAGTCCTTTCCATGCTGAGATAGACCATTTGTTCCTCCTCTTTGTTTCCATTCCCTCAACTGAGAGCTTTTTTTCTCCTCCTATCCATGCAGGACTTTACCTCTAACCTTGTGGTTACTAAGTTTCCTTTATAGCCTCTTCTCAGGAACTTTATCAAAAGCCTTTTGAAGGTCTAAATAAAAAACAGACAGTGGTTGTCCTTTATCCACTGTTTTGTTAACTCTTTTAAAGGTCCTGAAGAGGTGTGAGGTTTCTTCTGAGACAGAGGTCATTCTAGTTTGTCCCTACCATATCACCCTCATCTACTGCTCCTGCTTTATAAGAATGTCTAATGACTCCCCTGCACCAGGAGTGTTGCTTAAGAACAGAAAGCAGAGGGAGATACTTGTCTGTGGAGACTTTTCCTTACAGCCTTCTAGCTGGTTGGTTTATGCAGCCTTTAAGCCCTGAGGTAAGGAAACAGGAAAACAGATTAATAGACATAGCAATCTCCCCCAAGATACTTCTAGATAAACACAGCCTTGGGCATTTAGAAAGTCAGATTTATTACACCTTAAAAGAGGTTCCTGAAAACCACGGCTGTTTTATTTTAAAGTATGCAGCCAAAGGCGTGCACTTCTTTAATCTCTGCCACTCTTTCCTGATAGACAACCAAAAGCACAGGTCCCAGGGTTTAGAAACAGTTGTGTATAAACTGGAAACAATCTCAGCAAGCCTTCAGAACAATGAAGATCTCTTTGGGGCACTGAAATGGATTTGAACTAAAGCCAAAACACATTTCCAGTGCACAAGCTGTACAGAAACAGACACAAATGCACAATTGATATTGGTAGGGTAATATAATTGCCAACATTTTCCTGGAAAAAATGAGAATGCAGAGAGTGATGTTTGAAGGTAGGTGGTTTTTTATGCTCAAAAGAGCACTGAAGAGCAAACACAGGCCTCAGTGTTTGGCTGGCGCTGGAAGTCTGGGATCCCAGCTGTGATCCTTGTTGCCTGAAAAGTGGCACTACCAGTGTACTCGCTTCTCATCCCTGGCTGAACATATCCCAAGTACCTGCAATGTACTCTTGGTGGGTGGGTTGCATATGCCCAGCTCAGTTGCACACACCCAGCTCAGTTTAAGTATTTATTTTGGGGACCATTGGAATTTTAAATTCATTTTACCTGAGCTAAAAGTCTTTGAAAAGATAGCTTTGCCACTCAGCATTCATCTTCTTCTTTATCTTCACAACAGTAGGAACATGTATTTGTTGATTTGCTTTTGACATGTGAAGGAAAGGCTCACAGTCCTAGTTACTCTCATTTTGTAATTTTTTCCCCCCTGCATGATCCCATTCCCTCCCTTCCCTCAGTTCCCAACAAACAGGGAAGTACTGTAATTGGAAATGCTCTGACTCCTCCTTCCTTCTCTTAGAATTTGAGGTCAAGCACCCACCACCATGGGCTTATGTGAGAAGGGACTAATTTACACCAATTTCCATGCCAGGTTTATAATTTACTAAAAAAACTCTGCAGGATTCTTTTGCAGACCCTCTGACTTTTGGTGCTCCTTTTTGACCATGAGCATCTGCGAATTTTGGGTGCTCCCTTCCTTCCCTTTAAGAGTGGCACACCACAAAAGGTATTTTTGTACTTGCTAAATGTGTTACTTTCTGATACTTGTGAAAAGAAGGACTAAACTCAGGTCTCGTTGATGCCACGCTGGTCTGGATTTTTAAAAAATGTTACAAAATCACCAAGAGTGATCTCAGTTCTGAAAGGAACTGCTGGTCCCTCTGGAGATGTTGAGGGCTGCTAGAAAACTATAAACCCAGCACTATTCATAGTCATAACTGCTAAAATGAGTACCATAGTTCTGGGACTAGAGCATGCTGGGCTGGGTGTTGTAAGATTCCCTTTTTTTCAAAGTGGTTCCTGCCTCAGATACATCCACCTGCACATGTAAAGGTTCCTGCCTCAGATTCATTCACCTGCACCAGCACCCACACACGCAGAAGAAATCTACTGATACTCTTTGTTAGGGATTGGGACTAGCACGTAATATTTTGTCTTCCCTTCCACTTCATCTTCACAAGCCTCCCTGGATACTCCTTGTCCCCAGCACTCGGATTTGTCTTTTTCTGCACTGCCTGAAGCACAGTTTGCTCACGCTTAGGTGATTTACTAAAAGCTGCATAACTGCTTGGAAATATGCAAGGCTGTTTTTGGCAGTGCTGGTGTAGATATTTCAGTGCCCTGCCTCAGATTGATAGTGTTGTGCAGGGAAGAGAAGGCAGCTCTGGAAAACATTTGAGTTCAAAAGGAAGAAGAATCTCTTTAATCATTCAGGCTCTCAGGAAACTCAAGACTCAGTGGGACAGTTTCCTCACAGTTGGGATTGTCCCAGAAAATCAGTGGCATTTAAAAGCAAGATCACAGCCAAGGAAAGTGCTGCAGTGATGGAGAGGGCCCCAGCCAAAGTGAGTGAAATGGCTACTGTCTCTGCTGCAGCCAACAGCTGGCAGGGAGACTTGGGGTGCAGTATTGTAGAGAGAACAGCATATTTAGCAATGTCACCTTTTCTTTTTGAAATATCTGTGAGGGTTTGGATCATATAATCAGCTTTTTAAATGAGTATGGTGCAAGGAACTATCTGAAGTCTTCTCAGATTATATTCAGGGCTTCATCCAGCAATTTCTTGCTTTCTTTCTTCTCTTTCTCCACCTCCCTAAATATATATATATCCTGACTGACTCCTATGAGATTAATTCAAACAGAGCAACTGCTGGATTAAACCTTAATCCCTTTTCCATCCATTTAAATCATCCTGAACTGTAGAGGGATTGGGGTGTGTTCCAGCGCTGGCCTAAGATTCATTTTATTCTGGCATCTTGTTGTTTTGCATCTGTTTTCTGTCTTTTTTTTTTTTTTTTTTTTTTTTTTTTTTTGGCAAATTCTCTGTCTTCAGTATTTGTAACTTGCAATCTTACCAATATGGTCTGGCAATGACATTTGTCTTGAGGGGACCACTTTTCCCCGGTCTTGCTCTGCAACAGCCAGTTGATTCTTATGAAACATCCCTCTCTCATCCGCCTGGCTCTGCTTTGCAGCTTCATGGGGTGTGAACTTTGAAAGGCTCAGCTCAGATTATACACATTTATAAGTTTTTTTTTCCAGCAGTACTCCTTCCCACCAACCAGTCACTAGCTACCCAAATAGCAGAGGGTGTGCTACTACACAGAAACCTCTTTGATACAGAGTTTCCTCAAGGGAAGCGGCGGTCACATCCCAGCCACCAAACTCCCGTCAATCTGAGAATCAAGTTCAACAGGAAGCACCTCCCCGCACAGCCTGAACCGCGGCGGCGAGGCTCCGGGCAGCTCCGCTCCTGCCTCTGAACGCTGCGCAGGGGCGGTCCCCGCTCGGGCCGGGCGGGAGGCGGCGGTCGGGCGGGGCCCGGGCCGCGGAGGTGCCCTCAGGGCCGCGCTGCCGGAGAGCGGCTGGGGCAGGGCGGCGGCGGGGCCGGGCCCGCCCGCCCGAACGCGGGGTCGTGACGCCCTCTGGTGGGGGCGGCGCGGCGCGGCCGGGCGGGGAGCGGGCAGCGGGGCGCAGCCCGGGCCGGGCCGTGGGGAGGCCGCGGGCTCAGGCTCTGCTGGAGGCGCTTGTGTCCTTGTGGGCATTGGGCAGAGATTCCGGGCTCTGCTGGAGGCGCTTGTGTCCGTGTGGGCATGGGGAGAGATTCGGGTGCTGACGCGGGCTCAGGTGTGGGTGCCAGTAGGGGTGAGCGAACGCCGCCACCTCCCAGCCCAGAGAGCCACCTCGTGTTTTAGCTCTGCGGCTAATCCAGTGTGTCGCTCTTGGCCCCCACAGCCTCTTGAATCTCCTTGGGTGGGGAGTGGGGACTGCTGTGATTTAAGGGAAAATGACTTGCCGTCCCTGTTCCCGGAGATGTAAAGCGGCCCGTGGCAGCACCCAGTGAGAGCCCAGGCCCCGGCAGGGGAGCCAGACTGGGCTGATCCCTCCAGGAACATTAGGCCCATGATACAGGTGCAGCAGGCACTAGAGGTGTAATCGCTGCCTCGTCGGGGTCTGCCCTGGCCCTCTTGTGCTGCCAGGCTGAAGTGCCACGTGGCAGGAGAAGGGATAGAATCATAGACTTGTTTAGGTCAGAAGGGACCTTTAAAATCATCAAGTCGAACAATTAGCACAGCACTGCAAAGTCCACCACTATATCGTATCCCCAAGTGCCACATCTTCATGTCTTTATAATTCCTCCAGGGATGGAAACTCCACTAGTTTCCTGGGCAGGCTGTTCCAATGCTTGACAACCCTTTCAGTGAAGAATTATTTTCCTAATACCCAACCTAAACCTAGTAATAAATCTAATATTAAACCTAAAAATAGATCAAATAGGTACCACCAATAGCCAGGTGGCAGCAGCTTAGTGAGACCGTATACTTTCATTTTCTCTCCTTTTTTCACTCTTGGCCCACCTAGCTTTGGTGTGTTTTTGTTTTGCTGCATCCTGCTTTTGTTTTGTTGTGTCCTCCTGAAGATGCCTGCCTATTAAAAGCTGAAAGGTTTGAAATGATGGTTGAACCAGCTGAAAATTTTAGCTGGTGTAGGTATGTTTCTTGTGTCTTACTGAGCTAGGTTTGCTCACTCTTAGACACAGTTTTTCATCAACTAGAGCAGGTGAAACCACCTATGTGTCACTGTTTGGGACACCTATAATGGATTTATTCTGGGGGGCTGCAGAGAAAAAGTGCCGTGTTGGACCATCCAGCCACATGCAAGAGGTACTTGTGGATTTCGGAGCTGAAAGCCTTTCTAGCAACAAGCTCCTGAAGTAGGGAGGGTGCTCTTTGCTATCTGGCATCAAACGTGTTTTGAAAGTGTTGTTTGCTCATTGTCATTGGTGCCAGCCCAGATCTCTGTTTGCCAGTGCTGGTGGTTTGGCATCACTGATCTAGAGTGAGATCAAACAAGGGGGAACATGGAGCCAGACTCTCAGTTTATTTACCCTAGTGTGAGTGAATGGAGAAATGCCAGTGTTAAATGTAGGTAAGCAAATACATAATCTGTCACTTAGACTCATTTTGACACTTGGTAAGAATAACTTAGAAAGCATCCTGTTGGACTACAGTAAAAAAGCAAAGACTGTGTGTATCTACTTTATCCATACGCTTCTTACTAAGGAAGAGGTTTGTAGCCCAGTCCATAAGCAAAACAAAACATGAATGTTGCCTAGCTCCACAGACCTGTCACCCCATGTAACTTGCATATCTATAATTTCCCTTCTGTGGAATGTTTTTATCCCTTCAGCAAGAAGAATAACAACTAGTATATGAAATACTTTAATTCTTCTAAATTGCTTATAAGTGTCAAGTAGAGATTGGAAGTAACCAAAACAACATCTTAAAGTACATTTTAGAACACCAACTGAACCATTTTTCAATAAAGAATAGCCAAAGTCCATACATGTATTTTCAATATTCTTTTGCTATGCACAAGATTTTTTAGTTGTTACATGCTGAGAGGATTCTTAGTAGCTTGAAACAACTGATTTTTTTTTTCCTGAGGAACATTTTTAGGGAGTAAGCAAGCAACTCAGTCCATCAGGGAAGCTGGGAGCACTGATCTTTTGTTCCTGATGAGTGTGGTAAAGTGATCCTATATTTCACCATTTCTGATTTGTATGTATAGCTGGGGCTCTGTGTTTCCCAAACCAAAATGAGTAAGGTAATTGAAGTTGTTATGTTCAAATTTCCTTTTTAAAAAAAAAAAAAAAACAAAAACTTGTATTGATGAAGTAGTAGAATTAGTTTTAGCTTGTATCTGTAAACCATTCTCTTAGTGTGAATTTGAAGGTATGTCCTGTAAAGTCTGCTGCAGGCAACGGACAACTGTGTTTGCAAGTAGGCAAACATTATTTAACCCTCAGATAATGCTATGTTTAAACGATTTAAGCAGTTTGATTATTCATGTTTTTTTCTGCTGAGTTTCACAGCTACTGTATTTAATGAATTTACTACCAGCTATTGAAACAGTAGCATTTAAGTAAATATCATGCTGTATTTTTCAAGGCTGTTTTCTGTTTCAAAAGTCTAAATATTGAAGGAGAAACTTGATTCAAAATGTCTCATTTTGCTAATCAAGGAAAAGAAATATCTGCTCTCTGTCCGGTATTCTGAGTTTTGGCATTTTCTTGACTAGTCATGCAATGAATTGCTGTGGACAACAAATAACTCAGAAAATAATTTCAAATGAATAACTGAAAAACTCACAACAATGTCTGCAGATTTAAAAAAAGGACTTTTTAATTGAGTAAGTTATTCACTGTGAATTATCCATTCAGCCATTACCCTACAGTAACTCTTCTTCATGTGGGGCTTTGGAAAACATTAGCATCTTGCTCCTATCCCTGCAGGATAAATATGGCTTGTTGCATGTCAGACCAGTGGTTAGGTAAGACATCTACAGTGAATGGTTTCCAGGATTTTCCTTCTAGGCCAACAGTTTGTAAACGGTCTTTCAAAGTGCTGTGAAAATGGTTCAATTTTCCCTTGGCCTCTGGATAATAAGTGGCAGGAACCCTGTGATTCACTGTGTCTTCTCCAGTTCTTGTGACGGTGAGGTCCAGGGTTAGAAGCCAGTTTCTTTTGGATTTCCTTCATGGTTGAAGTTTGTTAACAAGAACTTGATTACTGCAGTGGAAGTAACTTAGGAGGTAAGTGGCTACTTCTGGCTATTTGCTGAGGCAATCAATTGCACTAATAGTGTAGCAGCAATCCCCTGCTGCTACTGTAGGTGTTCTTCCAATTTCAATGGTATTTCCTCCCTGTAAAGTGAAGGATCTTGCAACAAAAGGCATTGCGTGCTCCGGGCATTTTATCAGGCTGTGGTTGGGTGGCAATAGCTTTGTTACACTCAAACAGACTCTGTGGGATATATACAACCTTCCTCACCTTCAGAGCAGAATCGTAGCTACCTGCACATATCCCTGACTCTTTACTTGGTCTGGGCTGCCCTGTTTGTGTATATCAGGAGCATGTTGAATACTATTGAGTGAGATTGCGGCAAGTACCTTTGTCTGTTGAAGGTAACAAATTACACTTAAATTTTTGGGAGTGTGGTCGGAGATCACAGGCAGAAACAGGACTATATTTTTATGAGAAGTGTGCAAATATGAAGCAAAAAGTCTTGCCGTGGTACAATGGCTGTAGGCAAATGGTAGTTGGTTCAAATGAAGGGCAAGGTGATGATAATCAAGATAACTTTTTATATTAATGCATGTCTTTCAGTTGGCTAATCCTATGTGCATTTTTTTTCAATTCTTTTTAATTTTCTCCTTCCTTATATTCTGCAGATATTGTGTAGCACAAATTGTTACATTTCTGTCTCACCTTTCAGGCACTGCCAAAGGCAAATGACCTTCATCCCAGCATTTTTCCTTGGTGAGGTTTGCTTGGAATTGGAGAAAGGAAAAAACTGAAATGAACAGCTCACTGTGACCATGCAGCTTGAGTCACTTGAACCATGTCAGATGGGAAACTATTCTTAGTGGTCTTTCTGTGCAGTCAGCTTATCTTCCAAGGAGAAAAGAAGCCCTTTTTTTGGGTGGGTGCTTCACCTTTCACCAGGAGATTTGCTTGGTCTCTTTTGCTGCTCTAACACATTTGTTCCCTCATGTTTTTTGTATGTTATCTGTGCCAGTAAAAGTGCTGGATTTCACAGAATGAAGACAGTTAGGCAAACAAGGTAATCACCGAGGCTTTTATCAGTCAGTTCCTCACAATTAAACTGAGCAACATTTATCTAGGAAAACATAGCACTGCTCTGCCTGGCGAATTTCCATTACTCTTGCATAATGTGGATACATTTGGCATAGACATACCATGAGGTTCAAGTCTCAGGAAAGGATGCCAAGTAGTCACATCTGCTGGCTTGGGTGCCAGAGCAAACACTCCACATTGCCTGAGTCAGGGCTTATGCTTCTTTTGGAGTTCAGAAGAGTAGTGGAGGGAAAATTGTCTGCATAAAGGAATTTCAGCTGAATGTTTATATAGCTCTCAGATTTCTTTGTGCTGCTCTGACGTCTCAGCACTGATTATCACCTAGATAATTGTTCCCCCAACACTAGGATGCCTCTTTAAAGATCAGTGAGACAATATGCTAGGAAAGCACTAGGCTGATAATTTAATATGACTTTTATGAGACAAAGATGTGGAATTCTGTGTTGTATTACTTTCAAGATCCCACCTATTTGTAAGTCATGGTGTATGCAAGTGATTACTCAGAAATCCAAAGTTAAATTTCCTCACAGTCCCAAGAACATTGCCCCGGTGGGAGGAAATGTTGGTAGATTGCTCTCATTCACAATTGCTTTGTTAAGCTCATGTACACTCATATCACAAGGAAAACTATGCTTTTTTTTTTTTTTTTTTCTTTAATTCTTCCTTGGGAACAAGAATTGGACACAACTAATCATTTGTCAATTAAGTTCCCCATCTGATTTCATAACTCCTGAGAAATGTCTTGCCTTACAGATAGTGGGGACTCACATATGTCCTAACTATTGAATGCAAAAGTGCAGTTATACAGTTCAGTATGATAAATTTGGTACAAACAGCTGATGTTGAGAAAGCAGCTGTTTTCTTTGCCAGTGGAAGTAAAAGATATACAGTGAGAGGGTTTAAAAGGTCGATACAGGAACTTACACATAGCAACAACGAAAAAGTATGCAGGTGAAAGGCTGGAGGAAAGGTGAGGCTGGGGAAGTTGTCACAGTTCAAAACTAAGTATGCAAAATTCCCACAACTGTCTCAAGGTGTGTGTAACAGAGATTACTTTTAATTACTCAGATCAGTTGTACTTCTGTAGGCCCTCTGAAAGCAGAACCAGCAGTAGGAGAGATACCAGTTAGTTACTATCCAGCATCACTTCACTATAGCAGCGCTGCCTTAAGATGATAATTTTACAAGAATGAAATAGAGCATGCACCACATCACAAGCAGCAGCATCATGTAGATTTTGAGGGGGAGAGTCAAGGAACATTTGAGATGTTTTCCCTCAGGAGGACTTCCCTAGAACATTTTGTGGATCTTAAGCTACAGTTTTACTTCTTCAGACCTACTTCTGCAGCATTTCTTTTATCAGTTAAAGGCACAGATGTTCATGAAGCTTAAATTTCAGAACTACAGAACTACGAGCGCACATTTTTCTTAAACAGCCTGAGATAGGTATGTCCAAGTGTTCCTGGCCAAAATGGCTGATAGCCTTGGAACTGGAAATGAACCATGCCACCTGACATATTTAGCAGCTTCTGTGAGAGCTGGATTTAACACTTTGAAATCATATTTTGGCAGTGACACATGGGGTTTGTATCTCATTCAAAAATAATTAATTCATTCAGGTATTTGATGGCATACTTTACTAGAAGCAAGCATAGACTCCATCCACGTGACACATCATTTACTGCAAGCAATATACACAGATGTTATTCTGCACTTCACAAGGGAAGTTCAGCCAGTGTCTTCTGTGGGGTATACTTTATTATGACTCTTCAGCAGAGTTCAGCACAGATCTGAGATAAAGGGAGGCATTTGACTGTTGAATTCAGGCTTTGTCTGAACTAAAGGAGGGGACATGGTCAGTGCTTACAGGCAGATGCAGCCCAGTCTTGGTGACTGGGTAGAGGAACAGTGCAAATCCTGTCATGGAAAGCTTGGCTGTGCTTGGGGCTTTAAGCAGAGCTAATGGAAGGGACTATGCTACTTTTCTGAATTCCTGTGCTTATTTCTCAGTTAGCAGATCTGTGGATGTTAGGAGTCTAGCCTCTTTGGCTGACTTCTTCTAAATGTGATCTGGATCTGAAGCATTCAGCTTCCTCCTGAAGTGAAATACATACTTTTTAATGCACTGCTGAAACATCAATAAGCTGTTTAAAGAAAATTTTGTATATTAGTCCTCAGTAGCCAGGTTAAGTTTGCAATGAGCTCAGACCAGGCTGCTCAGGGCTTCATCTGGTTGGGTCTTGAAAATTTCCAAGAGTGGAGGCTGCACAACCTCTTCACTTTCATGGAGAAAAGACGCTTTCAATAGTTCAGTTTGCCACCATCAGAGGTAGAAGCTTCACAAACCTTCAGCCAGGCTACTCCCTCTTTCTGACAAATGTAAAGT
Source organism: Calcarius lapponicus (assembly GCA_039654755.1). NCBI lineage: Eukaryota > Metazoa > Chordata > Aves > Passeriformes > Fringillidae > Calcarius > Calcarius lapponicus. Next base: position 58,850,375 of record CM077465.1, read on the forward strand.
TTCCTCTTCATTACTGAGAATGTAGATTGTCAAGATGCTTTGTCAGAGAAAATAGATTCAGTATAGCAGAGCAGAGGTGCAGAGAGAATTGTGGACAGTTTTAGCATCAAAATCCTAAATAATGAATCTGTACCACTGAATTGTGCCACCACACTTCTGGACAGCTGAACCTAGCAATCCAGCTGCTTGTGCCATAATTTTAAAAGTCTCTAGATGAGAATTTTAGGTATGAGGTATTGTGGACTGTGTTTAGAAAATTGGAGTTTTCTGTTCATTCCAAAAATGTTTCCCCCTTTCCCATGTCCTGCAGAAACGGTGCTTATCCCCATACTTGCAAATGGTCTTTAAAATTAAAATTTGTTTTAATCCAGCAACAATGATGGTACTTTTGTATTAACTGTGGTTTGTTTCACTAAATAGGATTTAGGCTATTTCTCATATCCAGAATACAAGTGGTCTACCGGATAGAAGCCTCTTACAGCAGGACTATTTTTTGACATGGATAGTTGTGGAGAAAGGGCAAACACAATCCACTTGCAAAGCTCCATTCTAAAAATAATCTTGCAACAAAATACATTATAAAAGAGTAGCCCTAAAAGCAAAAGCCCCCACATGGACAGTCCTTCAATTATTTCTCTGCATCAGCCTCCTGAGTATGAAATGCGATCATGACTGACCATAGGGAAGTGATTTATAGCTAAAATGAAGCCTGCAACTAAAGATCTACATGAGACTGGAGAGTTTATTTGCTGAATTACTACGCAAATTTAACAATTAAATCTTCTTTCAGCTCCTAAGTGAATAAGGGGGATTGCTAAAGAGAAGGAATTTGACACTATTGAAAAAAAAGCGATGGAATTGGAAGGATTCTCTGCTGTTGATCAATTCTGCCCGGCACAGTATGCATCACAGCAGTTAGTAAGAGTTACTACAGAGATTTCCGGGAAGATTTGTACAAAGCAGGGGAAGTACAATGAGGAAATATAAAACCTCTACTGTGTAAGTCAACTATTATTTGTTTGTCTGTTTGCAAAACTGAACTATAAATTTATCTTCAAGACCTCGAGTGAACTCCACACTTCTTGCTTCTGTATACAACCAACTCAAAATAACCAGATAACTTCAGAAAAGAAAAAGTAAGTCAACCAAGAAACAACAACTCTCTTTGGTTTGACTGATCTGAGCCTTTCTAAACTTATTTATTTATTTTCATTATCCCCCCCTTTCTGTGCTTGGTAGTTTGAACAAGAGACTTCTGTTTTGACAGCCTGTCTCCTGGGTTCTCCACTGAAAAGGCCAAAGCTCCCAGTGAAGCAGCAGTAGCTGCCTTTAAACAGGAGCTGAGCACTTCTTGCTTTCCTGTGCTGCATGCAAATGGAGAGGCTCAGTGTTACCCAGCTCGGCCAAGCTTCCCCCTAATGTGCCTTCTGCATGGCAATGGCCATTCCAAGTGATCATCCAGTGTGTCCGTGAGCGTGTTAATGTCCCTGACCCTGGTGCACCGATCACCCGCTGCGGCAGGGGACTCGTCATCTGTACAAACAGCGCTCGCAGAGCCCACAGCCTCCCGGCTGTACGTGACAGAGGGCTCTGCTTTATGCTCTGCCTGCTCAGCAGAGCTTGGTGAAGGGCAGCTGCCCCTTCCATGCTTGTAAGTAACACTTCCATGACAACACCTTCGGCTCATTAGTTTTGTTTGTTTCCTTCTAGAATGGCAGTATATTTTCTAGGGTTTTTTAAAGTGTGCTAAAGAATGGGCCATCATATCTGTTACTAAGCTACCCATGGGGTAATTCAGGAAAATGCTGAAGGCTTTGTAAACAGAGGAGAGATGATCACACGGGAGAAACTATATTTACTCCTTCAACCCCCGCCTCACCACCTGATCCTCTGCTTCAGTGCCAGTACCAGAGCCCAATACATACATTTGTACTCACACGTGCATGAAAATGTGTTTAATAAAGTGAGAAACTCAAAATCCCAAATTGACAAAATCTAAAGCAAAGGTAGTTAAGGTGCTGCCCTCTTCTACCTTCCTGTTTGTTCATTTCTTTGATGGAGGAAAAAGCGATGCTGCCTTCCCTCTGCCAAGGGGAAGCCAAGTAGCCAGGTAGCCCCGGAAGGGTCAAAGGGGGATGGACTCATATGGGAGTGGGAAGCAGGTGAGTTATCAGGGTGTTTGTGAAAGTAGATGTTTGAGTAGATGTTGACATGCGTAGTGGTTTTCTTGGGGCCACACAGCAGCTTTGGGCTGTCAAGGCACAGGTCATGATTCACACCTCAATTTTAACCTGGCAGTGCCCTCCCAGTCAGGAATTTGAAGCTGTAAGTCAGTTGGCACCATGAAACATGCCCTAAATTGACACTGCAGAAATGAAGAAAAGGCAGAAACATAGTCCATTTAGTAAAAACCTTTGCTCATTGCACCCTCATCCCCCCAAAAAAGTAATCTTATCATTCTGTATGGAAGTTTACTTTACTCCCTAAACCTCACAAAATCTGGTTAAATCTCTATAGTCTAAAAAATGTTGATAAATTTCACAGCACAAATATTTCAATGTACTTCTGTGTGGAAGGTCATACATGTGCAGTGGATATTCCCATAATTTTGTTCTTTTTTGCTAAATCTGAATGGCCCTTTTTTGCTCCTGCTAACTGGAGCATGTGGGCACAGATGAAGAACAGCAACACAATTGTTTTTCTGTTTTCTGCATGCACTTACCCCTAATAAGTACAGCTAACTCTCCTTGCTGCTATGAACTGTGCACATGAGCAGCAGCCAGGCAGATACAGCAGTCTAGGGATAAGGATTCATACAACAGAAAGTAGGATTAGTGCAGGGGTGAAGGAGGACAGAGGCAGCAGTGCACCTCAGCTAGCCCTCAGGTAAGAGAGAGAGGAAAGGGTGCACAATATGCTGCTCCCTCAAAAGATACTGAGAGCAGAAGGGGGAGAGAAAATAAGGGACTGACCACTGGTTAAAAAAAAAACACAAAGAGAAAATGTCACCTTCAGGGAGGAGGTGGTTCTGTAAGTGCTGATTCAGGTATACTCTGAACCAGGGCAGAGAGATATTGAAATGAAAAGGCTTCTGTTTACTTTAAAAAAATTGCTGTGCAATGATTATCTGCTTGGGTCTCCGCCACTTTCTTCCCAGCAGTTTCTCCCTCCTATAACCTGGTGTTTTTTATTTGCAGTGGCAGTTTGTCTCACAAGCTGTTCTCTGCCAGCTCACCTGCTACCCAAGCGTGCTTTCACAGTAGCCACAAATACTATACAGCTCCTACCCTTTGCTGACAGCACTTTCTGAAGTAAATAGCACCTGGTAGCTCACCTTTAAAGCCCACAAGGTGTGGCATGCATCAAGTCACTCTTCCTTTGTTGTCATCAGAGTTCTCCATGTCAGGATGGGAATAAGAAGAAAAGACAAATTGTTACTGAGGTATGCTAAGCCTTCAATGCCTAATTGCTGTAAGCCAGAATGCCCTTAGTTTTATAAGCATCAGCTTAACTCAAAAAAATAGGTAAAAGGAAAAAAAATACACCCTGAGGCAAATTTTCTCATTAAAGTTAAACATTTTTCTCTTGAACAGCAGGGTCTATAAAGGAAACGCTGATACAACCTTAACCTTGGCAGCACAAGCACTGGGGCTGTGTTAATCAATGTAAAGAGCAGTATCAGTGCTTCAGGAATTAGTAAGAATCCCTGAGATCTTTGCATAGAGTGGTACAAAAAAAAAACCAAAACCAAATCAGAACTCAACAAAAAAGGCGTAGAAATTTCCCTTCCTCTGCTGAGGTTCAACGTCTTCTTTCTCTATCTCTGATATAAAAACAAAACGAAAACAAAGTGTCATTTATTTATGATCTTAAAGCTGAAGATAAGTCTTATCTGCATGCAGATCTCAACAGCTTGGGGCCAGAAGAAAGTAGCCACATGTTACTACATATGTAGAAGCTGTGTGCATGTGGCAGAACAGTTGTGACAGGGACAGCCTGTTACTAGGAAGCAGATATGCTGAGCTTCAGGTTCATGTTACCAGGAGACTCAAAAAAGTTGAAACGCAGCCTAGCCAGGCTGCCAATGGCCTCTAATGAAAATTTCCATTTGGAAAAGCTTGATGTTGACTTGGCATGGCACCAAACAAGCAGCCTGCTGCAAAATTTTACACCAATTGTATTTCTACTAATTAAACCCTGTCTGACCTCAGCATTAAGAAACAATTTGTTTCAGGATATAACCAGCACACATAAGCAATTACATTCTGTTTGCCCTATTAACAGTTTTTGGCTTCTATGCTTTCCAGTGCTTCTACTATTGCCCATGCTGCAAAGGAGCCAGAGGTATAAAGTGTGGAGTGTCTAAAATTTTTTGTTGGGTAGAGAGGGAAGGCAGGAGAGAAACAGAAGCCTGAACTGAAAGTATCATCAACTTTTAGTCATATGATAGGCACCCAGAAGTGGTGATCGGATGGTGCCTTCAAGTTTATCAGGGACAATGAAAAACAGAAATGAAGTGACTTATGCAAACCACTGAGAACATATATATCAGTATTCTACAATGAAAAAAAAGGACAATTATTCTCTCTCCTAACCTGTTATTTTTCATTCAGTTCTCTAACTTGTGCTTTTCACCAGTCAGTTAGAAATGTCAGAAAGGACAGCCTTTGATGCCCTGGCTGTGAAACACTACCAATAGCAGTCCACAGGTTGCACTTGTCTCTGTCTTTCTGAGGCTCAGGGAAAAGCAGCTGCTGTAAGACAAGAGATTTGGAGGTGAAGGTGGGGCCATGCTGCACCTCCAATACTGAGGGGTTTCTGTGGAGAATTTTCCAGTTCCTTAAGGGTCTTTCTCACTGACAACTTCAGTACCCCTCAGGCACAGAGAGGAGAATTATTTAGTAACATATAGGATGTAAGAATGTAGAAATCACTTGTGCATCATGGTTTCATTACAAACCAATGCTCTGGAAGACCTCTATCCCCTGCATACAGGTTAGTGCTCAAGGACCTGGTGAGGAGTCTGGAGGTGAGGAGTCTGGAGGAAGGTGTGAAAGGAGAAGGGGGTGGCCTGTTGACCACACTTTCTGCAACATACATGGGATGGATAAAATGTAAAAGGCAATTGTAGACAGCAGAGGAAAGAGAGGAATGAAACAAACAAATGAGGTGTGTCCCAAACAGGACAAATCAGCTACAGTTTGGAGATTTCAACGTTTTTAGTCCACAATGGGGTAGTGCTAAAAGCTAGATTAGACCTTTCAGTGTTTGTTTTCCATTGTGAGACTGAAGAAGACTTTCTAGTGTTCAGATATTCAAGGAACTGTCTGGAAAATAGCAGCAAAATGTGTTTGTGCCAAGGCCATTAACCCTCTATTCTTGCCAACATCAAATTAAATAAGCTGAGAAAACAATTTGCATAACACTGTCACAGTGATATACAGTCAAGGCAACCTTTTGGAAGAATGAGCTTGTGAGGAGGTTTAGTAGAGTAGACACAGTCAATGACTGCATGGTAAGACCTGGGAGTGACCGAGTGTGACTTTGGGAAACAAGTGCTGCAGGTCTACACGCAGCTCCCACATACAGCTGTATTGGACTCCTGCACACCTCTTATGGGCCACAAAGTGCAGCCTTCTGCTTTGACCTCTGTGCAGACTGCTGGCAAGTTTTCCTGGTGGTCTTCTAGAGGCTGATGAGATCCAGAAATGTACATAAATATGTGTGATCCATTTGAAAGCAACAAGAGAGCGGCAAACAAAAGTCTGTGATTGCTGGAGAGCATGGAGTCAGCTTGAGTGAAAATGTCTAAAACGATCACTTCTGTCACTGTCTGTACCTGTTCTTGCTCTTTACAAGCAGTTGAACCATCTCTGTGAGCAGAACAGCAGCAGCCGCTTCCCTGCCTTGCTTTCACTTGAACTAAGCACACAGGACACACAGATTTGTGTCCTGGCTATTTTTTGTGTCCTGGCAATTTTTTATGTCCAGATGACGGTGAATGGACTAGCAGGGTGTGCAATCCAGAACACAAGATCTGAAACTCTGAGATGGGACACTAAACAGTATAAGACACATCTGGAGTCTGAAATCTTTATGCTAAACAGTTACAGCTATTTACAGTTGCTTCAGATTTGCTGTGGATTAGCAAAAAGAAATAAAAAAATGTATGTATGGATAATTATCAAAGTATGCTTTAACTTGAGAGATTCTTTCAGCTCTCAAGAAAACATTTAAGACTGAGTAAATGAAAATGTGCATTTTACACATTGTCTAACTATGCGCATTCTTTTCAATGTATTTGCATATTTAAACAATTGTCTGTAAAGAATGTGTTGTTCAGTCCCACAGATAAACCCAAGAGAGCATGGCTAAATCCTATGCTAACTCTTTGAAAGCATAAATCTTAATTTTATTTAAGTACCAACTCATGTACTTTAATTTTCTTTCTTGTTCTGATTTTGTTCCCCCATCTCAGTCTCATCAAAAACAAAGCAAGCGCTCAAATACAACCTATCTTAGGATCTTGAAAGGTTAAGAAAAATCCCGACAAGAAGAGAAGCCCTCCCTCTAAGCTTTCTCATGGAGTTGTCTGGGAGCAGATACAACATTTTCTTTACAGTCAATTGTGTAAATATGAAAATACCTGGAAATGGAATATATTTAGGCAAGTTTAAAAATGCATAATATTTATTCAACTCTAATAGCATTTTATTAGGAGTCAATAGGGTCTATCAACTAAATGGGTATTTCAACCATTTTCAATAGACACATTATTTACTCAATAGACCATAATGATTCTGAAGGAGGCATTAGGGCCTATTATGCAAATCTCTATGTATTGTAGGTGTATTCAAAAAATAGTGAAATTTTGACCCTGGCTGTTCCACAGATCCTGATGTCGTCGCTCTTTAGAAAGAAAATTTTGTAAACCTAGTTTGAAAGAAATAGAAAGGTTAGAAGTAGCACAGTGGAAATAATAGATTTTTTTTTGTTGGACTACAGAGCAGAGAATATAAAAAAGTTTTAGTTCAACTTGAAGCAGTCTTTTTCTTCAACAAAATATATTTTTTAAAAAAAAGAAAAACGTAATTGTGTCTTAGAAGAAACATTTCCTTTCCCACATAATGTTTTCACTCATTTTTTACCCAGTAGCTACACAAATAACTTTATTGCATTTTTGGCTGGTTAAAACATTCTCCCAGGAGACCTGCAATGAATAACCTGTTTGACACTGGATGTGAGCAGGAGAGGTTTGAACAAGAATTTGGACCTTTGCTAAGATGGCAATGCCAGTCACCCAGCACTCCAGTTGGTCAGTCCTCTAATTTCTTTCCAGCTATACTGCCGACAAATTGTTTCAGGCTGACTGAGAACAAATTAAAAAAAAATTACTATGGGTAAAAAACCTATAGAAATGGCCCATTTGTAGTGGTGTGGGGAAATCCTAATAACACTTGGTAGGTGGCCTGATTCAAAACTAATAGGTATTAATGGAGATGTTTCATACAATTTCAGTGGGCTTTGGCTCTGTGTTCCTAGTTGCACACCAGACAGAAATAGATTTCTTTAGGGATACTTATTAAAATTCTAGAGAACACATATAACCAGAAAAGATACTTTTGACTCTCATAAACAGCATGAAACTCTCTCAAATTCAGCTGAAAGTCTCAAAAATAGGTGTCTTCATTCTTATAAAATATTGAAAGGAGCATTTCTGAAATAAAGAAATATATAGGTCTATACTCAACAATTTAAAATATAGCAATGAATCCTGGACTAAGACATCCAGAGTAACTCAAGGACCACAGGTAATATTATATAATATAATATATTTTGGACAAAAAATTTTATACACATTTCTTTATAGCTTGTACAAAGTTTTTAGGTACTGGGTGGATGCTGCTGCCTTTGGCTCTTCAGTGTGTCTTTACAGAATAGAAAATAACATTAACGTGACGTTAAAAAAATACCAAATTGACATTCTTTAATTTGCTGTGCAATACAAAGTTCTCTTAATTTGAAGGGCTCCTTTTATTCCTTTTTATTTTAAATGCTGAAATATTCAGAACCTAACAAATGACCATATGACTGGGTCTGCTTCTGTCAGGAGCAGATACATAGAAAAACTTACATGTGACTTACATGCAGCAACAACAATGACTTAGTTACATTCTTTATCTGTATATAATTAAGTCTAATCAGTATTTTCAAGAAAGGGCACAGTCTCTGGTGAGGCAGGGTTTCTAGAAAGAAGCAATATTTTGTATGAAATCATACTGTTTGGAATTATGTGCACAGAATTAATGGACATACATTCTCGGTTGTGTACAGCTGGTGTATTTGGAGAAAACCAGATGGACTTCTGTGTTCAGACCCTTCATCATGTTCTGTTCATCAGAATTAATTTGCAATTACAGCCTGGAGGATGACCAAGATTATACAACGATGTTACATTATATGTTATACTCATCATATCCTTCTCTGAGGACCACATGAGGTGAGTCAGCCACACTGCCTCTTGTAGCTTCCTTAGTTTTACTAGTGGCAGCAGGTAGGTTTTCTTCACAGAATAATGTTGCTAGTGAACATCAGCCCTGATCTCCACAAACCAAGAGCTGACACTGAGAGCAGTGTGAGCCAAATGGCCATCCCATGATGGTGCAGCTGGGTGGCTGTTCTTGCTGGCCAGGAGTTTACAGGTGAATGTGAGGTAAAACTGGACAGTGCATAAGGATCAACCAGAAATGAGGGTGAAGACTTGAATAACTTGACTATCTTGAAAAATGAACCTCAACCTTGCTGTGCTTGTCTAGATTTTATTTGTGCTTTATGATCTCATACCAGCACCAACAAAACTTCAATTTTCTTTTATTTCCTTTTTTTTTTCTTTTACCATGTCTTGTGAGAAAGAGTTATTGAAATGAGTTTTGGGGCTGATGAATACCCTGGAGGTGCTTTGGCCCATTGCTTTCTTCTAGACCATTTGCCTTTAACTCTCACTTGAGCTTCTGTTCAGCGAAGTTAATAGCTGCAAATGCTTCAGGGATGGCTTGTTAAATCATGTCCAAGAAAATAAATATAATGAATGAACAATCTCAGGAGAAAGCCCTGACATTAAAAAAAAATGTAAATGAGTCTCAGAAGTATCAAGCCACAGAATAGACAAAGTACATTAGCAAAAAATGAGATATGTTTTGCAGCAATTAGAGGAGGAGATAAAGTCTTCTCCAGGGGAACACACCTGAGTTCTTGAAAACTCAACCAAAAGCTGGTTATGTACAGCATCCTGGCATCTAACAGGTCAGACCTGAACATTGTTTGCTCGTAACTTCCCTCCCACTCTCCCTGCATTTCAATGTGCTTCATCTGCTACTGCATCAACAGACTTTGATATGAGGAAGCTGGAGTATAGCTTTGAACTCCAGTGAACCCAATTACATCTGGTCATTTCAGACAGCTGTGGTGGTGCAACTCTGAACCAGGAGGCAGAGAGTTCACAACAGATTCAAGCGCTGCAGCTGGAGCAGCAAATTCATCTGGTGCTGTAGTATTGCAGGTTTTGTCTCCAGGAAAGAGCTGGCAATCTGAACTAAGTGCTGCCCTAATTAAAAGGAAGGTATTTTTGCAACTAGTTCTAGTGCTGGGATTAATTCCTTTTAACTGCCATGGCACAAGTGGTGAGTTTAATTTCTGTGTGCTATGGAGGTGTGTAGGGCATTTAAGTCACTTACTGATATGAGCAGAATTCAGCTTTTCCCCCACTGCCAATACAGAGCATAACTCTTGTCTTTGGCAATGGCCCTTGCCCTTTAATGCTCGAAAGAGGATAAGCATAGCAGGGATCTTAATTTCCTAGAGATATAGGGAATACCGCATCAAAATGGTATTAGAAAGCAGACTTAGTTTTGCCCATGGCTTGTGTAATTAAAACCTAGTCTGGTGACAAGGTACTACTACACATAGTGATAAAGACACCCTTGGGCAGAGGACTACTGAAGTCCTATGCATTGCTAAAGTCCTATTAAAGCCTTTTTTGCTTGGCTTTATTAAAACCAATTTCATTTCTCGGCCCTGAAAATGTGCCTGTGAAATGTTTCCGTAGGCTTTCTCTAGTATTGATAGCTTTCAAATGCTCATTGCAGATTCTGTTCTCACAAAGACAGTGAACCAATCTTGATCTCCGCTGCATTAAGCAAGAGCAGCTTCTACTTGGTTCTCATGCATGCTAGTGATTTCCCTCAAAGAGGACCAAGAAGACCTGCCTTTCCAATTCTTTCTTGGATGGAAAGAACAAGAAACTGCACACTGTGCACATGCACGCACATGCACAGTCCTTTTTCTCCATTAAAAAAAGTAACTCGTGGCAATGTCTAGTCCTTCTGCTCCAAAATATATTTTAGTTACAGGTAAAGCTTTGCATTGGATACAGAAGAGATCTGAGATCTGCTCTTGTTATATGGTCACATAACTGGAGCTTGGCATTACCCAAGTCTCTGGTAAACTTATATTTTTCTTGCGCTTACTATAACTACTGTCTAAGAGGTTTAGGCTCTTTTTATTTCCCCCTTTCAATTGTTGAAATTTTTTCACTCTTTCTAAATATAATTTTAAATGAAGGAAAAATATTCTTGGGATGGACTCTGACCAATGACCACTGGAATTTAAACCAACTGAATTATTCTATTGTATGGATTTACAGTTCTGATTATTCCTTGTACTCCGTATGAAAAGCTGCCACTAAACAACAGTGAAAAATGAACTTTCCCATGTTAAAACCATGCTGAAAAAGAATCAGTGGTAAGAATAGAGAAATTACCAGGTTTCTAATCACTCTTTTGATCTTGAAAGGATCATTTTTAGGTAGTCAGACTGAAAGTGGGAAGGAACTGATTTAAAAAGAAAGTAATGACGAAACGCTCCAAGTTTTTAAGCTGCAAAACTAAGCCAAGTCCATGGTTATTATTAGCTGAGAAAAAATTATTGGAAAATAATTGTAACAGAATAAAGAGAAAATAGTTCTGCCCTAAAAAATCTCAATATGCAGAAGAAAACTGTACCCAAATGGTAGTAATAGTCATAAGGGCTCTGTCTAAGGACTCAATCTTGCTTGGCATTTAATAAAACATGAAAGATACTGATTTTTTAAAATTATAAATAGCATTTAATACAGAGAAAGTGTTGGAGTCCATAGGTTGGGGGGGTTTTTGAGAAAGCTCTGAACAAGACAGGCCTGAGAGCAGTGAAAGACAGTGAAATGCTAAGCCAGCAGAAAAAGTTCGAAGCAGCTTTTGAGACGTGAGAAATAAAACAGTAGGCTTATGTTGAGTTGCTTTTCTAGGTTGCAAAAAGTATATTTTAAGTATACATTTAGAAGGTTAAATATGAGTAAGGCTCTGTGCTCTATCTTCTGTGAATGAAGCATTGTGTTGAAAAGAAAACTGCTATTGTTTTAGCCGAAAGCTACGTAAGCTTCAAGCCATTGGAGAAAAACTTCTGTCATTATGCTTTTGCTTCCTGTGATTGGTTGAAACTGAGACTTCGTTTGTCTTATGTTATGCTGTAATGCTAAGCACCTTTGTCACTCTATTCGGACAACAGGCTGTAAGCATCTTTCCCTACATTGTTGTAACAATGTGTTATTGCTGATGCTTGGTAAATAAACAGTCAGAGACGTGTCCTGAGGGTGTCCCGTTCCCGTTCGTGGCTGTAAATAAATAGCCGGTGTGACAAATAGAAAGTAGCGAGCAGAAAACAAAACCCAAAAAGTCCTATTGTCTTGCCTCCGGAATTGCTAGTAACAATCATCTGTGTGCTTTTCAGGTGCTAAAGGATGATTTTTCTGCCTTGATATAATTTCACTAAAAATTAGTTCTGTTATTTCTAATAACTCCCTTACATCTTGCTCTTTTAAAGGCATTTCATGTACAAGCAATTTGTGGTATTCATCTAAGTGTACAATGGCCAGAAGCAGAAGTCAACTACACGCAATATGAAATTGAGCTTTGTCTTCCATATCTCTCAGGCTATGTACATATGTAAAGATTCCCAAGACCAAAACTTTATTTTGTTTTCACCTGAAGAAATGTCCTCAGCAATACTACAAAGATCTCATGAATGTTGAAGATGGGAAGGTATTTTATATCTTCTGATATAAGGAAGTTAATTTAATTGCTTTAATCAAAGAAAAAATGCAGTCCTCAACAGAGTATTAATAACCTCAACCTCAGCAGAAAGACATTTGGTCATGTGAAGTGGGATTTCTTTTGGATCACAGACAAACCTCACTCCAAAGTAATGTCAGATGCTGAATTTTTCTCTCTGTAGTGATAACATTCAATGTAGCAACAGATTAAATTCCAGGAAGGAGGAAACAGATCTGGTTGGGTTTTTTTGGCATTTTATGCTCAAGCTGCAGACGCTTGAGTATATCCAGGAATATTCTGAAAGAAAATGGAATTTTTCTATTTTTTTAATATATAGGACCACCATTAAATATTTGAGTACATTATTCTTCTATTGCCCTTTGGGCTTGGAGGACATATATGTAGTTCCATAGAAGTCCACGTAGTCACAGAATGCTATAGAGCATGACATTTTCTCATTAAGATTTTCTGTGATTTTTTTCATGTCTGTTTCTTCTGTCCAGTTGATAAAATCAATTACAACTCGTTCAATTTTCCGTCTATTATAGTTAGAGTTGGCACAGTCAGAGGACAAAACTCCCACAGGGTACAAATGCTCTGAAATCAGCATGTTAAGGGTATCATTTCAGAATGGTGAGGACCAAGAATTCCCACTGAGAACAATGGAAAATAATGTTTGCTTGTTTTATTGTCTTCTCTAATGCCTGAACAGGCTGTGAAGTCCCAAGGACTTATGAAAACATAAGCTTCAGGTTCTAGCCTGGGAGCATGTGTTGTGAGGGATCTTGTTTCCTGCCATATGGTCATGTGAGAAGGTCTTTTAATTTCTCTTCTAAAAGCAAGATCTAACACCAGCTTCACTAATCTCACTTCTTTCTTCTCAGCCTGTGTCTATATTCACAAAATTTGTATCTTTTGTTTGCAATAAGTAAAAAAGAAAAATATTGTGGGTGGTCTTCTTTGGGTAATTACTGACAATAGAAATATAACAATTCTGTTACAAAACTGACAGGTTTTCTCAGCGAGTTGTCCTAATCACTTGACAATGATAGGTCAGAGGACTGCTGTGATCTTGCTTCTTTTAAACAAACTGCTATTTCTCCTTGGTTTTGTTTTTGTTTTTTTGTTTTTTAAAAAGGGGCTGCATCTGGATAAGGCAGCTGATGCCCCTCTGTTGGGAGCTGTGTTTCTTGCTGGACACTTGAGCTTCAGCATGTGGTCATGAATTGGTGGTGGTGGTGGTGATTCCCTTCTTAAGGCACTCTCATACTCTTCAGTGGCCTTTTTCTTAGAGGCAGAGCAGTTTCACCGCTGACTTCAGGTGTGCTCTTTGAATGCCACTTTTCCAACTGCTCTGTGGTTCAAATGAGTTCATCCATCCCTGACACTTGCACAAAAACACTCTAGAAATGTATTATTTAAAGCCTGCCTTCCTTGGTGTTTCAGAAATAAAGGTGTAAACTTTCTTTAGAGGCCTGAGAAAAGAAATATTTCCTTTGCTCTTGTAGGAAGAAGTGAAAGGCCAGGCTTTGAGCTGCATGCATACTCCCAGAGGGCCCTTATGGCAGGAGACGTGTGAATTACCAGAGAAGATATTGTCGTCTTCCTCACTGTACTGAGGATGCTGAAGCCACCAAGGAGTGTTGAGCTGACACCTTGCCACTACTGTCACCAGAGGGGTGCTGTGATGTTAACTGGAGCAATCAGCGTGTCCTGCATCACACCTTCCCCTAGGCCAGGGAGGTGGGAACTGCTCTAAAAGGTTCTAAAGGTCTCTTATGGATTTATGACACTTCCATGCTTTCTGTTATTGCCTGTTTGACTAGTTGCTCAAGGTAGAAAGCAAAACAAGGAGTGTAAAATGAGCACTGTATGATAAATATATTTTGAAGGGCCTTGTGAAGGGCTGGAGTCTGGAGACTTAGCATAAAGAGTGTGAGGAGGGCTGGCTGGATCTTATTGGTATTTTAATGAAATGTGTTTTTTCATTTTCTTATAAAGGCTTTGTTGGGAGTGCCCATTTGAAGGAAGGTGTGAAGAAAAGCACTTTTTAGAGTCAGAACTCTTTGTCTCTAGGGTACAAAAGTCTCCAGTTTTCTAAGCCAGAACTGGGGGTCTTCTTCTGCAAGTCAACAATTTTGCAAAATATAAGCCTGTGAAGGCTCTCAATAGATGGGCTTTTCACCCTGTTGCAGGATGAAAACAAGTTTTAAAGCTTATGAACTGGAATTGCTGGTCTCCGGGTAGCAGTGCATGGTGAGCATTTCCCTTACAAAAAAAAATCAGATAAATACTCCAGAATATTGCACTAGCAATCCCAAGTAGAGCTGTAAAAACAGTGTACAGAGGATGTGTTGGAGCAGAATGGTGACAAACTGCAGCAGTTTCAGGGAAGCATCTGTTTGTGTGGTGGTGTGGAGAACAGAAGCAGTTGGTGTGTCACGTACAAGAAGTACCTCTCGTTGGAGCACGTCTCTGTAAAGCAATAGAAAAGAGCTGAGCTTTTTGAAGCATGGTATGTAAGAACATCTGCCCTTCAAAATGACAGTAATGCATCAGGTAAATGGAGGCAAGCTAGAGCTTCCTGCTGCATCTGACATAATTAAAGGTGATGAAAAAGTACTGCTGTTGCAATGGGGGGATATGGTTTACTCCATCTATCCCAAAGAGTGCCATTGTAAGAAGAGCGGAAACAGGAATAAAGATGCACCAGATTTGTACCAGCAATAGAATTTCCCAGTACAATTTCTACAGTTTTCATCAGAGGTGCTTGGTAGCCCCTCTACAAAATGACTGTTATTTCTGGACATGTGTGAAGTGTTATGATACAATTCCATGGACTCTGTCAGGTTACATCTTGTTGCAAGGGACAAATCCTGTGCAATGGCTTAGCCCTCCAACTTCTGTTCTTAGATTAAATCTTTGAGTAACTCTCCAGACAGTATGAGAATTGACAGCCTTAGATCAGTTCAGGAGGCAAGGGTCTTGTAGTATTAGCTCCCCACTCTGTGCTCAGTAGTCTCCTTCTCAAACCCTATAATAAAAGAATTTAAATAAGACAAGACTGGTATCAAAATCTTAAATGGAATATGCAAAATAAGAATAATAAAATAGGAGTGACCCAAGTAATAGAGTTTCGTGAGGAGACTGTGAAACACAAAACAACAACAAACAGCAAACAAATAAACAAAAAATTCAGGCTGGGCAAATGACTGCACAGATTTCAATTTAGATAGAATAAATGCATTAAGGCCAGCAAGAAGCCATTTAAATATTCAAGCTGAATAAGAACCAAAGCATGCACCAGAGTTTTGGTTGCCTCAGTCATTAGCCAAGAACAGATGTTAAAGATGATCAATAAAGGGAATATACAGGTCTTTGCAACACAGCTAATATAGAATGAAATGGCAAATCAGAGTAAAAGGTCACACCCAATTGCTATGCTGTGGCCAAAGAAATATGATGCAGTGTTATTCAGGAAGAAGAAAGAAATGGAAATAAATGGAAAGGAGGAAATTTAAGAAACAGGGCCTATATAAATCTTTTGCCTTATCTACATAACTAGAAATAAAAACTAGCATCCATTGGGAGATGTCACTGAAGCAATGCAAAACATGAGAAAAAGCATCCCTGAAAGAATAAAAGGGCAGCACCCACTGGACATTTTAATGTAAAATGTAGCAGATTTTATTACAAACATAGTCTCCCAGCCAGCTCCTGGGTGAAATGTTTGACCCTGGGTGAAATGTGTGACCCAGTGCCATGGCTGACATGTCATGGGACAAGCAAACCTTGGCGCTTTCTCTGTCCAGAAGGGAAGGACTTGATAATACCTACTCAAAGCCTACAGTAAATCAGCTCCACTGTTGGCAGCTTTTGTATCCTTCTCAAGCTGAAAACCTCCTAAAATGGCTTTCTGAGTGGTTCCTGGTCCTCCCCTCTTCACCAAAGTTTAGTCATGGTTAAACCTGTGATGTCCTTCAACTTCCTTGGGAATTATTTGGTCTGTCTTGGTGGACGACGAGTGCCATGAAGAACTGTGGTGTATCAGAGCTTCGGCAATGGCAGGAGCAACTCACTGGTGCAAGCAGAGAGGTTCCTGGCTGAAGGTTGCTGTTAAGTGGGCAGGAGTCTCACAAGAACTGTTGGCTCTGTTCCATGGAGAGGGAGCTTCCAGCCAGCAGGTCTTGGATGGTGAGGTCTCTATGTAGGGTGGCAAAACTGGGAATTCCTGAAGGAGAATAACAGTCTTTGCTGATGCTCTCACTTTTGTTGCATTTAGGAAAATGAGTCTTCAGGTGAAATTTTTCCTCTGTTTTTGGAGGGGGATAAATGAACAAGATTTTTAAAGATTATACCAAGACTACAGTTGACGTACGCTGCTGATCTCTTATGCAAATAGAAACAACTCTACAAGGCTTTGAAATTTTGGCTAATCATTCAGCCAAAATTGCTACTCTATATTAATAATAAAGACATCTATTTATGATTATGTTCTGGATTCACTAATCCAATCACAAAGGCCTTTGCTCTGTAGTTTCTTTGTACTCATATTTCTTTTTTTTTTAATAGAAAAACAATTGGAAAAATAAATAAATAAATGGATTACAGGAACAGAGAGGAATGCCATTACTATTCATGTTCTTCCCCTTTCAGCATTTGCATGATAATCATTTAATAGCAGAATATAATTAGGGCAACTAGGGAAAAATGTATGGCTTTCTGTTATGTGATATCATCCTTATTTGCCAATACTGTGAGTGCACAAATGACCCACAAAGATTTCACTTGAAAATACATATTGCACACTGGTGCAGGGGTTACATCAGGGCCTTTTGTGAATAGAAAGGCATGTCTTAGAACTGTTCCAGGCTGTTTTTCTCCTCAAAAGAGAGAGATTAACTGAGATTGGCTGTTTTATTTTTTATTTTCCCTAGTAATTTTACAGACAGGATTATTTGTAATCCAGTTTTCTGGAAAGAACTAGTTCATGCTCAGCAATTTAAAAGTTTCCGGCTCCTTTTCCTTCCAAAACTGCTTTGCTGCTTTCTGCACACAGCCCTCTGCTCTCACCTCTCCCTGTGCTGTCTTCTCTTCTCAGGGTCTTCTGGGTTCCAGCTGCTGTAGCATTATGGATACTTTCTCCTGATCCTTTCAGCTCAGTAGAGGAGAAGTTATCACTTGATAAAAATAAAGCTGGCCAGAAAAATATGTTGTTCCAACTCTTATTAATCAGATACAAAGGACATCCGCCAGGCAATTGAAGATATGATAGTAGTGATCTGGAAGCACCAGAAATGGGTAATTTCTGCTGTGTCTGCCCCACCTCATTATCTCCTCCCATCTCCCTTCCAGACTATCACCTATACATCTGCCATGTCCCTGCTGTGCACAAGGGGCATCCTTGTGTTACCACACATCTCCATCCTCCCTTCCATTGCTTTGAGTTTATGCTATTCAAGACACATTAGGAGATCTTCTGGTCTTTTCTGGGTAAGGGACAGACCAGACATGCTGCAGATGTAGAAAAGATTGCTACAGCATTGCAGCAGGGTTGTTCCAACAGCCTTCCAACAGGGTTGTTTATACACATGGAACTTAAGGACTGCCGTTTTCCTTTTCCTTATTTCCTCTTTTTTGGGGTCTTTTTTTTTTTTTCTTCTGCTGAAACCCTTTTTCAAAGAGATACTATTTTGCAAAAATTTAGTCTCATGAGCTGTATTTCTCAGCTGGGCAAATTTCTGCTATATTCATGTGATGAGATTATTTATAAGATCTTTAACAAGTACTGTTCATTTCACAGATTATGACTGCAGCCTCCACACAATGGATAGTGTTGGCAGGGGAAACATAATTCAGTCAGAAGGCTCAAGAAATAATCTGTCATATGTACAAGGAAAAACTCAGTAAAGATGTTTCTGGAAGACTAAAGTTTATGGTTTTGTGTGCATATGATATGGAGTGCTGCTGGTAGCAGTGGTGAAAATGAAGTTGGACAAAAGCAAAAAATGCTCATCTTTTTTCACTTTGCTTTTGTGACAATCTTTTAACAGTGTGGGACTTTGCTTTTTAGGAAAGAAGTTTATGGTTTTGGGGGAAGTAATTTCGTATAGGCAAGAGTTTAGTCATACAAGTATTGGGTTGCCAAAGGACTTGGATTCTAGCAGTCTCCCCTTTTCTCATGCCTGTAAGGAAAGATGTGCCCTGCATAATCAAAGGGTGATTTTCAATGTCCTGCAAAGCCATCCCACAACCTCTAGCATTGTTTAAAGATGAATACAGCTGGTGAAACAAAAGCAAGTTTTTTGCCCTCTGCTGCTCTGGAAAGCAGCCCTGGTCCATGTTCTTGTCTTTAGGGACCACAGCCTCCTTGTGACTCTGCTTCAGTCCTCTGCAGTGCAGTGGCATCAGCCTTCATACTTTCCATCCTCTCTCCCTGCTGCCATTCCTGGGAAACACTTGGGTCACTGCTGGGTTTGCTGCCCTTCCTGCTGTGAGGCAGGGGTGCAGCAGGGGCGCTGCATGGGTCAGAGGTTTCTGCCAGTCCCTTCTGAGCTCTCAGGGGAGCTTGCAATTGTCCAGATGCTTGTGGGCAGAGGAGGAAGCAAGGAAAGCATGTGGGATTGAAGTGGTGCCTCTGCACATCCCACAGCTCCCAGGCTTTCCAGCTCCCGGCTGCTGCAGGGCACTGGGCAGTGCGGACAAGGTATTTTCTCCTCAGATAGCGTGTGCAGAGGTCAATGGCAGTAGCTTAATGCTTGTTATTTTTGCCTATAACTGGTATGGGTAATATTCAAAAGGAAAATGTGACTCATAACTTCTGGTTGCTTTCACTCACTCTCTTTTTTAGGGTGCACATATTTATGTGCCAGTTGCATCAATTAAATAGCAACCAATCCAAGTGCATTTACAGTCTGCCTTTAAAATGCAATTCCATATTGTACTTTCCAATTAAGCATGAGCAGATTAAGGGGATGCATTGTTCTCTTGGGTTAACTCTACCATATTTTCATTGGGTGGATATGCCCTCACAAATCCAAGTTTTCTTTTTGTGAAAAGAAAAGGAAGTGCATGGTCAAAAAGCAGGCCAATTTTTACCAAACAGAATCATCTGAGAGGAAAAAAGGACGAGTCCCCTTCCTCCCACTTTTTTATTTCTGTTGTTGTTTAATTGTTTCTTCGATCCAGTGGTTTAGTGATTTCACATCTATTTAATTAACAAAGAAATGGATAGGATGCACTGAAAAACAAGAAAGGAAGATCAGATAGACAAATGGTCTCTGTAAGTTCACAGTTCTTAAAACAGATGTTCACCTCCGCTGGCTATGGTATATCATTATCTCCAGGAACCCTGAAGAGAAAGCAAAATCCTTCATTACTTGTAGGAAAATTAGAACAGTCTTACAGGACTAAACACCAACCCATTTCATCAGATCTCATCTCACTGCTGTTGTATTACTCACAAGTCAACAAGTATGTGTGTCTAGGGAAACTGAGACTGCAGGTATACATTAAAGTTGTCTCTGGAATGAGGGACTAAGGAGATGTGATGATGAGGTGGTGTCTAAAGCAGCAGCACCTAAATGGTGGGAGGCTGAGGCAATTCCTCTGTTATTTATTTGGTGTAAAGGTAAGATGTCAATTGTCTCTCAGACCTCTTACTTGCTTTTTTAACAGGGTCAGCTTATTATTGAAGTGGGGCTGCCCGACTATTACCTATATTTGCCTGAGCCTGTGACTGAAGGGTTAGGGAGTGTGTGGAAAAGTATATTGCCTCTTGCTTTCTTTTTTCTATTTTCACTATATGTTACAGACAAAAATAGGTAAAATATTAGTCCAGTGCTAAGAAGTCTTCATCTCTTCTGCCAGGAAAAAAATTAATAATTATGGGAATCTCTCTGTCCTGTCCTAGGGAGATAGACAAGAAATAGATAGACAGCAGAAGTTTGCCCATGTAGTCAAATGCATATGCAAATACATGCACAGACACACCTGTGCAGACTGGCCACTGCCTCTCTCTCTGCCCTTGAATCTGGTTTCCCCACCTGTGGGGCAAGAAGTGCTAGGTGTGTGAGCAGTTGGGTGGCAAACATGGAAAAGGCCCTTGGAAAATGTACCCCGAACACTTCAATTAGTGGTGCCCCAGATATAGCGTGCCTTGTGATTGTGCTTTATTGCTCTTGCTGTCTCCACTAACTTTTAATCACAGCTGAGGATTTCCAATCTGACTGCCATTTCTGACTTCAAGTGTATTAAAAGGAGTATTCAGACCCCCAGATAACAGCATGGGGGGATTTGCTAGGCAGGAAGCACAAGAGGGACCCTCTCTGCTTCCCCTCTAGCTTTCACCCTTCACCCTTACATCAGAGCCCTGGTAGTGGAAAAGAAAGGTTGAAATCAATATAAGAATAAATTGCCACGTGGTCCTTATTGTGGAGACAAGATTTCTGCAGAAAATCCTTGTAATCAGAAAAGAAGGAAGATGAGATTAAACTGATTAAACTGAGAAAGTCAAAAAAGGACAACTTGAAAGATTAGCTCGAGGACGACTGAAAAGCATAATCTTCCATGCATGTTAAGTAGAACAGTCCCTCTCTGTTATCAGCCCCTTCATCTGGTGACCTTCTGTTGCATTAGCACAGAGCTACTTGATCCAAGGCAAATAGTGAAAATTGAAAAGCCAGAATGCCAGTGATTACAACAGGTATCAATATTACTGCAGTGATGGTTTGTTATCATTAGGGAGCTCCATCACAGCCCATTCTGGAAGCAAAAGGAACAGAAAATCACAAGTCATTACACTTGTGACAGGCAATAGAAGAAAAGACCTTGTGTTACAGTGGAAAAGCCTTTTTCATCTGCTTCAACATCTAAAATTACAGCATCAGAACAGGAAAAGAGATGGGGGAAAGCAATTCAGGAGCTCACCTGTGTTTCTTTCCCTGGAAACAACTGAGCCTCAGTAGGTTGCACCAAGCCAGTGTGTGGTACCCTTTTCTTCTGGAGTGAGAGGAAACAAAAGGCCTGTGTCAGTTTTACTGGGTCAATGACCTTTTCTTGCTCCACATCCCCACCTTTATAGGAAATCTGTTCCTGTGTGGTCCCAGCAGCAGCAGCAAGGCTTCAGCCTTACAGCTCCACATTGCAGGGCTGCATGTCTGAACCTGGTGTGGTGCTGTTCAAGGGCAGCATCTTCTTTCTCCCTTCTGCTTCAGAGATGTAGGAAGGTCTGGAAGGAGAAAGGGTTGCTCTAGCCAAGGGTTGTTTAGCTCAGGTACATCGCATATCACATCTTAAGTTAAAAAGGAATATTGCTCCTGATTAGACACACATTTTGTGCTTTGGAAATATGCTTAGCACCACATTTTTAGAAGATGATTTCATTGTCTTTCCTTTTAAGTTGGCAGAGACCACAAAAACTAAAAAGTGGAGAGTGGTACAGGTTTGTGACTGTGTGCTTCACTAGTTACATTTTCTATAATGCTTCACACTTGTGCCTGATTTGTCCTTTTCTCAGTTCCCCTTGCTCTGTGCCCCGCCCCCCCCCCCCCCCTCATTTTTGTCTTTTTATCCCACTATTGCCCAAAAATGTATTCTACTCAGGCACGCTTTTCTTTGTCAGAAGCCTGGAAGTCTACAGGGATATTAATCTTTGTTGCAATGTTGCTGATGTAAATGGAGAAGCAGCATGACTCTGAATCATTTGAATGTTTTGACTGAATCCTAGATTTGTCACTGAGTTAGTGTTTCATTTTGTTTGACTTGGTGCAAGTTAGTGCTTCTGTTTCCCCTGTGCCTGCCTGTGTTGGTCTCTCTCTAAGTTAGGCAGGATGTCTGCATAGGTCAGAATTGTTTCTTACTGGGCACTTGTTAAGTTAAAAATTGACAAAAATACTGTGGTCAGCTGTCATTAGTGGAAAAAGACAGTGTCTATTTTTAGATAATTTGTCATCATTTTTAAATCCACAACACTTCACATTAGAAAAGCAAAAAGCATTAGTGTAAACAGCATCAGGCTTAAATGTTTTGAAAAATCTGGGGGGAAAAAAAGGCCCTGCTACCAGTGAAATTTAATCTAGCTCCAGGATCTAGAGAACAGACCATTTCTGGCAACGCTCTTTATCATTCATTTGAAAGATCTTATCTGCATATAGCACTAATGTCAGTAAATGGAACTAAATAGTACAGTCTTACCTTGTGTTTCTTTACTGGAGAAGTAAGGATCCCACTACATTTTTGCTCCCAGAAAGCTTTTGCCCTTTTGTCAGTAGGGTGGGTCAAACCTAATCTAGGTAGGAAGAAGCAGTACTATTGTCTTGGGAGAGTTCCTACTTCTATCATGCCTGAGTTTGTCCTCAGTTTGCTTAAGTCTCAATGAGAAGAGGTTTTCAGTTCAGGAGGTAAAGGGATTCATTAGATCTCATTCCCAGAAATGTCTACCTGATTGAGAAAGAGTCCCCTCAGGGGTAATGCTCATAAGCAGGTGGAGGCTGAAGGGCTGAAAAATGACCCATTTTGAAGTTTATCTAATTAGCTTCAAATATATAAGTTAGGTGTTTTGCTAGATGGATTAGCGTAATTATCTTAGTGCACCTATTCATGCTAAGAATGTCAGAAAACCTGAGAACAGAGGAGCTCAGAGAAAAATCACAGTGGCTCAGCCTGTTGACTGCCCTGACCCACGTGTAATTGTGCTGCAGAGGAAAGAGAGAAAGCTGGGAAAAACACAAGGTGAGAGAAGCTGCTTCAAAGACAAAATATTGACAGCTGACCTACAAATAAATTGGCAGGGATCTACCTCGGCCCAAATTCCTTACACAAAAGTAGTACAGAAAAATCATCCCAAGTGCATGCAGCCATTGCATAAAGGCAGTATCCTTATTGTTACACCAGCAATTCAGTCTGAGGTATTCACTGTAAGCTCTGTATCTTTAGTTTGGCCTCTGTCACTGAGCCATATTTAAAATGAATGAAAGGATTTTTCTTCATCTTGAAAGTTCTTCTTCTGATGGAGAATGGTTTACTATTTTATTGTTTGGTTACAGGTTTTTTTTCTGATCCATTGCTAACATAGATCCTGCACATCTTGTGATATCAGTTAAAAATTCCCTTGAAAGACAGTCAATAGCTATGAAATAGCTCTTCCCAAAACCAACTTCCATTTCTTTTTTGGAGGAAGAGGATGGGGAATTAAAAAAAAAAAGAAGAAAGAAAAAAAAAAAAAGAAAATGAACATGGAAGTGGGGTCAGTTTCTGTATTACTAAGCTTGTTTTTTTTAGGATTTGTTTTTTAGGTACACATCTGCCATGATGTATAGCAGCAGACTGGAGAAAAGAACAGCACTGCTAAGTAAACCTGTGACCAATCAATGGCTCTTCCAATAGTTTCTTTTTAAACAGTCAGTTCTTCACTTGTATGGTTTGTTCCACCCACAGAAATCTTGTGCAAATCTTTGGCTGATGGCCCAACTGCTTCAGTGCCACACAAAATCCAGTGGCAACTGGATTTATTTCCCCACCTTGCTGAATGCCCTCTTTTGCTCCTAATTCACGCTGTCTCTGTGCCCCCTTTCTCTAGGATTAGCTGAGTTTCCAGCTAATGGTGTTTCTAAGTGTATCAAGTGTGTGGTGTTAATTTCCCCAGCATCTCATTGACTTTCTAGTCAATATTGCCGTGAACCTTTCAGAGCCACTCTTGTGTTCAAGGTATTGTAAATGAATTTAATCAGTGGAATGACCTGGTTTTCAGCAGGGTTGTGCACCCTTGGTAACCATGCAGTCCCCAGGCGACCAGCACCCCCTCTGCCCCTTGATTCACCAGGGCTTTGAGTCATGCCTGTAGAGGTTAACACCAGGATTAAAATACCCTTAAGAATGTTCAAAATAGTCAGTTTCCCCAGTAAGTTATTTTTTTGAGTTGAAAAGGCCTGTTTTACCAAAATCTAAATTTTTCATGTGAAAAATGTTAATTATTACCTTTTTGTCATGAAAGAACATCTAAGGTCTAAGCACCAGGTAGTAATCTTAACTGGGCCCAACCACTTAATTGGTGTGTGAAATTTATCTGATTTAATTTGATGCATCATTTATAACAGAACAAGTCACCTTTAGCATTACAGCTTCCTGTTATGTTTCCATAATGTGAAATTGAAAGGATGAAAATCAGGACATGATATTTTAATTTTAAAAAATTTGAATGGTTGTGATTTAGTAATCACAACTTGAAATAACTATTGTTCTTTTTCTTGTAATGTTTTCCATTTGGAATTTGGAATGAAAACAAACTTCAGAATGTGTCCGTTTCAGACAGTTTGAAACTTTCAAGTGACAACCAGCTTTATCTGCCTGTTTGTGCTGAAGTTATTTTATAGCTATATGAACTTTCTCCCTTTGTAGATTTTTTTCTTGCTGCTTTAAAGGCAAACATTTGTCCTTGAGTCACAGCAGAGGGCAATCAAATGGATTGAAGACCCAAGTTCTGCCCCCAGCCTTTATTTTTGGCAGAGCAGAGAAAGTAGAGGGAGATGTGTTCTGACATCTGTGGCATGTGGTGGTTGGTGAACTCACAACTTCACAGCTACGCTCCTTCCTCATACGTGCTCCTCTCCTGTCAGTTCCTCTCCGCATGCCAGAAGAGGAACTGCTGGCACCTGGAGAAGGAGGGCTCATCCTGGCTACAGAGGGACATTTGTTCTGAAGGAGTGGATTGGTATAAACATTTTTATGTGCACACACTGATGAGAGAAGAACTCGGAAAGAGAGACCCCAAGAGGCAAAGGGAGAAGCGAGTAGCTAGGAATTAAGTGGCTGGAAAGGAGAAAAGAAATCCAGACCCTGCAATTATATGTGCCTTTTAAGCCTGTTTCTGGGAGGTGACATGGAAAAGACTTAGGAGGTTCCCACCAACAAGCAGGCTGCTTGCACTGCCAGTTCATGGCTTAAGGCCAGATTCCTATCCAGCTGCCAGTGCCATTGTGCCCTGCAGGATACCTTAACTGTTCTACCTCTGGATGGGTTTTAGCACCCTCCTGGTTAAACCCCTTTGTTTCCTCAATGGCTCTTCTTCAGAATACGGTTTTGATTTTGGAAATTAGGGAGAACTGTCATTTTTAGTGAGATTTCAGACATCTACTTGACATTATTTATGCTATCTATTTAAGACATTATAGAAATCCTTTCAGCATGTTCCTATTTGAACATCAATGTGGCATTTTAAGAGCCATGCTTGTTGGTGCACTGTTTATGGTCTACACATAAACTCTTTGACTAAACACTAACAAATGTAGCTGTAGCAATAAAGAAGTGAAAAGAATGGTAACTACTGGAGAACTAGCATCAAGGAAAGTGCAAGGTGATGAGTTCATGTTCTAAGGACACTGGTGGAAAACTAGGTGCTTTTTAGGACAGGTGGGCATGGACGGGGCATATTTGGAATGCTCTGATATTCTTCTTGATGCATAGACAACTCACAAATGTCAGGACATCTCTTCCTGTTATTACTAAGTTATTACTTATATTTAATTACTGCTTTGTACCCTCTGAGGGCTGACCTTCATAATCACACAAGCTGAATTCATATAGATTTTTTTTTTACTTGCTGCAGATAGATCATAAAAGACCAACCCTTATTATCAATCAAGTCCTCTGTTAGCACTGCCATTCAAGCCTTTCATGCTTCTTCATTTGTGTCCCTGCTACTCTAGCAGGAAACTTGCTTGAGAATGCTCTTCTCATTTACTGCACACATCTCCTTAAGTCTGGGCTATTTCTCTTTCACCTGACACTTTCCCCAGGCTACAAAAAAATCTATGTTTCTCCTATTTCCATCTCTTTGCAGATGGAATGCCTGTTTGCTCCCACCTTCTGAACAGACACGAATCTGAACTTTTCACATTTTAGGTGACAGGATAGTATTGTTAGGGATCTGAGCGGAGGTTATTTTTGATTTAGCAGTTGAAACTCAAACTTGCAAAAATTCAAAGAAGCTAGCCTCATAGTCTGAGGTAATGTAGTCTTGTGGTACATAGGAGAGCAAGACTTAATCCTCTCTGTTCTGTTTAGCACTTGGTTACCTGTAAAGTACCTCTCATTTCAGGAGCAGCCTGGTTTTGGTCCTGTTGGCATTGCCTATGTGTTTGAGAAGTTTTGTGTCAGCCATCTGTGTCGTAGAAGCTGCAGGTGGATGCATGGTGCCAGCAGGAGCTGTGCCAGACCTTTCCTCATGCAGCACAAGAGCAGTAGTACTGATACTGTGGGAATTAGTATTATTGTCAGTCACTTCTTGTTTAACTCGGTTTGAAATGAGCTCGGAAAAGCTGAAGAATGGCTTAATAGTTAACTGCAATTTGGCTGAATGTCAGGCAGTGCCTTTGGGTCTGTAAAAATTTGCAGTGATTAAACCACCTTCTTAAGAAACCTGTTTTGCTGAGCACTTTGCATATGTGTTTCTATTGTCCTTTTGGTACACTTCATGAGTACAGGGCACAAGATGGAGGCAGTGTTTCTCTTTGAAATCAATGAACAAGATACATGGAAAAGATTAAGTAAGGGACTATTGACTTGTAGATCTATGATATGCCTCACAGAGCTGGGGCATTCAAAATACTTATTTCCAAAATTGGTGAGAATGGTTCCAAAAGATCAGAACACACTTACTACACTTACTGCATGTTAATGTCTGCACTGATTTGGAGTTGAGGATTAGGGATCCTTTGCTACCAAATCCCCAGAAAATGTTAAATGGATGGAGCCTTGGAGGGAATGTAAGCAGTAATTGCTGATCTTTGGGCTGGCATGTTTTCCCTCCTTGTGTCTTTGTTTGCTGGCCTCAGACATGGCTTGCAGTCTGGAGGCAGATTTGCCTGGTTGTTCCCAAAATCCAAAATATGTGAGATCGTCTGCATTTTTGAAGGAATACATGATTTGAACCCACTCTGTGGGTTCCTTAGCTAGTGTGTGTCATGAACCACCACATTTTGCAGTTACAGAGAGAACCTGAAGGGTCTGGTAAGACTGGTGCTGCTTCACTCTCCCTTTTAACAGGTCTCAATAAAATTACCAAGATAATATCAATAAAAAATAGTGACCTTAATAAAATTTTCTTTCGAAACTCTGAAATGACCATATGCTGGAACTTCAGAACTTCTTCTGATGTAGTATAAAGTAATTCATTGGAGGTTTATGGATCTAGGGGTTGGACTAGATGATCTCCAGACATTCATTCCAACCCTAACAATTCTGTGATTTATAGTGGCTGAAGATGTGTTCCATTGCTTTAAAACTGCATTCTTCATACCATAGTTGCCACAGTTGTTTTTTTCCCCATGGCACAAAGTAAGTCCTTGTAATTATTGCCCTGGATAAAGCTGCAACTTTGCATGAAATGCTGGCAAAAAATGTAACCATCACCAGGTATTTCCAGATGTCTATGAATGAGTAAGTGCAAGAATAATGAGGCTGCAGCTGCTGTTGTTACTGCTGTGTACAAATGTGACCAGGAACCCTTGTCTGGACTCAGCCCTTCTCTGTTATCTGCCACTCAATAACAGAACAAAAAGATGGTTTGAACAGTCTTTTGGACAGAGACCAAGTTTTGCATTATCTGTTCTGGAGAAAAGCATGAGTGTAAATAAAGGCACATACCCTGTTTGCCCTCAGCTACTGTGTGTGCCTCGCGTGCTGCAGGCTGGATAAGCATGTGCCGTTTGCTGTCAGCACAGGTCTGTCTGCACGGAAAGGAGTTCTGTCGCATGCAGATGTAGCCAGGGAAAACCTTTTGTTTGTACAAGAGGCTTACTGACACTAATTAAATATTTTCTTTATTTGGAAAGCAGACAATTCATGACTACCTACGTGCCCCCAGATTTACACAAATAGTTGATTACAAACCTCTTATGTTCCTGAAGACTGAGAGGGAATTCCTATTTTAGCCCTGCTGAAATGACAGAAGTAGGCAATTCACGTAATGGCCTGTTAGTCAGTTATTAAATATTGCTCTTCAGCAAAATTGCTAATGATGATGGTCTTTCTATGCTACCTTTAGAATAGTGCAGAGTATATTCTGAAGAAAGATTATCTTGGATATGGAAGGCCACTAGCTTGAATGCTGTCCAAATCAACCAATTATCTGTGACAATCAACTAGCTCTGCCAGGCCACACAGAGATTAGTTGCTATATAAAGTTCCATGCTTTAAATTAAATGGCTAATGATAGAAAGGTGAAATTGTTCAGAGGAGGAGGCTTGATTTTTAGAGGAAGGATAAACTTTTAGCAGAGTTTGGCTTCCTCCTGTGGGTATAAGGACCATTGTTCTGAGTAAGTGTCTTCATCATCCTTTACAAGCTATTTATAAAAACTGTGCAAGGATAGCTAATCTAAAATCCTTCAACCAACATCATGCTGTCCAGGTATTTGCTGCTGTGTGCAGGGAGGGAAGTGTTGAACAGGTATGAGATGTGACAGAAGCTGGCTCTGTTGAGTGAGATAAGCAGTACGGCTGACTTCTGATGGCATACTGTGCTGGTCTTGGCTGGGGTAGAGTTAATTTTCTTTGCTGTGGCTGGTATGGGGCTGTGTTTTGGATTTCTGCTGAACACAGGGTTAATAATATAGATTTTTTTTTTAAATTGCTGAACAGGTCTTACACAGAGCCAAGGCCTTTTCTGCTTTTCATACTGACCTGCTGGTGAGGAGTCTGGGGGTGCTTAGGTGGTTGGGTAGAGACGCAGCCAGGACAGGTGACCCAAACTGATAAAAGGGATATTTCAGACTGTCTTACATCATGCTCAGAATGTAAAGTGAGGAGAAGGAGGAAAGGGGGGCGGGGGGGGACATTTGAAGTGATTTGTCTTCCCAAATAACCATTACACATGATTAGTGCCCTGCCTTCCTGGAGGTGGCTGAACACCTGCCTGCCCATGGGAAGCAGGAAATTAATGCCCTGTTTTATTTTGCTTGTGTGAATAGCCTTTGCTTTCCCCAGTAAATTATTTTTATCTCTACCCGAGTTTTCCACTTTTTACCCTTCCAATTCTCTCCCCAGTCCTGCTGCTGGGGAAGTGGTTGTGTGGTACTTGATGACTGTCTGGAGCTAATACATATACTCAGAACAGAGATGAAGGAGAGGAGCACATCTCATTCTTTACACATCATAAAAAAACTTAACTACTGGTCAAGCACATGAGCTTTAGCTATGATTGCTAGAAATCTTTACTTCTGTCCTTGCAAACAAAGCATCATCTGCAGCTATTGGCAAAAGAAATACTTGTCCTCTGGGCAGTACTAGAGAAATGTTGATTTGGGACAGTTATACAAGGAAAGAAATTTTGACTGATTGCATCTTAAAAGAGTTTAAAAAACAGTGTCTGGGCAGAGAGAGATTACCATGAAGAAACAGGCCAAGGAGATATGAGGTTCCACTCAGAGTAGCTTGCTCAAGCTTACCTGCATCAGAAAGTCCCGGTTCAAGTGTCAAATGTCTGCAGAGGACATGTGGTACTGTCGCTCCCACTGCTGTCCAAACGAAGAGGCAAGGAAGAAATAAGCAGGAGGAGGAAGATGCTGCCTTTTCCAGGATGAGATGCAAATGGGAAGAGGAGGAATATGAGTAACCATGAGCATAACCTGTGGGCTGGAGACTTCTGCTCCTCACTCAGCTGGCACTTGGCTGCATTAATCCTGCACCCTAAATCTCTTCCTCATCCTCTGCCTGGTCACCAGCAAGTGGTGAGTTTTGCCAAAGCAATGAAATATGGTCTTAAGTCACAGGGCCAAGCCCTCACTGAATGCAAATAGGAATGACTCCATTGCTTTCACTGCCTAAGGTTCTTGCCCTCAGTTTTCAAGATGCTTTTAAGTATTGGATACAAACAACCTGCCACCATGGGTACACTTTGGTTTAGAGTGGATTTTTCACTGCTCTAACGTACCTATTAATTGCAGTAATGTTTTGCTGCACTCCTTTGGATTAAAATGCTATTTCTAATTGTCAGTTAATGGGTTTTAGTGAAAGTAATTTCTTAAACATTATGTACTCAGTTTAAATCTAACCGGGTAACTAAACATTAAAGTAACAGGGGGGAAAATCTATATTGCTCTAATTTGTATTGTGTGTTCTTTTCACCAAGTATAATTGCTATTGAATGCCTAAAGCAGCATTCTCCAAAGCATGAATAACCAGAAAAAAAGTTGCAATTGTACGTAAAAAGCAGTGTCATACCTTGCTAGCATGAACATGGGATGAAGAGACAAGAATTATGTAATATGATGCTCTGTGTCCATTGCTGTTTTGTGAGGAGATCGTGAGCATAAAAGATACATGCATGTTTTTGTTGGTAATATAAGCTACATGGAGGGCTAAAACCAGACTGAGCAAGTGTCTGTAATTGTATGATGGATAGGGTGATATTGGTGTCACTTTTTTCTTCAGTGCTGGAGAATAAACTCCATTTTCATATTTTCAGTGATGAGTGTCCCTTCTTAATGCACAGGGGGTTATATTGCCATAGACACAGCAGAGTGCTGTTCACACTGTTCTATGTAAGAAAGGAGCTGGTGTCCAAGGTATTGCTGCTGCTAAGAAGACTTCCAAGAAACTACAAAATGCAAAAATCCTGATTTTATCTTTGTTACTTGGAAATTAAATTACTCCAGACTTATCAATGGTATGTATAACCTTGCTGTCTATAATATTCCATCTGATATTTCATACCCAACAAGAATTTGATGTAAGAGGAAAAACTATCATTAAGGGGGTACTCTTGATGCTTTCATCATCCTAATGTGTTAACCAAAACTTTGTTAAAGCCCCATGTCTGACCAGCATAGCCATGCATAAATAATATCCTGCAGCTTCAGAAAACTCATCAGTAGCCTGTAAAGATGGACATCTTTGAGGGCCTTCATGACCTCATCCTCAAAGGTTATCCACAACATTTTCATGAAATCTAACTGACCAGATATGAGGTACACACTCCCTTGTCTTCACTGTCATGATCCAAAGAACTGCTTCCCATTCTGACTCTTATTCATGGCTATAGAGTGCACACCTACAAAAGAAAACTTATTATTAGGAGAGGAGGTATGAGCTGCTGTATAGCAGCCTTTTATTCACAAAAATACAGACCCTAATATTTATCTGGTGTCTGTCCCTTAACTTCTGCTTTCCAAACTCTAAAACCTGATACTATTTTTAATTTCTTATAGCCAGATAATTTCCGAAAAGGAGCTATAATTCTTTCTATGTTTAACTACTTGCTTGAAAAGTGGAAACGTTTGTGTGCTAAGTGATGAAACTTATGTGCTAAGCAACACATTAATTTTGTGATGTATGCTTTGCAACCTGCTTGCTCCTTCACCTGTGCTGTGTCTGCAGATCGAATCCCCCTGGCAGGTGCAGATTTATGGGGGATAAAAAGAGAACTTCATCTTCCTCACCCTCAGCTCTTGATTCACACCTTCCATTCATGACATCCACAGCACACGTTTACCCAGAGTTATGCTGGAGGTTATTTCTGAGTCCCTGTGCCTCATTTCAAAGGCAGACAGAGAGGGAGAAGTTTGAGCACTCAGGCATTTTGGGTCTGATCCCCACTTTGCTTCCCTTCATTGTGCACACCCACCACATGGAGGGGGCATAGAGATAAGTTTTTCTTTCAGCTGACATCTGGGAGACATCTGCTCCAACTTAATGTCCTCCTAATTTGTACTACTCCTTAGCAACCAGAAACAATCCCCAGTTCTCTCCTAAAAGTCAGCCTAACTTTTGAAGTAATTTTTTTTTTTTTGGTGGCCTGTGTGGAATCCATTTGCCGAAAATTACAGTGGTGTAAGACTCAAATCAGGTTGATTTTGGAAAAGGTGGTCCACATCTTCTCCTAGGTCAATGTCAATGGTTTTTCACATATTTTTGTGGAAACCAGTTGAACTAAATAACCTATTTCAGGCCTATCCCTTACCTTCCCCAGCTGTGCCTGGTCAGTTTTTCAGGATGGGTTTTACACCTGACTTTTGTGGTGAACTCAGTGGGAAGTTTTCCATCAGCCTGGGCCAGCAAAAGGACAGTGACAGACAGTTGTAGGGTAATACTGTGTCAAATTGGCACAGATATTTCTGCATGAATTTGTCACATTCTCAAGCAGAAACTGAAAGTTCAAAGGAGCTCTAGAGGCTCAAGTTGTTTTGTGGCACTGGGGTGGGTAGACCTGAAAGCATAGAAGCTCCTTGGAGCAGGACCATGTCTGTTTTGTTTAGTATTGTATCAAGCTTCACATGCTGTAAGTAAATAAAAATAACAGTGATGCTACAGTGCATTAGTGTCTGTGTGGGGAGCCCTGGAGTGGCTGCATTATTTGTGGCAGTGCAGACAGTGGAGAAACTCCTCTCTAAGGAGCTGTGGACAGCAAAGATTGTTCAGCCAGTGGTGTGACAGGGGTGTGGAGAATTGATTCTTACAGCGCTGTTTACACTTTACTAGCAGGGAGAGCAAATCAAAATGGCTTCAGACAGGAATTTCTAATCAAATTTGGGACCTCATGTGTTTATTGCTTTGCCTGTATTGCAAAAGTATCTTTCAGTATCTTCAGTACCTATTTATATAGAATGAGTAAGAAGTTCTTATGGTACAAGCATGCATGCATGCATTCAAAATAGCAAGAAATAAGAGGGTCAAATTCATTGACTGTAAAAAATTTGCTACAAAACTATTGAATATTGAAAACTACAGAGATTCAAATAACATGTAATAATAAAAGGAGTTGCTGTATATTTTATGGGTATTTTTAGTGATTTATGGGTATACTCCCTTATTAACCAAACATTTAGATTTATCTGTCCTGTTTTTTCAACTTTTCATCTCCTTCTATACATACATACATACATACATACATACATACATACACACAAGATAGTCCCTGTTGAATGTTGATGATGGGATTCTCAGCACCATTCTACTTTCACTCCACTTTCTCACAAGTCAGTGGTGACGATGGAAGGGTTTGTTTGCTGCTTGAAAAATAGTATATGTGGGAGCAATTTTGGAAAAGGTCTCTGGATCTGACATCTATGTGTCAGTGTTGACTTTGTTAGCTAATTTCAGAAGTGCTTCTAAGCTGCTGATTGCCAGGAGCTGGGACAATTCATAGAGGAGAGAACTACTCAGTCCTTTCTGCTGTGGCTTTTATATTTTTTCACCAGGCAGCTACTGGCAGGTGTTGGAGACAGGATATTAAGTTAAATGAAATTCTGGTCTGACCCCCATAGGGCAGTTCTTCCAGTTTTATTTAGAGCCACATCTCAGCAGTGGAACAGTCTGCAGCCTGATCCATTATCCAGTTAAAAGAACATGTTGCAACTCACTTAAAAGCAAATGCAGTCTTAAATTACACATACATAAGCTAAAAGTAGCCTCAGCTTAAATTAAAGGGTATGCTTTCCCAGAGGGGCAGCCAGCTCTGGTCGCCCAGAATGAGTCTTTTCCTGTGTGGGAGATTCTTTTTTAAGGCCGTATCTACTTGTGCCAAAATGCTTCCTGATTCAAAGGCTGTGCTAATGCAGGCAAAAAGGGAAAGGTGAAGCATTACACACTGCTATTACTCACTATTTAAACAAATATTCTTTTTTTGGACCGATGGAGGTTTGTGGTTTTTCTTCTTGTTGCTGCCTTTTTTGTTTTTCTTTTTTTCTTTTTTCCTTTTTTTTTTTTCTTTTTAAATACTGAGCAGGCTTTTGGCAGGAGGATAATAAGGACTCCAGAAGGAATTCAACATGATGCTTTTTTATCACGCTGCCAGGGTTTCATAGGAAAGATAGGGCTGTGGAAAACATTTTTGGTTGTGGTTCACAATAACACCTATCATCTGCTTGCATGTGGGACTCCAGTGAGAAGCTACACAAATGCTTTGTGCCAGCCAGACAAAGCGGAGGTGACTCAAATGCCAGATTACTGCATCTGTAAGAAAATGCTTAGGTAGAAGGCAGCCACCTGGACTAACAATTGTTTTTGTAACAGATACTCTCAGTAGAAAAGGTTTTTTAGGTCATTTGTAAGAAGAAGATAGGGGAGGAAAGGAGAGATGGAGCAACAGTTAGGTGAAAGTTGGACAGCATTTTCAGAATCAGAGGTCTGAATTCAAAAGCCTGCCCTTGGAGAGGTATTAGGCACCTCTGATGGATTTGTTCCTAAAACTGCAAGACAATAACTAAAAAGGCTTTGATGTGAGGAAGCCAACCTCAGATGCAGAGATGTCTCTCAGGGTTAACATGCCTGTGCAGGTCTAAATTAGCAATAATATGACCCAGAGGAGAATGCATAGTACAGATCTGCCTGCTTTACTTTTCCTGCCCCTTCCCTTCGGAATGTTAATCACACATTTTGCTTCATTTTTCTATGCACTAACTTCAGAGCCTCATTTGTTACTCAGTTCTCACTTCACCTCTTGGGTGTATTTTGTTTCTGTTGTTCCATTGTGCTGGCTAAATAATGCAGGAAGACTAATAAATTCAAATATAATTTCTGATTGGTTTAGCATCAGTTTAACTATCTAGAATAATTAGGTGTTATTGGATACTTTATATGATGAGTCCATGATGTTTAGACTAGAAAATAATAAAATGCACTCAATTGATTAAGCTCTTTGTAGGAGTCTAAGAATTAGCATACTGTCTAATGGCAAATAATTTATAATTACCAAGAAGAGCTGATAAAAGGGTTCAGTGCTATTGACTGCCTGACTTGATAACCTTGATAAGGAGGCTTCATTAAAAGAAAAGTCCTAGCTTTTACATAACTCTGTAAAAGACATGAGATTACTTTAACACTTTGTCTCTTGAATGGGATGCTGCTGTTTTGACAGACAGTCCCAAAGTGCTGCCTTTGGAGACCACACATGCTCCAGATTGAGGGGCATGTTGCTAGGCTGACTGGCAACACGTTCCCAAGTGGAAGTTTTCCCTGCAAGTAAAATCTCTGTTTTGAAACTAAGTAGTACAGGATATGTATAAAGCAACTTACTGCAAGATTTTGGCCTGCACTTCATTAACTACACTTGTCAGAGTAGGAAGATGAGTTCTGCAGTGGTATTTGCTGTACTCTGTAGACTGTAGTTGGAGACACAGTCTGGTTCCTTTCACACATTTCTCTGAAGTGACAGTTGTTTGAGCCAAATTTAAGGTTAGAGATAACTTGTAGAAATGTAGGGATGAATCGATCACAGCTTTTGGGGTACACCTGTGGACACTTGATCTTTTCTAAATTGGAGAAAGGTGAATAAACACGACTTTCATGGAGAGGGAAAGGTATGGCATGGAAACTGAAAGAAATGGGCCAGGAAGGTTGACAGCTCTGCCATTTAAATGTCTCTTTTCAAGCACATTCTCATGGTTTAGTTGTGACTGGCAAGTTCTCATTTAGTTTAGAATTGCCCCCATCTCTGACTGACAACATTGGAACAAGCTTCAGATTGTTCTCTTGTTCTGATGTTGTGGGTCTGGGCACACCAGCCTTCTGCTTTGGCCCACACCCTCCCTAGTGAGCACAGAGATCTAGTTAAGTGTTTCACACATGAGTGAAGCAAGAAGAACCTGCGACTGTCTCTGGTGCATAGTGGACTTGCCACAGCCACAAATTTGTCATTTCAAATCAAAATGCATCAAACTTAAATGTTTTCATGCAAAGTTTTTGGCTTGCAGAACAGGTTAAAGATGATGAAGGAAGGCAAGTCTTTGGTAGATTGAGGAGTGTTATAAATGCATCCTTTTTAAGAAGAAAATATTTACTTATTTTAAATTGGCCTGGATAAATATCACTGCTTTTAGAAGCTATAAAAACTTGGATTATTACCCTCTGTTGCTGAAATTCTAAGATATTCAGAATGGACCCTTTGAATGTGTCATCCCTTCTGCCCTTGTTCTGACACAGCAGAACAATTGGTTTGAATGCTTGCCTCTAGCAGTGCTCTCTTCAATCATCGACTCCAAGATTCTTGCAGTCAGGTCAAAGAGACGGAGCTTTGCAGAATACCTTTATGGTTTTGAAGAGACTTCTTAGGAGCACCGTGCTCAGGTGGCATTTATATCTGGGCACTTGACAGACGCCAATAGGAATGGGAATTGCTGTCACTCTATGCAGAGAAATGGCTGTTTTCCCCATATTTTCACTGTGTTTGTGAGATGTCACTTTAGAAAGACTGAGCCTATCATGATGGACTGTCTATCAAACCAGTGCAGCCAATCATATAGCAGCAGAAGAACTCTGCTTTGCTAAGAAACAGAACAATTCTCATTTTCAGAATTAAATTTGCACTGGTTTTACCACTTGAGTGCAGTAGTTTGAATGTATCTTATGTGTTGCAAGGTGTTAGTCTGAATGAGTGAGCAGAGGCTGGTTATGTTTCATTCTAAGATGATAAAACTGTTCATGTGTCTGCTTCAGAGAACACATTTTAAACTCACATATCTACAAATGAGAAATTTAAAGTAAATTTGGAAGTTGAAACTTTCAAACTTGAAAGTTTCAAATCTCCTTAAACCTTTGGGTTTTACATTTGTCTAACCATAGTGCAGTATAAGTCTAATTTATATAGTAAAACAATTCAGCACATATGTGGGAAATCCTTAAAACATCTTCAAAATAATGGTGACTAGCTTATAATAATATAGAAAATCTATGACAATAACATGTACACATAGTATGCTACTAATACTAATAGTAAACACTAACTGTTTTGAGTAGATTCAAATACCTAAACTCATGTTATCTGACTGAGTTTGAAACAGAGAGAAGGTAGAAGTTCACATGAAGGGACTATAATATCTAATAATCAAGATTTTTCCTGTTCTTGGAATGCCTGTTTGGATTTTATTTGCTCTTGCAGTTTATTTGAAGAATATCTCACTAAAGATCACTGTGTGGATAGCTTTCAAATATTTGGCATTTGCAATTAGTTCTATTCTCATTGGTCATATCAGTGATATCG
This sequence comes from Calcarius lapponicus, assembly GCA_039654755.1. NCBI lineage: Eukaryota > Metazoa > Chordata > Aves > Passeriformes > Fringillidae > Calcarius > Calcarius lapponicus. Next base: position 58,887,493 of record CM077465.1, read on the forward strand.
TATGCTCTGTTTCCCAGACAAAATGAACTAATATGTTTTGTCTGAGGTCCTTGGGATGAAAATTTTCCTGAGCTAGTCATGCTAGGCTCCCTTTTTGCACAGATATAGGCAGTTATAGAACATGAAACATGACCTCTTAAACGGATATTGAACAGATCTGCTAATGCACATCTAACAGAGTCTGCTTTCCTCCTTTATCTGAAAAGGGATCACAGAGTGACTAGCTTGGATGTTGATGTCCACATTGTGGAAGTTTGAAGCTAGGTGAGAGAAATACCACTCTGGATGGGTACAAATTCGATTACATTCATAGTAGAGAGTGCTGTAAAAATATTCTGCCAGAAACTTTATTGTCCTTATAAGTTGGACATGGTAGAAACATGAACAACTCTCTTCTAGTGAAGAGTGATAGCCTAATACTCAGCAGGACTGAGTTCAAGTAAAGTAGATTTCATCTTTGACCTCAGGCAGGTCATTTGAAGTCAATTTTCCTGAAAGGAAGAAGTGCTTAACAGAGCTTCTCCCTCTCACAAGAACTTTGCTGTGATTAATACAATGGAGGCTGGGCAAGAATTCAAATGTCTGAAATACACTGTGTGTGTCATCTCAGAATGGAAGAAAAGTGATCCAATCTTTGAAAATGCTAGCACCCTCTGTTGCCTTTCCCTTAAGATGGAAACCTTTCCTGATCACCATGACCTTTCAAAGATGATCAAGACTGGCCTCACAATTGCCTGGTCAGCTCCCTGAGCATTTGTGGGTGCCTCCCATCAGGTCCCAGGGATGTGTGTATGCCGTTTATCTAGGTGCTCCATATCTCCTTCACAAAGAATAAATTTTCCTTCCTCTGGAGCTTCCTCCTCGCCTCCAGTGTGTGGAATACCTGATACAAGCAGTTAAAAGAGATGCAGAAGTCATGGTGAAATTGACCCTTTTTGTGGCTTTTTGTAAAGATCCACATTCCTATTCAGCAGCAGGTTAACATTTTTCCCAGTATTCCTTTTGCTGCATTTGTACCTGTACTAGCTTTTCTTGTTGCCCTTCATGTAATTTGTCAGACTGAGATACCTGTGGTCTTTGGCTTTCGTAATCTCATCTCTGCACATTTGCACAGTGTCTTTTTTCCTCGTGGGTTGCCTGACCCCTGTTTTCCCTCCCTTGTACACTTCCTTGTTGTGTTGGGTATTTGTCAGGAGCAGCTTGTTCATCCCTGCAGGCCTCCTATCCCCTTTAGTCCACAGGGCAGAATGAGCCATTCTAGGTATTGGAAGATGTAGCCCTTGAAATCAATTAGGTTTCCTGGGTCCCTCAAATCTCTGGGACTATTTGCTTGGGATGATTCCAAGCAGATCCATGAACTAAATCCTTCTTCCTGAAGTCCATGGTTTTGACCCTGCCTTTCGCCTTGTTTCCTTCCATTAGAATTCTGAACTCTAACCTGTTTCATTTTATGAACTTATGATGCTGGGGTACATAATTATTTTTCATTTTTTTAATACAAATTTAGCTGGTGCATATTTTCTAATCCATGACTGACCTCTAGCTCCATTTCCCATTGCTCAGCTGGGACTGTACATGGATTTACCCTGCAATAATGTAGGAGTGGTTCTACAGGATCAAACGACTTGGAATAAATCTGACCTGAGGTGAGAATCAGTCTCCTCAGTCCCTGTAGCAGAACTAACACTGACTTCTATTATACAGTCTTCTGAAAGATTCTCTGAAATTGTTTTGTGCCTCGAACACCTTTATTTTATTAAAGTAATGAAATAATACATCTTGAACAGCTCCTCAATGCCCTTTATATTAACAAAGCATGCATTATTTCATCTCTGTCTAATTAATACCCTGTTTAATGGGTATCTCACTTTATGTTAGGTTTCTGTATTCTTAAGAATTTTTACTAATTTAATTGAGAGCAGTCTCAAATTAATTGTATAATTAATCTTGTCAAATTAGGTAACATTCATACAGCACCTTATTAAAGAAACTTGAATATTTTAAATTACCATGCAATTAGGCATTAATAAAGAAGTTCTTCCTCTGTATTGTTCTGCTTTATATCACAAAGAAGGTAATTGCAATATAAATTGCAATATAAAAGCTAAGTTCTATAGTACATTAATAATTAGATACACATTATTCCCCACTAAAGCTTTTTCTCTTATTAATTCAATTGTAAAATGGATAAGCCTTTTATAAAACAGGAATAATACACCCCCCAAAAAACTAGGAATGAACTATTGTGCTGATACCTGAACAACAGGATGGCTAGAGCCCAAGCTGTTGCTTGAGTGGTCTCAGAGAAGCAGGTTTCTGAGAAAACTAGTTCTGTGCTGCAAGCAGCTCAAAGACTTCTGTGGCTGTGGAAAGCTTCATTTGCATCTCATGTTTGGGAATAAGTGTGTGTCTCAATTTCCTGACTGAGAGGGAAGAGGTGGGCTCCCTGACATGCTCCCATGGATTACAGAGAACAGCAGCCTCCTTGTAGAGCCTGGAAGAGGTGCCCCAGACACCCCTGGAGGTGACCATAAACTGATGTGCAGGACCAGGGAATCGGAGGTGGTGGCTGTGATGTGGGAGAGAAGGGTGGGCAGGCTGAGGAGAGGGGAATGGATAATGAGAAGAGCTATCAATTTTTAATGAGTATATGGAAATTTTACTCAAGGTCAGAAAACCCAAATACTATATTATATCTGTGGGTGCCAAAGAGATTTTCATTTATATAATATATTGGTCTAGTATTTTAAATCCTTAATCTTAGTGCCTGTAGTTGTGTATACTAAAAGTGCCCATTAGATTAAATACTTGAGGAACAAGAAATCATCTGCACATGAATGCTGAATGAGTAAAACAGCATTTCACAGAGGGACATATGCTTGGGTATAATGTGTGGGATGCAATAAATTGCAGTGTCAGCCTTATATGTAGAATAGTGTGTTCTGATAAATTCAAAGTTATTGCTGAGAGGGAAAGCCATAAACTAGCAGTGTGAAGTCTGCTGTCACCAAATAGCAAACATTACTAGTCTCTTACAGGTGCATCACATGGGAATTCACAAAGTTATCCTTGTGAACATGCTCTACCATGTGGCAGTGTATTACCTGTCCTGGGCAGATGACCATGCAAGGCAAGGCTGGGAGGTGCAGTTTCTTCCCCCTCCTTCTTCTTTCAGCCTTCTACTCCCTTTTCCCCAAGTAAATTCACTCCTGGATTACCTGGAAATGCACCAAGCCACTGTCTTTTTTATACATTTGAAAAAACTTTGTCATACCCTGCTCTAGCTCCCTCAAGCAGAGCTTTATGAATAACATCTCAGCTATTTTTTTTCTTTATTTACGCAATTGAACAGGAGAAATATGTTTTAAAATTGCGTATTTGAACATTTAAACAATATATGAACATTTAAAGTAAAGGGAGGATAGGGAAGCAGGGAGAAGATGTTGAACTAAAACATTGTATTCAGCCTGACACTGTGCTCCCATTTGCTATGACCTTTCTCATTGTCTTTGTATTTAGCTCTCTTTCTCCACAGAAAAAAACCTATTTCAGAACAGAAACCCATGTTTGTTTTGAATCTCACCAAAAAAACTGTCCTTCATTTTTCTTGGCTGAGACTAATCACCAAATGTGATCAGCATTTGCAAATAGGACTTATCCCCGTTTTCTGTCCAAATCTGCTGTCGCTTCTTCTTGCTCTCTCTCAGTTACTATCTTTTGTTTTAATTGTCTTTTTTTTTAAATTTATTTTATTTCCTCTTTAATGATTAAGCTGGCATTGAGCGTTTTTTTGTCTAGCTCTGCCCTTAGGTTCCCATTATCCCTGTGACCAGCTATTAGATTGATTAGATTAGCTGATCTCTGAAATGGGGATCCATGCTGACACTTCATGTTTGTTTTGCAACAATAGGATGTTTATAGGATGCAATATCAAAGAAACCTTTTCCTGCTTACTCCCTTTTGAGGACATAACTTCCCAGATTTGTTCTTGCGTCATAGAGATTGTAATAAAACACCTAGATGGTGCAGATAATGTGTAATAGTCCAAAAGACCATTAAAACCTAAGAGGGTAGGCAAATCTGCAAGATGCAAGGTTGGGAAAGCCTGCAAGTTCTCTTTTTCCAACAGAAGTGTGTTAGATAAGATGCGCTGCTGCCGAACGCTGATAAAAACTACAGCAAGAATTCCACGATTTCATAGCTCAGCAGGCAGTTTGTTGCCAACCTGAGGAGTGAGTGGCATGAGGAGATGGCTTCTGAAGACAAGTGGGAGAAAAATGAAGAGCTTAGCACAACATGTTGAGAGAGACAACTTCAAAGTTTTAAGCACAAATGCTGATTTTTCACTGTAATAGCAAAAATATCACACACTGTGAAAATCGAATGTGCTACACATCCATGTAGCTGTTACTTGAGTGAGTAATTGCTGTAGGAGTGACATTGTCATTACCTGTTAAGTCTTGGGCAATCAAACACTGAGCAGGAGCTATGTGGTCACTGCAGAATTCAATGCTGAGAAGGTATCATGTTGGACTTCATCCATCACTTTCAGCCTGAACATAATCTATAGGTGGCAAAACTTGTATTTTTACAAGCATATGAGCCCTTTGCAACTCTATCTGCCTCCTTGAAGGAGTGTGAGATGCAATGCTTGTCTGTTGCTAGTGATATTTTTCTTTGTAATTCAGTATGATTTGAATCAGATGGAGTTCATTTCTTGCTGCTTTTTTGCAGAGCTGTCATCATGATTTGTTTGTGGGTTGTTGTTTCGGGGTTTATTTTTGCCGTGTATAATGACATCTAAATAACCCTTGTGCATTCCTTCTCCCCCACATAATCTGTAATATTGGCTATTCTGCACTGCGTTACTTCTCTTGGAGGTTTGACTTCAGGCCTGTCAGACACGCTGCTCAACCTGTCACTGCCCTCCTGCTGGCAAGACTGACAACACCAGACTCATCACATCTTACCCTCCAAAGAGAAGGGGGGGCAGAAAATGTCCCAGAAATGTACTTCTTCTGTTGCTTTTATTAAAATCAATCTTGCTCACCTGCAGGGTTTCTCTTTATTATTTTAAACATTTTTTCCCTCACAGTCATTCCACATTATCGTTCAATGTTAATAAAACTGATTGCTTGCAGCGAGGAGAAAAAAAAGCTTTTTATCAGGTGTGTATTAGCAGAACATGCTGAGACCAATTGCTGCCTCTTGCAGTTAGTCATTTGTTTCTTATGGCTCCTCTCCCTCCTCCCCAACATCTCACCTTTAAAGTAAATGGATTTTGGGAAGAGAAACCTGAACACAGATGCCAAGCCCTGGAGTTGTCCTGCAGTCAACTGGATCATGGAGTGCGCCTGTTTCCTTAGGGCCCAGAGCTGACCCATTTCTAGGCTGGGACTTGGACACGGGCTTGTCTTGAATCCTTCTTTGGGCCATTGGCCACAGAATTCAGCCTCATAAATTGCTAGTGTCAGAATCAGTTCTGAAGTGCAGGGAGGTATACAGTAAACAGAGAAAATTTACATAAATATCCAAACTTAGATTTTTTTTTGGAAGCAAGATTTTTCATGGAGTGTTTGGTAATACAAGAAAAGTCCTCCACTGAAAACAACCCCTAAATTCATAATTTCTTTAAGACATTGATCTAGAGCAAACCTCATATTCATGTTCAATTAATTAGATTAAATGTTATCCAATTTTGTGATACACACAGAAAAAAATATTTGGTTTGGGTCAGGCTGATTCTGTAACATTCAGAGATTGTGATATTTAGGGAGGAATTAAAGTGCTGCTGTGTACATCTTTCAGATCACAGATGAGAGCAGAAAACTGAGGCTTGAGAGAGAACCTACTTATTTGTGCCACACTTAGATTCCTCCCCAGAGGCAATTCCCAGCACCTGCTAGAAAAGGAAAGGTTGCTTAGCCTCCACCCTTTCATGAGACTCAAGAAAGTATGATGAAATTCTGTTGTGAGCATCAGCAAGCACAGCACAGTGAGCTTTTTTGACAAGCAAGTCGGAGAGATGAAGTAGTTAGTTGTATGGGAAATGTGTGCTTGGATGGGTAAGATTATTATGGCATCGATGGATGGCCTGGGAGAAACAACATTTGCAAATTATTTTGAGGTGAACCAGTGAAAGTTTCACATGCCAGGTGTCTTGGAGAACAGAAGGCTGATATGTGTTTGTCTTTTTTTGTAAGTGCAGATTTCTCATGGATCTCATGGACATGGGACTGGTGTTTCCTCTTTTGAGTGAAAGTGAACCATAAATGTCCAAAATATGTCCCAGCTTCTAATTTTCCATATATGCTTCCAGAAGGAACTTTGGCTCACTCCGTTTTCCCACTAGAAATCTTGAAGTGGTCCAGTCCTACAGCTGCTGTTGAGCATAAACTCTTAGCTCTCTGCTGCTGTTCTGAACCATGTCTGTTTTCAGAGGAAGTAGCTTTTCTGCTCTTCCCAACTTCACAAACCATTCCTTTAAAGAGAAACTGAGTCAGCACATACATTCTGCAGTCATATAGAGTAACTGCCTTGCCACAGTCGAATAATCATCTCAAATTTGGTCTCTTTCTTCCCTCTCTTTCTCACTGTTACAGGTCCTCATGACTCCAGCAACAGGACAGCCCTGGCTGCTCTTCCAGGCCCTCCCAAGAACATGTCTGCAGGGAACACACCTGTGGAAATGGTACAAGAAGGTCCAGCATGCAGCTTTCCTCCTGGTCATTGCTATAAATGAGAGCTGGGAGGGGAGAATGGGGATTTGGTCATTTTCCAAATATTGTCATCTTTCCAAGAGGCTCAGCAGCAGCCTAGATTCTGTTCAGTATGGGTATGGTCCTGTTCAGTGCAGCACAAATGGAATACACTGGCCATACTAAGTCCATATGACAACTCAGACAAAGCCTGCATATCACAAAAGATGCAAGGTCACTGAAGACATGTATAGTTCTGTAGGGACTTCAAAATGAATATTTCCCTTAAAGCAATGTGAATCTGCTTTCAGTTTCTTTCAATGTGTGTCTGTAGAAACTGATCTGGAGGATTGTCTATACCAGAGATTTGAGGTACAATAACATTTCCTTGCTCTCATTTCGTTTCTTCATTTGGTGGCAAAGGAAAGCAACTTTGAACCATTGTCATAGCAGTAGCTGCTTCCATAAGATTTTGGACCTGTCTGCTCAGAACAGCATTAAACCAACACAGCAACAATATAGGGTGCAATATGTCATATTAAATTTGAGTTAGCCCACTAAGCTTTCATCTTGGTACTCTTAACACTTTGCTGTCCTTCAGAAATGGTCCTGATTGATGGAAGCTCCCTGACATGGGCGTACACATTCTGGGATTTCTCCCATACTGCAGGACAGGAGATAGTCCAGTGAAGCAGAAAACATAATTTGCTTTGCTTAAAACCACCTGCTCCCAGCTGATTATGATTTTTCCTGTGAAGATTTTATTTGGGGAGAGAGATTTGAAGAAGGCAGGGGCAGAAGAATGAAAGGCAAACACCTGACATTTCAGAGAACCTGAACATTAAAGACAACAGTGATCTTCTTATGCATGCAAGACTTTGCAGAACCATCAGTGTTTCTCACTATGCCACTACCAATTAAGAGCAGAGCTGTAAGCTCTGTGCTTTGCAGTGCTATGCACAGAGCGGGAGAATACCACCTGGGTGGTTGCTGCAAGCAAACGTAGTTACTGAAAAAGATCTAAAGGGACAGTATTTAATAGCTGGGGTTTGATACCTGGATTATTTACATTGGGGTCTCCCTGGTTAGGATAAAAACATCTTCCATTTTAAAGGTCAGGAAATGCCATCCAGCCTTAAATCAGCCCTGTTATGCTAGATAGAATATGCACATGCTAGGATACCAGCTGATTACTTGACCTTGCAGTACTTCTGTGGGCACAGGAAGCTCTCAGAGAGCAAACAAATAAACTGATGGATGATGAGGCAGAGTGAAAGGAAAGAAGGAGCATCCCCTCAAGGAATTCCACAGATTTGTCATGAAATATTAGATAGCAAGGTTAGTCCAAAACTCCAGGAAGTCACAATGCCTCATGATTGAGCCCTTGTCATTTTTCTTTTTAATAGTTAAGAATTTAGGAGTGGGAGACTTTTGTTTTCGTTTGTTTTGTTTTTTTTTAATTTCTGCCTTGATTCTAGAGAGCACCAACTACTGAAAGCAATCCTCTAGAGAAAAAATATTGATTTCCCCCCTGTTCTTCATTCTGTTTGAACTCTACAACTTCCCTAATTCCCCCAGGGAGCAATTCTCTTCCCTACAGAGCTACACTCAGTTTCAAAATTGACTTGAAAACAAGAAAACAAAAATCTGCCTTTCTTTTTCTTGTGTTCTAAAAGTTCTGACAAGGGCCTTTCTCCAGAGAGCCATCTTCTTCAATCTCTTTGTGTTTACTGTCACCTGCTAGCATTTTGTTCTGCCTTAAGCAGACAGTAAGCTAGCTGTGCTGTTTTCTTTTTGTGACTTCCTCCACTCTCTGGCAGCATCCCACTAAATGTATCTGAATCTGGTCTTCATCTGGATCCCTCTTGATTGCCCTGACTGTTTGTCTGTAACCAGAACATTCAGATTATTTCGAGGATGGGTCTCTGTAATTGCCTCTATTTTTCTCTGCCTTTCTCTCTTTTTCTCTTTCAGTTTGTTCTGCATCTAGGAAAGATTAGAGGCCATGACTGTGTAGGCCAACACGCAGGAGCTTTCTCTAGTGAGATACCCACTATTAATCTATTGTAGGAATCTCTTAGTTCTGCTGGAGTTCTGTATTAAATTACCTGGATACTTAATTAGACAGACTTAATTTGATTTTAAATATCCACATGACTCATGCAATCATTATTCAGCTTCTTGCAACTTGCCTCTGCCTATGATATACTCTGTCTGATGAGGGTAGTGACACATGCACAGAGGCAAAAAAGGTCTGTTATTCTAAGCATCATGTCAGTGCTGTTTCATGGAATATTTTAAGATCCTCAGGCAAGCAGGCCTTTCCCTGAAATCAAGAGCATTATCAAAATACTGTCTCATTTCCTCAGCTGTATACACTAGCCAAGGTCCTCAGCAGCCCTGGGGCCAGAATGCTGTTCGGAGCACGTACCTGGGTGTAAGATCTTATGTGTAGCACACCTTTATGAGGTCAGAGACCTCTGTTCAGCTGCCACAGGCTTGAAAGCTGGTTTGCTTCTGTCTCTGCAGTAATTCACTCTCCTGTGCTCCAGCTTCATAGGCACCCAGATAAATGGCTTGCTCCTTCTACAGCACATTGTGAGTGAAAGACCAAACAGAAAGGTTTCAAAAGAAATTTTTCTAGTTAGCAGAAAATATATACAAATCTGGAACAAGAACATGCATGCTTTTCACATCTCTTTCACGACATGTTGTTTTTGTTTTCTGGTGCAATTACGTATTTTCATGATTGTGGTTCATCATGACTTTCCCTCTGGAACATGGCATATGTTGAATCTTTCCCAGTCAGCTTTTTTGCCCATTGTCAGATGGATATTCAGTTTCTAAAAAGCTGGTGTTCTTGCTGTTAACCCTGCTTGCTTGCTTTGTCAAGAATCCTACTTTGAGCATGCCCTTATTTTTGATTGTATAAAAATTTTCTTCCTTTCTGGGGATGACCTGGGCAGAACTCTTTCCTTTCCAGGCAAACATCAGCCTTTGTACAAACATGTCACAAGGACTGATGGCAGGCATTTGTTAAATTTGAAAAAGATCACAAAGAGTAAGACACAAGTTATTCTATGTCAACAGTGTTATGCACAGAAATGTTCAAACTGAAGCAGGTTCCAGCTGTAGAAAAAATGGAGGAAGCTCTCCAGAGAACCCATGTAGTGAGTGATTTCTTGGGTTCCTTCTGAAAATAATCTGTCATTTCTCTCTTTATTAGCTCTGTTTCTAAAGCTGAATGACACCATGTCACTGAATAACCTCTGAGCCCAGGTCCCACATTGTCTTTGAAGCTGTTGTTAAAGTAGATAGGTATCTACTAACACCTGTTGGATGGAAAAAAAAATCCAATCACTCTGTCCTCTGTTTGAGGAGTCTTCAATGCGATCCTCAGACAGAAAACATGTACCAGTTCCCAACTTTGTATTTAAAAAATGTTTACATGAGACATATCATGAAGCTAGGCATTCTGAGCTGAAGAGCTCTTAGTACCTGTTTAACTTGTAGCTGGCTTAGTCATATACTATTTTAAGATTTTTCTGCCTTGGAAAATCTCATTTCAGTATTAAAATATTAGTGGCACTGCAATGTTATTTCCACAGTGCCCTGCTTAGCTCCAGGTCACTTATATTTTGTCAATCAGTCCTGCAGTGTTAGTTATTTATCTATCACTTAATAACCATGCTGCAGAAAATAATTTATCTGGCATAGCATGGTAATTTGTACTATAATTTCACCCCCGCTGCTGCAGACTTGCATTCCGTTACAGCAATGATTGAGGAAAATTAAGATTCTTAGGTCACACTTTGGGCTCTATGTTTTCTGCCTTTCATAATTTCATTTCATTTCATCATCTTTGATTGAAGAAAGGGTTCATCTAGAAATGTGAGAAGTGGCTGAAATAACTGTGTTTTTCAGCCCACTAGGACACAGTTCATGAAGATAAAGGGAAGGGGACTGTGCAGTCTCAAAATTGGCTCAGGAGACACATATACCACTGAAGCTGTAAAGACTCTGCAGACAAACTCAGACTACATTTTTTGTTTCTCATTTGTTTTCAAAATATAAATAAAACATATATGTAACATATGCATCCCCTTTTTCCAGGGTATAGCCAACATTAATTCCAGTCAGGTATAGAATCCAACTTTATCAGACACTCATCTGCATTAATTTTGGAACCATTTATTGCAATTAAGTGTGAGACTAGGCAAGGGCATAGATATAAAGAAAGTAAGCTGAAAGAGAAGGTAAAAATTGTTACTCATAGAATGGATTTTATTTACTGTCTTTTACATTATTTTTTAAAACCATGACTTTTATGATCATGATTAGATGGTGGAGCTTCTTGTGGTCCCAACAGATGGCCATCACAGAAACACTCCATTCCAGGTATTCACTTTCAGGTGGAGAAAAAGGTGTGAGCTGAAATATTGCATTGCATAAAAATCCATTGCATTGGACAATGGATTATGTCCATTGCTGGCTATTTAGTACTACCATTTTTATCTGTTTCTTCTGTGTAACAAAGAAACTTTCAAGTTCAAATTGTCTTCAGATGTTGCATCCTTCAAGAAAGGTATTAAAGATGGTAATTTTTTGATACAAGATAAATTAATTGATGCCTGCTAAAAGGAGTATCTAGGCAAAATTCTAAGTGCTAAGGCAATATAAACAGTAACAAAATCAGCAATATCAGTATTATGGAGATTAGTTTCCATGTGAACCCGCCTGCGAGAGATTCAGTGGATTTGCCACAGACCTACTTCTGCATCCCTAATATTTATTTATATATTTTAAGTGGTGTATGAGGAACCCAAATTATCTTTAACTAGAGAACTTCTACAGAAATTGCAGAGCACCCAGTGAGTGTCATCTCCTTGTCTAGAATCGCCACCAAGTTTCTCCTTTTTCTGTTTTTGTTTGTGTGTTTGGGTTTTTTTGAGTAAAATGTTCCTATGTTTTTAGTTTTGTTTACTTCAGCTCTGCTTCTATATTGCAAAACAGCCTAGGAAGGAAAGGCTATTCTCAGCATCAATCAATTCTTTCAGAATTGTACTTTATCTCCATAGCACACTAAGCTTGGTTAATGGGTACTTCAACTTGGCACCTCAATTTTAATTCTCAGAGTTACTTATATAGGACTAGGGAATCCTATACAAGAACCTGTATTTCTTTATTTGATAAGGAATGTGAGAGGTAAATATCTACTGGTAAATACAAATGTGAGCATGCAATCTGAATGATTATTTAGTTATTTTCAAGTAATAAGTAACATTGTGTTGGTATTCCAGTTGACTAGTTTTTCATTATCCCAATCTCAGATAGTCTATCTAGAAGTAGTCTTGAGCACATACTGGTAAGTGGTCTACATAATAAATGAATCAATGAAAATTATTATGTGGAAGAGGGAACCAGAAAGAGCTGCTGCATGGATACCAATGCATCGATTTTTTTAGAAATTAGTTAGCTCCATTGTATTTTATACTTGTAGTTTATGTTTTACCTGAACTGTTAGTGAATGGGGAAGTACTAATGAATAATGACAGCATCTGGAAATAACCAGGGCAGCAAGAACTCATTGCTGCTGTTTTGCCATCTTTGGAAATGCTGATAAAATATGCACATCAAATTATCAGCCTGACGAGAATCGAGATCAACAGTTTTGATTGTGGTGTGGTTCTCCTTCTTGCTTTATTTATAGGAAGTATATTCCTTGCTGAACTCTCAAACATGACTTTTAGGCTAATTTATTTGAAAACTTTGCTACTCAGTATAGTCTCTTGCTGCCTGTTTCTGTTGCTTCCCTTTCAAGGGCAACTCCTCCCCCAGCCTTCCTGGTCTTATTTTGCAGGTGTTCCTTTCATTTCTAGCTCATATTCTAGCAGGTGGCTATTCAACTTTGGCATGACTTTGAGTTATTGTGCTCCATCTCTGCTTTGGCAGGGAATCAAGTCTTACAAGTCTGTGTCTAAACTTCATGTCTTTTTGTATGTTTAGCCTCTCCAGGTGGTAGGTGATAAGCATCCACCCTTCCCCTTCTGCTAATCTTTAATGAAAATGCAGGCAAGCCTTCCTAATGGTCTTTTAAAAACAACGAAGACAAAAAAATAAATAAATGGTCCATTACTGGGGGAAAAAGTTGCCTCCATTATTATAGAGTATGGATTAAGGTGTCATAAAATATGCCATTTGGCAGCTCTTCCTCTCATTGCCTGTGGTGGCCCTGGTTGCAGATAGGATCAAAAGCTTATGAGAATTTCCTTCGACCACTTTTGGAGAGAGTGGCTGGAGACAAGCAAAAATGTCCCTAGATAACTTTTGGAAGTGCTTATCATTTATAAGATTAAGTAAGGTGGGCAGAAGGACAGGTGGAGCAGTTTGTGCATTGAAATTTAGTTTTCAGAGTTCACTTTCATGTGGTAAGAGGAGAATCTCCATCCTATTTCCGGTCCAGCCAAATGGTGTGCTTTGGAAAGCTAGGAATTTGCACTCTGCTCCTGGCCCATCTATCAGGGAGTGCAAGGTTTCAGGCATTGTACTCAAATTTTAAGTCTACTAAAAATCTTGTGTGTAGCCACATGAATTATTAAGTCATTTTCTGAAATTTGAGGGCAGGTTGTGCCATCCATGTAAATATAGCCCAAAATAGATACTGGCATGCTGCAAGATTTTAAATGCAGAAACATTTTAGATACCAAGGCAGATATAAAAAACGAAATCTTTGTATCTGCCTTGTGCTAGCTTTACACTGATGTAACAGCAGATTTTTATCTTAGAGACACATCCATCAATATATTGCAGTGATATGGAAACTAGTCATAATGGAACAAATTTACACAGCTGACCAAGTCCTTGGAGTACAGTAAATCCTGGAAGGGTTGTTCTCTTTATACTAACACTAATTTCTACTCTCAGGTAAAGGAAGATTGCTTTGCATTTCTATAGTACCACATAAAGGTTATGGGCACAAAGCCTAGAAGATAATTTAGATACCACGGCAACTGGTAGAAGAAAGTCAAGAACTCCTCTGGCTTTCTTTTTTTTTCATTTTTTAAAGGCTTAAATTGCTTTCTTCTTATGCAGAAGAATCTTAAGTCTCATATGAAGTCTCCATCCTTCTCGATCTGCAAGCCAAATGAGACAGTCAAGTAAGCAATCTTTTATCATTGGCCAGAGGTCATCACAGCTGAGCCAGGGCTGAGAACACTTCCACAGTGTCAAATCACAGGCAAAACTGAGAAGAGCACTTGGCAGCTTGTTTCTGTATAGGTAAAGGCCACTTTCAGTTTGTTTCCTAGCTGCTGGTTTTCAGCCATCCCTGTGCCACTTATGCTCTTTCACTCATTCAAGTTCTCTATCCAGGCCTTTATCAGGCCTATCTCTTGTCCTCTTCATCTATCTTTGACTGTCCTACCAGACTCCCCTAACAGAAAGAAAGGTTTCTTCAGCAGTGATTTGCCCATTTACCAGCACTTTGCAAAAGGATGTTTTTCCTCCTTTTTTGTATGGGGAAGTACTAATGCTTTGCTTCATACAAGTGTTTGCACCCTCTTTTGATTTGAGAAATCTTCTCGGGTTTGTCTTCTTTCACTCATGCCTATATGTACCTTATCAACATTTGCAAAAGAAAATACTGGGACTCGGCGTCACTTTTCCTCTTTGTCTCTAGTATCACTTTAACATTGCCCTTTATAAATGCAACTAAAAAATGGAGATGATTTGGACTTGATTTCCAGTGTCAGTAAATTGCTCTGCATCATCTCGGGTATGAGTATCATGTAAACAGCTATAAAGCCAGTGATTCAGAGGCTGAGAAAAGGAACATTTCCAGAAAAGACAAAAAAAGGTAAAGTAGTGGATCTCCTGTTTTTCAGTGTCCTGTCTTTAAAGGAAGTCAAACAATGCTGGTCTGGCTCTGAATGGCTCACCTGAAAATCATTCATTGATGTCTTTGTTCTCTAAGCAGCATTTGCTTGCCTTTGTAACTACAGTTGTTCTGACTTTGAAATCTGCAGTTTACATTATTGTCTGGATGCATAATTTGAAGTTAATTATTTTTACATCTGCTTACAAAATCTAATGATTTTAAAAGGTTATTCCTCTCTGAACTCAATCAGTTATTTAGATCATTGAAAGGTTATCTCACTAGCTGGTTTCTTATTCATCAGTTATCTTTACAAACAGTTTTTTGTAATGTTGTTTGTCTAATCTGAGCACACCGTAGTATTCACAACTGTACTTGAGGATGAAAAGCCCTTTGTCACACCATGAAATTACCCCACTTAAGCAAAAGTTGCAGGCTAAAGTGTGTGTTTTTCTGCAGTGATAGCTGCTCCTGCTGCCTGCAACCCCACCACCCCTTCTGGAGCAGCCAGCAGGAACTTTGCCTGCTGTCTCATGGATTAAGGGCAAAGAAGGATTTCACTTCTGACAAGTAGCCCAAAGAAACACTGTAATACTAGCAGAAGATACAAACTGCAGCCTTAAGTTTTTATATATTGGACTGGGTGGTGGTTTTCCTGGCTAAAATTCCATGGTGTCCTGTTTACCAGGTCCTGGAGCAAACCTCTGAGAACTGCATGGAAGAAGGAGTCCCATCCAGTCAGCTGCCTCCAAAGATGCAGCCTCCTTATTTCACAAGAAATAAGCTTTTTAGAGGAAATGGTCCTTTCTTCGTGTTTATTTATATTCCTGTGGAAGGAACATAGCTGTACAGACCAAATTAATCAGGATCTATGACTCTTGCACTGTTCTAACAACTTTCTGTATCAGTGGAAAAGATCCATGTTTTGTGCCCATTTAAGAAGCTGCTGTGTGCATGTGCATACGTGTGTGAGTGTGTGTACGCATTTAGAAGGATGCTTTACTAAATGAATTGGATCTCCTAGAGAGACACCTGGGGATACTCTGTAGTTGCCTCCCACTGGTGTGCCCAGTTACATCCATATTTATAAACAACTTTATCCTCGGAACAGGAGCCGTTAAATCGCTATCCCTGAGGCTGCTCTGGCTGAGGGAGATAAACGTGAGTATATCTATGTATTTTTATGTCTAAGGATTGTAAGCCTGCATAGAGAGTTAAAAAGGGCAAAAGTTCAAAGCAGGATGTGATTGAATGGACGGATGGTAGGAAACAGAATCAGATGAGAGTACAGCACCTTGTGTGGAAGGAAGTCTGCTCGTTAGCAATGCAGAGATGCTCTAGCCAAGAGCCAGGCAAGTGTCTCTAAGGAGCAACATTTGAGAAGTCTACAGGCACAGGATGACTGTGAATAGCAGGAAGATGACTGAGGGATCACAAAACAGCTCTGGAAGCTTTGAGTTGTTTCAAAGGATTGCATTTTCCTCTGCATGAATGTGCTAATGTGACTTGAGTAGGGAGTAACACAGCTTGTAAAGTAAAAATGAGGTTTTCCATCTGCTTTTGTTTTTACACCATGTCCATCTTGTATTGTCTTAAAATCTTGATGTTTACTTGATTCGTTTTTAATCTTCCCTTGGCTGGGATCGATCCTGCAGATTCAGAGTTCCATGGATGAACATTGGTTTCTACTGGGGGACATTGTTCATTCCCATCATGATACAAGAATATTGTATCCCTTTCCATTGCTTAAAGTCAGTGTGGGTTTATTTCAGTTCCTTTATGTTTGTGTTACCTCATCTCTCTTGCACAGCTACCATGCTTATGGAAGACATTTGCTAGATGGTTTTGGAGAATGAAAGCTGCTTTGGCAGGTGAGTTCAATGGCCAGAAGCCAAATGCAAACACTGAGATGCATTGATATGGTTTAGATGGAACATTCAGTTACTCCAGAAAATCCTTTTGTTTGGTTTTCTTTCCTCATTTTTGGTATATTTCTGGCTGCAGTGACAGCTCAAGGTGATCAATGTTTAACACATAGAGCAAGATCTGCCCGATTGTACAGATGGCCATGCAAAGTGATCCAGAGACTGTTTGGAGAGAGATCCAGAGATTCTGTTTGTAGGAATCTGTTTACAGCACGTGATTGGAGTCCAGTAGCAGCTGCCTCAATGCTGCCCTCACCCCAATCTTTACAGTAAGATCAGCCTCCAGGATCCCAGGCCCAAGACCCAAGACCATTGGGAAAATCTGGAGCAAGAAGACTGACCCACTTGACAGATAAAGAGCAGGTTAGGGAGCCTGTAAACAAACTGAACATGCAAGTGTAGAGGCCCTTAGGGGTTGCATTCCTAAGTCCTACTATATTTGCCAGGCTGCAGCAATTGAGACAGCTTCCTGAAAACTGCAGGAGAGTGAATGCCACCCCTTTGCTCATGGAAGGCAAGAATCTGGGGAACTACAGGCTGGTCCGCCTTGTCTTGATTTCTGACAAGGTGGTGGAGCAACTAATCTTGGGAACCATTTCCAGGCATGTGAAGGACAAGGAAGTGATCAGGAGTAGGCACCACAGAATGATGAATGAAAAGTCATGCTTAGTCTGCCACAAAGCCTAAGGGAGACGAGTCACTGATGGTGCATTCCAGGGATTGATACTGGGGTGAGTATAATTTAACATCTTTACTAATGATGTGGCCAATAGTACAGAGTGCAGCCTCAGTTAGTCTGCTGATGATATAAAACTGGGAGGAGTTATTGGTACAGTGGGTACCCTTCTGATAAAAAACACCATTGGTATCCTAGAGTGCATTAGGAAAAGCACTGCCATCGGTTTGAGAGGGGTGATTCTTTCCCTCTACACAGCCCCACATCTGGAGCCCTTGGTCCTCTTCAGGTGGATCTGTAGTCTGAAGTTCTCAGACCTACGCTTCTTTTATCGGTAGAGTGATGGTTGTATTGGCTCCAGATTGGCCACAGGATGTGTTTTATGGTGAGAAAAATTCAGTTTCCATGCCTGTTCATACAGGACCTCTTCTCTGAGCCCAGCCTCAGAAGGCATCTGCCCACACCTTAATACTGCAATAGCTTTTGGTGGCACAAGATTTCTGATTTTCATAAGAAGGAGTCGTATGAATCAGCCTGATGAAGTGCTAATTAGATGATGAAGATTAGTAATGAAATAGCATTTGTGCAAGAAAACCCCTGCTATAATCTAGAGTGATCCGTGAAATGCTTGTTCCCCTTCTTAATATGATCCCTACGTTATGGTCCTTCCTTAGAATGCATGAGGAAAACTTAATGTCTATTTTACTGTAAGGCAAATAAGCGAATTCAATTTTTTAAAAAAAGAGATGCTTGCAGGACATAAGAACTAAAGCATATAAAAAGTGAAGAATAAACTTAAGGGCAAAAAAAGTTCATTCTTTTAAAATAATTATTTATTTTTTACCACAGAGAAATGGGTACAATAGCAACATGCCTGCAGGATGAAGCCCCACATTATTTTACTCTTTATTGCGAACCCATAAAGCAGTACAGGCCAAATACTGCTTTATTATCCCTTTGTGGCCTCCTTGAGTTCACAGGGGCTGTAAGGGGTAAAGAGTAGTTGTCTGACGTCATGTAATGTACTGTGGGGCAATGACCATTTATTTTGGATTCATGTTACTATTGTAGTCCTATTCAGACCAAGAAAGGACCTGTAGTGACAGTGTTGTGGCATGAGAAAAAAAAAAGGTATTAAAAGAGAAAATCATGAGATGATTTAAGAAATCAAAACCACTCAGGGCAAAGTGGACAGCTGACCCAAACTGAGACAAGTCTGAGGGCGTTTATAGGGCAAACTCATCTCTGAAACAATTCCTATCCCTTTACTAGAACTGCAGCAGGTATAAGTTTCACCTTTATGGGTCACCATGTTATAAAAGAGGGAACTTCCAAGTTCCAAAATAAAGTCTTCTTCATTTTGTAACTGTGGCTTACACAGAGCAGGAACTGAACATGTATTCTAATGACTGGCTCATCTGGAATGTATGCTACAAACTGTGCAAGCTAAGTTATTGCAAGTAATGAGAGTGCGGGTTTTCTAAACTGATTTTCCTAAAAACAAGCCCTATAGAAACACTCTGAGTGTATTGTCTCAAAAGGACATTGTTTACTGATAACTTTTAAATCTATTGACTACTTTCAAACAAATTTGACAAATAACTTAATGTGAAGAAATGAGCTTTTTTCTACAAATGTGAAAATTGAAAGAGCCTCCTCTAACTGCTTTTATTCTGTCAAAAGGCCAGTAATCTGACCTTTTATTAGAATAAGAGAAAATCTGACCAAAAAGAGATTTCGTTCATTATTTTTTTCACAAGGCAAGTCCCTACAAAAGCATTGAATTACTCTTAACTATCTGTGGGCACATGTTCTGCTCTTAACTAAAAGACACACATAACATTGTGTTCATAACAACTGCGCATATGTTCATGTTGATGTTCATCTCTGGCACATTTTGCCACCTTGAGCAATCATTGCCCAAGTGAGTACAAGGTTGAGATATGTGAGAATGGAAAATTTTATCTGTTGTCCAGTTATAAGTATATCTTCCAGTCTGTAGAACGTGTCATTAAGAATTATTCAAACACCTAATATGTTTATAGGCTAAACAGGAAGGAAGAAAAATTGAGGTATTGGAGCAGGCAGAAGGCCCATGATGAGAACCAAAACACAAATCCTGATCTCCAGTCTGAACTGTATCTTTTAGACCTACAAGACATATTTTCTTAGCTCTATTGCTCTTGAGAAACAGCTGATGTCAGAAGTATTTCTGTAAAGAGACTATCTTTCCTTTCTTTTTCTCCCCCCCTGCTGTTGAAATAATTTCCTGTCTTAGCTGGTTAACCTTTCCTACTCATTTCTATTTTCATGTAATGTCTTATTATAGTTGCAAGTTAATCACAAATCTATTGAGAGACTTCTCTTTAATCTAGCAGCCTTCGTTTACTTTCTGTGTCATTTAAAACTGTTGTGCTATGGTTAAGAGTGTCCAATTACATTCACTGCAGGAGAAAAAAACAAGTGATCAGCAGCCAACGGTTTCAGCTGAAGATATCATCGAATGGGAAAACAAATTAGGTGCCTAAAAATAAAATTAAGGATTCGCATGCCATTCACTTGCACTCAGTGACACAGAATGACTGGTCAGATAATGTTAACCTTTTCTCCCGAAATAAGAAAAAAAAAAAAAAAAAAGGTGATAAGGTTTAAACCAGAGGACAGGCATCCTTGTAGAGTCTCAATGAATGATATATTTTAGATCATCAGCCACTCCAGTTTCTTTAATCTCATTGTGCACTTGCTGTAGTATAACAAAACACCAGAGATTCCTCCGACCCAATAAAAAGATTAATATACTAATACAAAAATTATTGATGCTCCCCACACACTCTTTTGTATGGTCTAGGGGAGAAACTGGTGAAAACAGGGATATAACACACACTGACTAGTAAGTTATGCCTGTGTTTGCTTTCTTTCTTTCTTCCTCCTTCCATCCCTCATTTTCTTTCTTCCTCCCACTCTCGCTTCCTTGTTTCCTCCCTCCCTCCCTCCCTCCCTCCCTCCCTTTCTCCCTCACTCCCTCCCTCACAGGGATCGACTAAATAATACTTTGAAATAAATCTAATTTCTCTCATCCAGCAGTCCATATGTTGATCAGTGATCTGGAAGTTCCTCAGTTAGGAAAAACCTATTTCCTGGACAGTCATGGTTTCAAATGCAGACTTGGACACATAATGTTTACTGATGTTTTCTTGCACTTCTAAAACACACAGAAAGTGGTAAACACCAGTTCCAACACACACATTTTTGCTGCACCCTGGTACTGCCTTACATAAAGCATCTGTCTCAGAACTTTCCAATAACCACACCATAAATGATCTTTAGGTTCCTATTTCCTGATGAGGTCAACAGATTATTAAAGCACTAGGCAACTAAAACAAGCAATTCTGCAGGTAGAGAGAAAATAAATAAGAGTCTCTGTCTAGTTATCCAAATAATTAAATTTCTCTTAGTAAAATCAGAGTAGATATCCCATTCAAAAATTCTGGATAGAATGGATTTTACAGATCAACTATTTATAGCTGAACTTCAGAGATCAATAATCTGTTGAATCCTCCAAAAAGGCCAGCAACCACATACTTCTCAGGATAACTCCAAATTCTCCAACAGGTAAAACCAGACAGATATCTGGACCATGTTCAAATATCAGCCCTTACAACTTTACACTTCAAGTGTAAATATAATAATTTTTCAGACACCAAATTGATTAAAATTGTAAACTACAATTCAGGGCTTGAAATTCAGCACATAATAGAGCCTAAGCTCTGTTTCATTGCCCAAGCTACCATGGCATCTTCCAAAATCATAAAAAGCAAACAAGCCCAGTGATATAATTGAGCATTTAAAGTGGAAATCTGTCCTCAATTCAAAAGTAATAAAAGGTCAATCTGTTTCAGGTCTTTGTGGCTTAAAATTGTCCCGGACAAACAGAAGATAAGTTGCTGGTCTGTGCACGTATGTGCTTGTGTTTCTTTCTTTAACATGGCCATACCCCAGCTCTCAGCTTTCAGCACATAAATCAGTGTTTGTCAGCACTTATATGAAGGTGTAAATAAAGGGGGCTTGATGACTCACTGCACAATGGCAATGACTGTAGTATTTCACAGGCAGGACCACAGCTGCTCCCCACCTACCCTTGAATTGGTTCAATATATCCTGTCCGGGTGGGTGTTATTGACTTGCCTCATTTGTCTGTCCTAACAGGCTCTCTTTGGAGCAGGAAATGGGGAAACCAAGACCAGCCATTCTGAAATTGCCTCTTCAAGATTCAAAGGTAAGTGTTCCAAGTACTCATTCATTGCAAGTCCCTCTAAGTTATCCATCAGCCAGTGTATGCACTTCCCAGTTTTGTAGCGTGCCAGTGATCTGCACAGGAGCAGGAGGCAGCATGGGCAAGCCCTCTTCCATAAACACAGTGAGGTGCTTGCTGGGGGCTGCAGAAAAGTGAATGGGACTGGACAGATGGAGGAGAGGCTTCAGGAAGTATTTCCCTGTTATGATACCTGGCTTTAGGGGACAGTGGCAACCCTTGAGCAGCTGGTTTCCTGTACTTGTTCAGGTGCCTTGTATATGTATAGATATTTGTACTCACACATACACATATTGCAGCCTACTGAACCCTTGTTAATGGTAAACAAATAGGAGATAAATCCAAATGTGCAAGGACCCTGACCATTTTCGCATCATCTGATTTTATGAAGCAAAGAAGATTTGTTTACCTATCTTTTATAATCTCTCATTAGCAGAGAGTGAAATAGGGGGAAGGTAAAATTACAGCCCTTTCAAGATAATGTATAGGATGTTGTTGTGTAGAACTGTTTCTTCCCTCCTTCTGCTCTGAAGAAAGCATGGCTCTGTATAAGGAAACTATGCTTGGCTATCCTAAATTGCTGGAGCACTATATTCTGAGCATTTCACTTCTCTCCTGAAGTAGGAGTTAAATCAGACTAATTTATGTCCTGTTGTACTAATATATCCTGATAGTGAAGCATTTGCTTCTGGCCCCAGATTACTGTTTTCATCACCCAGATACTTGCTCCTTTGCTGTGTATGCTCACATGTACAATTAAGGTCTTTTTAACATTTGTGCATTTTTCAATACCTGAATATTCTTGACATTAAGATTGGCTCTTCATTGATCCCTACAAGCAGGAGCCAAAGAATTCATGATAAGACTCCTGTGACTCCTGCCTAGCCTAATAAATATGGGCTATGAGGCAATGCAATCTGCTGAAACACTGGAGCACATTTTAAACAGTCGTCATGGTGTAAATATTCCTAAGTAGAAGTCCATGGTAATCTAATACAATACTGTGATCTGCAATATGGTAATTACAACTGTGACTTGACTCATTAATTTTGGTAACAGTTGTTAAGCAGCTCATTAGGTGGGTATCGAACAGCAGACGTCAATCTGGGGAGCCTCTCAAAACCTTCCAATATTTTTCTTTTCACAGCAAGCAGCATAGCAAAGGAAGGAGGAGGCTGGACTTCGGGACTTCTGAGCTCTTAAATTCCGGGCACTTTGTGATCTTGACAAACACTGTGCTTGCTTTGTGAGCCAGAATTAGGCAAAGATATGGAAGTGTAACATATTTCAACTCCTGGCCTTGAAAAATTTCCCTTGGTTGCTCAAATTGCTTTTTCTTTTCAGCAGAACCTTCAGTTTCTACTGACAGAGGGGATAACAGGGTGCATCCCTTTATGGGATTGCACAGAACCGGTCTGTGCTTTCACTTTCTCATTTCATATCCCACTTAATGTTCTAAAAGAACAATTTTTGGTGCTTACTTGTATTAATTCAGCTAAAGTACATCAGTTGGAAATAAACAAGCATTAGTTCTTCATGTATCTGTATGCTGGTTATGGTGAACAAGATCACAAAATTCACAAACATGAAAATTAAGCTGCCAATGGCAAGCACATGAGGTATAACATCTTGAACATATGCTTTAATCTCCCTGCTTCTGCATATTTCATCAATTTGCTGTTGAGCACTTAAAGAAATGGTGTGACAACTTCCAAGACTGACCAAAAATGGACAGTGCTGGCTAGATAGCCCCTCTGCACAGAGATAATTAGATTTGACTTCAAGCATTTAGCTTTTCCTTGAGCAGATTGCATAGGGGAATTTGAAAACCCTGTTCTGAAGCTGACTGACTACAAATAGCAATGCCAATACACAGTTGCAAGTCAACATTCAGCTGCATTGTCCATGGATTTGCACATAGTTTAATCTTTGAGCTTAATGAAGCCTGAAAGTTGTCAAACTTGTCTTCTCCTCCCTTCTACAAAACCTATCCAGCTAGGCACAGAAGTGCCAAAATCGCTATCAAACTCTACAGTATAAAAGGAAAAGCTGAAGTTATTCAAAAGTTGTTAGCAAAATCTCACAGTCCAACCCTGCGATGCTTTGGCAGGAATAGAGGTGGAAGGTCAGCATCTGAATAGGGTCTCCTGGCCAGTATATCACAGGTAGCTTTCTGTTGGTGCATTTCCCATCCTGTCTGCAGCCATGAATGGTGTCAGTCTCCAGAAAACAAGAACCATCATGGTGTAGTTTCGTTTCAGAACAATGCAGTACTGTAGCTGGGAGATAGTTTCTTTTGTAAAAGCTTAATCTGCTTTCTTATTATTAGTTTTCTTTCCTGTGGTTGTAAAAGCTTATGCATTTCTTACTCCACATTATCAGCTCAAGAGATATCCTGACTCTGACATATAAACACTTCCTTGCTAAGTAAATGATAGTTTTCCAATATGTACACCAATTAAACCAATGGTGCAATACAACTGCCTTTCAGACATTCAAGTATTTTTATCCCCTGTGTGACTAAGTAGATTGAATGGTGCTTTTCATCCACTTTTTCCTATCATCTTCTTTAATCATCCTTATTTCATTCTTGATAAACAATGATGGATGCTGAATAACACCACAGAGGCCATACTACTAGGAGAAGCACTACTAGTGGCAGCATTTGAGTGACAAACACTGCCACTCAAATGTATGTTTATGCCAGACTTATGTTTAAATTAGAAATGGGGGATGTAAACTCCTCACTGTGAATCTGTTCATGATGTGGTCTCCTGAATCTTTGCAAACTGGGCTTAAAAGGCTCCAGTGCCTCACTGAGTCAGCTGGAGAGTAAGGTAGTTTTGATGGTTTTTTAGTAGTTTGGTGTTTTTTTATTTTTCCTGACATACTTTCTATTATTCAGCCACGTATGGAATAAGACTTCTGAAAGCCTTTTCTCCTTCCTGTCCCACTCCCTCTCCCCCACCCCAAATACAATCTGGCTGCTGTTGAGTGCAAGCCTTCTCCCTTGGGTCACCTTCAGGCAGGAATATAATTTTTTGTCTCTATCTTGCTAAGTGTCTGTCTATTTTCAAGCCTTACTGGCAAAATTCTCCTCCTCCACTCTTTAAATTTAATTCTGAAAAATAAATTTTAGTAGGATACTGGCTAAATGAAATATACTGCAGGCCAGTTCCACCTCCCCTAATGTGTGCTATCAAAAATTGATTGTCTATTTCAAGTTAGTTGCCCAGGTTCCTTCTGTAGTCAGTGGAGAGACAAATGATTTAGCTCATCCTAAATAAGTATTAGAGGACAAACTTCAAGTTTATATATAGGCTGGGTAATATTGTGAAGAATTCTTTTCCCTCTTAATTGTATAACCAAGACCCCAGTACACCTCAAAGTCAGTTTGGATCTAAATTCTGACAGCCCATCTGGTTTCTCAGTGCACAAGCAATTTTGCATTGTGTGAAGGAAGTTTTATTTGATGCTAAGCTCGGCCAGTCATTCTTATGTGGAATAAGCAATTTATTCTTCCCCCAGTTGATATTTTTCATTCATCCCTTAAAAGAGAAACTGCTGGATTTTGTAAGCGCTCCAACAAACAGTTGTCTAAAGTCCTGTAGGAGTGACACCACAGTTCAAGTGATAGCAGAAAGGCAAGCACTTGATTGATCCTCGAAAGTGTTACTAACACTCACTTCCCTGTCTACCTCTTTCCGCATCACTCACTGTCACATATTTTTAGAGCAGAGCACTTTCTCTCCTCCAGCTCCGTTGTGTGCCTTCTCTTTGCTGCATGAGCTGTTTGCCAGAGGTGGGAATTGAAAAGAAAAAAAATCTCTGCTAGATCTTCACTTCTTATGGTTGCCCGCTCCCTGAAAAAGAAAAAATAAAACAAAACTGCACTAAATAGAAGTTCTGTTTAGCTTTTAGGCAAACATAAAACCCCACAAATGTGCAAAAAGTTCCTCCACTCAAAGAGTCAAACTATTTCAAGCCAGGACAAACACAGAGATGTTGACTTTTACTTGAAGTTGGGCCAGTCTGTCATGGTCTAGCACTGGTGGCACCTTTGGTCCATGACTGGAGGCTGCTGGTTTGGAGGGTGTGAGCCCTGGTGGCAGCTGCTAAATGTCTCATAGTGAGAGACAGAAAGACAGAGACAGGGAAAAGGGAGAATGATGCAAGTCCTTAGAAGTGTTTGTTTTGCCTCAGATATCTCTTTTAATGTTTGTATTCCTCTCCAATGAGGCAGATAACTGTGCAGTGATTGGAGGAAGCTGCCTAAACATTTTTTACCTCTTTTACTGAAGTCAGTCCCCCAAAGTATCTTCTATAGAACTTTTTATTTTGCAATTTCATTTTCTCCCATTCTTTATTTCCTATGAAATCCTTCATGAGATACAGCACTTTTTCTCATCTTCAGATTTGGTTGCACCCCAGAGGCAAATTTTCTAAAAAATGTTTCTATCCATCAGTAAGTTACTGGAGAAGTTATAACAAGAAAAAAAAAAAAAAAAGAATAAATTCTGCTTTGAGGAAAGAGATTTTGTCAGCTACTCCTTATTTTAAATAGTTCCAAAATAGAGAAATTCTAATAAGCTGCTTCTTCATATAAAGAAAAATTGGCATACACTGTAAAGCAGTTGAATTAGTTCATAAACTGAGTATGCTGTGTGCGGTTACTCAGTTACGACCCACTAGATACAATCAATAATTCTGCCCTATCATTGTACCATAACAATATTGCCTAGGCATAAAGGGCTTACAAAATCCACATTTATTATGACCTACTGTCTCAGTTTTCCTATTGCAATTTCTCACAATCTATTTTTTTATGTGTGTCAAGCCTCATCTGTGGGGGAAGAATAATTTAGAAGATCAGTAATGGGATGTGGAACATTTCACCTCCAGGTCACTTGTTTGAATCTAACCCTGAACCAGTAGTGATTGAAAATCATTGCCATGTGATTGCTTTCTTTTGCTGGCCTAATGGATATGAACCGTTGGTCCTAGTCTACAGCACAAAGGACGTGTGTCCACATCTAAAATCTTCCTTTGGAATGCAGTTAGCCTCTTTACACTCCCAGCAGAGAGAGGGCCTGGGTGGAATGAGTGATAGTGAATGAATTGCCTTACCCCCACGACCTGCAGTAACCTTTTTATGTAAGTGAGATATTCTGGTAGAGTTATGGAGAAACTTTTATTGCCTACATGATACTCTGCTGAGAGATAGCAAACCAAGTCAGATCATGTCCCGCAGTGTTTGAGTGCTTAACTTTACAAAAGAGGCACAATATTGTAATAGCGACTCTCCAACCTCCACTATCAATCAAGAAAAAAGTTCAACAATGATTTAAAGGGTCCTGAAAAACATTAGAAAATATGTGACTATAGTGAAAGTAGGTAGGGGGGGAAAAACGCAGAGGTGATGATTATACAGAAAAAAAAAACAAACCAGAAACCATTACATTATAAGCCTAAGATTTGTAACTTGACTAATATACCACAAATTGTCCAGCAAAACTGCCCTTTTTATGTTGGGTTTGTAGTTATGAAGCTCAGCTTCTCTAACTGATGCAGTTTGCCTAAGATCCTTCCCTTGGCTTCCCTTCTTTTCTTTTGGATTGATCTACATGGTTGCTTTTTAGACTTTGTCTGTAACTCATACTCTGAAGCCTGCAGAAGAGGTCTGTGCTTACACCAAAGGGGGGAACTGTTATTTTTAGAAGGCGCTGTTTGGGGTCTGTAGGGGCCTTCTGGGAATAAAACATCTTCTGTACTGTTACCTGAGCTGGCTCAAGGGGCAGATGGGCACGACAATGGAAATAGCCCTGACAGTAATGCCGGTACCTCCTTTCCTCTGTCTTGTTGGGCATGAGGCACTTCAAGTATAGTAGCTACAAAGCTGTATTTCTCAGTGCTGCCTCAACTCATATCTAGTTCTCCCTTCATGGGTGTTTTTGTTTTCTCAGGACAGGAGATCAATCAGACAGTGCAAGGAATACTATTATTATTTTATTCCACAAGACCAGACAAAACAAATCAGATTAAATCTGTGAAGCACAAGCAGAGGAGCAGAGAGTTTGTTATTGCTCTAACCATAAAGAGCTGTTTTAATCACAGAGCTCTTCTTAATTCTTCCTCTGATCTGCTTATGTAAAATCTGTTTTGAATTAGTATGAGCAATGACAAATCTGAAAGCTAAGGTGAGACTTCAAGATTTGGCCCTATATGATTTTGGGCATTTGTTTGTTTTGTAATGCTGGTCCTCACATTTCAGTACAAAGCAGTGTGCAATACCAATGCAGGAGGAAAAAACAATGAAAAACTAGGACTGTACTGCTGCCCTCCAGGAGCCAGTAAGAATAATGTCTTAGATTATGAGAAAGGGCAGCAGCAATATCACCAGTGCAAAGTACAAGTAACAACTTCTGGCTCCTTTATCACTGACTTTTTTTTTTTTTTTTTTTTTTTTTTTGCCAATTTAAGATCAAGATCTTAGAAAGAATTACATTCTGTCTTAGGAGAAACTGACAGAAACACATTTTCAATTACCAGCGGGTGACAACAGAACAACAATGTTGGTACTTTTTTAAACAAGGTTATTTCTTGGTTTACAGAGGCGACTATTTATAAATGACTGAACAAGATTCTCTTACAAATGATCTTATTTTTAAAAAAAGAAAAGCCCTCATTTGGGGAATGGAGATGTTCAATTTATATCATATACTCTGTTTTAAAGGGCAAGGGGTCTTTGTGCACAGAATAGTTGCAGTAAAAATATTTTGAATTGATCAGTTCTTCAAATAAAATCTGGCTGTGTGATGGGGTCTGTTCTGCCAGCTCTTTACATGGACACTGCATCCTGCCAGACTTCAGTGACCCCCATCTGGGTTCTGTCCTGTGTGAACAGGGCCCTAAAAGAGAGTGTGGTATGGTCTGTAAATCACCACCTCTTTGAAGGTAGAACAATGCTTTACTGTGAAACCAGAGGAACCAGCAGGGGCATAAACTCACTTACAGATAACACGCATTAGCGTGTTATCGTTAAGGAGAATAAAGAAATTTTGCAGTTTTTCTGTGCACTGAAAGGTATGTTTTCAGTGAGCTAAGCAGGGGGGGAAGAAAGGTAATAGCTCTTGTTTCTATGCAATTATAATGAAGAAAGAAATGTTACTACACGATTCCTGCTTAAATATTTATCTTATTTGAGCTTTGTCAATATAAAAAACCTGAACTGTACAATAAGATGACCTGGAACAACCACCTTTCTGATGGCTAAGCACAGCTCAGCAGTGCTGGAAATGAATACACAGATGCAGGAGTCAGAAAATGATCTAAGCACAAGGCAGCCTGACTCCCACATAATGGGGCACTTTGTGAGGTTGTAAAACAGGTGATGTATAAATTACACCAGTATAACAGCCCTTGGTATGTAAAGGAGTCCCATAAACATGGGCAGGCAGTGTGGTACCTGGGAGCTGGAAGCTGGTAGCAGTAAAGTAGCAAAGAGCCTGTAACAGATGGATTCCAATTTGACATATGTTGATACAATCCTAAACCTGGCTGGCATCAATACTGAAGCTGTATCCATTTATGTTAGGATGATAGCCCTGACAAATGCTAGGCCTTTCTGGTACTGCTTTAGTGAATTTTTACAAATCTGGAAGTGTCATGGTCATGCTTGTATGATCTGAAGTCCCGAAAGGAAGGGTTGACAGTCCCGTTGAAATCTCTGGGCAATAACAGAAGCTGGAAGGAGTGATCGGATGCTGAAGTCTGCCATTGAACACCCAGCCTCAGAGATCAGGTGTGATGAAAGACTTGGTGTTGATGGAGGACTTTAAATACCCAAGCATCTTCTAGAAAGCTGGTATGGTGACAACCAGCCTGTCAAGCAGTTCCTACCCCACCTTCAAAGAACTTAACAGAAATTCCTTGCAGAAAAGCAGCTTGTGTGAGAACAGTTGTGAAGTAACAGAGGGCAAAATGCTTAGGAATAAAAAGTGAGAGAAAGAAGAATAAACCTAAAAGACTACAGAAGAAACATGACCTTGGCAAAAATAACCTAGAAAAAAAAAAGGGCCTCCCTGGGGACAATCAGCTTGATGTGTGTAAAAGATCCAATTCTGAAGAAGAATAAACAGTGCCTCATATTCTCTCTGAGTAGGGCAATGGGAAATAAGTTTCAATTGCATACAATTTTAAAATCTGTGAAGACAGTTAGACCCTCAAATGCATTGCTTAGGGTAGATGTGGGATTTCCCTCTTGGGGTGGTTTCTAGGGACAGGGTAGACAAAACATTATGAGCAATTCACGTACAGCTGGTATGGCATGAGAGTCATGCAGTGGGGAAGGTTTTCCCCATGATGAGGAAATTCAGTCTTCTTCTTAGAAGAGAGATGAAATTTAAGATGACTCAAACACTAGCCTTCAAGGGAAGGAAAATGTTTTGGCATTAAAGACTTCTAAAAATCTCCCAGCTTCCTCATTGTTCAAGATGAAAATTTTACCTATACAAAATTATGCAAGCTTTAATTTTTCTTCCTGGTTCATTTAACTATTTCAGAAACATCTAAAAGGGTTAAATATCTTTCCCACATAAGTAGTTTTTCCTCAAAGCTTTTTTACTTACATATCATGCATTAGTCATTTTCCAAAGAGTAATTTTCCTTCTCTTTTCTGCTCTTTCTTATACAAGGAATATATTTTAAATTGGTCTAGCGCAACAAATTCTGTAGTTGAGCAGCTTGTAAATTGTTACTGCTCTTTCAGCAATCAGGAAACTTATTAAATTTTGGTAAGAAAAAGTGCTTTGTTCCCCTGAATCTGAGAAATTTAAAGAAACTGAATTATAGATTGTTATTAATAGGAATAACAATTGACATTTAATATGTAAATGAATATTCTGCAACATAACTGGTCTGGAGAGATTTTCCTTTAAAGCCCCTGGTTTGGACAAAACAAACCTTGCAATTATCAGAAACAGGAAGAACGCTAAATGAACTATAATGTCAAATCCTAAAAAGGCTAAAAGATGAAGTTTGCTCCATGGCCTTCCCAGGATTCATTCTATTGCTGAACTGTGCTTTCTGCCCAAAAAGCCACTTCCCAAATCTCAGATAAAATAGAAACTACCATGAGTAGAAGAAAATCTCAATTAAGATCCATGACCTTAATACGGTCAGCAGAAAAATCTGTGCCAGTTATATTTTTTTCCCAGCAAGATCTATTCCAAAAGGGCTGAAATGCTTCAATTTTTCTCTGAAAATTTTCACCCCAGTTTATTTGTTTACCTCCTCCCCACAGCCCTTATGCTTGCTGTTGAGATTGAGACGATACGAAACATTTTTCCTGGCACCAGCAATAGTCCTGAGATCCCTCTTTTAAGCCAAAATTATATATTCACAGTAGGAGGACTGGTTCAGATAATCACAGGTCCAGAGGCCTGGACTACTACTTAGGCTGGAAATACCAGAAGATTAGTTTTTTCCAGCGCTGTTTCCCTAATCTTGTTTCTGGACTATGATGGAAAAAGGCACAGGAGAAATACTTTACAGAAAGGTAAAAGAGTCTAAGGGAGAGAATGGACTCTCTACATATTTTAGAAAAGACTTTATTTTAGACTTAGTTTTATACAATAGTGAAAAATTATATCTGAATAAAGTTAGTTGCCTCTTTCAAAATGTTGAAAGTTGCACAAAATCTATTGCCAGTAACTCGTAGATATTTCCCTGTGGCTAAGTATCTCACATTATACTTATTTAATATATTTTGCTATAAGGAAGCTAAGCATGTGCTTATGGCACATTTTTTTGTGAATCAGTTTGCAAGAATGACTTGTGGAATTTTTGGTGCTGTGTTGCTTGTGTTTTGTTTACTTTTTTTTCTTTTGGCAGGGGGAAGTCAGAAGGTAGGAAAGGGCTTGTTTATGTGGAGAAAGCAGACTAAACCAGAGCAGCCATATTGGCTACATTTCAATTAGAAGACACAGTACATTATTTACATGTTGTGATGGGTTGACCTTGGTCATCTGCCAACCACCCACTCAGCCACTTTCCTGCTCTCTCTCATCAAGAAGATGGAGGAGAAAATTATGGGAAGTCTCCTGGCTTGAGATAAAGACAGGTAATTTATCAATTACCATCACAGGCAAAATGGAATTGACTTGCAGAAAGTATCAACATGTCCATTGGGCGTACATGGCCAAGCATTGATGGTGGGGAGCCGTGTCTAGCACAGTGTAGCCCTGAAGACCCTCTCCATGCTCCCTCTGCCTTCCCACATCCAACACACATGCACCAACAAGGTGTCCCCTAGTAGAGACACTGGAAGTGTCTTTACACTGGAGGTCCTTGAGCCCAAATTATGTTTTATGGACTTGTTTATAGAGCTCACAGCCTAGGAGTGGCAAAGCCACCTTTGTTCAACATGATGCCACATTATTTAACTCACTCTATTGGAGGTTTTCTTCCTCTTTTTTAAAATATTTAATTTGTCACTGAAATATGCATGAAAATATGATGGTGAGATGTATGGTGAGATGTACACTGCCTGCCAAATGAGCAATGACAAAAGATCAGTTAATGCAAACAACACAGGGCAGGCATAAAAGACAGGGGAGATACAGAGGGATGACCAGGCTGGTAGGTTGCATATGGCCATGAAAAATGGAAATATACCATTTAAGTGAAATTAAGTCTTCTTCTCATGTGGTTTCTTTAGACATCACTTCATGGGATTTCTTTCAGCAGCTCAACTGGTTTAAATATCTACTTCCAACTTTCTGTAACTCCAAACCTGCAGTATGAAGTTTCCACCAGTGCAATGTAGCCGCTAAATCAGACCTTATTTTCTCCAGATGTTGAGCATCTGTCATTCTTAATTAAAGGAACAGGAGTTAGCACTGTGGAAAATCATGTGCTTTTAAAGGTGACTTGCAGTGGGATGGAAAACTGGAATTTTCCCCTCTCTTCTTCTTCATGATGTGCAAGAAAAGCTAGAAAACTTTCTCATTTTGAGGCTGAGTTTATTTAAGTGATGTGCTTAGAAATATCAGGAATATAAAATCATGTATTTCCTGGGTTTGGTAGGGGACTCTTTGGAGTCCTCATCTCCACATATCATTTATTTGTCCTGAGGTATGGCTGAGCAGGGATCAGTGCTGCACTGTGCATATGTGATTTGTGCAGCATCTGGCACAATATTTATTTGCTCTTAAAAGCTCTGTGGGTTTTAAATCTTAAACAAAGGAGTGTTTTCTCACAAGTTTTTTAGGGAGAGCTGTTGAATTAGTGTGTTTGATTTAAGAAAGGGAAACAAAATTCCTTCTTCATTTCATCAGTGTGGGAAGAAAATATTTTGGCTTGGCCTTACATGGTTAACCTGAGAAACATTCAGTATATCATTGTTTATGATTAAAATATGTTTTGATAAATGTTTTTAGAATTGTGAGCATAACAGACTTTCAAATATTTGGTTTACATTAGTGAACTTTCTCTAAATAGAAGGTGGTAGTCAAAAATGGAAAGGATACTTTATTCTTCTTCAGCCTCAATAAAACTAAATATTTTGGACAATATATTTAGATCAGTTAGACTATTTCAATTAACCAATTTCCATTACTGTTTTGATTTTTTTTTTTTCTGCCATAACAAGATAGATTCCTCTCCTGGTTTTAAAGTTTTCCTAGAAAACCAAACTGAATTAAATCAAATGAACTACTGTAAAAATACAAATTGCAACTCTGAATTCTAGAAATAAATAATGAAGGCCCAAAATAAAACATGTGAATTAAAAAATTAGCAAATATTCAGGGACCTTTATGAGATTTGTAACAAAGGAGCAAAACCAGAAACATATTGATTCTGTTTTCATTTTTAGGGCACCTCAGAAAGAATTTTAAGTCAAATGTTTAAGTAGAAATCTGTGCTTTGGAGCTTCCTATGTTTTCCCTTCCATCATCTTGGTGCTTCTCTCTACTCTGAAAGACTTGATTGTGCAGAGACAAGCTATCTTTTTCAGCTGAGTCAGAGGCACCCATAAAATCTGAGCAGTTCAAATCAGATGGGGAAAATGTAAACAGGCTCAATCACGCATGAAAGCTTTCTCACAGTGTGCAAATGTAGAATATAATTTGAGAGTTTCAGAAGTGCAAAAACTTGTATTGTTTGCATGGTGAGATCAAGGTTAATAAAAGAGGTGCTGAAGCAGAAAGCTGGCTTCCACAGGCACGAGGAGCAGAGCATGAAGGTTTTTTCACTGAACAGGATTAATCAAGCATCTTTGACAGTTTAAAAAGACACTTCATGCAAGGAAGTGTTAGTATCTTTTCATCTGTAAGGAAAAGATGATCCACAAAATCACTAAGGCGACTTCCCTGTCCCTGTATGCTCAGCTGCTCTTGATTTCATAGAAAAACAAAAACATGGAAGAAAAGACAGAACTGACTTTTATAGCTAAATATATGGGCTTTTGTTTTACTTTTGGTAAGGTTAAAGAATGGAGTGGAAGGATGTGCTAGATTATTTTGTACTATGATATTTTAAACAGTAGCCAGAACCTTTAAACAGATTAGCGCAGCACACAGTTCATTTCCCAAACTTGGTCCTTTATCTTACAGACTGGAAGTCTTTGTTAAACTGAATTATTCATTTTTCTTCTTGCTTTGGACCTGTAATTGTAATGAGAATAAATCCTGGTATCTGTAGCATTTGAATGGTGTGCTGAAGTTCCAAAACCCAAGGGTTTTTTGTATGTAGCTAATATGCCTCTTACGAACACTGTCAATACTGATCCTCCATTCCTGTGAGCACATTCCTGTGAGCATATGTTCTGTAGTTTCTTTTTGATCAGCATTTGACTTGGAAACAATCCACCTAGATTGTCAGTGGTTCTTTAGATATTGTGAGAGGATATAAAGACCCCTTTATCTCTTACTTCACCTCAATTTGTTTGGGATCTTTTTATCCAAAAGATGTAGGACAAATGCCTATTTTGTCAGCTCAGTCTCGATTTTTGTATAATCTATGTTTAAAGAACATTACAGCTTTCCACGTATCCTTTCACTTTAAAAACAAGCAGGCAGGGAAATATTAGGATTGTAGCATTCAGTCTAGTTAGGTGTGACTAAAACTCAAACTAATAATGAGTTTTAACATGTTGTGTGTAATTTACAGAAAATAAAATTAAACTCTGATGGACCTTCTTCACACCGAGGTTAAAAAAAAAAAAAAAACCCACAAAAAACAAAACCACAGCTTTACTGAGAAAAAATACAGTGTGAGCTGAAAACTACAGCTTTTTTGATTTTCAAGATAAAAAGTAGATCTGAATAGGGAAATTGGCTCTTCCAAGACCTGCTCTTTGTATGAAAGGGAGTGATATTAGAGAGGCTTTAAGGCTTTCACATTCACACAGTTGTGAAGCAGCTGGTTCAAGGTACACCACAGTGAAGCACATTGATCATTAGAGAAATGCAGATTAGAGAAATGCTCAGATTTTCAAAGAACTATGAAAATTAAAACCTTCTTCTATATTCAAAAGCCCCAAACCTCCTAACTCTGGGGGTATGGGGGGAAGAAATACTACACAGCAAGTGTTAGGAGACAGTGTGACCAAAGGAATGATGGTAAGGGTGCTGTAGGATTGGATTCCTTGCTTGCACCCTTTTCTGGTGAGCTGTCTTTCACAGTCTGCAATCAGGAACTTCCTCTTGGCTTTCTGGAAGTGACACTCTTTTCTATCTTTAACCTTGTTTATTTTTAACAAATTAATTCAATATACCTGACAAATTGTCATGCTTTCTAATTTCCCTTGAGTTAACACAAGGCAATGTTGTAGACAAAGGCTTCTACTTTTTAAGATCCAGGCATACTTGGGGGCCCAGTAGAAGGGATTTGAGATCTGGTGATGTCAGCTGTCAGGATGTAGGGGACAAACATGCCCTCTCTAAGGACACAGGAGTTCCCTGTGTCCTTCAACAGGAGGCCTGAAGTGATGGGAGAACCTGTGGCTCCAGAAGCAGCGTATTCCTGTGCTGATGGTGTACTTAAACAGGAACACTTCAAAATTATGGTGACAGCTTGATTTTTCCTTCACCTCCTGTGCCTTTTGGCAAGTCACCGAAGTTGTAAAGGTGATTATTATTTAAGGATGTGTGCTCTCCTTAAGCAAGCACGTTTTCTTGCACACAGCTCACTGAAAGTCAGGATGTTTTGGTTTTTTTCCAGAAGCCATGAGGTTGCAGTCATTTATGGAACAAAACCATGGAACTGGTATAATTTTCTTCAGTGAAGAAGATCCAAGAAGTTTATCAGAGGTGAGCCTTTTGCATCATTAACAAAGCAGAATTGTGCCTTATTGGTCCATTCTGAGGCAACTGGCTCTGACTTGGTGTCTCCAGTACATTGCAGCTTTCCAGAGGACAGGAAAGCTTCTCTGCAGTGGGCAACATGTGAAATGAGCCAGTGGGGGTGACAGTTTCATCCCAACTCCCTGGTTAGATATTGGTGGACTCAGCTGAGTATAGAACATTAATACAGCTCACACAACTGGTAGAAGTCTATTTTTGCATGAGCTGTGTCCTACAAAAACTCGGTATGAATTTTGCTTCAGGAATTGCACTGCATTCTCAGACTAATCATGTAATGTTTCTTGAGAATACTTCTTTTCTCATAGTTTTCTAAACCAACAGGGGACTTGAGCAAAAAGCCTTTAATCACTAGCTATGTCTATATAGTTTAAAGGAACCTGTAATAGACAGTTTGAAACCATATTATGCAATGTTGTATAAATCAGTGCTGGACACACTTATGAAATTTTAATCTAAAACCAATATTTGCTTAAACAGACCTCATGCTGATATCTTTTTAAGTACTTTTCTTTGCAGCTCTTGTAATACTTAAAATACAGGGTGAAAAATTCATTTGATTTTGAACAAAATATCATAAGAATGTACTTTTTGTACAAGGAAATAAACAGCCAAATCAGAGGAATAAGTACCTGAGCTATTCTGCATAGATGAATGTAATCAGTTTATATCATTAGAAGTCAAGTTAAAGTATTGGAGAGAGAGAGAGATACAATATAATTTCATGTCAAGAAATTGTTGCACAAACTGTCCATTAACTGCCTATAAGAATGCATTAACATTTTTCAGTTCAACCTGCATAACCTTGATATCAAGCCAGAAACAGTTAATTCCACTTCTCTCCCCTTTTTTATTAAAAAGACAAATGAACATGAACACAGAATACTCTAGTAATTTTACATACCCTAAAAAGGTGCCTTTTTCTCAATGAATGTAGAAATCCTGATCTTAGTACCTATTATTTACATACACATAAATAGTGTACATATATAGTTTTATCCTCTTCAGGGCAGCTTCTTGTAAGCCTTCACTTAATCATGTAGAAAATTAGGAGTAATTTTTATTCATTTTGAGGACCACAACCTTGAGTGTAATAAGGGAAATCATTGTCCTTTCGTTTTTTGTTAAGAACACAGGTTATATCCATTCTTCTTGATGACAGCATCCAAGGCCAAAGACAGAGAAGTAAAATCATACAAATGAAACTGCATCTGTCTTATTTACAGTAGGAATATAATTTTTTTGTGAGTATATTCTCCCTTTGACCAGGGGAAGCTTGAAAGATTTTTCAGTTTCCTGTTCTTTACAATTATTTTAGGGATGGGTCCTAGCTACCTTTACTTGCTCCTAAAGGAACTCTGCCTTGATAAAACATGCAAAAGGTCAGTCTTTAAATTCAAAACCTAAACAGTTGAAAATAATTAGGGTATAGTGACTTGTGGCAGGTGCTTTCCCAGCACTGCTCTCACAGCAGACTCCTGCTCTTACATCATCTTGCCAGTGAAGATTTACCCTTCTTGCCCATTTGTTCCTCCCCTGGGTGCTAAATTCAATGGAAATTAAAAAAATAAGTCTTCATTAGCAATTCTGCAAGAGCCTTTGATCAGATGGCTCATTTAGGGGAAGAAAGGAAGAGTGGAAGGAGAAGGCCACATGGTTATTTCTCCTTGTTACTGCTGGCTGTTCTCTCCAGCCTTCCTGTTTCCGATGCTGACATGTCAAAAAACTCTAGAGATGTCAGAGTTTTTAAAATGAATACACAGTTTCACTTCTCATGAGTGCCTTGACTCTTTAGAAAAGAACAAACTCCACACTTCAATCTCTATCTAATTTTTGCTGAATGCAGTGTGGATGCATTCCTCTTCATCAGAAAGTCTAAATTACATATGATAGTTGCTAGTTCCTGTTATGCAAATATCTACTCAGTTATTACAGTTGTGTGGGAATGTGCACCTGAGTGTTGGTAGAGAGACCAGCTCTGACAGAGGCAATGATTCCCTCACTCACCTTCTCTGTCTCTCCTGCGTGTGGTTTGTGTTAGCAATAGCTGCCTACCTGAAAGGGGTAATTTAAGTTTTTCTTATCTTCACTTTGATCTAAATATTTTCTTACTGAGAAAGGACCAGAGTGACTAAAGGAAGTGAGAAAGCTCTGATTTCTGCCACTGGAGGTTCACAGCAAGAGACCTCACACAACCATCCTATTAAACTGTTCCCAGGGGATCTGCTTGCTAACAGCTGCTAGGAGTGGAATGTGGAGGGCACTGAACCCCCCCTCAAGCTACCCAGCAAGGGCTCAAGCACAGATCCATGCTAGATTACCATTACAGTCTATGCAGTGCTAGAGATTGTTCTGGGTTCTTGGAAGGGCTGGGAACAGAGTTGTCTGATAGCCACTGTTGCCTATTTTCTGTCTTCTGGTGCTTTGGATTAAAGCAATGAAGTCCGGACTAAGGAAGGCAATTCTGCTTCCAGAACACTGACAAAATATTGGAAAAGAGAAACAAATTGGAATAGTCCATTATTAGCCTGCTTTTCCCCACCTCACCATTTTCCTTAACTTTTCAGCAATGGCCATGGGCTGCTCCTTCTGAAATTTCTGTGAATTGCTTTCCAGCCTTCTTTTTTCTGTGCATGTTGTAAAAAAATCCATCCAGTATTGTGTCTGGCAGACACCTCTTCTCTTCTCTTCTCTTCTCTTCTCTTCTCTTCTCTTCTCTTCTCTTCTCTTCTCTTCTCTTCTCTTCTCTTCTCTTCTCTTCTCTTCTCTTCTCTTCTCTTCTCTTCTCTTCTCTTCTCTTCTCTTCTCTTCTCTTCTCTTCTCTTCTCTTCTCTTCTCTTCTCTTCTCTTCTCTTCTCTTCTCTTCTCTTCTCTTCTCTTCTCTTCTCTTCTCTTCTTCTCCTCTCTTCTCCTCTCTTCTCCTCTCTTCTCCTCTCTTCTCCTCTCCTCTCCTCTCCTCTCCTCTCCTCTCCTCTCCTCTCCTCTCCTCTCCTCTCCTCTCCTCTCCTCTCCTCTCCTCTCCTCTCCTCTCCTCTCCTCTCCTCTCCTCTCCTCTCCTCTCCTCTCCTCTCCTCTCCTCTCCTCTCCTCTCCTCTCCTCTCCTCTCCTCTCCTCTCCTCTCCGTCCAATTTTACAACAGCAAGTAGTGTGATCTTATTTCTATTCTAGTGTCTCCAATTCAGAAAGCTGTCTGCTCTTTGACAAGTCAGGTTTTGTATGCAGACCAACCTGGCTAGAGGTTTTCAGCCTGAATCTAGCTAACAAAGCATAAAAGAGACAAGGCTCATATATTCTTACAATCCCCACACTGCTCGTATAAAATACAAATTACAGACATGACAGATTAACTTTATCCTGTTACATCAACTGGGGATATAGAAAAACTTTGCCACTGACCACCTGACTTGTATGTTTGACCCTTTCTCCAATTCAGCAGCTCTGTTTTCCATTTGGGTAGTCTCTGCCCTGCAGAGCATATAGTTTACTACGCCATTGTGCTGTTTAGTCACAAACACAACCATCTCAAAGTTGACTAATAACCTGCAGTGACTTTGCATTAAAGGGAGGAGCTTTTCTTAGAGCATCTTAGAAATTACTGCAGACCCAAGCAGCCTTTACCTTTACAGGAAGGCAGGAAGTGGGAGAAGTGCCTGAGCATCAAAATCTGTGACTTACCCCAGGGTCAATGCTTCTCCTGTTTGGAGTCCCCTGCAGCTTCACTCTTCACCATTTTCTAGGAGATGAAGTGAGAAATGCAGACATCCTGAAGACAGCAAAGTCTGTAGGGGTCTTCCAGGAGGGGAGGCATAAGAAAAACTTCTGAGTTGAACATGGAAGGTAAGGCTGGACCTACCAGAATAATGAAAATACTAGATACAACACTACAGTGCAATGGCTTTTTACATTTGGGTAAATAAAAATCTGAAGATATACAATTACAGACAAGCCTAGCATATATGCTAAATTAAGTAAATTATGTATAAATACATGAGTATACATTTGTATTTAGGTTTGTGAAAATAAATTGTATTATTACTGTTATGTACTGTGTCTCCAAAAATCCTCCTTCTTTTCTTCATTTGGTAATATAAACACCCACAAAATGTTTTTTGCTAAATGTTTTAATACTATTTGGAATGCTAAAATTGTAGCTAAGAAAAATAAGAGGGCCCTGGTATTGGCTTTTTAACACCGTAACACTGGAATACTACAATGTGTGAATTTTTTCCCCTACGACTCAAGCTTCCTCAAAGCAGAGCAGCTCCCCTTGTGCTGCTTTTCTCAAGTTATACTTAAAATGACCCATAAGCAGACTGAGACTGGATGAACATCTCTTTCTTCCACAGTCCTGTGAATTTTTAATGCCTGGCATTAAGGTGAAAATCATCATTTCTCTCTGCCTGCTGGGCGATGGGCCATCAATTAAATTCTCTTTTGTCCATATGTAAAATAGCTAATGGTTGCAGCTTCTTTCCATAATAGGGCCATTAGTGGTAATCTGCCCCTCTCTGCCAACTGATTTACTCAGATGGGTATAGATGAATTGGCAGTAATGTGCTGTATAAACCTGGCTCTGTAGATGTCCTGAAAGCAACAAAGGTCTCTCAGTTTGATACTTTGCTGCGCTGTATGGCTGTTTGATATGTAACATAATCATATGCTGGTGTGGTTGGAGTTGAATATTTTGAATGTGGCTGTGTATTCCAAGATTTTAGTTTAAACAAATCTGATTCATGATCTCACATAATGTACATATGAAATATCTTCAATTTGGTAATGTGAATCTGATTCACATTGATTATATTCAGCGCTGGTGTTCAAAGCTCTACATTTTCTTCACTGTTTGCTAGCTTACAAATACAGTGGATAACTGTTAGGGAATTTGAAACCGTTTGATTATATGCCCATTTGACTGTGAAACAATTGATATTTTACATTTTATTTAAAAGTTTTACTCTCTCAAGCATTCTAGCTTTTTCTTGGGGGGTGGGGAACACTGGAGGGGGGACATTGTGTTCCATGGTAATGATAAAGGAAAGAAAGGAAAGTAAAGTAGAGACATCTTGTGAACACTGATAAATGTTTCAGTCATGCGCTTACCCACATCAGTGTGCAGGGTCTGAATAATCAGTAAGATAAACCATCATTTTCTTTGTATTTGCTGTTTGACAAATTTAACAAGCTAAGTAACTTATTCGGTAAAAAATGGCAATGATCCAGGGGAATGTGTTTTTATTTCTTATTTTCCCTGGGTTGAAAGCCAATAATGTATATACAGCTGTTACGAGATTTATCATTACTTGAACATATAGGAAGACTACAGCAATACGGAAAAACTCTGCAATGGTTAGGAAAACTGGAGAGAGCATTTATAAGTGAAATTGCCAAAAGAATCATAGAATCATATTGCAGAATCATAGAATGGCTTGGTTTGGATGGGACTGTAAAGATCATCTAGTTACAATTCCTGTGACATGGGCAGGGACAC
This sequence comes from Calcarius lapponicus, assembly GCA_039654755.1. NCBI lineage: Eukaryota > Metazoa > Chordata > Aves > Passeriformes > Fringillidae > Calcarius > Calcarius lapponicus. The sequence continues at coordinate 58,928,828 of CM077465.1, forward strand.
CTTCCCGTAGCCCAGGTTGCTCAGAGCCTCATCCAGCCTGGTCTTGAAGACTTTCAGGGTTGGAGCCCCCACAGTTTCTCTGGGCAACCTGTTCTAGTGCTTAACCATCCTCTCCGTTAAGTGTTCCTTCCTAATATCTAATCTAAACCAACTCAGTTCGAAGCTATACTCCCTTGTTCTGTCACTACATGCTCTTGTAAAAAGTTTCTGTCTATCTTGTGGGGTTCCTTCAGGTACTGACAGGTCACAATTAGGTCACCCAGAACACTTCCTTTCTCCAGGCTGAACCCCAGTTCTCTCAGCCTTCCCCCACAGGAGTTCCATCCCTCTAAGCATCTTGGTGTCCCTCCTCTATTCCATCAAGTGGGCCCATGCCCTTCTTAGGCTGGGGATTCCAGAGTTGGATGCAGAACTTCAGATGGGGTCTCACAAGACTGGAAAAGAGGGGACCTGCTACCCACATTTCTTTGGGTACAACACAGGATACAGTTGGATTTCAGAGATGAAAATGCATGTGGGTGGTTCATATCTAGCCTCTTGTCCACCAGCACCATCCCCAGCCTATTTTAATGCCAGGGACTGTCCTAACCAGGTGCAACACCTTGCACTTTGTCTTGTTGAACCTCATGAGATTCCCATTTCTCCAGCTTGTTCAAGTCCTTCTACATGGCATCCTGTCTTTCGGTTGTGTTGGCCACACTGAATTTGGCATAATCTGTAAATTTGTTGAGGGTGCACTTGATCCCTTAATCTCTGTCACTAATGAAGATATTAAATGATACCACTCTCAATATAGACCTCTGAGGCAACACCACTTGTCACTGATGTCCATCGGGAATCCAAGCCATTGACCACTATCCACTGGGTGTGATCATCCATGCTGCTTCTTATCCATCTAACATTCCACCCATTAAATCTCTCTCCCTCCAATTTCGAAAGAAAGATGTTGGAGGGAAGATTGTGTCAGAGTCCAGAAAAATGGCATCCATTGTCCTTCCCTTGTCCACCGATGCAGTCACTTTTATAAAGGACTTTAAAAAGAGGAGATACCTTTCTTGAACCACTAAACTGTTCAATAATTAAAATAAGGATCTATGCAGAGAGTGCTTCTGGCCTGAAAGTAGTTCACCTAAAGGACAGTGTTTACTCCAGGATATAAATGAAATATTTGAGGCTACTTCCCTTTTCAATAATATGAGGGAGGAATTTGAAAAATGGGCTGAAGTGATCTCGGAGAGATGTTTCAAAAGCTGTTGTCAGTAGTCCCACTCTACTCTCATTTAAGTCTAAAGCAGAATCCCAAGGAGTTGATACCAAAATGAAGTTAGACCAATATTGAATGCTCCTGAAATTTCCATAGTCCTGTATGTTTGTGAGCATGCATTTACAATAACATTGCCTATGTATATATTGCAATTAATGTATCTGCGTCCAATAAACAGATACACACTGCTTGCTCTCTGCTTGCTTTTCTTGTCTGGCACACTCTCTGCAGATTGTTTCCAATTTGGGTCATTTCTGTCCTCCTGCCAGTTTTCCAGTCCAGTGTGATCCAAATTAAATAATCTTCTATTGTGCCTTTCCTGATGAATGTGAGATTAATCTTAGCAGAATGTGGGACTTTGCCTGACAAGATGATTACTGCAATATTTAAACAACCCTTAGGGCCTTAATTCACTAACAATTTATGGTTGTCCCTATATGTGAGTGCTGTTTCTGCCTTCTGAATGCCCAGGTGCACCCTGCTGTGAACTGCATTGTCAACTGGAACTTGGTGACATGCACTGACTCTCTTCTGCTGCACAACAGAGTGCTTTAGGTAGAGTCTGAGAAAGGCTTTAAAGTGCTCCCCCTATCTGCTCCCCAAACCCCAAGAAGAAAGAAAAAGACAAAAATGTTGATGGCAGTCAGTGGGAACCAGGTAAGGGAGATCCTCTTTCATTTGCATTTAAGTAGAGTAGCCATGACCTGCATTGTGGTGACTGTCCCTGCCAGTCACTTGGATCAAGAGAGGTGCCCAGCCTTTGCTCACTTCTAGAGACAGCTGTGAGTGTGGGCTCAGAAGTTGCTGGGGCCAGCCAAGGAAAATCCTCGCTGGAAAGCCCAGTCCACAGTGCAGACACCAGACAGAGTGTCCAGAATAGAATCTGAGAAGTTTAAAAGGAATTTAAGAATGAAGCCAATGCTTAATGAGGCTTGGGAAGAAACTTCCCCTAAGGCCCTGTTATTGAATAGCTGCTGGCTGTAGGCTTTTTTTTTGTTCTCTTTTAGAGCAGCTGGTACTGGCCATTGCTGGAGATGGAAAAGCTGACAATTAGACATGCCAATGGCTGTCTCAAGGTTTATTCTAATAGAGTACATATTCTCAGCAAAGGATACAGGATGATAAGGAGATCTTTACAATATGAGTGAAGGAAATATCCCCCCTTGTCTCTCACATTTGTGTCCAGCCTGTGTCACATTTTTGTCCCAGGATAAAGGGTTATGTTTCACTTGCACAGTGTGCCTTTAACTGTCTGCTGTCTGTGGCACAAAGCAATTGGTAGTGTTCAGTGGCTCTTGCACCAGTAGCTCTGTCTTGAGGGACTGAAATTGATGTAATTTATCATGGCAGGTGAATATGCAAGCTGTGTCTCTTGCCCCATCGCACAATGTAGCAGAAGAAGCAATAGACAACGAGTCAGAAATAGCTCTCTTTTTTTTTTTTTCCTCCAGTTTTCTGAAACAGCAACGGTGTGTGTCTGCATGGTTGGAATATCTAGGTACAGTAGCTCCTCTTAATGGAGCTGTGTACCACCACACACTGTCAGGAGCTGTTGGGGTTTTATTACTGAACCATTCACTGTGCATCTATTTTGCCAGAAGTGGTAATGAAGACTGCATTTTGTTTTGTGACATTTTTTCCAATTGAAAAATTTCTTTCTCTGTGTTTATACTTTGTCTTGATGTTTTTGTACTGTCACTTAACACTGAAGTACCCTTTTATCTGTTTTTTAATAGACGCATCCCAAGCAGGACTGAGCAAATGGATGGGACTGTCATTCCTTAGATCAGTGTGTTTTTTCCCTCCTTGCTTACTGTTCCCTAATCATTCTGTATTACCCTGGCTTGATAGATTCATTAAAAATCATAGCTTCAGGCTTTTGAATACATGTTCCTCCAGAATTTTAGGATGAAAATTACCAGTCACCTTGACTTGACTGCAGTGAGCTCCTTGAGTTTTGGTTCCACCTCAGCTGTGTTACTTTGTGTTTCCACAGACTTGTTCCGATTAACCTTCTTGACTGTGCCTCCACTTTCAGCATCATTTCGCTAATCCAGGCCAGAAAGACAGGAAACATGGACATGAGTCATACCCACAGGGGGTATCCAAGGGATACATAATCCTATTCCCACTTTGAAGGATCCCTCAGCATGAATATTGCAACTTGAGTTCAAATATGCTGCTGCTGTTATTCATAGGAGAGAGATTCTGCAGGACTGGGGGGAAAAGACGGCGAGTGGCATCGTTTTGTCTGGGCAGGGACCTGTTCCAACCATTTCTAGAATTTGTCCCGATTAGCCGGGCTCCTCACAGGTGCTGGCTCCACGTTGTCCCCAGGGCGGCTGGTGGGAACTGCAGCTGCTCCGCACCTCGGCAGCCCAGGCTGCTCGCGTCTGGGACTAATCAGAAGTGCTTCAACCATGAAAAGGTTTGTGACTTTGAGAATATTTTACATAGCCCTGTTAAGAAACATCAAAATAACCATAATCCCTTTGCAAACGTTAAGTCTTAACACAATCTTTTGCTTGGCTCTGTATCTGTGGGCAGGAATACACACGTTAACAGGGCTAATGAGCAGAACAGCCAAAAAAACAAAATAAGCAAAATAAATACAATAAAATAAAATGAAGTGCAATTAAATTAAATTAAAATAACTGAAATAGAATAACATAAAATATTGAACAAAATAAAATAAACATCTCCTACTCCCAACAGCATAGTCTTATCTCAGTTGGACTGTATTTTTCTTCTGCCGAATTCAGTTTTATTTTAAATTCTGCACATCACAGCCATACTAAATATCCCCTTAGACAAGACACAAAGCTGCTGAGTAAGACCCCTGCAAATCAGGGATGCTTTTTCATAAGACCAACATGCATAATTTATATCTGCATACAATTAGCCTGTTTACATTTATACATCTTCTGTTTCATTTTATGTGAAATATTCCACAGGATACTTGGTAATGCATTCAAAGTAGCCTGGTTTTTTTCATGTTGTTTTTTTTTTTTTAAGGCTGCAGGACTAAACAATTTATAAAACCTCACACCTAATAAATACTTTATATTAATACAAAAGTGTTTTCTTGCTAGGTAGCAGTGGCTTTACATTAAAAATAGTCCTGTCTTTTCCCAGTTTAGAAGTTCTCTCAAGCAATAGTCTATAAATTCTTGACACATTTAAAAAATGTGTTTAAATTGTGGGTTTTGTGAATGCATTCAGTGTCAGAGTAATAATCATCCCTGCAGAATGGATACAGCAGAACAAAGCCCTTCCATCACCCCTGATCTCAATGGCCACTCCTTTAAGACTTCAAGGTCCTTTAGGGGGTTTGGATTTGCTTCACCAGGCATACTGAGGTTTTCTTTAATCCTTCTGTGCCCGCTGTGTGGTGTCTCTTGGCCCAAATGACATGGCAAAGCTGCATGTGCACAACAGATGATAATAAAGGGGCTTGGTGTGATTGTAGGATCATGGAATCATTTAGGTTGGAAAAGACCTCTAAGATCATCGAGTCCAACCACCAAACCCTCACCCAAATCCACCACTAAACCATGTCCCTAAGGGCCACATCTACACATCTTTTAAATACCTCCAAGGATAGTAGCTCCACCACTTAGCTGGGCAGCCTCCTCCGAAGCTTGAAAACAAAAAATTTTTCCTAATATCAAATCTAAACCTCCCCTGGCATAACTTGAGGTCATTTCCTTTTGTCTTATCACCTGTTATTTGGAGGTAGAGATCCGACCCCCACCTGGCTACAATCTCTTTTTGGGGACTTGTAGAAAATGATAAGGTCTCCCCTGAACCTCCTTTTCTCCAGGCTGAACACCCCCAGCTCCCTCAGTGGCTCCTCACAGGACTTGTGCTCCAAACTCTTCTTTGGCCCTGCATGAAATGCAGCAAGCTGATGAGTGCAGTGCTGGAGCACCGCTGTGCTGCGCGGCAGCTGAGAAGATGGGAGAAGGCTCACACTGAGGCTATTTGCAGCAGGTTATAGACAGCAACTCGAGGTGTGTGAGGATAATGAGCACTCTTTGGGACAGGGGCAACTGGTCTGAAGAGGAAGTGGCATGGAGAAGGTCACCTCAGGGAAGGACAGGCGTCTAGGGGGAAATAAGCAGGGACAGAGACTGGGAGAGGTGTTTGAGAAAGAAGACTAAGATTGTGAAAAAAAACCTGTTTCTTGCTGAAGTGAAAGAAATCCTATTGTTCCCTGGGCAGGAAGGATCATGGGCATTCTATATGGATAATATTTAATAATGAAGACATACAAATTAAATCCCTTTGCAAACAACACACTATTAGCTCTGTACTGATGTACTTAAAACTGAGGAGTTTTTTACTATTATAAAACCACTGACAGAGGTATAGCAGGGATGCTCTGTGTTTGCAAGCCTGTCAAGCTAAGAGCAATGGAGTTTTGGGTTCCCACTGCTATTCAGGCATGCACCATTCTGCAGTTTCTGCCATGCAATGATGAGTTAGATCAGTAGTGTTTCAACTGCTGGCTAATGGACTTTGGATTTGAATGGCCGGGCACAGACTGGCACTTCATCCCTCAGCACACACTGTCACTTCTCCTAGAGCATTTGTTCTTTGGAGCAGATTTCCTATTCATATACCAACCCCTGTCTTCCCCCTGTATTTTTTCCCCACTTATCCCCTGAGAACAGGGTAGCTATTTTCTGTCCATGAGTCAATGGTGAGAATGGTGAAGATTTTGGTAGTGGATGATCCAACAGGAGAGGAATTACTGGTATTTGCACTCACTCAGCACCAATTCTCCAAAGAGCTGTTATTGTAACATAAAACACAGCTGGAACATAAACCATTGATCCTTATGAGTTTTTTTTCCCTCAATCAATATTTCTTTATAGGGAAACTTCACTCAGGATGCAATAAAGAGGTACATCATAACTGCTACGTGCCACAGGACACAAGGGTTCATTTTAAATGCTCTGAGTCTGGCTGGTGTTGAAAGGGGACTGCAGTGCCACAGCAAGCCAGAGGATGATACGTTTGGAGACTGGGCTCTGCAGTCTGTGATGCTGTAGGTGAGAACCAGGACCTCTCAGACAGCTCCTTAGGGCACAAGCCCTGAATCTGCCGGTGGCTGTAGCTCTTGACCTCTCCTGAGCCTTAGACTCCAGGAAATTATTTCTGTTATATTTTTACTCAGTGGCTTTGAGACTCACAGCTTCTGGCTGGGGAACAGGATGACTAAACATTGACCAGGACAAGTCCCAGTTCTCTAGATTCTTATAAAGCCTGGAGGACTGAAAATAGGCAGGGAAGAAACATCCAAAAAAATCACTTCCACAGGAACAAGTTGCCTTGCATAACAGGACAATTAAACTCTCCATACCAGCAGTGCATTTTTATAAATGAGTTCTGTCAGGAGCTGAGGAAGAGTTCAGAGTCACCCCACAAGGCAATAAGGAAAAAGTGTCAGATAGCAATTAGTGTTCATACAACCAAGCAGATGGGTTGTCCTTTGCAGCTCAGATGTGGAAGGGGCTTTTGTGGGTTTTTTTTGAGACTGCAAAGCACTGAACAGCTTTTGTCATAATAGAACTTGTCTGTCAGATACTGAAATAGACCAAGATAAGTTCATATGCTCACAATTCTATGTTTGATGCTAAATAGAGGATTACTGCTCAAATAAATGGAGGAAAATGTGAAGAAAAAAAATCCCAGGACAAGTTCCCAGGCAGAGAGGTCCTGCATAGACACCTTGCCATAATAGAAGCCTGGGCAATCATCAATCCTATGAAGTTTAACAAAGACATGGGCCAGATTCTGCACCCAGGACAGGGCAAACCCTGGATGTAGGTACAGACTGGGGAATGAGAGACTGGAGTGCAGCACCATGGAAAACCACCGGGGGGTCCTGGTCTGTGGCAAGTTGAACAGGAGCCAGCAGTGCCCTGGCAGCCAGGAGGGCCAACCCTGTGTTGGGGGCATCGGGCACAGCATGGCCAGCCAGGCAAGGGAGGGGATTGTCCTGCTCTGCTCTGGGCTGGGGCAGCCTCACCTCCAGTGCTGGACTCAGTTCTGAGTGCCACAATATAAGGAGGATATAAAGCTATTTGAGTGTGCCCAGAGGAGGGTGAACAAGGTGGTGAAGGGTCTAGAAGGGAAGCCATATGGCCTGCAGAGATCACTTGGCTTGTTTGGCCTGGGGAACAGGAGACCAAGGGGAGACCTTGTTGCAGTCTACAACTTCCTTGTGGGGAGAAACAAAGGAGCAGAAACTGCTCTCTCTCTGTGGGGGCAGGACCTGAGGGAATGGCCTGAAGTTGTGTCAGGGGTGGTCAACTTGGATATTAGAGGAAGAAGTTCTTCACCCAGAGGGTGGTTGGGCGCCAAAACAGGCCTCCCAGAGAAATGGCCATGGCACCAAGCCTGCCCGAGCCCAAGAAACGTTTTGGTAAGTTCTCTCTGGCACATAATGTGGTTCTTGGGGTTGTTCTGTGTAGAGACAGGAGGTGGCCTTGATGATCCTTAAAAGTCCCTTCCCAATGAGGATATTCTATGAATTTAAGTTAAGCTTTGTTCTGATTGTACAGCTTGTTGTTGTTTTGCAATAATTCCTTTTATTTTTTCACTTTTATTTTTAGGAAAACGTTCCTATCGCTTGCCATTAACCTCTGCTGCTCATGTTAGTGATGACCAGTTAATGTTGCTGAAACTGATCTGGACTTTGGTTCCATGGTGCTGCCCAAAGACCTAAAGATCCTGGTCAGCATGTGAGCATCATTACTCTGCCATTTATCATTTTCTGCGAGTCAGTGACCAACAGGCCACAGGCAGTCCTGTCTCAAGTAGCCCAGAGATTCAGTTAAATCTCAACAACGTGCATATGGGGAGAAAGAGTTTAGAGATGTCAAAGCTGGAAACAGGATCTGATAGTTAAAGAGCACTTCATTTTTTTAAAAATCAACAGAGATGCCCTGTGAAGAAGGAAGGGTTATGTACAGGACTAAATTTCTCTGTATTGACTCATTTTCAATTACCATTGGAGGTTAGGGCTGGGGTAACCTTTGCTTTTTCTGATTTCTCCCTCTGTTTGTTTCCCAGTGCGTGGCAGAAGAAAAGATACCACCTGTGCTCTCTCTTTCCCCCTGACCCCATCCTCAGTTCAGCCCTAGAGTGCTGAGATGGTAGATCACTTTGTGGATGAGGAAGGGATCCTCACTAAAATCACTTGAAAACAGATTGAGAAGAACTGCATATCTCAATCTGTTTTGGCAGAGAAGCAAATTATCAGATGTCCTGTTGCAAAAGCTATAAAGAAACTGATAAAGAACCTTGTGAGTTTTTGAGCAGAGTTGTGAGTTAAGGATCAGCTGGCCTTCAAATAGCAGGGTTCGTCCACCCATTTCCTGCTTTCCCTCCAGCTGTCCTTGCTTTAGTTAAATGGGCTGTGGGAAAGAGAAAAACTATTGAGCCAAGCAGAAATGGTGGTTGACTTCACAGATCAGAAAGACGTCAATACTAACATAATTTTTATCTCACCAAACTATGCAAAGGAAGTGCTGCTGATTTCAGAGAGGTGTGAGTATGCATGAGACACGTGCTATGTGCACATGTGTGTATGAGACTTATACACACATATATAGCACATGTGCACACATTCACAGACAAAAAAATACCACAGTGATGTCCAATGGGATGATGGCATTTTTTCAGACAATTCCAGATAAAAGGATTGCTTTTTTGATCTACTATGTTGACTTTGAACAGCAAACAAGATGGAAGCGTAGGCAGAGGTATGAGGTGGGCAGAAAGTGTGAGAGAGTTCAGCGCTGTATCGCTTAGTGCAAAAATGCTTTGGCAGAGCACATAGGTGTAAAAATATGAAGATAGAAAAAGAGGGAATTCAATTTCTTCCATTTTGAGCCTTTATTTTACTAAAGAGGTGAAAAGTTCTTAAAACATCAAAGAGAAAGCTTTATGGATTGTTTGAGCTGTGAAAAACTCTGTTTGGTTCGCACAAGCATTGATGATTTTCTCACTTCCTATTGATATGTTATGCATGGAGTTATCACACCAGTGATATTTCACAGTGTTTCTTAGACCCCTGAAAGGTCATGGGATCAGTTGCCAACCAAGTTCTGCTACAAATGCTGATCAGACCTACAGTATTCAGTGCTAGATAAGGTATGCCTGAGCATTTTTCACTTTGAAGTTCACTGCAAAGTTTAGGAACATACCAAGCTATTTGTTATTGAGCAACTAAAACAGAACAAAGGAATCTTGTTAAAAATGAAGATGCTCCTCACATCTATCCAGCATGTTATGGGCCACCAGGTGGAAGTATTAGAAAAAGATAGGCCTGCTGAGTAATTTGAGAAAAAGGGATTTGTTACACTGTCAAAGGATAAAGATCTTCTGGTCTCTTTGAACAAATCCATTCCTCATATCTTAGTACTCAACAATGAAAAATAAGACATTTGCACAAAGAATGCTGGAAATCATAGAATCATTTAGGTTGGAAAAGATTTCTAAGGTCACTGAGCCTACCATTTACTGAGCTACATGAATGAAAGTCATTAGTAAGTGTGTAAAATACTGGATTATTCACACAAAAACAAAAAGAAAGATTAAAAACAACCACATATATAACCTGGCATAAAAAAAATCTGCATTAAGAATGGTCAGTGAGTGAAAAGTAGTCAAATGAGTTTTTGTTTCCAGCCCAAATAAATGACTGGCAATTTGATAGAGATGCTGCAAACATGAGTTTCTGGCCATGCTGGGTAAGCTGAGAGGCCCATTCTCCTAATTTATTTTCTCAGTCACTTTCTAGGTTTACATCTGCTGCCTTCTCTATGCATGCCTCCTGGGGTGGTGGAGAACCACCACCAGAAAGAGTTGTTGACTTCTCAGCCACCAGAGATCAAAGAGTCTACTGGCATGGCAGTGTACGATGCCTCTGATGTGACTACTCAAATTTAGGACTTAGTTTTGTTAATGCTGCAAGGTTTCTATTTTGCAGACAGATAAAGTATAAAGGTCATGGTTTTTAGTAATCCTGGACAATGCCGTCTTTGTTTGCAGGTTATGTGAAAGCTGGATGGGAAGATGAACTGAAATACCTGAAACACCTCTATGTCAACAGCAGCGAGAAAGTTAATTTAGTGATGCACTGAGCATCTTCATATTCTGACAGGTAGTGATATAGAGAACTAAAGCCGGGCCTTTTTGCTTTTACAATTTTACTAGTCCTAATTATCAACAACAAACCTAGGTGGAGAAATCTTTTGTTGGTTTGTTTTGTATGCAACTTTGTTTTAATCTATGTTCTTAGCTCTTCAGATACTTTTCTATTGACTGATCTGATTGTTGGCATTTGGCGATGTTTATCTGTACAGATAAGGATTAGGTGGGGTTTCCTGATACATTTAAGAGATGCCTGGGTACTTTGAAATATGCATATGATACAATACATATCAATACAGAAATGAAAAACAGGCTGACTGGGCACGTAAGATAGCATGAAAGGAAGTGTTTAGAGAGAATAGATTGTGAAAACCATGATTTTGTATTGAAATATCTTTCCAAAGAGAAACTGGGATGTAGAGGGCTAAACTGCTGGCGTTTTGGTGAATAAGGATCTGGGCTTTTCATTTTCTGCTTTGGTTCAAACAATTTTAATTCGCTCTAAATAATAATGTAATTCAAACAAATCCTGAGTAAGGTGAAAAAACCTTTTTCTTAGAATTAGATCACCACTATCTCCATACATGTTTTGTTCACAGGATCTGCTTGTTATCAACCTCTTCCCTTATCTGTCTCAACTCCCAGCTTGTAGCCTCCAGTGGTGGCTGGTGCACCCCCTCTGCAGCTCTTGCACATGGTGAGCAAAGCACCTGCTGCTTTTGCAAATGGCCAATTGCTCGAGTCATTAACCATTAACGTTTCAGTCTCTCACACATGGGGGGGCATCTGTCTCGTGCTGTCCATAGAGCCAAGAGGGAGTGCAGAGATCCCCCAATCGTCCAGGGAGACTCAGACTGGAGCAGAAGGATGTCTGAGAGGAAGCTGTGACCCAGAGAGAAGTCTGTGCTCGAGCAGGGTCCTGGCAGGGACCTGCAGACCAGTGGAGAGAGGAGTCCACTCCGGAGCAGGTTTCCTGGTAGGGCATGTGACCCTGTGGGGAGCCCAGGCTGGAGCAGGCTGTGCCTGCAGGACTGCATCCGATGGAGCAGTGACCACATTGCAGCAGTCTGGGAACCACTGTGCCCGTGGGATGGACTCACACCGGAGAGTTCATGGAGAACTGTCTCCCATGGGAGGGACCCCATGCTGGAGCAGGGGAAGGACTTTTCTCCCTGAGCAGTGGGAGAAACATATGAGAAGAAATGACCAGAACACCATTCCCTGTCTCCCTGCACTGCTGAGGGGGAAGAGCTAGAGCTGGGAAGGAAAGAGGGGTGGGAAGAAGGTGTTTTTAAGGTTTACTTTAGTTTTTGTTACCCTGCTCTTATTTTGTTTGTAACAAATTCCATTAATATCCCCAAGTTCAGTGTGTTTTGCCTGTGATGGTAATCATTGGGTGATCTCTCCCTGTCCTTATCTCAACTCATGAGCCTTCGCTATATTTTCTCTTCCCTGTCCTTTCTGTCCAGGGGAAGGAGGTATAGAAAGGCATTTGGTGAGTGCCTGGTATCCAGCCAGGGTCAACCCCCTACAGTGACAGTATTTATAGAATTAGTGAACAGAATCTATACACAATTTACTGCTGGTTGTGTTTATTTGTTTGCTTGTTTGTTTGTTTTCTCACTTATCAATGATTATAGGTTTGTCTGGTTTTCTACTTGCCAATAACTATGGGGTTTTCTGTTCTAATCTGGCAGAATTAATTCTGTGTGACAGGTATGCTGATGTATATAAGCTTGTGTAGATGAGTGCAGGGGTTTTTCAAACAGTCTTTAATTACTCATGACATTGAATTTACAGACCTTGATTCTCAAATAAAGTACTTGAGAAGGAGTAGAATGTATTTTGAATTTGTAGAAGACATACCAGGGTTCTCATTTAAATTGTATATCAAAACAAGGATATGAATTCAGTGAGTGTGATCTTCAGTTGAGACATCAGTTTGCAAACTGGTTAATTATGTATCTTAAATACATAATTATATCAAGGGAAAATTCTGCTTGTATTTCAAATAACTGGGTATTCTATTGCCACAACTAGAGGAATTTTCCAATTGCTTGGGAAAGGCATTTTTTACTCCTTTTCATTTTCGAGATCAAATAGAGCATACCCTCCATTTGCTTGTCAGAATTAGAAAGCTAAGTTAAGATGTTTAGATAGAGGGGTTTTTTTGCTACCTTGCTGTTAAAATCAACATTGTAATGCTAGGAAGGAAGGACAAGATTACTAGCTATCATCTCTGATTTCGCTGTTTCCTGTTTCATGTCTTATATGGCCTAAAATTTCCATAGATAAATGCAGTTTCTGAGTTAAACACAGATGTGGTGCAGTGTAATTCTGGCAGGTGCTATTGTGTTTGTGCTATAAGAGGTGTTACCTGATCTTGCTTTGTCTTTAAAGCTGAGCCAACAAGGGGGATGATTTGGCTTTCCCTCGAACATGCAGTGATGTAAAAAAGAAATTTTCACCAGCAGGTACTTTTCAGAGGTGAACCAGGTCCACAGTGAAGAGCTTGTTTTCCAGTCCTTCCTGGACTCTCACAAATACCTGCCTGCTGTTCCTTAGGAATTGTGCTTTCCTTTGCAATTTTTGAATGTGCTTTGCAGCAGTTTGTGGAGATGCTGATACAAAAGGACAAAGGTTAAGGGTGTTCTAAGTGATATCACACAGAAAATAGGTAAGGGGAGAGAAACTGGCGATATAATGCAGAGATTAAGAAAGAGAGTGTGTTGCAAGAAAGGATGCAAAGATGCATGCAAATAGGAGAATTAAACAGGAAAAAATAAGATAGTAGGCCGTGATTGAAAATGGTTAACATGAAAACACAAGGCAGGCAAAAAGGAGCTAAGACAATACTTATTGAAATTTCATTCATCAGAGGAACAAGAGAAACAAGAACCTAATTTTCATGAGCATCCTAAAGTTCAGCAGGCATAAAATCATACAGTTAAGTTACAGAATACCAACACTCTAAATCATGCATACATACATACAAACAAGATGTTTAAAAAAATAAATGTAATCTTATTTTAAACAGTTTATGTTTCCCCCCAGAACCAATTTAGACATTTTGTCTGTAATACCCTGGCATGGTTCCTGTAAAAGTAGGAGCAATTTGAGATTCAGCACGTTGGCTAGCAATTTAACTGAAAAAAAATATCAACCTGGTGTAGTCAAATAAAAGGTTTTACTTAAGCTCAAAAATCACGGAATTCAGGCATGACTAAAGTGATGCTACTTAACCCCCTCCACTCTGTTGAAGGATTATAGCAGCTATTCATTGTTTGAAATCTCTTTTAACACTTAAATCCAGCAGATTAAAGATAGGATTTTGAGAACTGAGTACTAGGTGAGGAGATTGTGAGAAGAATAATGATAAAAGGAGCCATTGTCATCAAATTAGTTTAATTTGATAGCTATATTTATAGTTGGGGGGAATAATGCGTAGGAGCTGGAAGTATTTTTATATCCTGCTTCACTTCTTGTCTGTAATTTTTCTTTTTGAGTGTTATGTCTGTATGAAAGTTGCTCAGAAACTAGAGATAATACTCAAGTTTAAAAGCATCCTTTTTGCTTTCACTTCTTCAGTATTGCCAATGTGATTCTTGTAGTTATCAGAACACATTGATTTGTAAGAAATGAGATGCTCGGCTAATAAAAAGTACTATAAAATCTGAAGAACATTATTAAAAATGTAATGAAACAACTGCTTTTAAGAGAAAATAAACAAAGTCTACATTCTTCTTATTCTCTGTCATAGAAAAATGTGTTTAAGGCATTTTGACAATTGTGTTGTTTGAAGGCGTCATAAACCCAAGCTCAAGAACCATAAGCAGAATAACTTAGTCCCACATACTTTGCAATGACATGAAAGTTATTCCTCTCACTACATTGGTCCGTCCATCCATCCATCCATCCATCCATCCATCCATCCATCCATCCATCCATCCATCCATCCATCCAGAAGTACTTCTGTATTCAGAATATTCCCAAAGCCTTTGATTTAAGTGATCACAAAATTTTTGTTTTGAGATCAAAAGATAGTAGGCCAGCTGCCCAAATGATGGTAAGACATTTCCCTCCTTGGCATACTGGTGAAGGCAGATTGGCTGCAGGATTTCAAATGCTCTAAGACCAGAGCTACTGTGGCTGGAGGATAAAAAGTAACAGCACGTCAGTGAAGCAACCCCATCTGAGAAATGGAGGTCATAATGTCCTGTATATTTTTGCTGAAGGGAAAGATTATTTGTAATGGGAACCAATTACTCATTTTTGCAATACTGTGGCATTTTCTTATATGTTTATGTCACTAATTGTTAATGTAGTTTAAGACTAAATATAGGGAACCTTACAGCCTTAAATGTTATGCCTTCAGAGTAATATTACTTAAAATATTGTGATTAAAATATTCTGGGAATGTATTCTTTACTTGGAATTTTTTTATGATATTAAGATGAATCCCACTGTGGCTTATGTCAGTCTTATCAAATTCTATGATGTCAGCCATCAGAAATATAAATGGAACAAAAGGTGGAAACAAAGAGGTAGGTTTGTGAACAGGAGACAAATCAGGATGTATATATAGCAAGAAATAGAGAGGATTGCATAAAAGGACGAACAGAGAACTGACAGTACAGTTCTGTACAGGAGCAGAGGTGGAGGAAAAAAGTGATGCTACAATGAAAAGGGAAAATAGCTCTATACCAGACTGAACATCTCCATTAAATCACCTCCAGTAAACAGTCTAAAAATAGTGTGACAACCTTAACCTGCTTAAAAATTGTATCTAAATGCAATTTTTGGACCATTATTTGTTGTTCCCTTCCTATTAGAAATCACAGGGACAACTTTCCCTTGAATCTTACTCAAAGGTTATGTCAAGAAGGCATTAATGAATTATTGGTGTTTTTAACATCTTTGTTTCTAACATTACAGTGGCCCAACTCATTGTTCGTGATAGTGCTATTTAGTGCTTTTTACCCCACAAAATATATGTCTTCCACCTATAATTGTCTTATCTAGTTTGTCTTTCTGGATCTGCTAATCATGGGCAACGCTGTTAGGAAATACAAAAGGAAGGATAACATAAAACACAGTCTTTAGTGTATTTTAAAATATCACATGGCAGATCAAGTGAGTTTCGTGTGCCTGTGGACAACACAGGTTCTTAGCATTACAGCAGATTACTTGTTCCACCAAATGGGCATGAGGTGCCTGTCATCCTGGTACCCAAGCCCTTGTGAAAACCAGATTGCCAACAGTGAGCTGTTGTTATAGGTGTTTTCAAATATTTCAAATGCTTTTTTTGCATGTTAAAAGAAGATTTCATGGATTGTCTTTGCTGACTGGGAAGCATCTCAGTAGGTGCAGCAGTTGGTTATATAGAAACATACTCATAAGGAAGAACATATTATTTGATTTCTCTGTCACCAAATGTAGTTTAACAGTGACAAAGAGGAAAAACCATCTGGCAATTTGCCACCATCTTGATGGCAACAGCATGCATTATTTTGGTCCTTAGGAATCAATTTGGGAACCACCCTCTAGGAGTGAGCACTATTAAGAGAAATGTGTTGTCTGCTCTTGAAGCTGCTCTTGAAGCTCCATGAGGAATTTAGATTTTTATTTCAGAAGCAGAGTTGGTCGCAGAACTGTAGTGAATACCAATTTCTGCTCTCCAATTCTCTCTCTGAAAATAGCTGAATTTTCCCCACAAAAATCTCTAATCTCAGGCATTTTGTAGCACTGCCTGTCAGCTGTCCTGGATCTTGATCCTACAGTATGTAAACTTTTCCATAAAGGTTTTTAAAATATAGCCCATAGTCAGTGTTTGCTTTGGAAAGGCAAGTGTGAATTTATATGCATGTGATGACAGTAAAACGAGCTTTTTGCCCATCAGAAGACTGAGGCATTTTTTTCTGCTCACTGAGCAACTAGCAGCATCTACCCCAAAAAGCCTGTTGGATGAGATTGCTAGAGCAAAAGTCTCCTTCATGGAGCAGTGCAAGGAATGCACCACAAAGGAAGGTGAAAAAAAGAAATATACTGTAAAGCAGCCCCGAAACAAATCCCAGGATATGGCAAGGGTATTGAAGGAAAATCAAGATGGGAAGATAAATAAAAAACAGAAATACAGTTGCAGCTCTTTATCTGAGATTAATTTCTGCCTCCCACATGGGAATAAATATTATTTTCATACTTAATGGAACTTGAAAATTCCTTTAAGACTCCTTTTTCAGTTGAGGGCTAATTTCAATTAACCTCATGTTTTTTAACTCTCACATGAATTTCCCCCTGATAGCTGGCATCTAGATAGTGAAAGAATTGATGCCATTTACAAATTCTTCAGGGAGATGCTTCAGTAATTTATGCTGCATTGATGTCAACTGTGTACAAAGCAACATTTGTAGGTTAAAGAGGTCAATAAATGACCCTAGGTTAATGATAAACATATATTTTTGCTAAGAGGTCATAAAGCACCCCAGAGTAGCTAGCAGATATATAAGGTGTCTGATCATCCTGTCTTAACATCTCATAACATTGAATAGTGTCATCTTTTCACCAGAAATTTGACTGTCATTTAGAGAAAAATCAAAACATTCCACAGATAAAAACACAGCTTAGAAGATTGCAACGTCAACTGATAAAAATCCAAGAGGCTGAAGATGTGACCCAGGACACAGCCTGTGTTTCTCTTTGCAGTAGCACAAGAAAAATGCAAAGTTTCACTCCTACCATGGAACTTCCTGGCTTTTGTCATTTTTGTCATGATGTTAACATTGATAAGCATTCATGGGTGCCAAAGGGGTGTGTGAAAATGATTGCATAAATACAGTATTACTATGCATATAATTAAAAGAGAAAACATGCACAAGCTTCTGCAGTACTTCACTTGTTTGACTTTCATAGGTTAAGCAAGATTCTGTACTTAGTTTCAAGCGTTAATATGAAGTGGGGATGAGGGAAATGTGCTAACTCTTGGAACCAATGCCCTTCTGAAGAGTGACAAGGTGGAATTTTCTAGGATACTTGAAATTTCAGTCCACTAGTATGATTATAGCATGTTGCAATGCAAAGTGGAATTTCCTAGTTAAGAATGTATCTCAGGTTCCTAAGCCCCAGGCCAGTGAAAGCTGAGAGTACTGTGAAGGTGAAAGTGTTCAGTCTCCAAAGTGAGAGAGCCATCCACATCAATTTGCAGCAGGCTAAGTGGCATCAGCAATGGGAGGGAAGCTTACAAAGCCCAGCTTAGGGAGCTGAATGCCACAGAAGTTGCATGGCACTGACTGAAGGGATCTGCATAAACAAATCAGAGACACAGATGAAACACTCCAACAGCACTAAGTCTTATAGGAGCACAGTGCTAGGGGGAGGACGATGACATAGGACAAGAAATGTTTCCTATATAGCAATAAATGTCAACTGTATTAAGGAAGGAACATGATTGGCTTATGTTCTGTAGCAGCTGGGATTTACATCAGAGCTTGCTTTAGGGAAATCTGTGAAGCAAGCTTCACTTGTGGTATTGCAAAAACTTTGAGATTTTACATTTGCAAGTACATGTACAAATTTATATATGTATATCTGTAGCCTATGTGAATCTGCCTATCATTCCTCCTCCTGAGATTCACTGAGGAGTGAACACCAAATCTAAAAAAATTAAAAAAAAAAACCGAAAAAACAAACATTAAAAAAAAAGCCCCTCAGTCAAAGCTACCAGAATTCTCCTGGTACCACCACTAAGTGCAACGTCACTGATTTAGGTGCATTGATTCACTGTGAGATAAAAAGAGGCCCAGGCTGCTTCATAAGTTTTGTAGCCTTGAATAATTCTCTAAAAGCATATATCCCATGAATTTGTTATTATAGTAACAACTGAAAGCAGCCAAGTTTTCTGATTTCAGGTTTCACTTTGTTCTTCCTAAACAAGCAATGCTTCTGAGTTAAAATTGGCTGGTAGGAGATAATTAGGTAACATTTATGGAAAAGTGCTTGAAATGGTGATAATACTGCATTTTCAAGAGAACTATAGAACATTCAAATAACACTTGTTTATATTAATCTCTTCTTATTTTCTTTCAAAATACAGTTGATTGTAGAGACAAAATCTGAAAGCAGAATTTGCAACCTGGTATGTCTGTAAGGTATTGAATGTAAGGTGTAAATGTAAGTTCCTTTCAAAAGGTATACAAAGTGAAATCTGTCTGGAATCAAAAAGGGAGTTGTTGATAATATTATTATCTATACACAACCTCAAATCCAGATAAGCCTGTATGTGGGAGAAAATACTTTCCAGAGACCTAGAACCAAGATATATTGCCAACTTCCAGGAAATTTTTTTTTCACCTTTAAGGAGTTTTAAATTTCAGCTCCAAATTTAACTTCTTCAATTTCTAAATTATTTAGATATTAGTTGTATACTTATAACATTTTCAGGAACTGCAAAGCAGTAGCAGGTGTTAAAAAACTAGGTTTTTTTCTCTATAATGAGAACAAATAGTAATAGACATCCTTAAAAATGCAAAATTAATCTGTGTATCCAAACACAGAGCCCAGGACAGCTTTTCCTTACAGGCGGCTTTCAACAAATACATACATTTTTCAGCTATAGAACTGAAATGACATATACATATTTAAAAAGTAAATTTCTTGTTACAGGAAGAAAAAACAGTGGCAGAAATTGAAAATAGGAGAGCTTGATTGGTGCCCTCTGTCCTCATTAGCATGCTCAGTTTCTTCTTTAGGAAAGAGACTGCCTGAGTTGCTGAAGGTCTAAAGATCTGGGTTCTTAACTTCAGGTTCCCACACTTGGATATTTTTTGTTTTAAAGTTCAAGTTTTCAGGCTATAAATTTCAAGCACTTTTATTTAATGAGAAGCTAGGCATCATACATTAATATCTTCTCATGAACAGTTTCAATAAAACATTATATATCATCACTTGGAAATACATGTTGAGATTGTGTGTATTTTTCTCCTCCTCTGTGAATGCCAAGCTCAGCACACACTATTGGATGCCAGGTGGTGTACTGCTCCCTTTTTAACAATTTGCTCTCATCACTTCCCTCTGAATTGGTAGCTCTCTGAGGAAGAGGAAATAAGTTTGGTGGAAGCTGCAAGTATTTTCAAGGAATTATTTTCTGCATGAAAAGTTTGGAATCTCAGATTATAAGCTTTATGTTGTGCTGTTTTGTCCGGTACGGCAGAATTTGAAAGAGACTGAAAAAGAGAAAGCAATGAATACTAATAAAATTATTTGTCTTGATTTTGATAAACTCCTGAGTAGTCTTCAGACACAACATGTAAAAGGGCTTGTTGCTTCCACCATGCTGTTGATTGTATTTGTCATACTGGCATGACTGGACAGTTGAATGGAACTTGGCAAGATGTAGAGATGGACAAAACCAGCGCAGACATACTTTCCATTTAAGTGGTTTTCTTCTCTTCTGAGCTTTATTTATCTCTTTGAGACGCATACCATCCTTTAAAAAGAAAGAAACAACAGAGGTAAAAAATAGTAGTGGTCCCATCAAGTTTGCATTGTAAACCATGAAAGCATGAGTGACCTATTCCCAGTGGCAGAAGGAGACCCTGGAAATGAGTTGGGAAGGGAAGGACAATAAGGATAATGACAAAAATTGAAGTAATACTTTAAAATCATTGTTGTCAGCTGCTTTGAAAGCAGGAACAAACTTGAGGCAAGACACACATTCAGAGAAGGTGGTGTTATAGCAAACCAACACTTGTTCCTGATGATGTACACCAGAGTTGGAAGGTAACATTAGTTTCAACCAAAAACCTTATCACTCAAGTGTTAATGGAGAAAAAATGATGTAGAAGTCAGGAACAACTCAGCCCCCCAGGCGGTGCTGACATGATGGGGTGGCATGGTTTTACATCCCTTGTCTGCACTTCAAATAAACATCAGACTTCTTTACTGTTCATTTTAGCTTTTCTGAAGCTTCCTGTCTCACTGCTATGTTATGAAGTACTTCTATGTCCAGCAACACATGAAAAGCTTTGATCAAATGCCTCTCTGATCATACAAAGACCTCTCCTTTTTATTCTGTATTTTCAGGGAATTGAAAGGCTGCTATGATAGAACAGTCTGTTCCAATATGGAAGGGTAGATGCTTTATATAGCAATTTTGTTGTGTTGCACAGTATTATGGTTGTAGTGCACATTATTATGATTTCCCTCTGGGAGAATTTCCCAGTGTTGATATGGAACTAGAGTCATAAGCTTTGTGATTCACAAACCATACCCGAAGTCTTCTACAAAAATAGCTTAATTAGGAGGGCTGCCTGACAGGTATGCTAGACAATAGTATCACCAGTGGAGCTAACCAGGAATTTTGTGACAAAATGGCTTTTCATCATAGCAGAATGGTTCATCAAGCCTAAAACTTTCAGTTGAAACTTTCTCTTTCATCTACCTTTTGCAGAATGGTTTTGCAGGCTCAGTGTAGATATGACAAGAACTACAAAGCTGGTCAACACTGCTGTGACAAGGAAACTTGTCAAAAACACTTGGCCTGGTTCAGACTGGAGATGCAGATCCTGACCTTCCAAATGTCCCTCTCATATCTTGAGTTTTCTCTGGAGGGGGCTCTTTCTTCTTCAGGGGAGCTGTTCTATTCTGTGCAATTAAAATAGTGAGAAGCAGGAACCTCAGCCTTGCTCTTCCATGCTCCTGGTGGCTTCTCCACTGTGTTTCAGAGTGGTTTCACCCTGTGCTGGAACAGTGGCTCCCGAACTGCCTGAAAAGATGCAGCTCCAGTGAGGAGGCTAAGCAATGGGGACTCAGATATTCATCTGCATTGATTGGAACAGCAGAATGAGGAGGTCCCACATCCAGGTGAGCCCATTGACTTCCTTCCCATCTTCTTTCTGTCTCCAGCTGAAGAGATTGAGGGGGAAATTTCCAACTCTTAGAAATTCCTCATTGCATTTCTTTTTTTCAGCATCTGGTTAACAAGCAGGTCTTCGCTCCTGAGCTCTACCATAAGATATATTCTTTGAGAAATCTGGGTATTCTGTGTTAGCATCCTTGTGAGGGAATACTTCAGGTGACAAACAGCCTGTTACTGCCTGTGACAGAAATGAAATAATTCTTTCTGAAAGCTGCTTTAGTCCCTTGGATCAGGATGCCCTGAGAGGAAGAAATATGCATGTGAATGGTCTTAGGACAGCTGAGTTCTGTTGTCAGAATCAACATTAGGAAGCTCAGATAAAGCAATTCTAGATTAGGGGCACCTTTTTTTTTTTTTTTTTTTTTTTTAATTTAAACATTGCCTGCACTGTTCCTTGCAACTCTCTTTTCATAACAAACCTTCAGTTTTTAATTTCTTCTGTTAGCCCCTGAAAAACTATTTTATCTCTTAATGTAGTGATATCACTTCTCTCTGGAAAATCTTTCCCCCTTTGTCCAGATTACTACTACTTCTTTATGCTCTGTAAGGGTCTCAAGAGTATGGCAAAAATAAAGATTTTAAGAAGTCTTTTCAAACACAGTTGAATTCTGTGGATTGCGTTAAGCCTAATATGTATTCAAATGAACATTGCTGCCCTTGCAGC
Source organism: Calcarius lapponicus (assembly GCA_039654755.1). NCBI lineage: Eukaryota > Metazoa > Chordata > Aves > Passeriformes > Fringillidae > Calcarius > Calcarius lapponicus. Next base: position 58,950,836 of record CM077465.1, read on the forward strand.
CTCAGCTCTCCTTCAGTCTGGTTGGAGAATTGAACTGTGACACAAAATTTCTCAATTGCAACAATTCAAGGGTAAAGAGATGGAAAGCATGTCTAATACTGAACTTTGTCCTTCTTTAAGGTCAGATAGATTTGCCTACATCCATGTCTGATGAGGCATTGTATCAATACAAAGAACTTTTGGTCACTTGTTGTTTTAAATTTTTTCCCCATGATTGGACCATGTAACACTGCAGACAAACTATATAATTAAAAGATCATATTATTTATGTATAGGCAGAAACATGCACAGTTTTGCCAATGACTAGAAGTAGGAAAAAACCTCTGTCTTAAATAAGAGATAATGTGTTACAGAAACTAGTACAACTTCCCTTCCACACAAGTGTTTTCTATAATCTGAGTTCATTTATCAGTCATAATAAGTTCCCTAAGTAAGAAACTTTACAACATGCTAAGGGAAGGAAGGCATGACGCCAAAAATAGGCAATCAGGATTTTTATCAGTTTGTTCCCACAAAATCATGACGTTATCTTAAAAAGAATATATTTGGCTATTCTTTTATATTTGCCTCTGGTTTTTTGTGTATTAGGATTTGTGTTTAAAATATTTTGTGTAACAGCATGGACAAGGCACATTTTTTAAAAGGACAAATAAAACATTTTCACATAATACCTTCAATTCAGGAGAGGAGATCTAGGAAAATCACATAGCACAAAGCCCTCAATAAAAATTGTCAGAGTTGACAATATAGCCTCCAAATTACAATTTTTTTCATTGCAGGTTTCTGTCCTGATAGAACATCTAGAGTTCAGATCCAGCATACAGAATAGTCCCCCTTGAATGCATTCTTTCCTAACTAGTAAAAGAGAACTATTTATTATCATTTCTATTTGCACTTCTACAAAATATGACACTTTAATTCATTATAAGGATCGCAGAAGACAGTCTCACAATGACTGTATTTGGTCTACAACAGTAACTTTTGCTTAAGAAAAACAATTGCTGCTTGGAGGAAGTTCAGCTGCTCCACAGACTTTTCACAATCTAGCTGTCAGAGGGAGATTCCTGGAGAGGCCATTAAAATTTAATATTTCAAAAGTGAAATCTATTGTATGCCTAGCAGGTATTTTTAGCTTCCAAAATTATTTTTATTGTTTCTTGGAGATTGAATAATATATACTAAATGAGAGAAATTCTTCTTTTGCTTACCAGTGAGTGGATCCAGAATAATTCCATTCTCTTGAATTGTATCACTTCAGTTTAATGGAAAGCAAAATTAGCTTTTGTATGTCTTTCAGTTCATTGTGTTTCCATAAGTGTACTACTGTATTTCACAATTTTTCTAGTGTTAGTTAAACAAGTATATGGGGACTTTTGCCAGTTCAGGCAATTTTGTTCCTCTTTCTTGAGTAGTTATTTCATTGAATACTCTCTAAGCACATATTTACCAGTATCTGTAATATTACTTGATATGGTATAGAGATATTTTATTGTCTTCCTAATGTTAGTTGATAAAGTAAGTATTTTTCAGTTATTGGAATACTGTAGCTCTTATATATATAAAGGAGGTATTTCACACTTTCATGGTTGGGACTATTCTTCCATTTGTCTGCAATATTTCATTACAGTGCATTTGAAAGTTCCAAAATTGATTTTCCAGCCTATAATGTGTTTTGTACAGAACTTTCTCAGTCTTAATATTGATTTCACTGTATCTTTGTCTCTAAATTTTTTTGTACTTCCCAATTTTCTTTAATATTAGCTTTGGGTATTAAAGGAAATGTAAGTCTTGCTCTTTGATGCTGCTTGGACTTTCTGAGTCTTCTCTTCTAGTAATGTGAAGTTTAGTCTTAAACTGATTTAAAAGTCAAGAGTTCCCCCGGCTGTCAAAAACTCCACAATTATTAAAAAAATCTACACATCAACCTCTCATTTACTGAAATGTAGGGCTTGGTATTTCCTCCCCTCACTCCCTCCACCCACTTGCATTCCAGAGTTTATCTCTCATCTTCCTTGCTTCCAAGTATTCTGTTTCTTACTTATTCAATACATCTTTCATTATCCTACAGTTCCTGTATCACATGTTGTCCTCCTTTTTTCCCATGACACCTTACCCAATTTCACTGTTCCCTGCTTCCTCTCTTCTAGCCTGCTTTTCTGCTCTATTTCCCCAGTTTGTCCCACTGCCATATTTAAGGAATGCAGAAATAAAGAGTGGATCTTTTTTCACTAGAGGAAACTCAATATTTGCCTGCAGATACTTCAGAGAGGCAGTGGCCATATTTGTTGAACATATTCTATCTACAGCTTTATTCAGAGCAGTGGGAGAAAATGCCATATTGATAAAGGGGGAAAAAAACCTTACAGATTACTTCAGGGGCCAAGTTTTAAGGAAACAAAGACAGTTGTCACAGTTCTGGTAATCCTGGAAGCATTGGGGATTCCCTTCATAATCCTGCTCTGAAAAATGTCCTTTCTCTCTTGCTCTCAGTTTCTTCAGGCAGTGAGGTAGAATGGGAAAAGAAATGGTCTGTGAGGAGGGAAAAGCATGTATGAGCCACAGAGGGAGGTGCAAGCTGCAGTTTTTGCTAAAGGAGGAAATATTTCTCTAGTGCTTGATTCTAATTGTTTTTTCTTTTTCAAAGCAGTTATCCTGACATTATGCTACACAAATTACAATAAATACTGAATTATTTTCCACATAAGGAAAATGTTCAAAATTACTGGAAACTGGTTCTATTTTTAGAATGCTGCTTTTCATAACCATTTTTGCCTTTCTCCTCTCTGTTATGACATGCTGTAGTGAATGTAGGCACAAGGACAAGAAGAAACAAGCTGGAAAATCAGAGGTATGTGGAGTTGCAAATGGGAAGTATGGGGCTACAATGCAATGGACCTAGAGTTAGCAAAATTCTTTTGTCTAATTCCACACTGGCCTGAACATATTAAGGAATGTTCAGTTTAATTCTCACATGTTGTGGGTTGTTCACTTCTCACAGAAATCTATGAGCACTGTCATGTATTTCTTGGGGTAGATCATTGTTATTTACAAAGGTATTTCCAGATTTCCTTTTGCAGTTCACTACGAGTTTGAAACTTATGCAAGTGATGTATGGACTGAACAACTACATGAGATTTTCCATTATATTATTTAAACCTACTGTAGTAAAGGTATTATGAGGTTTCATACCTAAATCTGATGGTATGTAAACTCCACCCTTATAAGTTGTAGGACACACAGTATGACATTGAACTTCAATTGATCAGTGTAAGATATAAAGACATATGCAGCAGAGAATGAAACCTACATGGAGTGTGTTTAACTAGGAGAATTAGGTATCAACAAACATAAGTCTTGAGTGGCAATGTGCAAAGAAGATTCTAGTCTGTCAATCCAATTCTCAATCATGATATAGGATTTTAGTCCAGAGTTGCCTTGTGATGGTTCCACACAGAGGGGAGTTATCAATATCAGAGGTTATTAGATCATCTCTGACATAACATTCTAGGTGCAGAAGTTCCCATTTTATATCAGGAAATTAGGATATGAGGTAGCATTATTAATAACTTTATTGAGTGAAAAGACATTAAATTACTGCAGAAATATTTTGACAAATACCAACCAGACTTTTAAAAAGAACTGTTCAAAACTGCATAGAAAACCCTTTAGATGTAGACAGAGGGCAGACGTGAATGCAAGATTTCCTCTGCCTGTTTAGTTCTGGAGGCTTCATGGACTACATAGGCACAATGGACTAAACACAGAAGTTGCAAAAGTTTGTTCTGATTTTGACTTCTATATAGACATACACATGTGCACACGCTCATACAACAAAACCAAAAAAACATGAAACAGAGATTAAAGGGGTAGAGAAAAGGGTGTGACTTTTTTTCTCTTCAATATTATTTGTAGAAAAACTAACAAATAATCTCTTACAGAAAAGGTGGCTTTGAGGCAGAAGTAATTTTCATTTACTAATTCTGACTTCATAATGGGACACATTCATCGTAGCTGTATTGTAATTAACTGAAATCATTCAAGGTTATTTTTGCCTAATTTTATGACTGAAAAAAGGAACGTCTGAGGGATTTGGGGACATTTTGTTACAACATGAAGGCTTTCCTTAGGTCAAATATTTGCATGTTCCATCATTCCTCTCTATGATATGTTACTCTGCTTTGCACTGAGAAGATGAAGAGTAGAGAATTCCTAAAGCAGAGTTTTCATTCAATAATGTAATATTTTAAACGGCAGTTTTACTCTATCTGTAAACCATACACCTATCTGAAAGTGAGCAATACCAATCTTAAAGTGAAATGCAGAGCACTGAAATGGATAAAGCCTGTAATATGGGATGGAAACTGTGGGCGCCCACTTGGAAATGGTGTGGGATCATTAATGGCTCTAAGCAAGTGAACTTGGTTTTGCATCTCATCCAGCACAAAGAGCGTCACTGTCATTGTTGAAGGCAGCTGAAGAACATGGATTCTTGCTCACCATGGCATTAAAAGGACTCACATGTTTGTGCCACAGGAGTGACCCTGTTTGAACACTGACCAGGTGTGATCCCATGTAGCTTTCCAAGTCTGACAAAAGCATAGTTCAAACTGGCTCTGTCAGCTTCAGAGAGGTGCAGGATTTGTTCATCTTCACACATGTAGTGCGTGGTGAGGATGGAAAGATAGCACATCTAACAAACACTGGGAGTACAGGCGCTTCGAGAACCGGGAAAGAATGGCTTTTCAATTGAAAAGGGAAATTCTGTCTGAAACAAAATAATGTTAAAGCCACTATTCTCTTCCAAAAGATTATGTGATCTTGTAAAACAAGATCTTAAAGCAATAGCTTGCAGTAATAAATTGGTGCCTTGTGTAAAAATGTCGATAACCAAAACAGCACATTGTCTTAGATTTGCTGTAAGAGTAACTGAAACCTAGCTAAGTCTTGGCATGGCTGTCACAAAGCACGTACTTCCGTGTTCAAAAATAAAATGGAAGCAAGAAAATACATTTCGCTAGAAACTATCAGGCTTTCTTTACTTTATGACTTCTGTTTTGACTTTGAATTATTTACTCTGCATAATTTTCCTTATCTTAAGAAGAAAAGCTTTAGGTTTCATGGCCAAAAAGGCTTTATTTCCTTATGAAATTATAAAGTTAGGAGACATTTTTAAAATGGCTCACAATATTTTGTGATCATCCCTTTAAATATTCCAAGGTGGTGAAATATCTTAATGCATCTACTTTGACTTCAGTTGTCTGCCAGGGACTTTTGTGGTGCTCTTGCTCCAATGAGGTTACTGAACTTTCAGATTTCAACTCAGATTCTCTAGAGAATTAGAAAAATGTTACATATATTAATTCATTGCTGTATACATAAGGTGTAACCCAGAACATCACTTACCATTTAAGGGTCCATAAAAGAGAGAGTTTATTTAACTCCTTTGCTTCAGCAGGTACTGAACTTGCAGCACCCTGTGATAGCACCTTTTATAATTCTCCATATTAAAATATGACAAACCTCAATATACATCCTGAGACATTAGAACTTCTTTTTCTTGATGATACTGGACTTCAGGCAGCAGTGTTCAGTTGGTATCCCAGTCCCAGACCATATAAAACACTGAAAGCTAAAGTACAGCAAAATCTATTTCTAGAACGGGACTTTTTGTAGTTGTTGTTTTTTTTTAACCTAACAAGCAATCAAATACCCTTTAGCGTAGTAAAATCAAACCCCTGCATTTTTGCCAGGATTCCTGCACTACATGTTGCCAAAAATGTCGGGAAGTTAGCCTAGTTTTCAAATATGGGCATTTTAATGGGATATTCGAATTGTACATTTGGGTACTTACATGGGCACTTGGATGTGTAAATGCCCACTCTGTGGATCTAAGTACTGATTTGAGCATTCATGTCTGAGATTTAGACATTCCATTAAAACATTCATATTTGATATTGGACCCATAGTGTGTGTGTGTATTATTAATGTTTGAATAGAGGAAGAGCATGTGAGCCAACTATGCACCTTAGGTAATACTGGGTAGCTGAATGTATTTCTACTGCATTCACACATATTGAATATGATAAAACAGCACCACTGACATTCCAGTAAATGTAAAGACAATCCCTTGAACATACCTTGAGAGAATATGAAATATCTGTGCTGTAAAATAAATTTAAAAAAAAAAAACCTAAACCAAGATATGCTTTTACTTATAAACACAAGCAATATAAAAACATTAGGAATATAAATATGGAAATAAACACTGAAACTCTCTTTTCTGTGCACTGTTCTACTGGAATCTGGAGAAAGGTCAATTATTGTAATAAAGATGTTCACAGTTTTAGATGTTTCCCTAAGCAGTGGTTGCCCAGTGTATTGTATATTAAGCATTCCATACATACCAGACACTCATTTGGTCAGGAATTCATGTCTCTACCAAGCTTTTTATGCCTTCTCCTACTGCTCACTGAACAATCTTCTTTTATGTTTCTATGGGCCTTTCCAAGCATCCTTCCAGGTACTCTATTTTAAACATAATCTTCTGTGTTAATAGCACTTCAGGTATTAAAAACACATGATCAGGCAGAAAAAAATGCAATTAACCCAACCTTCCATCAAACTCCTTAAACTCCTGAGAGCACTAGGAAATTTTTTGTATTTGGCTCCTACTTCCAAAGTTCCAAAGTGGTTGATGTTAAGCTTGAAGTCATAGTGAAAGTCCCAAATTGCTGCAACAAATTTGAACAGGCTTTTTAAAAAAAGAAATGAGAAACAAAGGAAACACCCCCATTTGCAGAAGGACTGGTGTCAATGAAACAGGCACCTGAAAGCTCTAGCACAGACATCCAGTACCTAATTTCTAAGGAAACCCTGAAGCATGCTCATCCTTGAACCAGGTTTCTCAGGGACCCTTTTCACAGCAGCCCTGCCTGGTGATGAAGAAAACTAGTAGCTCCTCCTTAGCTGCAGGGTCACAAGGGTGAATCTCAGAGGAGTCACAGAAGCTTCATTTATAAAAAGTGCAGGTACCCTCCCAATGGCTTTGTTTTTATCTGGAATAGAAAAGGAATAGTAGAGATGTACCAGGCTTTTCCTGAGGGTGTTTGTTGCAGGTACAGCCTCCATGACCAATGGTTTCCTTGGCTCTGGTATTTGCTAAGCCAGAGCAGGATCTAAAATATGTGCAAAGTGTGAAATAGCAGACAGCAGGTATGAAAACAAGGCAGAGAATGAAAGGATAAGGAAGTGTGTAGGAAAACCCATGAGTCTTGGTGTTATTGGAAAAATGGCAGTCTGAAGAAGATAGGAAGCAAGCATACATGATAAGTAAACCAACAAGTTTTCTGCTATAAAAAGATCTTAATAGAGGCAAACTCTGCTAAAATTGCAACAGATTGAAATAGTTTTAACAGCTTTAACAGTTTTAGCAGTTTAAATTACAATTATCTTAAACAATCATGCAGGTATAAATTGCGTTAAAACTCAGAATTTGAGTCAAGAAACTTTAACTATTGGTGATTTTTCCAGCATTCAGTTTATGGTAGCTGGGAATAAACAATGACTTGAATTATTTTCAGGTATACTAAAAATTGCCCTAAGTACAATACAATTAATTTCAGGCCATTTTTTTTAAAGTTTCCTGTTAGCTTTTCTGTTCTGCGCGGCTTGCAGAACTTTTTAATACATTAGTTGACATCATAAAAATATATTACAAAGCTGTACTCATTTTTGATGCTGACAAATAGAAGTTTTGAGTTCTTTTGCTTATAAAAGGCCTGACAAGTTAAGGCCACTTTTGTCCCTGTACTTGAAGATAACAAACTTTTTTTTTTTTTTCAGTGTAGAAATTGTTATCACTTGTGCATAAAGGCATAATGGAACTCAATCGTAAATAGTATTCTTGATTAAAAGATAAAACATTTTAATTTGCTTGAAAAACTCTGACTTAACAAGCAACAGCTGTTGCTGAAGAAACGCATTATAACAGTAAAAATATATTACCTTTACATTTAATTTTATTAATTTCAAGGTAATCATCTTCATTTCAGCTCAGACAAGTCCACAGAAAGTAATTTCTTTTTAAGTATAAGTTGTGGATCAAACATTTTATATGATTTTAAAAGAAATGCCTGAGTTTAAGAAAGGATTTAAACAACTACATGAGTATGAGAGTAGCTCTTCAGTTATAGAAGTTTGGCAGAGTATAAAAGAAGATTTAATAAACAAATTAAGTTGCTTATAATCATGCTATATCAAATGTATTTGTACTTCTACTTTTTTTGCATTTTTCAGGCTTTTTCAGTTTACTGGTGCTACCAAAATTTTGATACATCTGCCAAAGGTTATCCATTGTACTTAATCTCAGCAAGGCAAAATTTACATTTGACTCCAAGTGCTATCATGATTCAGTAATGATTTGCTTTAAAACTTCTGGATAAAATCACACTGTGGGAGGTAAAACAGCCATTTTTTCATTCCTGAATCAATAAATTCTTTTATTTAAGGGTGAAAAGAAAAGATCCTTTTCCTCTCTTGCTTTGCACCAAAATATACATCCAATTCTTAGTCTGTGAATCCACAGGCTTTAGAAATTTGAGAAATATTGAGGTGAACCTTTCTGACATAGGATTTTTAAAATTGTTTTTGATAGAAAGTATTAACTAAACATAATCCTCATTTGTGTGTGGCTCAGACCCAAAAAAAGAATGAATTCCTTTTCCCAAAATATAAATAAATTACCCTGTTCTATTTGTGTCTTACAGGTCATGAATTGCCAATGTCTTTTCTAAATGTGAATTATTAGCTGGCTAATAATGGAATTCAGTTAAATACAGTTAATTCTTCCTGTGGCTTTCTTTCTTGATATAGACCGTTCCCTGTTTCCTGACTTCTGAAGATGGGCTGTTGTTACAAACCTTGAAAGCAAGATTACTGCAATGCTGAATACAAGTGGTGTAAAAGGAAATACAGTGTGATAAAGTTTCAGTCTCAAAACATTCAACACATTAGGCATTTTTCCAGCTAATCGAAGTTTCTGGAGGATCTTTTGTTGTTATTTTGGTCTTTGGCGCTTGAAGATAGGGAAGATTATTTGTCCCATCTATTACATTAAATGCCTGGATTCTGTATTTGTCTCTGAAAGAAATAGATTGTAAACAGAAAAAATGTCTGTGGACTTTAATCATCCATTTTTCACTCATCTGCATCACATTTTGCAATTGCGACTGTATTGCAATTAGCAAACAATCTACTTTGATTATGCAAGGAATTTTATAGGATATTAAATGTAGTTAGAGAAACAGATTCATTAAACTTCTAGATAGTTTATAAAAACTTAGAAAATCCTTTAACATGTCAGTGGTGTCCAGCTTCATGCCCTGTGAACAACTAAATTGCGTAAGTGATAAACTTGTTCAATATTAGTCTGAGTGAAGCGCTATGCATGAAAGACTCTTTTATTCTACCTGAGATTTCTTCAATGAAATATTGCTCTATAATGAAAAATTAATACTTTTAAAGATTAATCTAAGGGAACATAAAGATGAAGAGCTATTTTTATTGCAAACTGGTCTGTTTGTAAAGCATGTTGTTAGAAAGGCATTAGCTTCAGTGTACATCATATTCAGACACCACCAATCAGCCACTTAATTATTAGGCACATTTCAATTTACCTTTCAGGTTTCATTTTTTCATTTCCTTTTTTTGGGGGGCATAAAATTGGCAGAATACCTTCTTTATTCCCAGTTTAGCAACAGATTTGGATTTCATAAGGTAACTTCTCATCTCATTTTATCTTTCATATGCTGTTGGTTTCTCTTTGGTGGGATGAAACCCAAAGCATCTTCTGATGGAAATATTTCCTGGGTGGTTGTACACCTATTCTTCTGAGGTTTTGTTACAATATGAAAAAAGTAGTTATTGACCTTGTGGCAATTGCCTTTTTTTATTTTTCCCAGGGATATTCCACATATCCCCTTTGGCAGAATTTTAAATTGTGGTCACATTTTGGCAAGATAACATTACTTGCTTGCAGTCTATTCAATAAGCTACTGGAATCAAACTGACTCCCTCAACTAATTTCATTATTGCATGAATTATTTAATAGAACCTATATCTTCTGATGGTTCATAATAAAAATTCTACTGTACTGACATTTTCTGGTTCTCAAATGCTCTGCCTTATTGCTCAGTGTTCTTTGAAGATACCATATTTGTACAGAATATACCATGTAAACTCATGTGCAGATACAGGTGATTGTTACCTTCAGATCTTTTCAGTCTGAGATTGAGGTTATGACAGAACCATTTCTATGTTCAGGGAACTTTGATCATTCCTTCACCTAGCTCAAAGAGTATTTTTTCCCATGCTTTTATCTGTGCTTGAAAGTTTTGAAGCCCTTGTATTGGTGAAGTATGTGATCTTTTCACACTTTGAGGGGGAGCTGCTGTGTGTTTTACGGCCGCCAGAATGGTATCAGTGGTCTTTTGCTAGCATAAGGTGTGTTTCTAGGTTGTGAGGTTTTCTTGCAAAAGCTAAACAGGCAGACAGGTCCAAGACCTCAGTCAGATGCAGAAGGATATTAAGACCACTTCCAAAATACCAATTTGAGCTGCTGTGTTGAGTCTTTACAGTACTGACAGGCTATGCAAGGCAGGGGAAGATGATCCTTTAGATGTAACTGCTGGGTTTTTTTCCTAAGATATGGTCCACAATCTTCTATACCCTTCTGACTTTGTGCAGATTTGACAATATTACTACATTTACCAAAAGTGCTGCACTCTTACCTACACCTCTGCTATATTTCACATTGCACTTGTTGCTCCTCTTACCCCTGATAAAAATAAGCAGATGGAAAATACATTTGTCTCCATGGATTTGAAACAACACTGGCTGTCTTGGTAAACAAAGGAAAGAAGCTAAAGGAAGAAAGAGAGTGTGGCACATTCTGAGCGAAAATGCACGAAATCAAAGCTGACAGTCAGGTAGCTCTGGCTGGTTCAAAGGTCCCAGGGAATGACCTATCATCTTGGGTTAGATCAGATCTGGAGGCAGAGTCAGGACCCCATTATCCTGATCTCCAAGGCTGCCTCTATTGCTGACATTACTGATGACATCACGCTCACTTGTGTCATAGCAGACTCATCAACAGTAATGAACTGCTGAGCAGCAGACCAGAAAATATGAGGAAAAACTGGGAAAAATTGAAGTGGGTAAAAGATGATTCAAGGAATAAGGAGAAAGCACATAGCAGAAGGCAAACATGCAAGTAAAAGTCAGAAGTATTTAGTTGGGAGATGGAACATCAGTTGAATGGGACTGTAGACAGGTAGGCTGTTAGGAGACTGCAGAGTCTGAGCCTGTTTTAAATGAGCCATTTATCAATGAGAGAGCCCTAGCCAGCAAGGGGTTTGGAGAAAAGAAAAAAACATGACTGAGGAACTTCAGGGGATGCCTTGAGACACTCTACAAGTGGGTAAGAACTCTTAGTTTTCTATCTTGTTTGAACAACCTACAGCAGTTAAGATGTGATTTGGATGACTGCACAGCATAACTAAGTTTTGTCAGGAAATAGGAGTAAAAATTAGACCTCCTTGTGCATAAATGAAAAAGGAGGTATAATTTGATTGTTGAAGGGAAATTTCTAAAAGTTGAATTGCAGGAGGTAGTAGCTTTAAAATCTGGCAGAACTATTTGTGGAAGCCAGTGGTATATTTTAAATTGTTGATGGTAGCTGTACAGCTACCCATTTTATTACTTCCTTTAAGATATTTTCTTTGCAGTCTATATTTCTATTTCATACTCTTTGCTAGACAGGGCTTGAAAAGAATTGTGAGTACTTCTTGGTAAAAAAAAAAAAGGGTAAAAAGCTTGGGACTGAGGAAAAAAAGATTTTCAGAAGAGGTGTTCCTGATTCTGATATGAATTCTACTACAGATATATGGCAAATTTATTTATGTCAATTTAAGACTTTAAAACAGAAGTAGTGCCTTCTATAATGCAGAAAACAAAATAATTTTGTTCCCAGAAAAGAGGTAGTATAATGGTAAGAGAAATGACCTTGTTCATAGAAGGCTTATTACTTAAAATAACACAATGATGGGTGGTAGGAAGAGTTAATGACAGAAAGTAATAAGACAGTTTAGAGATTTAACACAGAGTTTTACTTTATTGTTTTAAGTAAAGAATGGACAGAAGGACCTTTTTTTGCAAAGATCTGTAATTTCCTCAACATCTAAGTCAAATATATCTCATTTTGTGGTATTTTCAGCTGTCCAAATAAAGCTGGGATTTAAAACAAGGAAAGTTATCAATGTTTTCATAACCAATATCATAATCAACCTATCCACAGTCCCAATATTCAGGAAAATCTTAGTTTTCTGGATGTGGCTATTATCTTGTTATTTTTTTACACTTTTTAGTCCCATGCTCCAAGATGTACTGAAATAACACACTCACTAAAAAACGGTGCAGTTAGCCTCTGTATTTTATTTTTTTAAGTCTGCCTTTATTCTGTATGAGCTGAGGCTCTCTCAGCACAGTTGATCATGCTCTTAAAATGCCATCTTTCTTGACCTCTTGAACCTCTCATGGTTCTCCTGCCTCTCTAAGGTCTGCCTCCCGATGAAATGTGAAAAGCGATTCTTTTTCATCCCTTGATTGGTTCCTCCCTCTCTCTTACAGAAAACGAAGCTGATTCCTTTGTCTGTCCTCTTTTCTTGTTCTTTCACTGATGCTGCCTTAAATTCAGGTAGTAAGTCTTTTGGGTCAGAGTCCACTTTTTCACCTGCTCGTGGGCAGAACTGGACCAGTTGGGAGACTGGTCCTTCACTGGGTTTCCTAGGCACATTGGTAATACAGTAAATTAACATCATCAGTCTGAGGCCTTTTCTAGTCCAAAGGAAAGGAAATTAATATAAATTAGTAAATGGTCAGCTGAAAATAAGAGAACCCTCCCTAGTAACAAGGAAATTACAAAAGATGCGTTGACTGTGTAACTATGATTACAACCAGGCATACACACTGCTTTTGGAATATATTGTAGAATATAACTCTTTATTGACTTCATTTTTGTATGTGTCTTACCAGGTTCTAATTGCTTTCTGCTTGTCAGTAAAAAAAATTTTTATGATTATGTGATTTATAGAAATCCTCCTAAGAATCCTGTTGATTTTTAGTTGAAATAATTTCATCTCTACTGACAAGTAGAAAGCACAGATATCCCAGTATTACCAATACTGTACCTCCCCCACTTATTTATTTATTTTTTTTGATTCTTTCCTTACCCTAAGATTTAAACAAGGCTGTATCTGAGGATGTATGTTTACAGGGTGAGACATTCTGCTTTGCAGATTTTGCTCCACAGGACATTTTCTGGATCGATGACTCGCTCAAGGGAGTTTGTGTGCATATTTACAATGTCTTGACCTGTCTGCTGGAGCAACCTAGATGCTGAACATGCCCTACAAATGAAAGAAATGCAAGCCTCAAGTGCAAATGAAGGTTTGCTGTAGTTGTAGCACCCCAATGCTGGAAACCTGCTACCAAATCAGTCATGCAACCGAATGTGCCACCTTCTCTCTAACAAAGTATCATCGCAGCAGTAGACTGGAGCAATCCTTGAGTGACAGAAAAAAATATGAGCCAAGATGATTAATTAAGTAGTCAATAGCGAACTCATCCCAAATGTTTGCAACAAGCAATATGATTGAGTGTGTGGAAGCAGCATCGCATTTAAACCCCAGATACTTATCAATACTGGTAGAAAGCACTCCAAAAAATTGGATGTTGTTTGTAGTGGATCATTTCAGCAGTGATTCATCAAATGCTATCACATATATCTGACAGAACTCAAAACTGGCAAGTGTTCTAATGGAACATAATAACAATGATGAGTCGTACATTAGTAGCACTTACTAAAAAGAATTCTAGGATTGACAAATTGGAGAGGCAATGTTGGCAGACTTAAAATGAAGCATTTGTACAGTATATACAGTACTCAGAGATGTGGAATAGATTCCAATATGAAATGCAGAGATATTTCTTAACATCTTTCTCAAACTTCATGCCAAGATGGTGCCTAATTTTTATCCTGTCACTCACAAACCCCTTTGCATCTGTTGTTTCAACATGTGAACAGTGACCCGGTTCAAGCTGCTGCTAAAATTTGAGTACTAATTAATAAGAAGGAAGCTGGCTGATGGATAATTAAGATCAGAGAAGGAAATTCTGGACAATGTATTTTCAAAACTGCACTTGGAAGAAAGATATAGAGCGATTTAAGAAAAATAAAACCATTTTGAGAAGAGAAGTATTTGCAAAGAGTATCACACATTTTAATTGCCATAGAAAATTCCAACTTTTCACCTTCCTAGGAAACTTCTCCATAATCATACCAGCTGCTGGCCTGGCCTGGTACTTGACTCAGTTGCATTACTTATCCCAAGAGTACATAATAAAAAAGCAGGTTTTGTATGGCTCTAGATTATCAGTGTTACTCAGAGTTGCAAGCCTCTAACAGGTGTAACTGTAATCTGGTTTTTACTTTCTCTTATTTTATTTCTCTATGGCTGAATACAATAGAGCAGTAATCCAGACTAGAGCTTTCCACAAAAAAAATAACAAAAAAAAAAAAAAAAAAAAAAAACCAACAAAAAACAAACCACAGTGTCTCTCATATGTAGCTCAAAAAGTATTTTGCAATTTTTTTTTTCCTCTGGAGATTCTTTTCATCTACTGTTTGCTTCACTTTAAAATATGGTTTCACCAAGGATATTATCTGACTTTCATTTTTAACTGTTGGAGGTGACCAAGTTAAGTGGAAATTTTGTAGCTATGCACATGCACAAATTAGTGTACACTCATTCATGTTTTGGTTGACATGTAAAATCATTTAAAGTAATGGTTTTATTCAAAGATATTCACCAGAGGTAAACTACTAGCCACAAATTTCTCAGAAATAATCCCCAGCATTTTTTGACTAATAACCACTGGTTTACACTGCTACACATATGCTGAAACACATGAAGGCACAATTATCAGAAGGCACGAGAAGGGCTCAGGAATTATGGAAATATCATCCCTGTTTGCTTGGCCACACAATAACAGGACAGGCGTAGTGCTTTAAAACAGGATTTTCTGGCAGACCTGTGTACTGGAACAACTGCTTATTAAACCATCACTGCTGCTTCTGGCATAGGTCTCAGGTCCTAAAGAAGAAGGAAAACAAGATCTGAGCACATCCATCATAAATCCTCAGTAAGTCCAATTAAATGCAGGAAATCCATTAAAGTGTAGGCCTTGATCAGTATCACACACAAATGTCCACACACACAGTTATACACATACTATAAAAATGCATTTCAGGAGTGAAAGAAACAAAGATGCTATCAGAAATAATGTTGTGTTCCTGAACTAAATGATTGGCTCTGTACTTGTACTTTAGTTTTCTTCATTTTTTGCTTATAAATCCTAGAAGTCCATTTTTAAATTTCACTTTCAGCAATGATGCCTTGATGATCATTAAATATGGAATCCCTTCTGAAAGGAGGGTGGTTTCTCCTTCTGCAAAGGATGGGATCTGGCAGCTAATTCTGCAGTCACATCAATGGCATCACTTCCTCAGGCATTCCTGCAATCTTCCATCACAGAAAAATATAATTTTGTGTCTGAGTACCTCGTTCCCAAAAGGAAGTGAAAAAAAAGAGGTTTTAAATTCTGTTTATCTGAGCAAGATACAATTGTTACTTCGCTTCAACTTCTTTTTAGGTACAGTTGTGCTGCCCAGCGCTTGCTGTCAGGTTGAGGTAGCTGAGTGGCATTTTGGCCACATGTACCCAACTCAGCAGAAGCAAGGAGCAAGGAGAATCATCTACCTTACCTCAGAGATGAAAGATCCCACCTATTATCTGAGAGGCAGAGGCTCTGCTTAGCAGAAGGGGATAGATTTCCTCTCTGGTGATGGGCAGAGGCTCCTGGGTCACTGCTCTGCCCATAATTTGCCATAGCCAAGCAGAGATCTGTTCCACTCCGGAATGCTGAGCTCAGCAAGGGGCAAGGGAACCTCAAGTCAGGCTGGGAGAGGAGCAGACCTGGAGCATGCTGCAGCCCTGGATCGTGCTGCTCCACACAGTCGGCAGAAGGGCAGCAGGAGAAGGGGTGAAGCAGCCCTGGAGGAGAGGCAGAACCACTGCCCTGTGGGGTTTCATCACCCTGCTTCATCTCTAGAGGCTCTGAGCAAGGCTGCCGCGTGTGTATAAAAGCAAATCCCTCTTTCCAAGGTTTGAGTAGACAGGCAGCCTGTAAACAGCACTTTCCCAGGGCCAGGAGGGTTTCCATTTTGTTTTCCTTTCCTTGAGCGCCAAAGTGAGACATTAAAGCACATAATTCATTTTATTTATGCTTCTGTAACTCAGAAGTAACTCTTTGCAGTCAACAGAAGATTAAAACAGTGAGCATTGATTCCTGAAGCATTTGGGTGGCTGGGCAAAAGAGATGGAATCTGCAAATAGCACCATATTTGAACAAGGGTGTCTTTTTTTTCCATACTAAATGCAAATTTAAAATTTATTTGTTTGCATAATCCTTGTAGAAATTCCATTTGAAGCAAATATCCCTCTATAATATTGACTGATATAGTCAATGAGGTAAAATGGCTTAATTTGGTCCAAATTTCAAAATTATATTTTTATTTTGCAATTCATTTTGGGAAAAAGACCTATTGATACCTGTTGGGTGAAAGATTGTATTTTTTTTTTTCAAAATAACCTAAAAAGAAAGATAATTGTATGAGAGATCATTTAATTTTTCTCAAATATTTTGATTTCTAGGTGGTCTAAATTCTACAGTTCCTAGTCCCAACTTCTTTATGCTTTTGATTGAAAAATGCTGATGATATAAAGCAGAAAACCTGCAAAGGTTATGAAAAAAATCTTTGCAACAGTTTTTTTCTAGCAGCCTACAACAGGGCGGGCTGGAGGGTGAGACTTAAACCAAAACTGGGATATTGAAAAATATACACTTGCATTCATTTCAAATAACCATAATTACTTAAGTTTATAATGACATGCAATCAAAATATGATTTGGGAGAGGTGTCTTTGCCACTGTAAAAGCCTTTTCTTGCTGAAAAACATAATAATAACCACATTTAATGATAATCAAGATGCAGCTGGATAATGATTTGATGTGCTCTTTGAAAACTATTTCAAGTTGTCAGGACATCTGAATATCATATTTTCCGTGAGAATTTGTTCTGCTTTAACATTGCTGATGCAAAGTTGAAGGTTTTAACCTATTGTGCTGGGTTAAGAGCAAAAGGAACCGGTTTGTGTCCAGCATCTGCTGCAAATGAAAGACCTGTGGACTGCTGACAGTGCCTCTGGGCAGAGCATGGTGACAGGCAAGTTAGAAAGGAAGGACTGAAGATGTCTCTCCCCTTAATGTTAGGGTAATGGAAAGATGAAGAACTACACAGTTGGTGTGGTGTTCAGCCCCAATCCTTACCATTCCTCAGGACAGATTTTGGGTTTTTTCCCTAGGATTTGGTGGACTGTGGAAAATTACTCTGTTTAAAGCTGATTTGGACTTCATTCCTGTGGACCATCTGAAAGTGTTTCGTTAAAACAACCATCCAGAATATTTCATTGTCATTTGAAATTTTATGGAAATTGAAACATTCCTCAAGACTCAGAAGTTCAATACCACAAGAACCAGAGGGGACTTGGATGAGAGGGACTGTGTGATCTTCTAGTTCTCAAAAGTCTTGTTAATACCTGAAATCTGCTTGTCTTCTCACATTATGATTTATTATGATTCTCTCCCCTGCTGTCTACAGTTTGGAGCATCTTCCTAAGCCTTATGTCCCCCATGGCAGTTTGGAGGTGGCATCTCTCTCTGAACCAGTTGGGAAGTTTCCCGTGCTTACAAGCTAAGAGTGTCGTGCCCTTTTCATTAACTAAGGAGTAGAAGCACTCAAATTTCCAGATTTGTCCTGATGGAAGGAACAGTTTCTCATTAAAAATTTCTGTATCACCAAGAGCTTGGGATGAGCTTATTCATTTTCATCTATGATTCTCTTAAAAAAACAGATCTCAGCTTCATATCATATCGGCACAATTATGGATGGTATTAGCCAGACAAAGCACATAAAATTGAAGCCACTTATTGCTTTCCAAAGCCTGGACATTGAAGGTGGATTCTTTTCTCTATAACTAGTGCAACCTGCCACAAACCAAAACTGTAGGCAATATTTGTTGTATAACAAGGGATTCCTTGTTTACTGCCAGAAAAGGATTAGCCATTACAAATAAAGGAAAGGTCTGAAAGTATCCTGTAGGCAGCATAATTCAGAGGCATGAAAAAAAAAAAAGAGAGAAATAAATTTCTGGGACTGTGCCAATCTCTTGAAAATTAGCAGACAATTCCCACCTTATGCCCCTCTACAGGGACAGTGGTCCTGCAGATCAATGTTTAAAAAGGCCTATACAAATATTAAGCATAGTGCCATACTCCTACCCAGTCAGTGTCCTTTGTACATGAAAGGGACTGGACCCACAGCTGAGCTCTAGTGCAGTGAAGATGTTAAGAAGGTGATCAGCAAGAGCAGCTCTTCCCCAAGAGCACACATACAGCACTTCTCATTATAAACGGGTAGAGCCATGCATTTTTCCACTTTCTCTATTTTGCAGTGGGCTATTCCCTGGAGACCTCAACCTGCCAGAGTACCTGCTGGCAGTACCTGGCCTCTCAAGACTTACATGCCCTTAAAAGTGTGTGTGTGCATGTTGTTGCCAAACTTTTAGGATAGTGTCTGTATTCTTTTACTGCTGTTTAGCCTTTCACACAGCTCCATATTATAACCACCAGAGAATAAAAGCAAACTACTTACTCAGCAGTAATAAAATATAGTAACTTCTGAATATTTTATGACAATGCTTTAGGTGTAGAACTTTATCAGAGTCTGTTACAAAATAATTGTGTTAAGGAAATGAAAAGAACAAGTGGAATATAGCAGGAGAATGGTACAAATTCAATCATCACTTATTATCCTCCACTTTTAAATTTTATTTTTACCACACAACTCTGTAACCATTTGGAGATGATTAACATCAGTGTTCCATTAAAAGTTAATTTTTATAACCCATAAATATATTTTAAAATAAGCCCTCTGTATAGCATACATGAAATAAATTGCCACAGTGGTCTGTGCAAAGCAGAAAAGGTAGAACTTGACACACAAAGCTGTAAGGTAGAGGAATAAGATTGGCTTTTCCTCTGAGGCTTAAAATGAATCAGTTCCCAGACTCTGGTGGCACATCCTCCATAACTGTGATGACACAGCATTATTACTGTTTATCACAACTTAGTCCATGTTTGTGACAATTTTTTGTCTGTTTCTTCATGCATTTATCTTGACCTTCTGTGCACTGATCACTTGGACTGTTAGAAGTTTTACAGGATGCTGTTGCCTGAATCTTCCCACATGTTCCTCAAAATTATTTAGAAAACATGCAGTCAAAATATGTTCAATAATGTTTAAGTAAATTAATGCAAACCAAAACAGAAAAATGCACAGTAAACTATAAATATGCATGGTTGCACTGTAAAGTTCTTACTCTCTTTTTAACAAAAATTATTTTGTCAAAGGTTTCCTTTACCTTCCTGTTCTTCCAGATTTTTTTTTGTTGTCTTCTCTTTTTGTGTTTTGGCTCTTGTGCTTTTCTCCTCAGAGATCTTTTCAATTCTTGGATCTTCTCTGTTTCTCTGATTTAATGAAGATAAGAAAAAAAAATAAAACCTCGAACCTTAATTAGTTTGGCAAGATATTCACACTGAATGCTCTTTATCAGCATGATTGGATTAATAATAAGGTTCATTAGCAAAGTATCTGTGCTACAATTATTTTATTTGTTTTTACAGACGGTGTCATCATTAAGATTCAGAGCTAACAGTCAGAGGAAAGCCACAGGACAGATATAGAAGGTGTGTCAGTTGTTATGTGTGCAGAAAAAGACTTCACATTGGTATGATCCTGTGTGTGCAGGAAGACATCCAATGGTCTGTTTTAGAGGTGAAAATATTCAAAGTGTGTGGTAGATCCAAGGGCTCTGCCAGAGCCCAGACGGTGTGGGGTGAGCAGTCCAGTAGCTGAAGGGCTCCCCCTTTCCTTACTCCTCTCTTGTGGAGGTAAAACACTTGCTTTGCCCAGTCACACTCATTTCTCCATATGCAGAAAGAGCTTGGTTTAAGCTACTCTATGAAACTGCACTTTATACAGTACATCCCCAAACATTTTCAAACCCAAACTGTTTATCAATCTTAAGAACTGTTCTTCACCTGTAAGAGCAGCTCATGTCTGGTCCACAATTTAACCATCTAGACAATAATCATGTGTTCAATTTTATACCAAGTAAGATCTGAAACAGCTGCTGAGACCCAGATAAAGTGGTGCAGGTCTTTTAACTTAGAGTATTTCCTACAAGTTGCCTGAATGGTACATAACTGACCTCTGAAGATGTTTTCACATTTAGATAAAATCCTTATCCCAATTATGTGAGGTGACATAGCAATATAGAAAAACTAATTAAAGTTAGAGCCTAAATAATGAAGTTTTCCTCAATCTGTTAAAACCTACTGACTACATGTG